>CM053405.1:117297213-117371422 GCA_028644305.1 Xerus rutilus
GCACTAGCCTAGGTGTCTTCCTTCCTACCCATTACTGAAATACAGTGGGTGATCCTAACCACTACCCAGCCTCAGCTACTATCCAGGTGCTCAGTGCTTCCAAATGTTAGCTTTCATCCAGATCTCTCTCTCTCAGCTTCAAAACAACAAAGTCAACTGCTTGCTGTCTATCCCACAGAATCATCAAACTTAGCAACTTTAAAGCAAAAAAAGTACATGATGATTTTAAAGTTTTGAACCAGTAACTATTTTGACACATAATCCAGAAGTCAGTTAGAACCCAAGCATCCATCAATTGATGAATGGATAAAATGCTTATGCAAGCCAGGTGTGGTGGCGCACACTTGTAATTCCAGCACTTGGGGAGTCTGAGACAGGAGAATTGCGAGTTCAAAGCCAGCCTCAACAACAGAGAAGCACTAAGCAACTCAGTGAGACTGCGCTGGGGATGCGGCCCTCAAGTACCTGAGTTCAATCCCCGGTACCAAAAAACAAAAAAGCTTATGCAATGTCTACATGTCAGATCTAGAAAAAAGAAAATAAAATTGACCATGGCAATGGTTGCACAACTCTGTGATTATTCTAAAACCTAGCATACTCTATGTGTAGTTTAAATGAGTGAATAGCATGGTGTGTAAATTATATTTCTTTCCTTTTTGGTGACATAGGGTGGGGTGCTACAGATTGAACTCAGGGCTTTGCACATGCTACTAAGCAAGTGCTCTACCACCAAGCTACACAATCAACCATGTAAATTATATTTCAATAAAGGATTTTAAAAAAGTAAACCAGAAGGTTAAATAATTTAAAGGGAGGGCTGGGGTGGTGGCTCAGTGGTAGAGCGCTTGCCTAGCATGCGTGAGGCACTGGGTTCGATCCTCAGCACCACATATACATAAATAAAAAATAAAGGCCCGTCAACAACTACAAAAAATATTAAAAAAAATAATTTAAAGGGAAACCATTCTATGAATATGTAGGGATAAGAACACCAAATACACCATTTTACCAAAAACTTGCTAAAGTCGATAACCCTCCATTCACATATGCCTCCTAAAAATTCTAGTCTTTTCCATTTTGATTTAAAGGCCTTTGATTTGTTTGAGATGATTCAATATCAAGTTTAAGCCAGACAAAAACACAATGTAATAAATAGTGACTTAAAAATTTTTCCCAAAATAGAAAATAAAAATTAAACATGTCTTGGCAAAAAAGAGAAGGCAGGCAACTAGAAGGAAAAAGCAGCTTCAATTTTACAGCTTCAAAATGCCAAATGCTGTACAAATTGAGTATCCCTAATTTGAAATGCATGATGCCTAAAGTGTTTTAGATTTTGTAATATCTGTATATACATATAAAATGAGATATTTTGAGATGGGACCCAATTTCTTTCTTTGTACTAGGGATTGAACCCACAGATGCTTTGCCACTGAGCCACAGCCTCAGCCCTTTTACTTTGAGACAGGGTCTTACTGAGTTGCTCAGGGACTCACTAAGTTGCTGAGGCTGGCTTTGAACTCACAATCCTTCTGCCTCAGTCTCCTGAGCCACTGGGATTACAGGTATGCGCCACCTAGCCGGGCTTAATTTTTTATCTTGAGACAGGGCCTCATTAAGTTGCGGAGGGTCTCTGTAAGGTTGCTGAGGTAGGCCTGAACTTGAAATCCTCCTGCCTCAGCTTCTCAAATCTCTGGAATTACAGGCATGCACCACTGGGACCAGTTACAATATCTTAAATAATTTTATATGTGAAACGAAGTTTCATGCTGTAGAATTTCCACTTAGGACATCATGTTGGTGCTCAAAAAATTCCAGATTTTGGAGCATTTTGGATTTTAGATTAGTGATGCTCAAATGGTAAGTCACCTTGACTCCAGACATAGACAAATATATCCCTCCTCTGAGTAAGGAGCTCTATTATGTAGTCTGAGAGACAGTCAAGACTTCAAAAATGTTCCTCTGGAAATAAGTTACCTAACAAGGAAGACCACATTTAAATGAGCAAAGTTAGGAAGAAGAGGAGATTCAAGTTTTTTTCAGAAGTAGTCTTTCATGAGTAATTTAAAATCCAAGAATCTATCTTAATTACTTTTTCTTTTGTGGTACCAGTGATGGAACCCAGGAACTCTTAAATACTGAACCACATCCCTAGTCTTTTATATTATTAACAGAAAGATCCTGAGAAAAATCAAGTCTAAAGACACAGCTTCAGCAGTGCCACGGGTGGGTGGTAGCTGAAACGACTGTTGTGGATGAAATGACACTTGTGAGAAGCGTAGTTTCTCTATATGCACAATAGCTGACACCAGATGTGTCAGTTTTCCCCCACACCAACAGGGTATCTACAATGTAACCCACTCTGACACCATTCACCTGGAGTTAGTGCCAGATCCCACAAGTTAAAGGACTCAGTGCCAGAAAAGGCCCTGCTTCATATGCCAATTATAAATCCATACCTCCTATGCTTCTGAACAACCAGACATAAACTGGGGATTCTGACTCCCACACTCATGTTGGATAATTTACTTGAAGAGCTCACAGTACTGAGTGAATCACTTTACTTACATTTGCCAGTTTGTTATAGAGGCTATAACTAAGGAACAGTCAAGTGGGAGATATGAATGGGACAATACGTGGGAGGGGCAGAGCATGTTCCTGGAGCTTCCACTCCTTCTCTGGGCGAGATATCCTCCAGCACCTCAAGGTGTCCACAAAACTCCTAACTTGGGAATCTAAACCTAACAGGGCCCTAATTGTGAGAGGTAAGGGACAAGACCTAAAAGGAGGGAAAGAAGCCCCTATCCCCATCATTTGCAAAGTGTAATAAATGGCTACTTACCATTTGGATGAAACATTTTGGATAAAAACCTAACAGTTGGCGGTTTATTTGGATATTCTTCAGAAAATTCTATTACTAGTTTAAAAGTACCTAGATAGAAAACAAACCAAAATAATTAAAGAGAAACATAACTTTTAAGCTTGTCAGTTCTCAAACCCATACCGGTGTTTGCATAACCACACAGAAGTTTTCTATGAACTCTCTGGTACAGCATACAAAAAATACTAACATAACCGGGCGTGGTGGCTCAAGCCTGTAATCCCAGCACTTAGGGAGGCTAAGACAGGAGAACTGCGAGTTCAAAGCCAGCTTCAGCAACAGCGAGGTGCTAAGCAACTCAGTGAGACCCTGTCTCTACATAAAACACAAAATAGGGCTGGGGATGTGGCTCAGTGGTCGAGTGTCCCTGAGTTCAATCTCCAGTACCAAAAAATAAAATAAAATAAAACCAGCTTGAAAAACTTTCTGAAATTTAAATAATTAGCTCTCATCAATCAGTACAGGCTACTTCCACCAAATCACTGGTTATACCTATTGATATTTGTTGTATTAGCAATCACAACTCAGAAAATCTTAAAATATCTGTTAATTCATTAAACTAAACCCATGACACATTAACTCAAGTAACATATTTAACAAAAAGTTAATGAGGATTGGGTTTGTGGCTCAGTGGTTGAGCACTTGCCTCACATGTGTGAGGCAGTGGGTTCCATCCTCAGCACCACATAAAATAAAGAGGTATTGTGTTCATCTACAACTTAAAAAAAAAAAAAGCTAATGAGAAGCATAGCACTATTATTTTTACAACTTCTAATGACTGGCTTCACAGAAGACAGCTGGAGTCCCTTATCTGCTTCTGTACTCAATCTGTTACAATATGTTGTTTTGGTTGAAGTACAGTACATGAAGAAAATCCTTGCTCACACAAATGTGACTGAAAAAGGAGTACTTTCATAGTTTTTACAGATAACTATTCTTTTTCGATATTACACAAAAGAAATGGTAATTTTTTAAAAGTTTGTTGCAATGTACAAATTGAAAGCCTAATCAGCAAACTTTTTGTACTCAGTTACATTAAAATCTGTTGTACTCTGCATAAATTTTAGTTTTTGCTGATACTGGCAATTGATTCTGGGGCCTTGTGCATCCCAAGCACATACTCTACCACTGAGGTACATACAACCCCAGACCCAGATGCATAAATCTTTTACCCATCCACAATTCTATAATATTGTGCATTGGTCATTTGGAAAATACTGATCCACTCAAGTTATACAGATTATCCAAATTATATACTATCCAAAAAAAATCACAATAGATAATAATCACCTACTATTCTCATCATAAAAGCCTTTAAACATTTGGAAGCCATCATTGTCAGTAACACATATCTTCGATTGCTTTCCTTAACGTAAGAGCCTACTTAAGTCATTTTTGAGAATACATATGCCATATATTCAAATCCGAATAACTATAATTTGTCAGTTATTTTCTGGTGTTGATGATCAAAAGCAGGGTCTCATGCCTGCTAGACAAATGCTTTACCACTGAGCTATATCTCCAGCCCTGTCAGCCATTCATGTAAAAAATGTTCCATGAACAAACAAACAAACAGTAGCTCAAGTTGAGAAAGCACTTTATTCATACTTCCTACTTCATCACATAGAATGTTTTTTTTAAAGCACCAGGGATTGAACTCAGGAGCACTTAACCACTCAGCCACATCCCCAGTCCTTTTTATTACTTTTTCATTCTGAGATAGGGTCTCACTAAGTTACCAAGGCTGGCTTCAAACTTGTGATCCTCCTCAGTCTCCCAAACTGCTAGGATTACATGTGTCCAATGCCATGGCCTGGCCCACAAAGAATATACTGGTGAGAATTTAATACTAATAATTTCCGCAGTTTCATCATTTTATTGTTTTTGTAACACTGGAGACTGAACACAGTTGCACTCTACCACGGAGTGACATCCCAGTCCTTTTTATTTTATTTTTTAAAATGCAAAGAATACAACGACTATTAGTATAGTTTGGTGCCACTGTTTTGATTTGTCCTAAGATGCTAAATTGCTTAGTTGTAATTTTAGCAACCACTGCTTTTGTACCATCAAAGCAAATATCCAAAAGATAAAGACTTAGCCAGGCACAGTGGCGCACGCCTGTAATCCCAGCACCTTGGGAAGCTGAGACAGGAGAATCGCAAATTCAAAGCCAGTCTCAGCAACAGCGAGGCACCAAGCAACTCAGTGAGACCCTGTCTCTACGTAAAACACAAAATAGGGCTGGGGATGTGGCTCAGTGGTCGAGTGCCCCTGAGTTCAATCCCTGGTGCCAAAAAAAAAAAAAGATATAAAGATTCAGATTAAGATATAAAAAGAGGGGCTGGGGTTATGGAGCAGTGGTAGCGTGCTTGCCTAGCACGCATGAGGCACTGGGTTCAATCCTCAGCACCACATAAAAATAAAATATATTCTGTCCAACTACAACTAAGAAATAAATAAATATTTTTAAAAAAGATATAAAAAGACAGTTTTGATCATGATTCCCCTGACTCAGAGACCCCCTAGGGTTTTATGGACCACATCTGAGAACCCCTAATATGCGGGGAGAGAACTAGTCCTTAAGTACCTCCTTTAATTCTTTACTTCACCCAGAAATAATTGCTGACAACAGTGTGGTACATAATCCTTTAAGACACGTGTATTTAGTAAAAATGGAATGTAACAATGTATCCTGCAACTTTTTTACCTACTCATAGACATACCTCCAGATCTACCTTATTAACTGGTGCATAACATTCCAGAGTCCATATACATCATCATTTGCTTAACTATTTCCCCTATCAGGCATTGAGGTTATCTCCTTACAAGTAGTTCTGCAGTCAGTATTCTTGTACAAATATCCTTGATGGATTAATTATGAATTAATAAATATATTCAAAATGTTCATGCTATAATTAGGGAAAATCAAATGCCTGGTTAAAATCATTCTGATAAACTCAATTATATACACACATTAGAACTAGTTTTCCATTTTCTGGCTCATGGTGAAAATATCCAATTTGAGTTGCAAAAGATTATACAGAATCCTTATGGGTGTCAAATGCTATGTGAAGCTACTGGCAGGTACATGATTATGAAAAATTTCAGCTCAACCAGCTATCAATATTAGAGAGCAAAGTAAAAACAAAACAACAACAAAGAACAAAACAAGATTTCCCTCCTGTTTACCTCAGGGACCTCTTTATAATGCTACAATATCACCTAAAAAGAAACTATTCTCAATGCAGACCATGCCACTTATGCTTTCAATTCTATAGGCAGATAACAAAGTAGCAGTAGGAATTGGCAGTGGAGGTGTACAAGCTGATATATGAAGAAAGTAAACTATAATTTCACAGTAGCTTTATTTAGTTTTAACTTGGTTTATTAACAATAGATATGACTTCAAGTAGATACATTGATGTTACAATTTCTTACTAGAAAAGTACCCTCTTTAATAGTATAGAAAACAAGAAGAATGACTTACCATCTTCAAAGGGTGTCCCTTCTGGTCTGAAAACAAGAAGATTTCTGATTAAAAGATGTTTTTTTTTAATTTTGCTTTTTCCTGATCTTCAAGAATGGAAAGGATAAAACTCCAACAGAGAGGGGGCTCATTTTGATTACCTGTGGCATTTTAAAGATACTGTAGTTTAATGTCACCTTAGCCTTGGATTTTCATTAATGGAAGCATAAAAAATAACTTACATTTTTTCAGTTTTCCTTTTAGAGTGGTTTTATGAAAACAAAACCTGTCCATGATTTCAGCACAAAAATAAATCAGCTCATGAATAATGTGTTCTTTTTTTATTTTTTGGAGTACTACAGATTGCACCCAGGCGCCCTAAACTGAGCTACAAGCCCATTCCTTTTTATTTTGAGGTAGGGTCCTGATAAGTTGCCCAGGCTGGCCCTGAACCTGAGATCCTCCCGCCTTGGCCTACTGAATGACTGGGATTATGGGCGTGTACTACTGTGCCCAGTTCTCTTTATATTTTAAAAAAGGGTTTTTGTAAGTGTCCCCAACTGGCCTCAAACTTGCAATACTCTTTCTCAACCTTCTGAGTAGCTGAGATTACAGCCATGTACCACAATGCCCAACTAAACACGTGTATTCTTAACAGAAAGAGCAATCTTTTCATTTTATAGCAATAAGATGGAAATTAATAATCTTTAAGGTAATTATGACACCAAACCAAAGTATCTGGCTTTCCAACACAACAATGGCTCTTGTAAGCATAGCTGGCATCACCAAAAAAGCCAGATTCTTATGCTCAGAACTAGAGCATCCCCACCGCCTTTTTTGTTGGACTGGGAATTGAACCCAGGGTGACCCATCGCTGAGCTACATCCTTAGCCCTTTAAGTTACCAAGGCTGGTCTCAAACTTGAGATCCTCTTGTCTCAGCCTTCAGAGTCACTGAAATATAGGCATGCACCACTACGTATGTCCTATGCTCAGAGTTCTTCCTTGCCTCCATATCAACACTTAATCTTTCTTAAAGAGCAGCATGAAGTTTATCACTTGCAAGACACATCCAAAATTTCAAAGCAGCAGGGCAACAGCTTGAATGTAACAGAATCACTTTACTCTAGGACAAATTTCACTCATTTTCCCACTAATTTTTAAATGTACACTCTTATAGCTGACACTCTGTAGAGAATTGTTCATGAAAAATATTTCTTTTGCATTTTAGTTCAAAATCCTAGTTTTAAGAGTGAAAGAAAAACAGATCAAGCCTAAGGAGAAAAAGGCATAAAAACTTTTAACTCAAAAAGTGCATGTGGCGGGGCTGAGGCTATGGCTCAGCGGTTGAACGCTTGCCTTGCATACGTGAGGCACTGGGTTCGATCCTCAGCACCACATAAAATAAATAAAGATATTGTGTTCATCTACAACAAAACAAAATATTAAAAAAAAAAAAAGAAAGAAAAAGTGCATGTGGCTAGGTGTAGTGGCACACACCTGTAATCCCATAGACGGGAGGCCAAGGTGGGAGGATCACAAATTCAAGGCAGCCTGGGTAAATCAGAGACACCTTATCTCAAAATTAAAAATAAAAAGGGCTGGGGATACAGCTGAGTAGTAAAGTGCCCCAGGGTTCAATCCCCAGTACCAAAATAAAGTAAAGTATGTGTGTCCCAGCAAGTGGTACACAAGTTTGAGGCCAGCCTTAGAACCTTGGCAAGATCCTGTCTCCAAATGGCTTCATTCAATTATTTCACACTGTGAAATAAAAAATTTCACTGGGCTGTGAAATTTTTCTATTAAATTCTTGCCACAGTGAAAGTTCTTAGTATTTTTGATTCTGAGCTTTTTTTAAAGCTCCACCAATAGAATGATCATAAACATCTGCACAGCACATTTTGTACAAAATGATCTTTTTCTTCTCCTTTATTATTCCATTCTACTTTGTTTCAAACAAAACTTTTTGTCAATCACCTAAAGTGATCATAAAACCATATGTAGCTGGGTGCAATGGTGTGCACCTGTTGTCTCAGCTACTTGGGAAGCTGAGATAGGATGGCGGCTTAGGCCCAGGAGTTCTAGGCCAGCTTGAGTAACACATTAAGACACTGTCTCAATAAAACCAACCAAAATAAAACATAAGGACACCAAAGTGTAAATAAAATGTACATACCTCTCCAAACTCTTATTAAAATGTGTTCTTTGGGTTGGGGGTGTAGCTTGGTGATAAGAGCAAGTACCAGCATGTGCTAGGCCCTGGACTCAATCCCCAGTGTCTCAAAATGAATAAAATGTATATTTTCTCTAATTTATATTGCAGTTTCAGCTCTTAAGATCCTGGATTCTACTTCAGTCTCTTTTCCTAGATGGCTGTTACATACTCACTTTTCTTAAAGATCCATCACACATCTATTATTTGGTAAATCTTCCAACTCACCCAAATATAACTGCATTCCACTGCATGATGTTGTTTTCAGATGGTGCACCACTGACACCCACAGGTGGGTCCTCTTGCAATCTAGAAATCCAGAGTGGTAATTTTCAAAGTTGAACACTGAGGTCACCAAGGAGGCCAGCAGAACACCTAACTCTATACCATTTATTTTGAGACACAAAATAACTAAATCCATTTCCTTGTTATTATGCTGATCAGAACAATCCGTAAGAATTATATCAACCAGGTATATATATTTACTAAATAACCCTTCAAATTATCTGTAAACTCAAAGCGCTTAAGGACCATTCCTCTTTAAATATCAAGATCGTTTTCTCTTCAAGAATTGATGTGTACGGTATGACTGTCCTCTTGAACCAAGAAAAGTTTAAAACCTCAACAGCAAAAAAATATTTTTGCAGAACAATGAATATGCAAACACTGTGTCCTAATCACAGCTGCTGGTGCAAACTGCTACCAAAAAAAAAAAAAAAAAAAAAAGAAGGGCACACAAGGCTTCACGTACCTACCAATGACTGAAAACACATTCAATTTAATTAAGAAACAGTTTTAGGCAGGAATTTTACTTTATCTCCTTTGGTTCTGACAGCAATGGCTTTTCAAAGTAATCAGAAGCTTCAGGTATTCCAAGGGTCTCAACTTTAAAGGCTCTGTGCTAATGCCAAACTAACCTTTCAGACCAGGAGACTCAATACAAAGCTTCCAATAGTCGTCACAGTCAAATTCTTGTAACCTGAAGACCCTTGGAAAACTACCAGAGGTGCCAAGTGTTCAACTCAGAATCAAGCAAAGAATTCAACAATGAACAAGGGAACATGGACATAAACTGGAAGCTTTATCTGAATTTCAGTCATGGGAGTTATCATATCCATTGATTTCAAAACTTGGACGATTTTTCACCATTTAAAGACCTCAACAAAAGAACTGTATATTACATAAATGTATGTAAATATATATAGCCATTTTCACGTGGCAAAATACTTTGCAAATTAATCTACACAAAAATGGTACTGTTTTGTCAACCTCAGGTAAAGCCTTTAGAGGAAACTAAGGCTTGATGCCTAACCTTAAGTGGTTAAAAGAATCTACGAATGAATTAAATGTCTGTTAGCCAAGGCCCAAAACAATGGCTTCCAAAAGCCTCACACAATAATGGCGAAGTTCAGAGGTTACTTCCTGAGCGGCAAATCTGTTCTATATTTATTCAATCAGGGTAGATGTCGCCCCCCCGGGGGGGGGGCATAAAGCTAAATTTCTGAATCATTTTGTTTCTGTACCCGTAAATATTAATCAGAAGGTAAACTGAAAAAAAGTTACTTCCTCTTTACAACCCCCACACCGCCTAACAACCTTACTTTACAAAAGGAGACCCAGGGAGTATCAGGTTAGCGCCAGTATGAAGGAAAGCATTTTTCCTGACTGGAGGCTATAGATAGGGCTTTATTCACCAGCCTGAGCCGAGTTCCAGAAAGCACTGGCAGCCCGAGGCCCATGTCTCCAGGCCAGCTCTCAAGGTCCTTTCAGGCGGGCGGGGACAGAGTCGGGTTTCGGGGGTTGGGTTAACCACCTCCGGACCTCTCACGGTATACGCCACCCTCACTGAAGACCGAAAGAAGCGCAGGGGAAGGGGGGTCGCCCCAATACTGCTCCAAAAAGGAGGAGATCTGAGGCCCTGAACAAAGCTGACGGCAGCAGGCGAGGCCCAGGCGCCTGCAAAAGCTCACTTTCAGGGGCAGGGAGGGGGCGCTACAGAGTGCAGGGGTGGGAGATAAGGTTTGAGCGCTCGGGAAAGACGTCGGGCATATGACTTAAGTGGGCAGCAGGGACCCCTAGGCAAGCTGATCGCCACCTTTTTACTTTTTCTTAAAAGGGTGAAGGGTAGTGGTATCGATATCTTTACCCTGCCAGAGTGAGCAACAAGGATGAAGGAGTAGGAGCCGAGACTAGGACTGGGCTTCAGTCGGTCCCTCTGGGCCCATAGGCGGTCCCCTTAGGGTCATAAGGAGAAAATGTCCGGGATCCCCGCCCTGCAGACCCGAGGCTTTGGGGAGGAGCCGTCATATCGGCGAAGGAGAAGGCCCTTACCGCTTGAAATCCCGCATGAGCCTCCTCCGGGCCGGGGTCGACATGCTCCCCAGCTGCCCCGCGGTCAGTCTGAAAGAAAAGAGTCCCGCGCAGCCCCCCCACCCCCCGGCGCAGCGGCCGAATCACTGTGGGTCACCGCCGCCGCCGAGACTGCACAAACAACCCTGCAATGACGTCTCCCTCCGCCGCCTCCAGATCCCTCCGCCCTCCGCCGGTACCACAGAGCAAGGAGTGGGGGAGAAGGGGGCGGGGCGTGCGGGCGCTCGTTCCGGGAGCCTCTGGACTAGGACCGTTTCCATTTTGGCCTCCTGAACTAACCAAGAAGTTGTGTTCTCCGCGCTCAGACTACAGAACGTGGACTAAGAGACACCGCAACCGAAACACGAGTCTATCTTCCCCCTCCCCCGCCATTAGTTTAGGTTCGGCGGGATGAGGAGAGGGACGCATCCGGGGACAGAGATTTCAGGGAAAGGAGGTGGCATGACGTAAGGTCACGTGACTGCTGGCGGCGTTGTCAACAATCCACCCCTGGGGGGGAGGGGGCGAAGTATCTAGAACCACGTGTCCCTATGACGTGATTAGAACCGGTCACGTGAGAACGTCGCCTGGATCTGACTTTCAGACAGGTCTATGGAAGAGTCGTTTAACTTATGGGGCTTATTAGTTGTTCTTGTTTCTCCCAGGTTCAGGGTCATCGTTACCAAATGGACTGCTTATTTTGATTTGTCTTTAAAATGGAATAAGCAATACTTTGGACTTAATTTGCCTCTGGTTGGTTTAGTGGTTTATGAACGCTGGTCCTTGGGGCAGAAAGGATGACTCAAAAGGATCCGACTACCCTCTAAAAAATGCAACATTGAGTGCTGGGGCCCACTCAAAGTAAAATCTCCTGAAATGCTTCGTTAGGGCCACCAAATAGCCTGTTTCTGCACTGTAGTGTGGTGTCTAGGTTTGGAAATTTGGAGCAGTGTTAAAAAGAATGATGTAGGTTGTCCAACTCTTATTTAAAGATTCCTCAGAACTATGGAATTTAGTTTTCCTATATGGGTCTTTTTGCATTTGAAGATATGTATCTAGCTTGAGATAACTGATTCTAGGCTTTTTTACGCTAGCAAGGATGGTGCAAATAGTCTGGAAGTGCTCCCACTAGGCTCATTTCGTCTAATCACTTAGTTCCTTCCCTCTACAGCCTCCATTTCCAGCCTTCAGGATTTCGTTGGTCAAAATTCTGAGCACCTGTCTATGCATTTGGGGAATTCCACCAGGGAAAGAGGGTGAAATGAGGTCCTTAAATTGCCCCATACATGCCCATGCCTTTTCTTTTCCATGGAACCAAATAGGATTAAAGTGGGAAAGGTTCCCACTTTCCTGATACCTCCTTTTTTCAAACCTCGAATTCTACCACTTGCTTTTAACCTTGGTGAATAAGTTAGTGAGGCCTAACTCTTGGTAAGTCTTGCTCTGCATTCACAATGTGATTCCCCACGACAGTATTCTTAATTATTTTACTTCCTGCAGTAGCAATCCTAATCCTCTCCATAGCTATGGAGGACAACCTAAGTGCAAGGTTACATGTAGTGGAATGCTCGAGAGAGACTATATTTCTAAAAACAAATCCCTGTAGCCAGGCATGGTGGTGCAAGCCTGTAATTGCAGTAACTTTGTTGGCTGAGTCAGGAGGATCGCAAGTTTGAGGTCAGCCTCCGCAATTTAGAAATCTGCAGCAATTTAGCAAGACCATCTCAAAATTTAAAAAAAATTTTTTTTAAAAAGGGCTGGGGATATAGCTGAATGGTAAAGTGCACACTCTCCCTTCAATCTCCAGTGCTAAAAAAAAAAAGTCATGTTTAACAATTTATAACTTTATAAAACTGAATTTATGATTTTCCAAAATACGAAAACACGGCGAATTCAGTAAATGTGCTTCTTGAAGTCTGAGAGCAGTATTAGCAAGAATCACACTCTATCCTGGTCACCAGGCCTGCCATAACCTATTTGTGGAAAGAATAGTCTTAAAATTCTCATTGTATACTGTAGCAATTTTTTAACTTGGGAACTGAGTCTGTTTCATGCTTTATTTAACTTTACTACAACAAATATTGAATAAATATGCTAATCTCAATTCACTGTAAGATTCACCTATAACTTCTTTTTTTGCAGTACTGGGAATTGAACCCAGGTAGCCCTCTACCACTGTGCTATATTCCCAGCCCTTTTTATTTTGAGACAGTCTCACTAAATTGCAAAAGCTGGCCTCAAACTTGGGATCCTCCTGCCTCCTCATTCACTGGGATTATAGGAGTGCCACTGTGCTTGATTCATCTATTACATTCTTGTTTGTAGACAAATTATCATTATTTTGTTGTGGTACTGGGATTGAACTCAAAGCCTTGCGTCTAGCTAAAGTGCCCAGACTGGCCTCAAATTTGTGATCCTACTACCTCAGCCTCTTTAGTAACTAGGATTACAGTTCTGTGCCATGGTGTCTGACTAGAAATTATTTTACAATATGGTTAACTTTTGGAAAACAAAGATAATTCTGAGTATTTTGGGTGATAAAAACGAGAGCCGGGCGTGGTGGCGCAGGCCTGTAATCCCAGCACTTTGGGAGGCTGAGACAGGAGAATTGCGAGTTCAAAGCCAGCCTCAGCAACAGCGAGGCGCTAAGCAACTCAGTGAGACCCTGTCTCTACATAAAACACAAAATAGGGCTGAGGATGTGGCTCAGTGGTGGAGTACCCCTGAGTTCAATCCTTGGTACCAAAAAAACCATGAGTATCTCTCTTAAATGTAAACTACAGCAACATAGTACAAAAACTTGGGAAGGCTTTAAAATACTAGTTTCTTTTACTACCCCATTAGATCAGGATATCTGGGAGTGGGGCCTTTTCAAAAGCTTTCCAGGTATGTAGATGCTTGGATGGGAACCACTAGACTAGAATTAGTGGAAAATAATGTCTGTCCTGTTATTTAGGGGAAGCATAGCTATTTACATTTAACACTTTACAGAAATAGAAAAGTAAAGCCCCTATAAAGATAGCACGGCCCAGGCACTTGCTCTGCTTATATACTTGTTACTCAATGAAGGCTGTCACTCCAATCAAACCTGTCTACTTAAACAATTAGGCACTGGCTTCTTTTTTTTTCTTCTCTGTGCCCTTGTGCATCATATATGATGGTAGGACCCTTGGAACTGTTTTTCTAAAGAGAGCCTTTTAGAGTTCTGACGTGTAGTAAGGGAGTTTTAAAAAGGAATTACAAGAGTTGGGAAAAATCAAAGGCATATAGTTGATACCCGGGGCCTCGGCGCGAGCTAAGTACGCGTTCCGACACTGGGCTGTACTCCCAGACCAAGGAAAGTTCTTGGTTAAAGAACCTTCTTTGAGGACAAACATCAACTGTTGACATTCCTATATGGGAATATTAATGCAGTTTGGGAAACTGTATCACACAAAACTTTGGAAATCTGGTTTTACAAGCTGTCTGTTTAATGACCACAGCCACTCCTGTAGGACCCAACAAAAGCAGCTGGTATTCTCCCACCAGGGCACGTCTGCGACGCAGGCTGGGAAAGTTTTCACTTCGGTTTCCCTTCCCTAGAAGATGTGCAGTCACTTACGCTGCAGTCAGAATGTGGACGCTCCGGTTCTCGGATCAAAACCAACCTTTGAGGACTTTTCAACTGCGACAGCAGCTGTATTTCCCTCTCCCACCCCCAAGCGCGTTTCCACTTTCTTCACGCTTTTCCTTCCGGGTCGGGACCGCACAGTTATTCCGGTCCTGCGTACTAGGGCTTAAACGCCCTCCTCGCCCTACATCGTTGCCATGGTAGCCGGCGACCCAGGGCCGGGGAGGTTAACCCATAAAGTAGGATCGCTGTCCCTCGCCTGGCAGGGGCTGCGCAGAGCTGGGCCAGCGGGACTACAGAATGGGCTGAGGCGGCGGCGGCTGCCAGGACGAAGTCGACAGCGGGCGAGGGCCGCGACACCGGTCTAGGATTCTGAGATGTCGGGTTTGAGGAGTGGGCGGGAAGGAGCTTTGCTAGGACCCGCGGCAGGTTGTGTGGGCGACTGACTGGGGCGGGAATCTCTAATTGGACCGGAGCATGACAGGAAGTGTGGGGACCCGGCGCTTGACGCATGGTGACAAGTAGTGAGTGAATCTCAGTGTGGATGGGAATGACCGAGAACACAGGAGGACCCCTCCATTCCGGTGAGGACTGGAGCCTCTCAAAGACAGTTGACTGCCCAGGTGGCAGAGTTCCCACAGGCACACGCGGTTTGTGGAAAAGATTCCAATTTTTCTGTTTCTGTATTTGAAAGTGGGGGCTTATTGGGTCTATACATTATCCAGCTTGAATAAATAAAAGTGTAAACGTTTAACATTTTCCATTTTCTTTCTTTATTTCTATGAAGACGTAGAAACCAGGCTTTGAAAATGGAGATGTATGAAACCCTTGGAAAAGTAGGAGAGGGAAGTTACGGAACAGTAATGAAATGTAAACATAAGGATACTGGGCAGATAGTGGCCATTAAGATATTCTATGAGAAACCAGAAAAATCTATCAACAAAATTGCAACGAGAGAAATAAAGTTTCTAAAGGTTTGCTTCTTTTGCGTTAATTGCTGTGTAAGTCAAAAGAAAAATTGTTATAAAATAAAAAGTTATATAGAAGAATAGTTGAGTTAACCCATACAACAGAAAAACCAACCTTATTGCCTACACTTTGTAATTTTATAATGATACAAAATGTATGTGCTTGTGTATAATGTAACAGTTATGCTAGTATTTGTGAAATCATTACTCAGAAATATCGAAGTATATTTAATAAAAATGTCTGTGCAAGTCATTGTGCTAATTGCTGAGACTATAAAGGGGTAAAAGGTGGTTATTTCCTTGATGACTCATAATTTAATCAAGAGGGTATATAAAAATAACAATAAAAATTGGCTCATAATAAATGCCAAGTGATTGACACAAAGTCCTGTCGTGCAGGGAAGGTTTCTTGGAGGAAATGGTACACATTTGGCTTTAAAGGATGTGTAGGATTTATATAAGAGGGATGAAACTATTGGGTTTCAAGTTGGGAAAAAGCATAAACTCAGAAAGGCTAAAGGACAATCGACAAAAGAGCAAGAGTAGAAAGAAAAATGAATAGAGACATTTACCTGTACAAGTTCCTGTGGAGAATTAGAAAGAATTGAGATTAGTGCAGGAGATTATAAACTCTTGTCTTTTAAGTTAAGGATGGGGTCAAAACTTCATTTTGGAAGAGGTGGAAAGTGAAGGGGTTTTTGTTTGTTTTTTCCTCAGTACCGGAGATTGAACACAGGACCTCACACTTGCTAGGCAAGTACCACTGAGCTAAATCCCCAGTTCCTTTGTTTGTTTGTTTTTCTCTTCACTTTTAAAAAATTTGTTCCTTTTAGATATACATGAGTTCCTTTGTTTTTTATTTTGAGAGAGGGTCTTGCTGATTTGCACAGGCTGGCCTCAAACTTGGATCCTCCTGCCTCAGCCTCTCAAGTAGCTGGATTACAGGTGTGGGTCACTGTGCCCGCCTTCTTGTTCTTTAACTCTGTTGTAGTTAAGCTGATTATTTTTTCTACTTCATCATTAAAAAAAATAACCAATATATGGCAAGATAGAGTTGAACTTTAAAATGTATTTTACTGTTAAACAACTATTATGCAAATTATTTGAAGACACCTTAAGTAGTTTGTTTTATAGGATTTTTATTGGCTGTAATCAAATCCACTAAGAGATTTCTTAGATTAGTTAAATCTAAAAAGAGCACCAAAATGACTTAATTTGAACTAAATTTTTACCTGTTAGAATTTCATTAAATTATAGATAATTAGCATGTTTGTAGAAATGTTGTCCAGTAATGGAGAAAAATAATATTAAACAACTTGAAAAGGAGTAATGAAGCATTTCTAGGTGTTTCTTGCTTTTATTTTGAGAAGGTACCTGCTGGGCACAGTGGCATAAACTTGTAATTTCAGCAGCTGAGCGTGCTGAGGCAGGAGGATCTCAAGTTTGAGGCCAACTTCAGCAACTTAGCAAGACCCCCATCGTCCCATAGTTAAAAAAAAAAAAAATTAAAGGACTGGAGATGTAACTCTAGTAACACATCCCTGGGGTCAATACCCAGTGCCAAAAAAAGAAAAAAAGGTATCTGATAAGGTATCTGATTCCTTATACCTGGGTGAATCTTCCCTAATTCTTATTAGTTCACATTAACATTTCACTGTTTTCACTGCTTTTGTCTTTAAAATATAGACAGGAAGCCAGTAATTTTCCTTAGGTAAGGGATTAATATTGCCCTGTCCAAAAGCAGTTAATTCTTTCATTGCTGCAGCACTCTGGCGTCTTTCCAACCAGGGAAATTAGGAGCAAAAATGAGAAAGGAAGCCCGGCGCGGTGGCGCCAAGCCTGTAATCTCAGCACTTAGGGAGGCTGAGACAGGAGAATCGCGAGTTCAAAGCCAGCCTCAGCAACGGCAGGATGCTAAGCAACTCAGTGAGACCCTGTCTCTACGTAAAACACAAAATAGGGCTGAGGATGTGGCTCAGTGGTCGAGTGCCCCTGAGTTCAATCTCCACTGCCAAAAAAAAAAGGAAAGGAATCTGGCATTGTATTTTGACATGTTTTTCTACTAGTCATGTTTCATGGATTTTGGTCTCTGTAGTACTTACAGATAAGAAGAAAAATTGACATTGTGTCATTGGAATAAAGACAAATTTTAAAAAACAAAAGTATAGTTTTCTGATGAATCTAATACAAAAATATACCCTTTAATTTTTAGCCAAATGAATAAATATTTTTGGTAATTTGAAAAAATGGTTAATATTTCAGAATTGATTGTAATAAGGGCAATGTAAAAAAGATATTAACCTCATTTTCTAAGCTGATACACGCTTTTTTTTTTTTTTAAACTGGGGGTTGACCCAAGGTCTGGCAGTTATGCAGGCTTGCTTTGAACTTGAATCCTCCTGCCTCTACCTCCCAAGTAGCTGGGATTAAAGGTGTCCTCTAGTGTATCTGGTTTACATGCCACTTTTGACATTTTAAAAGTATTTTAACAATTATTGGTACCATTACAAAAGATGTTTTGTGCTTAATAGTGGTGATAATGAACAAGAATTGCCACACGTAATTGCATATTTTTGTAAAGTTCCTATGGTTATAAATTGATGTATATCTGAAGGTTTTCTAGATAATTTAATATTCTTTTGTAGTTTGATAAATTTATAATTTCCCCTGAAACTTATGGTTTACTCTGTAGAGTTTAGAGTTTAGGACCCAAATTAGAAAACAATTAATTTTCATAAATTCAGATTGCTTATTTAATGGTGTTGAAATCCATCCTTATTTGAAAACATAAGGACCTTGGGGGCTGAAGATATAGCTCAGTGGTAGTGTGTGCTTAGCTTGTGCAAGGCCCTGAACTGAATCCCAGTACAAAACAAAACTACAAAAACAAAACAACCAGAAAACATAAGGGCTTAAGTTTTAAATGTTAAATTTAATCACAGACCAAGTTAAAAGATAGGAAGACATTTCTCAGCAGCATACCAAGTTTTATTATAGTACATTGACTCTAAATTTTTTAAAATAAATAATCAAATGCCAACTTGATGTAAAGCAATACATCTCACTTTATTCCATGAATAGTGATCATGAAATGCCTTAAAATTTTTCTTAAAATGAGAATTGAAACAAGTCACTTGAGAAACTTGTTGAAATACATGAAGGAAAAGAAGATGAGAATATTTTAAAATTATATAGGTATTATATGTACAAGTTACTATGTTTGAAATAATTTATTAAAAGTCTGTTTCTTTTGTCAATAGCAATTTCATCATGAAAACCTGGTCAATCTGATTGAAGTTTTTAGACAGAAAAAGAAAATTCATTTGGTATTTGAATTTATTGACCACACAGTATTAGATGAATTACAACATTATTGTCATGGACTAGAGAGTAAACGACTTAGAAAATACCTCTTCCAGATCCTTCGAGCAATTGAATATCTTCACAATAATAATGTAAGTGCTTCACAGTAAGCCAAACTATAGGATGGATGTGAATCGTAAATGACATTTAAACTTTTTTTTTTTTTGGCGAAGGTTGTTATAATCCTTTTTCTGTATGACATAGACATCCTGAAAATGGCTGTGGGGGGTCATGACATTACAATTTGCAGAAGCAAAAAACATTTGTTGAGTACATAATAATTGTCACAATAGGACACACCAAGTATGGGATGCTAAAAATGGTATCAATAATTTGGTGTACAGCCGGGTGCAGTGGTGCACGCCTGTAATCCCAGCACTTTGGGAGGCTGAGACAAGAGAATCGCGAGTTCAAAGCCAACTTCAACAACTGTGAGATGCTAAGCAACTCAGTGAGTCCTTGTCTCTAAATAAAACACAAAATAGGGCTGGAGATGTGGTTCAGTGGTCGAGTACCCCTGAATTCAATCCCCGGTACCAAAATAATAATAATAATAATAATAATTCAGTTTAGAGGAATCAACAACTGAGGCACCTTTTATTGAGAAAGTACATTAAAATATTGAAAAGGCTGTGGCAAAATGGATTAGATAAGGGGAGGTTTGGAATTAGGAACTGGAGATTAGGCCAGTCATGTGGATGCCTTTAGGGGAAGATGTAGCAGAGAGATGTAGGGTTTTTAACCTATGAAAAATCAAGAAAAAGATCAACTATCCTGATTTGTATTGTTGATTGTAGCATCACCTATTGTTTAGGTCAGGCTGGCTGTGGTGGCACATGCCTTTAATCCCAGTGGCTCAGGAACCTAAGGTAGGATTACAAGTTCAAAGCCAGCCTCAGCAATTTAGTGAAGCCCTAAGCAATTTAGCAAGAACCTGTCTCAAAATAAAAATATAAAAAAAGGCTGGTGATGTGGCTCAGTAGCTACATGCCCCTGAGTTCAATCCCCAGTACAAAAAAAAAAAAGTGTATAGCTCAGCACTTTTATATGGAGCTTTATTTTTTCTCAACATTCTGGAAATTTACATATATATTCAGAAATAAACAATAAATTATATATTCAGGAAATAGCAGTAAAATCCTCAAAAACTGTTTTATTAAGTAGGTGATATAGACAAAACAACTCTATCCCAGGCTTTTTCAGATCAGATGTATTAGTTCTAATTTTTTATCTTGGCAATACTGCATCTCATTTTGTGGCTTTGTAAAGTATGGTTGTGATAGCAACTGGAATTCAGATGGTAATTTCCTTGCCAGGTGGATCCAAGGAGAGGGAGGCAGCATAATGTAATTGTTTACAATGTATATAGTATTTGAAATCAGACTACCCTGTGTCTTCACCACTAAGTTATCCATGAAAACCCAATTTGTGCAACCAGAGACAGCCCCATGATTCTGTGGCCTTAGGAAAGTTATCTTTAAACCTTACTTTCCTCATCAGAAAAAATGATAATATCATATACCTCACAGATTTTTTTTTGTTGCTGTCTAAAAGGATATATTTTAAATTAAAAAACACAGATAACATGAATGAAAAAGCATCAGGAACATACATACACATATAATGTATATATACAAGCACATATGTATAATAAGAAAGATAACTATTAAAATCTCACAGATTTTTTTAAGACATCAAATTAGGTAGTAGGAGGTATAAAGCACTTAGCACTGCAACATGAACATTTTAAGTGGTTGATACATAGTGCTGGTAAAAAGTCAGGAACAGTAATGCTACCTTTATATCTGTATAGTATCTTGTCCATAGTAGACTCTAAAAATGTTTTTTGTTTTGTTTTTTTTGATGGGGGTAACTGGGGACTGAACTCAGGGGCAGTCGACTACTGAGCTACAACCCCAGTCCTATGTTGTATTATATTTAGAGACAAGGTCTCACTGAGTTGCTTTGCCCCTTGCTTTTACTGAAAGCTGGCTCTGAACTCCTGATCCTCCTGCCTCAGCCTCCCGAGCCTCTGGGATTAAAGGCCTGCACCACCAAGCCCGCTAAATTTGTTTTTTGTTTTTGTTTTTTTAATTTTTTTTTTAGCTGTAGATGGACATAATGTCTTTATTTTATTGCTCTGTATGTGGTGCTGAGGATCGAACCCAGGGCCTCACGCATGCGAGGCAAACGCTCTACCGCTGAGCTACAATCCCAGCCCCGCTAAATATGTTTTTTGGATAGAGACATTTGTATGGGTCAAACAGAGAGCAGTAGACTTCAAAGATGAGTGTTCTGTTAATTTTTTGTCACTGTGGCCAAAATACCCAACAAGAACAACATAGAGGAGGAAAAGTTTGTTTGTGGCTCACAGTTTCAGAGATCTCAGGCTATAGACGGCCAACTCTGTTGCTCTGGGCCTAAGATGAGGCAGCACATCATCGGGGAAGGGCTCAACAGAGGAAAGCTTCTGGGCTCATGGGCGAGGTCAGGAAGCAGAAAGAGAGAAAGGAAGGGGCCACAGGGAAGGTGCACCCTTCCGGGCACAGCCCCAGTGATTCACTTCTTCTAGCTACGCCTCAGCTCCCCAGCGTTGCCACCCAGTCAGTCCATTCAAACTGGGATGGACCGATTAGGTTACAGTTCTCATAATGTAATTGCTTAACTTTGGAACCTACTTGCAGTAACAGGAGTTTTTTGGGGACACCTCATATCCAACCCATAACAATGAGTTAATACTAAAATACATAGGATTTGAACTGCAGCTAGGATTTCATTGGAGTAGAAAAGGAAGCCAGGTGTGGTGGCACACACCTGTAATCCCGGCACTTTGGGAGGCTGAGACAGGAGAATGGTGAGTTCAAAGCCAGCCTCAGCAACAGCGAAGTGCTAAGCAACTCAGTTAGACCCTGTCTCTACACAAAATAACACAAAATAGGGCTGGGGATGTGGCTCAGTGGTTGAGTACCCCTGAGTTCAATCCCTAGTACCAAAAAAAAAAAAAAAAAGGAAAAGGAAATATATTCAGATAAGGCACCACTGTGAGAATAGAAGTAGACCTGAGCAGGAGACTTCAGAGAGTGGTGATAAGTCAGTTTACAGAGACCAGGAAGAGCAAGATTATACAGGTGATCTGTGGAGAAATTTTTCAAACCCTTGAAATTCATCCTTGAAGTTCATCCAAAAAGTTTAGACTTTTTTGTGAGGACACTGGGAAACCAGTGGAAGTTTTGAACATTGCTGTGACAGGGTAAAAACAAAATTTAAGCATGAGTAGAGGATAAGAATGTGTAGAGACCCAGAGATATCAGATGAGATGCTATTTGTTAAAAAAAAAAATCTTTATTTTGTTTATTTATTTTTATGTGGTGCTGAGGATTGAACCCAGGAGCAAGTACTCTGCCATTGAGCCATAACCCCAGCCCAATGAGATGCTATTTTGACAGTTCAGATGTAATGTAGTAAGGGGTTGGATTACTACAGTGCCATGCAATGGGAGAGAGAGGATGACTGGGAGAGGATGAAAAGATTTCCAAAGGAAAATGACAGGATTTGGGAACTAATTAGATATGGGAAGGACAAAATCAAAAGGTAAAGTCAAAGATAATCACAAGACTTTCAATTTGAGAACAGGAAAATTATGTTGCTATTGCAGGAACTTATTTTAGAAGAGGAAATTGCTTTTAGATGCATTGATACATTTTAAGAGATGGTGAGAATTTCTAAGTAAAAATTACCAATTACATTATGGCTTTAGAAAGTTGTCAGAACTGGATGTACCGATTAGGAAATCTCCATCATAGACACTATGGTTGAAGAGGTAAGGATGGGTTGGTTCAAGGGACAAAAGAAGTAAAAGGTAGTTCTCAGCAACAAGTATGGGAGAGCCTCTGAAGGAATGGAGAAGGGAAGGACAGCAGAGGAGGAGGCCTGGACAGAAGCATCCATATTCTTTCTCTTTATTTTTTAGTGGTTATTGATCTTTATTATTTAAAAAAAAAAAAAAAAAACTAGGGCTGGGGTTGTAGTTCAGTAGTAGAGCACTACGTGGCACATGTGAGGTACTGGGTTAGATCCTCAGCACCACAAAAAAATAAAAGTTAAAAAAAACTTAGGTAGCTGGATGTGGTTGCGCAAGCCTGTAATCCCAGCACTTGGGAAGGCTGAGACAGAAGAATCTCAAGTTCAAAGCCAGCCTAAGCAATGGTGAGGCGCTAAGCAACTCAGTGAGACCCTATCTATAGGGCTGGGGATGTGGCTCAGTGGTCGAGTACCCCTGAGTTCAATCTCCAGTACCAAAAAAAAAAAGAGAAAAACTTAGCCAGGTAAAATTTAAATATAATAAAATCCACTCATCTTAAGTATACAGATCACTGGCTTCTGACAAACACACACCTACTTAAGGACCACTTCAAATAGAATGCAAAAATTTCTTTCTAGAAAGTTTATTCATGTCCCTTTGTAGTCAATATCACTTCACCCCCCACCACAACCACTAATATGGTTTTAGATTTATCATTCTAAAATTTCAAATAAATGGAATCATTCATTTTGTACTCTTGTGTTTAATTTCTTTCAAAAATGCAGGAAAACTTTTGTGAAATAAATCCATGTTCAGCCAGGTACAGTGGCCCACACCTGTAATCCCAGCACTTTGGGAGGCTGAGACAGTAAGATTGTGAGTTCAAAGCCAGAGTTAGCAAAAGTGAGGTACTAAGCAAATCTGTGAGACCCTATCTCTAAATAAAATACAAAATAGGACTGGGGATGTGGCTCAGTGGTCAAGTGCCCCTGAGTTCAATCCCCTGTACCAAAAAAAAGATAAAAGGAAAGAAAAAGGGCTGAGGTCATGGCTCAGTGGTAGAGGACTTGCCTGGCATGTGTGAGGCACTGGGTTCAATTCTCAGCATCACATAAAATAAATAAATAGATAAATGAATAAATACATTTAAAAAAAGGAAAAGCTTTTTATCACCAGATCTATTTGTTTACCTTCTTTTATTTATTAATGAAAATATATTTTCTTTTTGTCTTCTGGGCAGCTGAAATAAAATTTAATATTTAGTTGCAGTAATTAACTCATCATAGGAATATAGTATATCTTCCTCATTCAAGTTGTTTTTATAATTTAAGAAATTGATCTGGTTAATATTGAAAACCTCTTCAGAACCATTTTAGGGGTTGAGGGTCATGCAGGCTTAGGACATGTAAGGCCTTGGGTTTGATACTTGTACCAAAAAGATAAAACAAAACACAGCAAAAAACATTTTGAGAGTAGTCCGAATGTAAATGCAAATATTTAGCCACTTGTGGGGGAGAAATATTTATTTCCTTCCTCATTCATTTATTGAACAAAAGTGTACTGAGCTTCTACCAGAAACAAACTGATTTTAGTAGGTGCTGGGGATTCAACCTTGAGTAAAAGACTTGGTTCCTATTCGTATAGAGCTTGTTAAGCCAGGGGTGGTGGTGTATGCTTGTAACCCTAGCTCTGGAGGCTGAGGCAGGTCATGATTTAGTGAAAACCTAGTCTTAAAATGTAAAAAGAGCTTTGGATGTGGCTCAGTGATTAAGCACCCCTGGGTTCAATCCTCGCTACCCAAAGATGAAAAAAGAAAAAAAATAGACTTTGTTAAATTTTGTTCAACTTCCAATAAATTTTATGAATTCAGTGATTCTGATTAATACCTAAAATTGTCAAGATTTCCTAGTCCTAACCCAACCACCTACTCCACAAAGCTCTAATTCCCTAAATTTAGACCATTTTAACATATTTTCTTAACTCAGCTTTTGGATTTTAAACTTCTACTCTTCCAAACAAGAAACTGTTATTATTTAAATATTTAACAGTTGTTAATATTTTGCTATATGCACTTCATCTATTTTGTTTCCTAAAATAATTTAAAGCACATCCTATACAACCTGACATTTTATCCTAAAATACTTCACTGTGGTGGGGCACAGTGGCACCTATTCTTTTTTTTTTGGAACCAGGGATTGAACCCAGGCTTAACTCCTAAGCCCATATCCAGCCCAGCACACACCTATAATCCCAGTGACTCCAAAGGCTGAGTCAGGAGAATCACAAATTCGAGGTCCCCACAACTTAGCGAGAACCTATCTCAAAATAAAAAACAAAAATGACTAGGGATGTAGTTCAGTGGTAAAGTGATCCTGGGTTCAATCCCTAGTACCAAAAATTATGTATTTATATCTCTATCTATTTGTCTATCTACGGATAGATAAAAAGATGTGGGTGAAGCTCTGTAGTAGAGCATCCCATTGTGAGTTCAATTCCCAGAACCAGGAGGAAAAAAAAAGCACAAAGGATTTGAATAGTTTCTCCGAAGAAGATATACAAATGGCTAATAACAAATGAAATGATGTTAAGCTTCATTAGTCATTTCCAAAATGCAAATTAAAATCACAAGGAAATAACACTTTATTCCCACTAGGCTGCCATTAAAAATAGGTAATAACAATGTTGGCAAGGAAGTAATTGGAATTCTCATACAATGCTAGTGGTAATGTAAAGTGGCATAGCTGCTATGGAAAACAGTTTGACATTTCCTCAAAAAGTTAAACATAGAAGCCAGGCGCAGTGGCTCAAGCCTGTAATCCCAGCACTTAGGGAGGCTGAGACAGGAGAATCATGAGTTCAAAGTCAGCCTCAGCAACGGGGAGGCACTAAGCAACTCAGTGAGACCCTGTCTCTACATAAAACACAAAATAGGGCTGGGGATGTGGCTCAGTGGTAGAGTACCCCTGAGTTCAATCCCCAGTACCAAAAAAAAAAAGTTAAACATAGAATTACCACATGATGCAGAAGTCCCACTCCTAAGTTTATATATATCCAGGAGAACTGAAAACATTCATACAAAAACCTGTACAGGAATGTTTACAGCAGCATTATTGATTATAGCCAAAGAGAAGAAACAATCCAAATGAATATCAGCTGATGAATGGATAAATAAAATGAGATCTAGCCATACAATTGAATATTATCTGGTCATAAAAAGGAATGAAGTACTGATACATGTTACAACATGAATGAACCTTGAGAACATGTTAAAATGAAAGAAATCAGATGTAAGAGACTACATATTCTATTTAAATAAAATATCGGAATAGGCAAATCTTATTTGTATATCTTCATTGGAGAAATTTCTATTCATGCTGTTGCCCACTTAAAAATATATTTTTATTTTATTTTATATGTTGTTTTTGTGGTACTGGAGATTGAACCCAGGGCCTCACACACACTAAGCAAGCACTCTACCACTGAGCTACATCCCCAGCCCATATTGTCCATTTTTAATCATATCTTTTGGCTTTGTATTGCTAAGTAGTTTATATACCTTGGGTACTAGATGTTTATCAGGTACATAATTTACAGACATTTTCTCCCATTCTGTGGGTTGTCTTTTTGCTTCTTTATGTGTGCTTTTCTATTTAATTCTTTTAAAAAACAATCTTGGACAGGAGAATCACGAGTTCAAAGCCAGCCTCAGCAACGGCGAGGCACTAAGCAACTCAGTGAAACCCTCTACATAAAACACAAAATAGGGCTGGGGATGTGGCTCAGTGGTCGAGTACTCCTGAGTTCAATCCCCGGTACCGGAAAAAAATAAAAAAATAAAAAAATAAAAAACGATCTCGGGGGCTGGGGCTGGGGCTCAGTGGTAGAGCGCTTGCCTAGCATGTGTGAGGCATTGGGTTCGATCCTCAGCACTCATATAAATAATAAATGAATAAAATAAAGATCTATTAAAAATTAAAAAAAATTTAAAAAAACCAAATCTCTATCTCTTATTGATATCTTTTATTTGGACATTGTGTTCATACTTCAGTTCTTCAGCCCACCCTCCTTTTTTTAGTTATTTGAACATGTTCAAATTAGCCCACCCTCCTTTTTTTAGTTATTAGCCCATTCAATGGCTCTTTAGCAAGTTCTGTGCCAGCGTCTTGTAGAAAAGTTTCTATTGAGTTCTTTATTTCTTGTTTATGGATCCTACTTGTTTGTTTGCATGATTAATAAATTTATGTAAAAAGCAGGATGTTTTAAGTAATATACTGTGGCTACTTTGGAAGTCAGAGTTTCCCATCTCACTCAGGGTTTGTTGTAGTGGCTGTGACTGTTTAGTTGCTTTCCTGAACTAATTCTCTGAAGTCTATGTTCTTTGTTATGCATGACCTCTGAAATCTCTGTTCAGTTAGCTTAGTGGTCAACTAGTGAGCAGATTGTTTAAAGTTAATTAATATAAAGTTCTGCAAATATCACCACAGTCCTGTTATAAAGTATTTTCACCATTCCAAATAGGTTCCTCTTGCTCATTTCACTCAATCCCAATATCTACCCCCAGTTCCAGGCAGCCAATAATCTGCTTTCTGGCTATAGATATGCCTTTTAAGACATTTATCATAAATGAAATCATATCATATGTGGCCTTTATCATATGGTTTCCTTTACTTAACATAAGGTTTTTGAAATTCATCTTTGTTGTTGCATGCATTGCTACTTCATTTCTTTTAATTGCTGAATAATATTCCATTGTATGGATATACCACATTTGTTTATCCATATACCAGTGGATGGACATTTGGATTGTTTCCAATTTGGGGCTCTTATAAATAATACTGCTGTAAAAATTCATGTGTAGTCTTTGTATAGGCATACACTTTTAATTTTCATGGGTGTATGTTCAGGATTAGAATTTTGCTAGGTTATATGGTTAGTTTTATTTATTTTTTATGTGAGGTTTTCAGGGTTTTTTTGTTTTTTGTTTGTTTGTACTGGGGATTAAGCACCCAAGGGGGCTTTACCACTGAGCTGTAACCCCCATCCTCTTAATTTTATTTTTTATTTTGAAATACAGTCTTGCTAAATTGCTGAGGCTGACCTTGAATTTATAATCCTGCTGCCTCAGCTTTCTGAATTGCTGGGATTACAAGTGTATGTCACCATGCTCAGCCTGCATTTTTAAAAAATGTTATTGTTTTATATTTAAATTATAAATTTTTGTATCATCCTTAAAGCACAATATTTTTTACTATTTTTTTTTTTTTTGGTATTGGGGATTGAACTCAGGAGTACTCAACTGAGCCACGTCCCCAGCCCTATTTTGTGTTTTATGTAGAGACAGGGTCTCACTGAGTAGCACCTCACCGTTGCTGAGGCTGGCTTTGAACTTGTGATTCTCCTGTCTCAGCTTCCCAAAGTGCTGGGATTACAGGCGTGCGCCACAGTGCCTGGCTTTTACTATTTTTTTATTTGTTCTAATTAGTTATACATGACAGTAGAATGCACTTTGACACATCATGCATAAATGGGATATAATTTCTCATTCTTCTGGTTGTACGTAATGTAGAATCACACTGGTCATGTAGTCATATATGCACATAGAGTGATAAAGTCTGATTCATTCTATGATCCTTCCTACCCCCACACCCCTCCTCTCCCTTCACACCCCTCTGTCTAGTCCAAATTACTTCTATTCTCCCCTCTCCCTTATTGTGAATTAGCATCCACATATCAGAGAAGACACTCGGCCTTTGGTTTTTCCTATATTATTTTTAAAGAGACGACCAAACTGTTTCCCAAAGTCACTGTATCATTTTAAATTCCCACCATCAGTGGATTCCATTTATCCCACTGACTCCCTGATATTTGTTAATGTCATTGTGTGTGTGTGTGTGTGTGTGTGTGTGTGTGTGTGTGTGTACATGAGCACTAGGAATCTAACCTAGGGCCTTGTGCATGCTAAGCAGGTGCTTTACCACTAAGTTATACCCTCAGCCTTGTTATGCCTTCCATTTATTTATTTATTTGTTTGTTTGTTTGTTTATTGTCAGTACTAGGGATTGAACCCAGGGGCACTTTATCACTGAACTACATCTCCAGCCCTTTTTGTTTTGTTTTGACCCAGGATCTAAGTTTCTTAGGGCCTAAGTTGTGGAGATAGAGGTTGGCCTTGAACTTGTACTCCTTCTGCCTCAGCCCCTGGGATCACTGAGATTCCAGGTGTGTGCCACTGCACCTGGATTGTTATTGACTTTTTTATTGTAGCTATTCTAGTAGGTGTGAAATGGCATCTTTTTTCAGGGGGTTAATTTTCTTTATTCATAGTCAATGCGATCACCTATGAAGAAAATCCTATAAAATCTACAAAAAAAAAGTTAACAGAACTATCAAGTGAATTTATCAAGGTTGAGGATTCAAGGTCAATATACCAAGATCAATTGTATTTTTATATATTAGCAGCAATCAGAAATTGAAATTTTAAAATATCATTTACAAAAGAATAAAAATATGAAATAATAGGGAAAAATTGACAAAAGATGTTCAAGATTTGTACAATGAAAACTGAACATTGATAAGAAATATTAAAGATCATCTAAACAAATGAAGAAAGATTGCTTTTATGAAGGTTTCAATGTTTCTTTTTTAAATATTTATTTTTTAGTTGTAGGTGGACACAATTTCTTTATTTTTTCTATGTGGTGCTGAGGATTGAACCCAGGGCCTCACGCATACTAGGCGAGCACTCTACCACTGAGGTATAACCCCAGCCCCAGTTTCAGTGTTTTGGTGAAAGATCAAGATGCCATCAAACAGAATCGTAAAAGTCAGAATTCAGGGAGTGTTTAGTTTCTAATAGTATTCTGGCTGTAGTCAAAGTGTTGGTTGCTGAAAAGACTGAGAATGTTAAGGTATGGAGTGGGTGACTCTTCCTGCCCCATGTTTATAATACTGAGGAGTTTGATGGGTGTGTGGTGGTCAGAATATATGAAGTAGTATTGTAATATGCTTATTTATGTCCATTTTTATGCTCATTATATCCTCAGGCCTTGACATAGTCACTGGCATATAGTAGGAACTCAATAACAACTGTGTAAGTGAAAAAGGATTAATGTAGTTTGGCAGATACAACCTTAAGGAAGCTCAATTAGAAAGATTTACCCTAAGTTATTTATTTATTTATTTTAGCTACGGAGGCAGATTGAGGCCAAACAAGAGCAACTTCCAAGGATTTATGGCAGTAATTTGTATGAACAAGGAAAGATCCCATGTTTCTTTTTTTTAATTTATTTATATTTTTTTAGTTATACATGGACACAATGTCTTTATTTTATTGCTTTTTATGTGGTGCTGAGGATTGAACCCAGGGCCTCACGCATGCGAGGCAAGCGCTCTACCACTGAGCTACAATCCCAGCCTGATCCCATGTTTCTAATACCGAGATATTTTCACTCATGCTATTATACTTTACAGATGATGAGCATATGTCTCTATCATTCATTTGATAAAAATTTTAAATGCCTTCTCTGCTCTAGGCACTACATTGGACACTGAGAATATTGCTTGAACAAGGCATATATCTTGCCCTCATGGAATTTACAGTACACTGGGAGTTTTCAGACAAGTAAATAATTTACAGTTCAGCATGATAAATACTGTGAAGGGGAAGTGCAGAATGATGTGAACATATGGAAGGGACAAACATGCAAGCTTATATCTAAGGAAATCGTTGGGCAGGCAACTGGAACAGCATCAACAAATGCAGAGATTGGGAAATTAATATTGGCTCTGGCAAATTTAGAAACCAATATTCTATGGACAAGGGAAGGGAGGTTGAAAAGGTGGGCGGGGGCCAAACCTTACAAGTCTTTTCAAGCCATTTTTTTTGAGGTTGAAATTTATCCTGTGGGATGGGGAATCTTTGAAGGGTGACAAACAAGAGAAGTGATATGATCACACATGTGATTTTAAAATAATACTGTGACTTCATTGTGGACATGGATTGGAAGGGATCAGAGTAGACTCAGGGAAAGCAATTGATAGATATGTTTAGTAGTTTTGGTGAGAGACCTGGGGATATTTGAACTAGGAAGACAAGTAGATCTATTAAGATAGTGTGAGGTAGGGGGAAAAAGGCCTTGGGTTTTGGCCTGAGCCATGGGGTCAGTGGTGGCTCCACTCATTGAAATAATGCATTATTGAGAATGAGTCGGTTTAGGGGAGAATGATGCATTTAGTTTTGGATTTGCTGAATCTGAGGGGCCTGTGGTCAGTCTTGTGGGATTTCTTGTGGACTTTCACTCACTCCTGGAAAGTAGGAGAGAGACCTTGATAAGAGACAGAAATGTAGAAATCATCAATGTAGAAATAAGAAAATGAAAACTTATTTTAATATGTTTTATTTTCTGTTTATTTTTTGGAAAGTTTATGAGTAGATGAGCCATATATAAAAATCAACTCAAAATTGACTAAAGACTTAAATAGAAGACCTGAAACTAAAACTACTAGAAGAAAAAGTAGGAGAAGACTCCATGACACTGATCTGGGCAATGATTTTTTTGTTATATATATGAATCCAAAAGCACATCCAAAAGCCTTCTTAGCCTTTTAATCAAGGAAACAATCTGTAGAGTGAAGAGATAACCTATAGATGGGGAGAAATATTTGTAAATCATACCTCTGATGAGGAGTTAACATCCAAAGTATATAAAGAATTTAAACAATACAATAGTAATAAAACAAACTGATTTAAAAATGGAAAAAGGATATAAACAGAGCTTTCTCGGTCAGGTGCAATGACACTTGCCTGTAATCCCAGCCGTTCTGTAATTCCAGCAGCTCAAGAGGCTGAGGCAGGAGGATTGCAAGTTCACAGCGAGCCTCAGCAATTTAGCGGCTTTAAGCAACTTAGTGAGACCCTGTCTCAAAATAAAAAATAAAAAAGGGCCGCGGATGTGGCTCAGTGATTAAGTGCCCTGGGTTCAATACCTGGCACAAGGGGGGGGGGAGCGAAAAAGACATACAACCAGGCTCAGTGGCACATATCTATAATCCCAGCTACTCTGGAGGCTGAGGCATGAGTGTCATAATTTAAAAACCAGCCTTAGGAACTTAGACTATCTCAAAATTTAAAAAGAGGGGGGCAGGGCGGGGGCTGTAGCTCTGGTGGAGCACTCTCTGGGTCCAATCCCTAGTACCAGGAGAAAAGAAAAGAAGGGGACCCTTGCACAATCTTGGTGGGAATGCAAATTAGTATAGACATTATGCAAAACAGTATGGTGGTTCCTCAAAAAAATAGAAATTATGGGCTGGGGGTGTAGTTCAGGGATAGAGTACATGTCTAGCATGTGTGAAGCCCTGGGTTCAATCCCCAGAAGTAAAATAAATAAGTAAAAAATAAAAAATAGAACTTTCGAGCCGGGCGCGGTGGCTCACGCTTGTAATCCCAGCACTTAGGGAGGCTGAGACAGGAGAATCGCGAGTTCAAAGCCAGCCTCAGCAATGGCGAGGCGCTAAGCAACTCAGTGAGACCCTGTCTCTACATAAAACACAAAATGGGGGTGGGGATGTGGCTCAGTGGTTGAGTGCCCCTGAGTTCAATCCCTGGTACCAAAAAAAAAAAAAAAAAAAAAAAGAACTTTCGTATGCTCCATCAATACCACTAGTATATATCCAAAGGAAATGAAATCAGTATGTCAAAGAGATATCTACACTCTCTTGCTCATTGCAGCATGATTCTTTTTTTAATTTTTTTTAGTTGTAGATGGACACAATACTTTTATTTTATTTATTTTTGTATGTGGTGCTGAGGATCAAACCCAGTGCCTCACATGTGCAAGGCAAGCGTTCTACCACTGAGCCACAATCCCAGCCTACAGCATTATTCTTTTTTTTTTTTTTTTTTTAATTTTTTTGTAGATGGACACAATGTCTTTATTTTATTGCTCTGTATGTGGTGCTGAGGATCGAACCCAGGGCCTCACGCATGCGAGGCAAGCGCTCTACCGCTGAGCTACAATCTCAGCCCTACAGCATTATTCTTAATAACCAAGAACTATAATTAGGGACTGGGGTTATGGCGCAGTGGTAGCGTGCTTGCCTAGCATGCGTGAGTCACTGGGTTCGATCCTCAGCACCACATAAAAATAAAAATAAAGATATTCTGTCCACCTACAACTAAAAAAATAAATAAATATTAAAAAAAAAAGAAACTTTACTCATAAAAAAAAAAAAAAAAAAAAGAACTATAATTAGAACCAAAATGTCCATCAGTGGATGAATGGATAAATGAATTCCAATGTGGTATATATACATAATGGAATACTATTCAGCTTTTAAAAAGAAGAAAATACTATCATTTGTGATAATATTGATGATCCTTGAGGACATTAAGTGAAATAAGGCACAGGACAAACATAATGTGATCTCACTTATGTGTAGAATGCAAACAAGTTGAACTCAGAGTAAATAATGAATAGTTGGGTAGAGAGTGAAGAGTCTTCAAGAGGGTTAGCTCTGAAGGAAATGAGAAAAGACAGTAACTGGAGTGGGCCATGGGGTTAAAGGAAAGTTAAATTTTCCTAAGTGCTTTTGATCTTATAGAAATGTGATTTACCCTTTTAGTATTATGTCTATCTTGGCTTCATTTTTTTTTGGTACTGAGGATAGAACCTAGGTATATTCTACCACTGAGCTACATTCCCAGTCCTTTTTGTTTTTTTATTTTGAGACAGAGTCTCACTAAGTTTGCAGAGGCTGGCTTTGATCTTGCAGTCTCATGCTTTAGCCTCCCAAGTAGCTAGGATTACAGGCATGTACTACCATGCCAGGCTGGCTTCATTTCAATTTTTTTTTTAAATGTACCAGGGATTGAACCCAGGGGTACTCAACCACTGAGCCACATCCCCAGCCCTATTTTGTATTTTATTTAGAGACAAGGTCTCACTGATTTGCTTAGAGCCTCGCTGTTGCTGGGGCTGGCTTTGAACTCACCATTCTCCTGTCTCAGCCTCCCAAAGAGCTAAGGTTACAAGTGTGCGCCACCGTGCCCAGCTCTTTTAATTTTCATGTGATGGATAGCATAAGACTTGAAAATATATAACTATTTTTACATGTGGTAAGGAAATAACTTCATTATCTTAACTAGATTTTCTCAGTATAATTTTTGAGAGATTTTCTAGAAAATGAAAACTTATTTTAATATGTTTCATCTTCTGTTTATTTTTTAGATTATTCATCGAGATATAAAACCTGAGAATATTTTAGTATCCCAGTCAGGAATTACTAAGCTCTGTGACTTTGGTTTTGCAAGAACACTAGCAGCTCCTGGGGACATTTATACAGACTATGTGGCCACACGCTGGTATAGAGCTCCAGAACTAGTATTAAAAGATACTTCTTATGGCAAGTATGTACATTTTGGGAAACTGCCTGGCCTTTTCCCCTATTACTGACACTCTCTGCCCTCTATGTCTAGATTGGGGCTAATAAGAGGGACACTTCTTTTTTTTAAAAAAAATACTTTTTTAGTTGTTGATGGATCTTTATTTTATTCATTTATGATTTATACGTGGTGCTGAGGATCGAACCCAGTGTCTCACGCTTGCTAGGCGAGCGCTCTACCACTGAGCCCCAGCCCCAGCCCCAAGAGGGACACTTCTAAAAGTAAAAAAGACCCTATGGGCATCTGTACTACTGGCGGCGGCTGCTGTGCTTAACCTTTGTTCAAATGGCTGCAGCACCAGGAGACAGAGGTGGACATCTCAGGGTACATCCATGCTTGCTTTAAGCTGAGCATACCTTTGGAGATCTGCCCCTCTGTTTATCTTTGGTCTATACATTCTGCAAAGAGTTTTAAATCATTTACCTCCTTCTGCCAGTGTTATAATAGGATCTGCGAAGTTTCCTGTTTCCTGGAAAAATGGCACCCTCTTTGCAAAGACTGGCAAATAGTAATTTTTAAACTGTATTGTTCTCAATGACTCAAAAAGGAGCATGGTCTCAGTCTAATGTAAAATAACTATCTAAAATACAAATAATCAGTCTTGAAGAACATAAAGGAACAATGGAATATAATTTAATACTTTATTTAATAGAATTGCAGGGATAATTCTCATGCGCTGTTCCTGGAAACTATTATTCTGTTATTATGGTAATATTTAATATTGGCAGTGGGATGGAACCTAGGGCCCCACACATGCTAGGCAAGTGCTCTACCACTGAGCTATAATCCCACCCCTTTTTATTTTATTTTGAGACAGGGTCTCATTAAATCATTCAGAATGGCCTCAAACTTTTGATCTTCTTGCCTCAGCCTCCAGAGTAGCTGGAATTACAGATGTGTGCCACCATATTCAGCTGGTGCTTTGTATTGAACTCAGGGCCTTGCACATGCCAGGCAACACTGTACCACTGAGCTACACCCCAGCCCTTTTTTTATTTTTTATTTTGAGACAGGGTCTTACTAAGTTGCTGAGGGCCTCACTAAATTGCTGCAGCTGGTCTTGAACTTGAGATCCTCCTGCCTCCTGAATCGCTGGGATTGCTGGGATTACAGGCGTGCACCACCACACCCAGCCCATTCTCAGTTTAAATAAGAGCACCCTGAGGCACAGAGGTAAAATAATTACCTGAAGTCACATAGCTGGTTAAGTTGCTTACCTTCTGAGCCAGGTGGTCTGTATTCACAATTCATGCCCCTGAGTACTTTTTTTCTTCTTTTTTTTTTTTGGTACTGGAGTTTGAACCCAGGTGAACTTTATCCCTGAGCTATATTCCCACTCTTTTAAAAAAAATTTTAAAAATTTTGAGATAGGGTTTTGCTAAGTTGCTGAGGCTAGCCTCAAATTTGGGGTCTTCCTGTCTCAGCCTCCTGGGATTACAGGGATACCTAGCTCCAGAGTAACTTTTCAACTGTACCTGCCACTGAGGACCTGCACAAAACCATCTTTATGCTTCATCTGTGAAGTAATAATAATAACAGGCCTCACTTCATAGGTTTGTTGTGAGAATTAAATGAGTTGATATACTAAAAGGATTAAAATATAGAAAATGCTCAATAAATGTTAGCTATTCTTACTTAGTGTACTGTGAACTTTGTTATTCCAATTCTTTTTGTCCCTGGGTATGATGTAACCTTTGTAAGATCTATGTCCAATTTTTTCTTTTATACTGGGGATTGAACCCAGGGGCATTTAACCTCTGAGCCACATCCCTAGCCCTCTTTATTTTTTATTTTGAGATAGGATCTCACTAAGTTGCTTAGTGCCTTGATAGGTTGCTGAGGCTGGCTTCGAACTTGCCATTCTCCTGCCTCCTGAATCACTGGGATTACAGGTGTACGCCACCATATCTGGTTTTTGCTTTTGATTTTTTTTTTTAGTACTGTGAATTGCACACAAGGGCACTCTATCACTGAACTACATCCCAGCCAGATAGGGTCTCACTAAACTGCCCAAACTGGCCTGGAACTTGTCATCATTCTGCCTCAGTCTCCCAAGTATCTGGAATTGCAGGCATGTGCCACACATTCCCTAGCACTATCCCTTGCCCTTAAATTGTATCCTCTTGTAAACCTGTTTTTTTTGCCAATATTGTGTCAGTTAACGTTTAACATAGTTTCACTCTTTCTCTAGCCAACATTTCGCTGTCTCTTTTTTAACCTCTTTCTAAAAGGTATGTTCCTTGAGGACAGGCATAATGTGTTGTATTTTTTTATTTCTTTTTCTGTATTTTTAATTGGTGCATTATAGTTGCACATAATGATGGGATTTTTTTAAACATATTTGTACATGCATACAATGTGACAAAATAATTTGGCTAATATCATTCCCCAGTGTTTTTTCCCTTACCCTCTTTTTGCCCTTCACCTGGTCCCTTTCCTCTACTCTACTAATAATGCTTTGATTTTCATGAAGTTTCCCCACACACCTTTATTTCCCTTTTTCTCTCTAGCTTCCATATATGAGAGAAAACATATGGTGTAAAGATTAGACAACCAGGAGGAGATGAATTAAAGCCACTGGGCAAGGCTTTATTGGAATACATGCTCTCCCGCCAAATCCTCCCGTCCATCGTCCATCAGAGCGTGTCCCTGGGGCTTCCGTGCACAGAGAATTCGAAAGGGCCGGGTCAGGAAGGGGAGGGCTTGGGGGAAGGAAGAGAAGGCCAGAGTCCTTCCTGGATAGGTCGGGAAAACCCGCTGATTGACAGGAGGCATGTCTACTGGTGGCGTCAGCGTCTGGCTTGCTGCGGCTCTGCAGCTGCTGACCGGTCCCCCTAATTGGACATCTTAGACCCTGACCAGACCTAACATATGGCCCTTGACTTTCTGAGTTTGGCTTATTTTGCTTAGCAGTGTTCTCAAGTTCCATTGTCCTACATTTGAAATAATTTCATTCTTTATGGCTGAATAAAACTCCATTGTGTACATACACTACATTTTCTTTTTCCATTCATCCATTGACGGACACCTAGGCTGATTCCATAGTTTGGCTATTGTGAATTTTGCTGCTATAAACTTGGGTGTGGATGTATCCTATAGGATGCTGACCTTAATTTTTTTTTTTTTTGGTGGTGCTGGGGATTGAACCCAGGGCCTTGTGCATGCAAGGCAAGCACTCTACCAACTGAGCTATACCCCCAGCCCCCTGGCTTTAATTCTTCAGGATAAATACTGAGGAGTGGCATAGCTGGGTCATATGGTGGTTCCATGCCTAGTCTTTTGAGTATCTGTTGTATTCCACATATCCAAACTTGGTGCTTTGCACACAATAAGATTGGATTCTACTTCACATTGTATTTGAAACAAATTTTCCAGTGAGTCTTTTCTTAAAAAAAGTTTTGATTGTAACAAACAAACAAACAAACCTCACATAACAAATGTACAGTTGTACCATCATATCAAAACTAGAATTTTGCTTGCTACCCCAGGAAATCCTTTGTAACCCATTCCAATTATAACCAGCTCCCTTCTCCCAAAACTAACCACAAAGCTGACTTTTATTGTAACCAATTCCTTGCATTTTCTAATAGTTCTATTATTCATGTGTACATCCATTTAGTTGAATGTAGCCTTTTTTATGACAGCTTTTTAAAGATATGACTTGCATACCACACAATTTACCCATTTAAAGTGTATGATTCAAATATCTTTAGTGTATTCACAGAGTTGTACAACCATAACAACAATATTTTTTTTTCAGTACTGGGGATTATTGAACCCAGGGCCTTCAGCATACTAGGCAAGTGCTCTACCACTGAGTTATATTCCCAGTCCTTAAGCCCTATATTTATTAATAGTTGCTTTCCATTTCTTCCCAACCTCTCCAGGCCTAGGCAACCACTTATGTACTATTATTCTCTGTGGATTTGCCTATACTGGATGTTTCATATAAATGAAATTATACAATATATAGTTCTTTGAGACCACCTTCTTTCATTTATACTTTTCAAGGTTCACCCATGTTGTAGCATGTCAGTACTCCATTTCTTTTTATGGCTGAATAATATTCCATTGTGTGGGTATATCACATGTCATCTACCCATTCATCAATTAATGAACATTTGGTTTGGTTCTTTTTTTTTTTTTTTTGCTATTAAGAATAACGCTGATATGAGCATTTGTGTACATATTTTTGTGTAGATAAATCTTTTTATTTGGGATGTAGCAATTAGAACTGTGGGTCATATGGTGGCTCTGTTTAATCTTTTTTTTTTAATATTTATTTTTTAGTTGTAGGTGGACAGAATATTTTTTATTTTTAAAAATATTTTTATTTTATTTTTATGTAGTGCTGAGGATCGAACCCAGTGCCTCATGCGTGCTAGGCGAGCACGCTACCACTGCGCCATAACCCCAGCCCCTGTTTAATCTTTTAAGGAACTGTCATACTGTTTTCCAAAGTGTTTCTATTATTTTCACATTTCCACCAACCAAATATGAGGGTTACAATTTCTCTGTATCTTTAACACTTGTTATTATTGTTTTTTTTTAAATGGCTATCCTTGCCTTTTTTATTAAATAAACTTCTGGAGAAATTTTAGATTTATAGAAAGTTTTCAAAGGATAGTACAGAGCCTTTCCATATATCCCTTACCCAATTGCTTTTTATCCTAATGTTATGTTACCCAAATGTGGGATATTTGTGAAAATAACACTTGCCTTTTTTTATTTAAATAAGACTTGATATGTTTTTTTTAAATATTTTTTTAGTTGTTGATGGATCTTTATTTTATTCATTTGTTATTTATATGTGGTGCTGAGCATTGAACCCAGGGCCTCACACATGCTAGGCAAGCACTCTACCACTGAGCTACAGCCCCAGCCCAAGACTTGATATGTTTTTTAAAATCTCTTTTAAGAAGGAATTTGAAGCTGAGGATGTAGCTCAGTGGTAGAGTGAGTGCCTTGCATGCAGTAAGGCCCCAGGTTTGGTCTCCAGCACTCACTGCAAAACAAACCAAAAATTTGGATCTAGCCAAACAGAAATTTCCTTTATCACTTTCTTTTCCTTACAGCTTATCTGTTAAAGCCAGATCATTTGCTTTGTTGAATTCTCACAGACTGAATTTTGTTTATCGCATGAAGTTCAATGTGCTTCCCTGACTTTATGTTTTCTGGGAACTGGCAGCTAGATTCAGAGGCTAGACAGTCTGAGGTTCAGTCCCTTTGGCAAGAAGACAGGCTTTATTTTCTTCTTTTATTAGGAGGCACATAATGTGATGCTAGCAGCCATTAGTGCTTAATAGCTAGATCCAGCAACTCTCAGGGGTTTGCAAAATGGTGATATTTTAACTACATAATCCTTTTTAAATTTATTACTCAGAATACTTTTATGAAGGAACATTTCTCCTCATTTGGTTACTCAGGGATATAGTTCACATATAGAAAGCAGAATAAATGCTTGATTTATCGATGTTTAAGATGAATTGGCCCCAAAAATAGACCTCCAAAGTCTACAATTAATTTTCTAAAACTATCACCAGGCCAGGGATGTAGTTCAGTGGTATAGTGCTTGCTTAGCATGTGTGCAAAGTTCTGGTTTCCATCCCCAGCATGGAACTCATGGACCTAAACTTATTTTATGGGTTTCTTTGCATTGCAGTTGTTGGGGCAAGAAGATAAGGCCACCTCCCACTGATCACAAAATCACAAGTGCCCTCCCCCCGCAGTATTCCAGATTGAATCCAGGGACACTCTACCACTGAATTATATCCCCAGACCTTTTATTTTTTTATTTTGCAATAGGGTCTCACTAAGTTGCCCAGGCTGGCCTTGAACTTGTGATCCTCCTGCCTCAGCCTCCTGAGTAGCTGAGATTACAGATGTGTATCACCATGCCTTGATTTACTTTAAAAATTTGTATGTGGCATAGAAGCCTTCAGAAATGAAGACTCAAGAAAAACTTCTGTGTTTTTATACCAAGTATGATAAAAGATATTGATAGTTGTGGAAAAACATGATTGAACTAAAAGGGCATGATCTAATGGTAATAAACTGAGGAGGGAAACCTAGCAAGCCCTGTTCATTCTGATTCTTCTTTCTCTATAGCATTCTCACTACCCCACCCCCACCCCAAAGGACAAGATCCCTCTGGCATGAGGAAGAATAGGAAGTCAGAGAATCAGGGAAAGTAGGTCAGAGAGTATCCTTTCTAGCTTTTATGGCTTGCTTTGGAGGAGAGGAATTCTAGTTTCTATGATATGCCTTCGGGAAGGGGGAAGAAAGGAAGGCAAGAGAAGGTTAGAGAGACCTTGCTTCTGAGGTCCTTCTGGTCTCTTTCAGTTCAAAGTACTCAGCATGTCAAGGAACCATATTTTGGGATAACAAGTTCTGAGCACCTACATGGTATTTTTATTATTGAAGTTCAAAATTTTTCATCTTTGGCCAATGGAAGCCTTTTCAAGGTGGTTCCTATGTCCTTTTAACATGACCCAGTATACAGTCTTTGATAGCTTCTTTGCTACCTAGCTGACAAGATGTTCTAGGTTTATTGTTACATGTTTTTTTCTCTAGGGAGTCAGCCATATATATAACTTTTAAAAAAATTAGCTTTATTGTGATATAATTCGCCCATTTAAAGTGAGAATTTCAGTGTTTTTAGTATATTAACTGGTAAGTGCAGCCATCACCACAGTCAATTTTAGAACATTTTTTTACTTCAAAAACCCTCATTCCCTTTAGTTATTGCACCCCTATATCTCTGACTCCTTTCGCCCAACTCTCAGCAACCACTAGTCTATGCTCTATCTTTGCAGTTTCCCTACTCTGAACTTTCATTTCAATTGAATCATATAATATGTGGTCTTTTGTCATTGGCTTATTTCACTTAGCATAATATTTTCAAGATTCATGCAAGTGTAGCCTGTATTGCTATTTCACTTACTTTTTTTCCTTCAGTGCTAGGGATTGAACCCAGGGCTTCATGCATGATAGAAAAGTGCTCTACCACTGAAATATGCCCTTTTGCTTATGAATAATGCTGCCATAGACATTTATACACTAGTTTTTGTGTGGATATATGCTTTCATTTCTCTTAGGTATATACCTAGGAATGAAACTATTGGATCATGTGATAACTACGTTCAATTGTTTGAACTGCCAGATTGTTTTCCAAAAATCTTCAGTGTTTTACATTCTTATCAGCAGAGTATGAGAGCTATAATTTCCCCACATCCTTGCCAACACTTGTTATTATATGATTTTTTTATTCTAGCCATTCTAATGGGTATGAAGTGATATTTTATTGTGTGTTTGATTTATATTTCCCTGTTGACTAATGATACTGAACGTTTTTTCTTGGGCTTAAAGACTGTTTGCATATCAGAGAAATTTCTGTTCAGAATCTCTGAGTATTTTTAAATTGGGTTATAATTATTGAGTTATACAAATTCTTTATATATTCAATTTTATATGCAAGTCCTTATCAGACATGACTTGCAAATATTTTCCTTCATTGTGAATTCTCTACACCTTCTTCTTGATTATATGATCCCCCCTCCCTCCGCCAGTATTTGGCATTGAATCCAGGGGCAGTCTACCACTGAGGTAAATCCCCAGCCCTTTTTATATTTTATTTCAGATAGGATCTCATTAAGTTGCCCTGGCTGGCCTTGAACTTGTGATCCTCCTACCTCAGCCTCCCAAATAGCTGGGATTACAAGCGGGTGCTCCTGTACCCGTCTTGTAATTATAGCTCTTACATTGAGGTCTTTTGTTCATTTTGAGTGAATTTTTGTACATGGTATAAAGCAAGGGTCTGACTTCACTCTTTTGCATGTGGCTATTCATTTGTCTCAATACAATTTGTTGAGGAGACTTTCCTTCCTTTTGAATGGTCTTGGCACCTTTGTTGAAAATCGGTTGACTGTGGATATAAGGGTTTATTTCTGAACTGTAAGTTCTATTCCTTTAATCTATATGTCCTTGTTCTAGTACATGTTGTCTTAATTTTTGTTGCTTTCTAGTAAGTTTGGAATCAGAAATTACGAGTATTTCTACTTTGTTCCTTTGTTAAAATATTCTTTTAGTTGTAGATGGACATAGTATCTTTATTTTGTTTTATTTTCATGTGGTGCTGAGGATCGAACCCTGTGCCTCACGCATGCGAGGCAAGCGCTCTACCACTGAGCCACAATCCCAGCCCTGTTCTTTTTTTTAATGAGTTTATTTTCACTATTATGATTTCCTGGCAAATCCATATGAATTTTGGGATCAACTTCAATTTTTGCAGAAGAGACTACTGGGATTCTTATAGGGATTGTATTACATCTGTGGATCAATTTGGAGATTATTGCTATCTTAACAACATTTTAAGTCTTCTATGCATAGAGGATGTTTTTTCCACTTATTTAGATCTTCCTTAATTTCTTTCAACATTTTGTACTTTTTACAGAATTTATTTTGTACTTCTTCTGTTAAATTTATTTTGAAATATCTTTTGTACTTCTGTTAAATTTATTTCTAAATATTTTATTCTCTTTGGTGCTATTGGAATGGAGTTGATTTTTTCATCTTCAAATTTTTTTTCATTACAAATATGTAAAATTACAACTGATTTTTGTATATTGATCTTGTATCCTGCAACCTGGCTAGATTTGTTTATTGGTTCTCATAACTGTTTAGTGAATTTGCTAGGATTTTCTATGCAGAAGATCATGTCATCTGTGAACAGAAACAGTTTTACTTCTTTCCTGTTCTGGTCACTCCTTATTTATTCATTTATTTTCTAATTACCTTGACTAGAACCTTCAGCACAATGTTGAATAGAAGCTAGTGGCATGGATCTGTAATTCCAGAGTCAGTAGGCTGATGCAGGAGTATCAAAAGTTTGAGGCCAACCTCAGCAACTTAGCAAGACCTTGTCTCAAAATAATACAAAGGGCCAGGGATGTAGCTCAGTGGTAGAGCATCCCTGGGTCCAATCCAGTACCAGCCCCTGCCACACACACACACAACCAATAAAACAAGGAATCAACAATGTTGAATAAAAGTGACAGGGGCAATCATTCTGGTCTAACTGTTCCTAATATTAGAGGGAAAGATTCCAGTCTTTCACCATTAATTATGATATTAGCTGTGGATTGTTCACAGATGTCCTTTATCAAATTTAGATAACTTTCTTTTATTCCTAGTTTTGTTGAGTGCTTTTATCATGAAAGGGTGTCAGATTTTATCAAATATTTTTTTCTGTGTCTATAGTGATCATTAAAATATGAATTTTTTTATTCTATTGATGTATTGCATTTGTTGATTTTTGGGATACTAAACCAACCTCATGTTCCAGTGATACATGCCAATTGGTCATATGTGACTTTTCTTAGTTGTTGCTGGATTTTGTTGAGAATTTTGTGTCCTTATCATAAGGGATATTTGTAGTTTTCTTTTCTAGTGATGTCTTTGTCTGGTTTAGGTGTCAAGGTAATACTGGTCTTTAAAAATGAATTGGAAAGTATTCCCTCTTTCTCATTTCTTCTCTTCTTTCCTTCCCTCACTCCCTTCTTCATTTCTTTTTTGTGGTACTGGGGATTGAGCCCAGGGCCTTACACATACCAGACAAGCATTCTACCACTGAGCTACATCCTCACTCCTTTTTATTTTTTATTTTGAGAAAGAGTCTTGCTGTGTTGCCAAGGCTGGCCTCTAACTTGCAATCCTCCTGCCTCAGCCTCCTGAGTAGATGGCATTACAAGTGTGTGCTACCATGCCTACTCTTCTAACTTTTGAAAGAGTTGTTTGGTAGTTCTTAAAGAGTTCTTTAAATGTTTGGTAGAATTCCACAGTGAAACCATCTGGGCCTAGATTTTTCTTTGTGGATAGTTTTTTGATTACTTACTCAATATTTTTGTTTGTTTTAGGTTTATTGAAATTGTTTATTCTTAAGCCAGTTTCAGTAGTTTGTTTTCCTAGGAAACTATCTGTTTAATCTAAGTTATTTAATTTACTCATCATTTGGTGGGTTGGCTAGTAACATGTTCTCCAAGTTTTTGTTTATCTTGGACAAAATCTTAATTTTACTTCGTTTTCAAAAGATAGCTTTCCTCAATGTGGGATTTTTGGTTTATAGGGTTTTTTGGGGAGCACTCTAAATTATGTCATTGCCTCTGGGCCTCCATTGTTTGTATCAAGAGTCTCCTTTTAGTCTGATTGAAGGTCTCCTTTTAAGTGATGGTTCATTTTCTTATGCTTTTCTTCTTGTTTTTGACTTTAGGCATTTTTAATATGATCTATTCCTTTATGATGATCTCTTTGTATTTATCCTAGTTGGTGTTTGTTTGGCTTTCTTGATTCATTGGTTATTATTTTGCAGTACATTTGGGCATTTTCATCCATTATTTCATTAAATATTTTTCTTCTTTTTCTCTCTTCTTTCATTTTGGTATTCCCAGTATATATATGGATGTGTGTTTAGTAGTATTGTACATTTGAGTCTCTTCTCCCCCATTCTCATTCTTTTTATTCTCTATTCTTCAACTTGCAAAATCTCTATTGATCTGTCTTCAAGTCCATGAATTCTTTCTCCTGCCTGTTCAAGCCTACCATTGAGCCCCTCCAGTGAATTTTTCATTTCAGTTATTGTACTTTTCAATTTCAAGATTTCCACTTGTTTCTGCTCTCCTTCTCCTCCCACCTCTTTCTCCATATATAAATACATATATGTATATATACATATAATGTCACCTGAATAATATTCTCTATTTGATGTGATTATCATTGTATCCTCCTGTGCTTCTTTAACCATGCTTTCCCTTAGTTGTGTGATTGCATTTTTAATATTTACTTTGAAATCTTTTTCTGCTAGATCCAACATATGATTAGTCTTACAGTCAGTTTGGACTGTCTGCTTTTTTCCCCTTGCATATGAATCATTTCTCATAGATTCCTTGCATGCTTTGTACTTAAAAAATTTTTTTTAGATATTGGTGGACCTTTATTTTATTCATTTATTTATAGGCAGTGCTGAGAATTGAACTCAGTGCCTCACGCATGCTAGGCAAGTGCTCTACTACTGAGCCACAACTCTTAGCCCTTGTACTCTTTTGTTGGAACCTAGATATTTTATACATTAATTTTATATTTATATATTTTTAGTTGTTAATGGACCTTTATTTTATTCATTGATTTATACACAGTGCTGAGAATCGAACCCAGTGCCTCAAGCATGCTAGGCAAGCTCTCTACCACTGAGCCAGAACCCCAGCCCGAAACCTAGATACTTTAGATAACATATTCTAAAAATTCTGAGTACAGGACTTTCCACGCTGGGCCTTGTTATTGTTACTTTTTTTGTGTTATAGTGACTGGCTGGATGATTTTAGTGAAATCCATTTCCTCTTACAAAAGTATTAAATCTGTATAGTTACTTCTCAGGGAGCTCCAGCTTTGGATAGGTCATGGTCACTCTGGGATGGCAATGGTATTAGTAGTGTTATCTTTCTGTCTTCCCCTTACTGTTTCTAGCCATTGAACTCCACAAATAGAAGGCTGATTGTTCTGTTGCTTTCAGAGTTGGTGTGGGGCTTAAGTTGCACTTTGAATGATTCCAATCACACTGTGGCTCTTTTGAAGGAGTAATTAATTGCTGTCGTGGTCAATATTTAGTATTTGTTCTGATCCTGAGAAGTCTTCTCTCAACTGGCTTATTCCATGGCTCTTTCCCACATGGAATAAGCCAGTTGAGAGAAGTGGCTGGCCTCTAGTCTAGACTGAATTGTCATTAAATCCAGGAATCTCCACCCATTTGCCTTTCCCGGCATCCTGCACTGTTCTGGAGAGCACCCTCAGGTTTGAACTTTTCTACATTCAGTTGCAAATAAAGTCAACTCCTTTGGAAGAGATTAGGGGCCATCAATTTTACAGCCCAGGCTACATTCCCATATTATTAAGATCTTGAATTGTATGGTATATATGTTACTACTGATGGACCAATACTGATACATTATTCTCAACTAAATCTCATAGTTTACATTAGGATTTAACTTTCTGTGTTGTACTTTCTGGGTTTTGATAAATGTATAATGTCATGTGTCCATAACTTCAATATCGTATAGAATAGTTTTATTGCCATAAATAGTTTGTTTTTTCATTTTTTGTTTTTTGTACTGAGACTGAACTAAGGGGCACTTTACCACTGAACTGCACCTCCAGCCCTTTATGTTATCTTTTCTTTTCTTTTCTTTTGTACCAGGGATTGAACCCAGGGTTGCTTAACCACTCAGCCACATCCCCAGCCCTTTTCATTATTTTTAGATTTTGAGACAGGGTCTTGCTAAGTTGCTGAGCCAGGCTTTGAACTTTCTATCCTCCTGCCTCAGCCTTCTGAGTCTCTGGGATTACAGACTTTTTCTACCACACTCAACTTTTATTAAGTTTTTTATTTTCAGACAGGATTGTGCTAAATCGTTCCGCCTGGCCTCTAACTTGTGATTCTCCTGCCTCAGCCTTCCAAATCTTTGGGATTGCAGGAGTGCACCCCTACACCCCATTTGTACTCTACCTTTTTATGATTTTCTCCCTTTCTCTTAACTGGTAATCACTGGTCCTTTTATCATCACTATACGTTAGCCTTTTCCAGAATGTCATATAGTTGGAATTAGACAGGATATAGCTTTTTCAGGCTAGCTTCATTGACTTGGCAACATGTATTTAATGTTCTATGATTTTTTTTTGTGGCTTGATATCATTTCTTTTCTTTGTTTTTTTTCTTTTTGCTGCTAAATTATATTCACTGTGTGCGTGTACCACGGTTTATCCATTCACTTACTGAGGACATTTTGATTCCTACCAAGTCTGTGCAATTATGAAGCAAGTCACTATAAACATTCATGTCCAGGTTATTATGTGAACATAAACTTTCTACTCACTGGTTAGTTACTAAGGAGTACAATTGCTGGATTGTGTGCTAAGTCTTTATTTAGCTTTGTAAGAAGTTGCCAAACTGTCCTTCAAAGTGACTGTGTAATTTTGCATTCCTGCCAACAATGAATGAGAGTTCATGTTTCTCCACATCCTCACCAGCAGTTGGTGGTGTCAGTATTTTAGATTTTAGCCATTCTAATAGGTATATAGTGATATCTCATTTATTTGTTTGTTTGTTTGTTTTTGGGTTGGGGTTGAAACCAGAGGTGCTTTATACCACATCTCCAGTCGTTTTCATTTTTTATTTTGAGACAGAATGTCACTAAATTGCCCAGACTGGCCTTAAACTTGGCAATCCTCTTACCTCAGGCTTTGGTATCACTAGGATTACAGGCACGTACCACTATGTCCTGCTGTTTTAATTTTTTTTTTTAGTTGTAGATGGACACAATATGGACAATATGGACACAATATGAACACAATATCTTTATTTTGTTTTATCTTTTTTTTTGGTACCAGGGATTGAACTCAGGGGTACTCGACCACTGAGCCACATCCCCAGCCTTATTTTGTGTTTTTTATTTAGAGAAAGGGTCTCACTGAGTTGCTTAGCACCTCACCCTTGCTGAGGCTGGGTTTGAACTTGCTATTCTCCCATCTCAGTCTCCCAAAGTGCTGGGATTACAAGCGTGCACCACTGCACCCAGTTACCTTTATTTTATTTATTTATTTTTATGTCATGCTGAGGATCGAACCCAGTGCTTCACACATGCTAGGCAAGCACTCAACCACTAAGTTATAACCCCAGCCGCTGTTGTTTTAATGTTCAATTCTTTGGTGGTATATAATATTGAGCATCTTTTAATATGCTTATTTGCCATCTGTACATTTTCTTTGGAGAGATATGTGTTTATATCTTTTGCCCATTGTAAAGTTGGTTTATTTTCTTATTGTTGAGTTTTAAGAGGTTTTTTTTGGGTATATTTTATATACAAATCCTTAATCAGATAGGAATTCTGCAGATATTTTCTCCCAATCTATGGCTTGTCTTTTCATTTTCTTAACAGTGTCTTTCACAGACGTTCTTTTTTTTTTTTTTTTTTGTGGTGCTGGAGATTGAACCCATGGCCTTGTGCATGTGAGGCAAGCTCTCTATCAACTGAGCCCTATATCCTCAGCCTCCAGAAGTTTTAATTTTAATGAAGTTCCTTTATCAGTTTTTTACTGTGTGGACTATACTTTTGGTATTATATCTAAAAATTCATCACCAAACCCAGGGTCATCTGGATTTTTTCTCTATGCGTTTGTCTAGAGGTTTTATGGTTTTGCAATTTACATTTAAGTGTATCATCCATTTTGAGTTAATTTTTGGGAAAAAGTCCGAGATCTATGTCTAAATTCTTTTCTTCTTTGTATGTGGATGTCTATTTGTCCCTGCACTACTTGTTCAAAAGACTATCCTTTATTCAGCTGTCTTTGCTCTTTTGTCAAAGACCAGTTGAGGGGCTAGGAGTATAGCTTAGTGACAGTGTGTGCTTTGCATGTGTGAGGGGTTTGATCCCCAGCAACTCAAAAAACAAACAAAAAACTCAACCAAACAAAGCCGAAACCAGTTGACTATATTTTTGTGTGAGTCAATTTCTGGGCTCTGTATTCTATTACCTTGGTCTTTTTTTTTTTTTAAACATGACCACGCACTGTTGTGCTCTGACTTTATTCTTTTTCCTCAACATTGTATTAAAATATTCTGGTGCGTCTATTGCCTTTCCATACAAACTTTACAATTAGTTATGTTAAAATGTACAAATTATTTTTTTAAATTGACAGATTAAATGATATATATATATCATAGACAATAACATGATGTTTCCAAGTATATATGCATTGTGGAATGACTAAATCTAGCTAATTAACATATGCATCACCTCACATAATATCTTTCTTATTAAATTTTTTTTAGTTGTTGATGGACCTTTATTTTATTTATTTACATGTGGTGCTGAGAATCGAACTCATTGCCTCACACATGTCAGGCAAGCACTCTACCACAACCTCAGCCCCACTTAATTATCTTTTTATGTTTATGTGTGATACTGGGAATTGAGCCAGGAGTGTTCTACCAGGGAGATAGACCCCTGGCAGTTTTTATTTTTTATTTTGGGTCTCACTAAATTGTAGAGAGTCTCACTAGATTGCTGAGGCTGGCCTTGGACTTTCAATTCTCCTGCCTCAGCCTCTGGAGTAGCTGGGATCACAGGTGTGTACCATAGTACTGGTTTAATTACCATTTTTTAATTTGCTGGATTTTTACTGGGGTTGCATTGAATCTTTTTTTTTTTTTTTTTGTACGAGGCATTGAACTCAGGGGCACTCAACCACTGAGTCATATCCCCAGCCCTATTTTGTATTTTATTTAGAGAAAGGGTTTCACTGAGTTGCTTAGTGCCTCGAAGTTGCCAGGGCTGGCTTTGAACTTGCAATCCTCCTGTTTCAGCCTCCAGAGCTGCTGGGATTACAGGTGAGTGCCACCACGCCCAGCTGCATTGAATCTTTATATAAAGTTTGAAATAAATAACATGTTAGTAAGACTGTATGACCATTCATGAACCTAGAATATATCTGCATTTATTTGATCTTCTTTGATTTCTTTCATGAATTTTTCTTTTTTGTGCCTGCCAGTTTAATTTGGAAGTAATTTCAATTCAGCAGGTATGGATAGACCTACCTCATCATTTTTAAGAGAGGAATATTATTTCATTATGTGGTTGTCCAAAAATTTACTTAGTCTTTCCCTTGTTGATCAATATTCAGGCTATTTCCAATCTTTTTCTACCACAAAAAATACTGCAGTAAAATTTTCATGTAATTTACCTTAGTGCACATATCTTACAATAAACGTCTCAGAATACAAGTCATGTAATCAAAAGTACATACAATTTAAAATTTTTTATCTTTTGTCAATTTCTTTCCAAAGAAGTTGTATAAGTTTTCTCTCCTGGGATAGTACAAGGAAATATTCATTTCCCATAACTTCACCAATATAATACCTATCAGTTATTATAATCCTTATCATTTGGATCAATGAAAATAGATCTCATAGTGTTTATTTATCTTTCTACTAAATGTGAGATTGAGTATCTTTTTATCTATTTTACAAATCCCATCAATAGGAACCATCTTTTAAACATGTGGAGGGCTGGGATTGTGGCTCAGTGGTAGAGTGCTTACCTCGCATGCGTGAGGCACTGGGTTTGATCCTCAGCACCACACAAGAATAAACAAAATAAAGATATTGTGTCCATCTATAACTAAAAAAAACATTAAAAAAAAGCATCATGTGGAAAAACATTTGGATTATGGCTGACTCACAGTGGGCTAAGATAAATAAATAAAATATAAGGGTAAAATATTTGAAACTTTTAATTTTTACTTTTAAAAATGAGACTTTAGTATTCAATTCTAATTCATAAACTACTCATGATAATATATAAGTATCTGAAACAATTTTAGAATTAGTTACATTTTATCTGAATTGCTTCAGGGCTTCTTGTGCAACTTAAATACAAGTTATTTAATGTTATTAATAAAATATGATAGTATTTGATGTATATACTAAAGTTGGCATATGATGCTACAGTGAATATTTTAATGATACCACTTAATATTCTTGTTTCTTTGGCCTTGATCTTATTTAAAAGTATTTTTTAAATAGATAATCTTACATAGTTCTTGATGAAAAAGTAATTTACTCGCATTTGTTTTAGGCCGGTGGATATCTGGGCTTTGGGCTGTATGATCATCGAGATGGCCACTGGAAATCCCTATCTTCCTAGCAGTTCTGACTTAGATTTACTCCATAAAATTGTTTTAAAAGTAGGTAGGTATTACTGAAATATTCAATTACATGCCTAAAATAAAAATTACCAGATAAATTCTGTTTGATTTTGAAATTCAGTTTTTCTGCATAAGAACAGGGAAACATACTGTTTGTATAGATGATGGCAGATGGATGCCTTGGGCTGATAAAGAAGGCAGAAAATTCCCTGTTTTTACAAATAATATTTTGTTTTCCAGGATGCAAATAGCTGAGCCATATGTTGATGGTTGGTGCCAAGAAAAATAGTACAATAGGAATGTATTTCTAGTTATCTAAGAGTTGTTTCTAATTTTTGGCTTCTACAAATATTTGCACTTTTAAAAAAAGGACTTTTGAATAATAGAATTGAGTCATAATTTTTTAAAAAGCATCTGGAAGCCAGGTGCGGAGTCGCACACCTGTAATCCCAGCACTTAGGGAGGCTGAGACAGGAGAATCGCGAGTTCAAAGCCAGCCTCAGCAATGGAGGCGCTAAGCAACTCAGTGAGACCCTGTCTCTACATAAAACACAAAATAGGGCTGAGGATGTGGCTTCTTGGTCAATGGTACCACTGAGTTCAATCCCTGATACCAATTAAAAAAAAAAAAAAAGAATGCATTTGGAAGTAGAAAAATCAATTATTTACTTAGAAACCATCCTCTTCAACTAAAAAACAAAACAAAACATGCTGGAGTTATAGCTCAGTGGTAGAGCACTTACCTAGCATGTGTGAGGCACTGGGTTTGATTCTAAGCCCTGCATACAAATAAATAAACATAACGATCCATCACTAACTAAAAAAACATTTAAAACAAAACGAAACAACAAAACCCCAAAGTAGTTAAAATAACTTAAGCAAGAATATATTTGATGAGGGCTGGGGGCACAGCTCAGTGTTAGAGCACTTGTCTATAATGCATGAGGCCCTGGATTCCATCTGTAGTACCACACACACAAAGAATATGTTTGATGATAAATAAAATAAAAATTAAAGAAATATATTTGATGAGAGTTTAATTATTTGATGATCTGCTTTAAGTATTCAAACATTTTGGTGGTTAGCTTTGCATACGGCATGTCATCAATTTGTTTTTAATATTTCTGCATGAGGAGCTCCAGGAGGAAAGATGTACATACATAATTATAGGATTATGAGGAAGGAACTGGGAACAATTATAAAAACAATGAAATCTGGATAAATATTGACTTAACATATGTTCAGAGCCTTAAAACATCAACTTTTTTGTGTCTCCTTTGAAGTTCTGGTTAGGAGATTAATGTTAGAAGGAATCTAGAGAAAATTAGATTAATCCTGTCATTTTACCAAAAAATTGAGCCATAAAAAACAAAGAGATTTGCTCAGTCACAGAACTAGTTATAGCAAAACTGGTGCTAGACTTAGTTCTCTCCGTTCTTATTTATAGTTCTTTCCACTCTACTACTAGTCTCTAGCCTTGTTTCATCTCATGTAATATTTTTATTTTAAAATAATTTAATGTTTTAGCTGTTTTGAGTAAGGCTATAATCTGTTCTGCTGAAGAACACGGAGTTCAACCATTAAGATACCAATTAGGAAATGTGTAAAAGTTTAAAAGTGCCTTTTGGGGTAATAGTATGTCTTACAGTTTGGGAAAAGAAAACGACCCTGATGTTACATATTATGCTACCTGTGTGTTGTTAACAGTTTACTGGGGAAACCTCAATTTTTTATGACATTCAGATAGTTTCTTGTTCAACTTTGAAAAACTTAGAAGACTTGTTACTCTATCTTGTCTTGGTTTTTAGTAATTTAATGGAGATCACATGACAATTTGATTGTTTTGATTGTCAAGTAATTTCTATGTTTTCTTATATGTATTTCTCTTTTCAGGCAGTTTGACACCTCACTTGCAGAGTATCTTTTCTAGGAGTCCTGTTTTTGCTGGGGTAGTCCTTCCTCAAGTTCAACACCCCAAAAATGCAAGGAAAAAATACCCAAAGCTTAATGGATTGCTGGCAGATATAGTTCATGTATGTTATTAATAATTTATATCTGAGAAATTTGCATAAATTATAATACCATTTTAAAATATTTCTTTACGGCTAGATATATAGCTTAGTGGTAGAGCACTTGCAGAGCACATGTGAGTCCCTAGGTTTGATCCCCAGTATCATATACACAGAAAAATAATACAATTTAGCAGATCACTAATCATGATTCCAGATCTGTCAGATACAAAGGATTACCCATGAACTTTCTACTACACAGGGCTGATAAGAGGACCAAAATGAGCAAAATAATTTCTGTTCATCACAACAGAAACACACTGAGCTTTGCTTTGGCTAGAATCATTGGATATTTAATCTCTAATAATGCTTTGCAATTATAAATTTCTTAGGGAAATAAAAGCTGAGAACATACTGTCAGAAATGCCTGAGTTTATGGGCTGGGGTTATGGCTCAGTGGTAGCGTGCTCGCCTAGCACGCGGGAGGCACTGGGTTCGATCCTCAGCACCACATAAAAATAAAATAAAGCTATTGTGTCCACCTACAACTAAAAAATAAATATTTTTTTAAAAAAAGAAATTCCTGAGTTTTAATTCCATCTTCTTAAGAACTGTCTTAGCTCTGGGTAATTAACTAATTTTAAGAATCATTTGTCAAATAAATATAATTTTTGTCCTGTTAGAACTCACTGATTATCAAAATCTTTTTTATTTTCTAGGCTTGTTTACAAATTGATCCTGATGAGAGGATATCTTCTACTGATCTTTTGCATCATGAGTACTTTACTAGAGATGGATTTATTGAAAAGTAAGCATTTGAGTGAATGTGGTCTTTTTAGTATTTTTTGTATTAGGAAATTTTGCTAGCAGAAGAATTGCTATATAAGTTAATGTTACAAAATAATTTAACAAAACCTTAATGAGTTATTGTGTCAGGCCCAGACTATATGATAGATTTACAGGTGTCATGGATGAAAATTTAAATAAAAGTAATCACAGCTGACATTCCTAACACATTTACAATGTCCTAGGCAGAGTGCTATGTTTTCCATTCTATAATTTCAGTGTCATCATAAAGCAGAAATAACATTAAATGAACAATTAGCTCCTGGACCTCTGACTCTTAAAATAGTTGGTTATTCCTCTTTCCGTAGCATCTTTGATCTATATACTATAATTAGCACTTCCCAAATTATTTTTTATTTCTTAATTCTCTATTGTGGGGCTTGCTCTCTGATTCTACCCACTAAATTGGAAGTTCCCAGAAGACAGGTGTTACACTTCTTTAGACCTCCTATATCTTAAATAAGATTCATTCGTCAGCTGTATTTCTAAAAATCATTATTTTGTATTTGGGTTTTGAAAGAAATAAGAAAAGTTTTGTATCAGTTGCAGAATCACTCAGTTGACCTATGAACATGAATTCAGAAAGGTGGACAGCAATTTAAATGTGACAGAGTTAAGGTCAGGGATGGAAAAGTCTGGGAACTGCCACTGAAGATAGACTAAATAGAAAAAAGGCAAAGAAAAGAGAATCCTTGAGAGTAACTAGAACTTCAAACATTTGAAGAATTTTACTCTAAAACAAAAAATAAGAAGATATATTAATGAACATACCATTAATAAAAAGTACCAATCATTACATAAGAATATTACTTCATATATATTCTGTATAGATTAAGTTGATATCTGGATATTTAGCTATTAGGATTTTACTATTACAGGGTGAGAGTTCCTTGAGTTCAAATTATGGAACTCAGAAAATGTTTGGGTAAGATTTTTTCCTTTGATAAGATGCCTCTTTGTGGACCTTCTGCAGTGCAAGGGAGGGTTATTTTGATTTTGTTTTGTTTTTAAGTACCAGTTATTGAACCCAGGGGTTCTTAACCACTAAGTACATCCCCAGCCCTTTTTTATATTTTATTTAGATACAGGGTCTCACTGAGTTGCTTAGGGTCTCGCTAAGTTGCTGAAGCTGGCTTTGAACTCGCAATCCTCCTGCCTAAGCCTCCCAAGTCACTGGGATTACATGCATGTACCACCACACCCCGCTGTGCAAGGAGTTTTAACAGGAGTGTGACATTTTCTAATTTAGCCAAACTAATCACACTGGAGATACTTTTCTTTCTTTCTTTTTCCTTTTTGGTACTGGGGATTGAACCCAGAGGCACTTAACCACTGAGCCACATCCCCAACCCTATTTTGTATTTTATTAGTGACAGGGTCTCACTAGGGTGCTTAGAACCTTGCTAAATTGCTCAGGCTGGCTTTGAACTCGCCATCCTCCTATCTCAGCCTCCGGGGCTGCTGGGATTACAGGTGTGCACCATTGCACCTGGCACACACTGGAGATTTTTTTGCATCTCCTCACACTACCTGTTACTAGACATGTATAACACACAGCTGTCAAGAATGAACTGGACTAGGGAAGAATTCATTATGGACTGGGATTTCAAAACTTTCCCAAACTGATAACAGTAGCGGCTTCCATGGAACTGTATGATTCAGGGATGGATGGGAAAGATACTTCTCAAGTATAGATTTTGGAATTTTGAATCATAGAAATAGATTTTCCACTAAAAAATAAACAACTTCTTAAAAGAAAGAAAGCCAAACTAAAACCAAAACAATCTTCCTTCATTTTTGATTTGTTATGTTACATTTTGGACTGAAAATATTTGTCCAGAGTAATAGTTCAGACTAGTAGTTCATCTTTTAAGTCCTATTACTTTAAGGAACCACAAAAACCACAAAGTGGCCTGAATTGACCTTGAAAAGAATATATATTTATCAAAACTTTACTTTTGATAAATGAAAAATTAATTTTAAAAGTTTTATTAATAAAACTTTATTTTATTGAAGAGTTTGCATTACAAAAGGAATCCAAATCACTGTTTGTTTTGTAAAACTTTTACATAGTAGATTCCCATAGCAAATAAATTATATGTGTGTATATGCATATATATATGTAGTACTGAGTATTGAACCGAGGGGTATTCTTTCACTGAGTTACATCCCCAGCTCTTTTTATTTTTTAGAGACAGGGTCTCTAAAAAATATGTTACCCAGGCTGGTCTCAAATTTTGTGATCTTCCTGCCTCAGCTTCTGGAGTAGCTAGGATTACAGGCATGTGCCACCATGTCTGGCTAGCAAATTTTTAAATTTTTACTTCTTTGTGTTGGCTGGAGATTGAACCCGGCGCCTCACACATGCTAGGTAAGTGTCCTACCACTGAGCCATACCCCCATCCCCACCCCCAGGGAGCAGATTTCATAGTTGAGTAGTGAGCCATCTCTTGGTGTGCCTTTTTTTTTTTTTTGGTACTGGAGATTGAGCCCAGGGTTGCTCAACCACTGAGCAACACCCCAAGTCCTTATTTTTTAATTTTAATTTTTAAATTTTTTTAGTTATAGGTGGACACAATACCTTTATTTTATTTATTTATTTTTATGTGGTGCTGAGGATCAAACCCAGTGCCTCACAACATGCTAGGCAGGTACCACTGAGCTACAACCCTATCCCCCTTCCCTTTTTCAAAAAATATTTTATTTAGAGACAGAATCTTGTTAAGTTTCTCAGGGCGTAGCTAAGTTGCTGAGGGTGGTTTTGAACTCACAATCCTCCTGCCTTACCTTCCCAAGCTGCTGGGATTACAGGTATGCACCAGTTTACCCATCTCTCGGCGTGCATTTTAATCATACAGCATCGCTTATGTTATAGTTGAAATGTGAAATAATTGGCTAAATGTTTCTTTAAAGATAAAATATCTACATAAATTTTTAAAAGATTATTGTTGATATTGCTTGTTTTATCAGATTCTTGCCAGAGCTGAAAGCTAAAGTATTACAAGAAGCAAAAGTCAATTCATTTATAAAGCCAAAAGAGCATTCTAAAGGAAATGAACTTATGAAAGATGGAAGGAAAACAATTTATGGCAATACATCCCTAAGTACTTCAGTTTTGGGAAAGGTGAGAACTTTGCTTTTCATTTTAGCCATCATAACTGTATTATAGTTAGCGCTCTAATGAAAAAATAAAAACAACTGTTCTCATGACTCCGATTTTGGATGTGTCTATGCCAGGAAATAGAAAAAGAGAAAAAGCCCAAGGAGATCAAAGTCAGAGTTATTAAAGTTAAAGGAGGAAGAGGAGATATTGCAGAACTGAAAAAGATGGAGTATGAAGGTGGACATGGTCAACAGGATGCAACTGAAAATGTTCACGCTGTGTTTCAAGATACAAAACCTGTAAGCAATGAGCCACCAAACCCTGTCAATACCAGCACTAACTCTAGCGGTATGAAAGAGGATCCACCTGCTGGAGGTTGTATGATCATGCCACCCATCAATCTAACTAGCACTAACTTGATGACAGCGAATCTGAATTCAAATCTCTCCCACCCCAATCCAAGGTGAGCTGTTAACAGAGAAGAGACCTAAGTAATACAATGTTCTTATATAATGGTATTTCAAGGGATCATTTTCATAATTTCTATATGTAAACTGAATTTGAAAAATATCTATTGAAATTATTATTGTATAATGGATCATTTGCTGAGTAGTTCTTATCAATGCTATAGAATAAATTAATTTTTATTGACTATATAGATGTTTATTTTTTTCACTGATATCTTTTGGGGAAAAAATTAATTTTTTTATAAGAAGACCCTTAGAAAAATATCTTCTGTTTTTCAGAGAAAAAAGGTGATATGACTGAATTTCTGTTATACACATACGTTGGTATCTTAGTTCATCTTCTTTTGCTATGACAAAATACCCAAGGCTGGGTACTTTATAAAGAAAAGAGATCTATTTGGCTCAATATTCTCATGGTGGGAGGGTCCTAGCAAGGGCCCCCGGCTGCATCACAACTTGACAAATATGTGGAGAGGGAATGGACCACATATGGAAGGAGCATGTACACAAGCAAGGAAGCAACAGGGATTCAGGGGAAGTTCCGGGCTCCCTTGTAACAACCCTCTCTTGTGGGACTTCCTTCAAGAGCAAAAACACCCCCCCAGGAGAAACGCATGAATCCTTCTTAAAGATCTAATCATCTCCCACTAGGCCTCATCTCTTTTTTTCATTTTAATGATATATTTTATTTAATCCAACATATCCAAAATTTTTTTTGCATCTGAAACATATTTAATCTTGCTAATAATCAAATAAGTACAAATTAAGGCCAAATCATATTGTTTTTTGTTCAAGTATAAGAAACAAGATCTTTTATATATTAATGAATTATGTGTTGTACTATTTTATAAAGGAAATTTTAGCTGATATCAAATAAGACACCAAATGCAGTGTGATACATGAAAAATAAAAATATAATCAAAATACTTAAACGTATATCTTGGAATATGTTCACTCTAAACAATTCTTAGCACCAGGTTAGTGATGGTACACGCCTGTAATCCCAGCAACTCGGGAAACTGAGGCAGGAAGATGGCAAGGCCAAAGCCAGCCTCAGCAACCCAGTGAGTCCCCAAGCAACTCAGCAAGACCCTGCTTAAAGCCAAAAAATAAAAAGAGTGGGATGTGGCTCTGGGTTCAATTCCTGGTACCAAAAAAACAAATAAATAATGCTTAGGTTAATGAAGAAGTAGAAATAGAAATTGCCTACTCCTTTGAACTAAAAATACAACATTTGGGCTGGGATTGTAGCTCAGCGGTAGAGCGCTTGCCTCGCATGCGTGAGGCCCTGGGTTCGATCCTCAGCACCACATACAAAGCAATAAAATAAAGAGATTATGTCCATCTACAGCTAAAAAAATATTTTAAAAAAATAAATAAATAAAAATACAACATTTATCAAAAGCTGTGTTAGATGGCCAAAGTGATATATAGAAGAAATGATGTGCATTTGTCATTGTTGTTCTTTTTTTTTTCTTTTTTTTGGTACCAGGGATTGAACACTGGTGCTTTTTACCACTGAGCCACATCCCCAGCCCTTTTCACTTTTAAAATTTGAGACATGGTTTCACTAAGTTGCTTCGGGCCTCACCGGTGGCTAAGGCTGGCCTTGAACCTGAGATCCTCCCACTTTAGCTTCCCAAGCTGCTGGAATCACAGAAGTGCACCACCATGCTTGGCTGTCATTGTACTTTCATTCTTTGTGGTGTTCTAAGTTTTTAACTCATGAAATTATTATAGTTTTTCTTTTTTTCCTTTTTATTGGCATAATTATATGTAAGTGGGATTTGTTATATTTCATACATGTACACAATAAAACAGTATAATTTGAACAATTTCATTCCTCAGTATCTCCCCTTTCTCTCCCCTCTCTCCCCCTGATCTCCTTCTATTTTACTGGTCTCCCTTTCATTTTTTTAAAAGTTTGTTCTAATTGGTTATACATGACAGCACAATACATTTTGACACCTTGTACACAAATGTAGCACAACTTCTCATTCCTCTTGCTGTATATGGTGCAAAGTCACACAAGTAGTTAATCATACATATATATATATAGGGTAATAATGTCTGTCTCATTCTACTGTCCTTTTCATCCCCACAGCTCCTCTCCTCCTCTCACTGCCCTCTGTACAATCCAGAGTTCCTTCATTCTTCCCTAGCTCCTCCCACTCCCACTATTGATCAGCATCTGCTTATCAGAGAAAACATTCAGCCTTTGGGTTTTTGGAATTGGCTTATTTCATTTAGCATGATATTCTCTAGTTCCATCCATTTACCTTCAAATGCCATAATTTCATTCTTCTTTAAGGCTGAGTAATATTCCATTGTGTATATGTACCACATTTTCTTTATCCATTCATCTGTTGAAGTCATCTAAGTTGGTTCCATAGTTTAGCTATTGTGAATTGAGCTGCTATAAACATTGAAGTGACTGCATCACTGTAATATGCTGATTTTAAGTCCTTTGGGTATAAACTGAGGAGTGGGATAGCTGGGTCAAATGGTGGTGGTTCCATTCCAATGGAGTCTCCATACCACTTTCCAAAGCGTTTGCACCAATTTGCAGTCCCACCAGCAATGTATGAGTGTACCTTTTCCCCACATCCTTGTCAGCACTTATTATTGCTTGTATTCTTGATAATTGCCATTCTGGCTGGAGTGAGATGAAATCTTAGAGTAGTTTTGATTTGCATTTCTCTAATTGCTAGAGATGATTAACATTTTTCCATATGTTTGATGATCAGTTGTATATCTTCTTCTGTGAAGTGTCTGTTTAGTTCCTTAGCTCATTTATTTATTGTTGTCTTTTTGTTTGTTTGTTTTTGTTTTAGTGTTATCTGAGGTACATGTGGTAAAGATTTTTTTCCCATTTTGTAGGCTTTCTCCTCATGTTATTGATTATTTCCTTTGCTGATAAGAAAGTTTTTAGTTTGAATCCATCCTGTTTATTGATTCTTATTTTTATTTCTTGTGCTTTAGGAGTCTTGTTAAGGAAGTCAGGTCCTACCTAACATGATGAAGATTTGGGCCTACTTTTTCTTCTACTAGGCATAGGGTTTCTGTTCTAGTGCCTAAGCCTTTGATCCACTTTGAGTTGATTTTTGTGCAGGGTGAGAGACAGAGCTTTAATTTCATTTTGCTACATATGGATTTCCAGTTTTCCCAGCACCATTTGTTGAATAGGATGCTGTCTCTTCTCCAATGTATGGTTTTGGCACCTTTGTCTAGTGTGAGATAACCATATTTATATGGGTTTGTCTCTGTGTCTTCTATTTTGTACCATTGGTCTACATGTCTATTTTGGTGTCAATACCATGCCATTTTTGTTATTATAGCTTCGTAATATAGTTTAAGGTCTGGTATTGTGATGCCTCCTGCTTCACTCTTCTTGCTAAGGATTGCTTTGTCTATTCTGGGTCTCTTATTTTTCCAAATGAATTTCATGATTGCTTTTTCTATTTCTATAAGGAATGATGTTGGGATTTTAATTGGAATTGCATTAAATCTGTATAGCGCTTTGGGTAGTATGGCCATTTTGACAATATTCATTCTGCCTGTCCAAGAGCATGGGAGATCTTTCCATCTTCTAAGGTCTTCTTCAATTTCTTTCTTTAGTGTTTTGTAGTTTTCATTGTAAAGGTCTTTCACCTCTTTTGTTAAATTGATTCCCAATTATTTTATTTTATTTTTTTGAGGCTATTGTGAATGGAATAATTTTCCTAATTTCTCTTTCAGAAGATTCATCACTGATGTATAGAAATGCATTTGATTTATAGATATTGATTTTACATCCTGCTACTTTGCTGAATTCATTTATCATTTCTAGAAGTTTTCTGGTAGAATTTTTCAAATCTTCTAAATATAGCATCATGTTGTGGGCAAATAGTGATAGTTAGAGTTCTTTTCCTGTTTGTATCCCTTTAATTTCTTTCATCTGTCTGATTGCTCTGGCTAGAGTTTCAAGGACTATATTGAATAGAAGTGGTGAAAGAGGGCATCCTGTCTTGTTTCAGTTTTTAGAAGGAATGCTTTCAAATTTTCTCCATTTAGAATGATGTTGGCCTTTATCTCTAGTTTTTCTAGAGTTTTGAACATGAAGAGGTGCTGTATTTTGTCAAATGCTTTCTCTGTATTTATTGAGATAATCATGAGTCTTGTCTTTAAGTCTATTGATGTGATGTATTGTGTTTATTGATTTCTGTATGTTGAACCAACCTTGCATCCCTGGGAAGAACCCCACTCGATCCTGGTGTGCTATCCTTTTGATATGTTTTTGTATGCAGTTTGCCAAAATTTTATTGAGAATTGTCGCATGTATGTTCATCAGGGATGTTGGTCTGAAGTTTTATTTCCTTGATGTGTCTTTGGTTTTGGTATCAGGGTGATTCTAGTCTCATAGAATGAGTGTGGATGGTTCCCTCCTTTTCTGCTTCATGACATAATTTGAGTATTGTTGTTAATTCTTCTTTGCAGGTCTTGTAGAACTTGGCTGAGAATCTATCTGGTCCTGGGCTTTTCTTGGTTAGTAAGCTTTTGATGGCATCTTCTATTTCATTGCTTGAAATTGATCTGTTTAAATTGTGTATGTCCTCTGGATTCAGTTTGGGGAGATCATATGTCTCTAGAAGTTTGTCAATGTCTCCAAGATTTTCTATTTTAATGGAGTATAAATTTTCAAAATAGTTTATAATTATCTTCTATATTTCAATAGTGTCCATTTTGATATTTCCTTTTTCATCATGGATTTTTAAAAAATATTTTTTAGTTGTTGATCTTTATTTTATTCATTCATTATTTATATGTGGTGCTGAGGATCGAACCCAGTGCCTCACGCATGCTAGGCAAGCACTTTACCACTGAGCTACAGCCCCAGGCCCCTTTCATCATGGATTTTAGTAATTTGAGTTTTCTCTCTCTTCATTAGGGGTGGCTAAGGGTTTATCAATTTTATTTATTTTTTCAAAGAACCAACTTTTCGTTTTGTCAATTTTTTCAATTGTTTCTTTTGTTTCAATTTTATTGATTTCAGCTCTGATTTTAATTATTTCCTGTAGTCTACTACTTTTGGTGTTGTTCTTCTTTTTCTGGGGCTTTGCAATGTAATGTTAGGTCATTTATTTGTTGACTTTTTATTCTTTTAATGAATGAGCTCAATGAACTTTCCTCTTAGCACTGCCTTCATAATGTCCCAGAGATTTTGATATGTTGTAACAGTTTTCTTATTTACCTCTAAGAATTTTTTATCTCCTTCCTGATGTCTTCTGCTATTGTTCATTTAATAGCATATTATTTAGACTCTAGGTGTTGGATTAGCTTCTGTTTTTTATTTTATCATTGATTTCTAATTTCATTCCATTATGATCTGATAGAATGCAGGGTAGTGTCTCTATTTTTTTGTATTTGCTGAGAGTCACTTTGTGGCATAACATATGGTTTATTTTAGAGAAGGATCCATATACTGCTGAGAAGAAGGTATATTTGCTTGATGATTGATGAAATACTCTATATATGTCTGTTAAGTCTAAATCATTGATTGTATTATTTAGTTCTATAGTTTCTTTGTTTAGTTTTTGTTTGGAAGATCTATTCAGTGGTGAGAGAGGTGTGTTAAAGTCACCCAGTATTATTGTGTTGTGGTCTATTTGATTCTTAAATTTGAGAAGGGTTTGTTTGATGTAATATGAGCTCCATTGTTTGGGGCATAAATATTTATGATTGTTATGTCTTGTTGATGTATGATTCCCTTAAACAGTATGAAATGTCTTTCTTTATCCCTTCTGACTGACTTTGGTTTGAAGTCCACTTTGTCTGATATGAGGAGGGAAATCCCTGCTTATTTACACAGTCCATGTGAGTGATATGTTTTTCCCAACCTTTCACTTTCAATCTGTGAGGAGGTGAGTCTCTTGAAGACAGCATATTGTTGGGTATTTTTAAAATCCAATCTTCCAGTCTATGTCTTTTGATTGATGAGTTTAGGCCATTAACATTCAGGGTTATTATTGAGATATGATTTGTATTCCCAGTCATTTTGGTTTATTTTTGGTTTTTAATTTGACTTAGTTTCTCCTTTGTTGACCTTTCCTCTAGTAAAGTTCCTCTCTTTGCTGTTTTTCATTTTTTTTTTTTTTTCATTTCCTCCTCATGGAATATTTTGCTGAGAATGTTCTGTGGTGCAGGCTTTCTAGTTGTGAATTCTTTAACTTTTGTTTATCATGGAAGGTTTTTTATTTCATCTTCAAATCTGAAGCTTAATTTTGCTGGATATAAGATTCTTGGTTGGCACCCATTTTTTTTAGAGCTTGATATATGTTATACTAGGATCTCCTGGTGTTGAGGGTCTGTGTTAAGAAATCAGCTGAAATCCAAATTGGTTTCTCCTTATAGTTAACTTGATTTTTTTCTCTCACAGCCGTTAAAATTCTATTCTTATTCTGTATGTTAGTCATTCTCATTACAATGTGCCTTGGTGTGGGTCTGCTGTAAGCAGACATTTGTACATTTGGAGTCCTGTAAGCCAGCCTCTTGTAGTTGATTTTCCATTTCATTCTTTAGATTTGGGAATTTATCTGATATTATGTCTTTGAAAAGATTGTGCATTCCTTTGGTTTGTATCTCTATGCCTTCATCTATTCTGATAAGTCTTAAATTTGGTCTTTCATGTTATCCCATATTTCTTGGGAAAATTTCTTCATGGTTTATTACCGTCTTCTCTGTGCAGCTGGCTTTATTTTCAAGAGTATATATTTTGTCTTCATTGCCTGAGGTTCTGTCTTCTAAGTGGTCTAGTCTGTTGGTGATACATTCCATTGAAATTTTAATTTGGTTCATTATTTCTTTCATTTTGAGGATTTCTGTCTGATTCCTTTTTATAATCTCTGCCTCTTTATTGAAGTGATCTTTCACTTCCTGTATTTTCTCGCTGATACCATCCTTTATTTCGAAGATCAGCCTAACTGTACCTTCTAAACTCCTCTACCTTTCTTCTACTGTGGATATGTCTATGGATTCTATTGTTGGAACATCTTGGTTTGTTTGAGGCGCTTTGTTCCTTGTTTCTTCATGTTGTTTGTGTCTTCCCATCTAGCAGTGTGGATCTGAAGCTGGACAGTCTTATAGTGTCCTTTAAGGCTTCCAGTACCTCACCTGCGGGTACTGTGACAATGGACTTCTAGGCAGCAGGGGCAGTGGACAGCGGGCAATCCGCTGTTGGTCTGCAGGCAATCTTTTTTTTTTTTTTTTTTTTTTTTTTTAAATTTTTTTTTTAGTTGTAGATGGACACAATGTCTTTATTTTATTGCTTTGTATGTGGTGCTGAGGATCGAACCCAGGGCCTCAAGCATGCGAGGCAAGCGCTCTACCGCTGAGCTACAATCCCAGCCCCTCTGCAGGCAATCTTAAGGCTAATGGTGGTCGATCCGTGAGTGGACATAGGGAGGTGGGTGATGGGCAGCCTAGACGCGGGTAAACAGGCAAATGGTGGTCGTTAAGCAGCAGTCAATGAGCGATCTGTGCTCAAAAGGCAGGCGGTATGCTGGTAGACAGCGGGTGATCGCGGTGGAACGGGGGTTAAACAGCAGGGGATCTGCAGACAGCAAAGGCAGCCTTGCAGAGAAACAGTATTTCCTCTTCTGGTGTCCGAGTCATGGAGTGACAGGAATTCAGCTTCCCTCTATTTCGCCATCTTGGATCCTCCTAGGTCTCACCTCTTAAAGGTTTCACCACCTCTCAGCACCATCATATTGGGACCAAGCTTCCCACACATGGACTTTGGGGGACAAACCATATCTAAACCATAGCAAGTGATACAACAAAGTAAGCTTTATTTCTATATCATAGCAAATTCTCTAAACAGAGAAAGGGTAGTAAAAAATAACCTTTGTTAGTCAAATGGGCTTTTAAGGTCCAATCTTTTGGGAGGAAAAAGGCATATTGGGCCAGTTTTAGATTTAGCCAGTGATGCAGATTGGGAGACTGGTATCTTGAGTCTGATTAATTGTGGACAGTGTGATGAACGGTAAGGGACTGTCTAGCAAAGTATTAGGACTATTTATAAATTAGAGAGACTACTGAAATTCTAGGTAAGGAAGGAGACTAGTTTCATTCATTAGCTCAAGCAGATTCTTTTTTTTTTTTTTTTTTTTTGGTGGGAGGGAGGAACTTGGTTGCTTTACCACTGAGCTACATCCCTAGTCCCTATTTTGAAACAGGGTCTCGCTAAGTTGCTGAGAGTCTCCCTAAATTGCTGAGGTTGATCTCAAACTTTCCATTTTCCTGCCTCAGCCTCCTAAGTTACTGGAATTACAGGCACGCGCTACCACCCCAAGCAATCCAAGCAGATTCTAGCAGACTATTTGGGGCTGTAGGTTGTGAGGATAAGTGGTCTGCAGAAGTGGACAAGTGGACGTGTCCATCCAGAGGTGCAGTATGCTACAAACGGCAATAGCTCAATTGTTCTTTTTTTAAAAAAAATATTTATTTTTTAGTTGTAGGTGGACACAATATCTTTATTTTATTTTTATGTGGTGCTGAGGATCGAACCCAGTGCCTCCCGCATGCTAGGCGAGCATGCTACCACTGCGCCGTAACCCCAGTCCCAGCTCAATTGTTCTTGAGCCCAAAACCATGATGTCAATAACTGTGATTGTAAGCCAGTCTTGGACAGTAAGCTTATATGAGATCCGAGTTCAGAACAGATCAAAGAGATCAAGTAGGCCAGCAGTAGTAACCCCATGACATGTTCATCACCACTGATTTAGCCACGCATTAGCTGTCCTTTGCCCCATTACCACTTCTCTCTTTAGAGCTCTTGGTACTTAAAGACCAACAATGGCTTTTTGGTCCTCAGCGTTCTAACAGTAGACTTCTATGGTGTAACTTATTCATCTTGAAACTAAAACAGAGCAACTTCTGTGGAGTTCTAATAACTTCTCATTTATTTTTAAATAATAGGTTAGCTGAAAGAGCAAAAAAGAGACGCACTTCTTCACAATGTATTGGACAACTTATGTCTAATAGCAGGAAAGAGGACACAGGTCCCACTCAAGTAAGACAAGAAACTAGTCATTAAAATGTAGCCTCTTTTAACATTAGCCCCCTTTTCCTTTTCTCTGTCTTTGGAGTTCCAACATTTAACAAAATATGCTTTTAGTTTCTTTCATTTACTTATTTTTTTATGATACTAGGGGTCAAACCCAGGACCCTATACACATTAAACTTGCCATTTACCACTGAGCTACATGTCTGTATTTCACGTTCTTGAGTTGAAAATAGGACATCCTTTCCTTATTGCTGTCACTATTTTAGTTAATTTCCTATATTTTAATTTTTGTATTTAATGTGTGACGTAAGTAGAATAAGTTAAGACTTCCGCCTTTATTTTTTTAATGTTTATTTTTTAGTTGTAGGTGACAGAATATCTTTATTTTATTTTTATGTGGTGCTGAGGATCGAACCCAGTGCCTTATGCGTGCTAGGCGAGCACGCTACCACTGCGCCATAATCCCAGCCCCAAGACTTCCACCTTTAAAAGTCACAAGAATTTTGATTTTTCACTTCCAAAAAATGTTTTTAATATTTTAGTCTATGGATTAAAAACAATTGCAAAATATATATAACTTAATTTCAGTAGAAAAAAATAATCAGTGTAGTTCATCCACCATCCCCAATTTTTACACAGGAAAATGGTTTATATAAAATTAAAGCACAGGGTCTTTTATAATAATGAAAATGAAATCAACACAAACCTATCTAAGAGCAGATGACTTAAGTATGTTTCTGTACATTTGTGGAGTGGGATACTATACAATTACATTGATCTAACCAAGTTTTTATGATCTTTTATCAAATGATAAAAAAATAGGTAAACAAATGTTTTCCAAATGCCAAGTGCATCATCAGTTTTTTTTTCCATTGAGTTTTCCCAGTGTCCACAAAGTGTGTAATTTTAAATAAATTTTAATAAAATAGAAAAATGAACTGAAGCAATTTTTCCAAAGAATGCAATTGATAGTACTAAAAATTAAAAGTTAAGATTCTGGTTCTCTGGAGCAACACTGTTATTCCCAGAATAGTAAATATACTAAAAGTTTGTTTTCTGAAACTTATATTGGAGTTTGATCTGTTTATTTGTTTAATGGTATTATATTCTACTTTTTTTTTGTACTAGGGATTGAACTCAGGGGCACTCGACCACATATCCCCAGCCCTATTTTGTGTTTTATGTAGGGACAGGGTCTCACTGAGTTGCTTAGCGCCTTGCCTTTGCTGAGGCTGGCTTTGAACTCACAATTCTCCTGTCTCAGCCTCCCTAAGTCCTGGGATTACAGCCTTGTGCCACCGTGCCCAGCTGCTGCTTCTTAATTTTAAAATAATTGTTGTTCTATTTTGCATCATCCAAACGGTTAGCAATTCTAGGCTTGTCATTCTACAAATAAAAAGTTACACGCATTTCTTTAAACTAGCTCTTATTTGTTTGTTTAGAGCCAAATGGAGAAGGTTGTATTTAATGAGCGAACAGGTCCAAGCAACCAAATGGCAAGTGGGAACAAACGGAAGCTGAATTTTTCCAGATCTGACAGGAAAGAATTCCATTTCCCTGAATTGCCTTTCACAATACAGTCAAAGGAGATGAAAGGAATGGAAGGTACACATTTGCTGCATAGCTGCATAAATCTTCAGATGATAACATGTCTAGGACTTTTTTTTGTAATATGACTTACAGATTATATTATGATTTACGTAGAAGATAGTAAATTGCCGAGAAAAACATTTTCCACTTTTGAGATTTTAAATAAAAGATAAGACAGTGAAGATAATTAAAAAACCCATTAAGTCCCAAGTTTTCACTTCTATATAGGACAAAGGGACAAAATGGGTTAAAGAGGTGTTAAGACAGCTTTAAAGGGTAATTTTAAAAAAACTTTATTTATTCAATTTTATGTGGTGCTGAGGATCAAACCCAGTGCCTCACCTGTGTGAGGCAAGCACTCTACCACTGAGCCACAATCCCAGCCCCAAAAGGGTAAATTTTTAATTCACTCAATGTTAAAATGTTAGGACAGTATGCAAAGAAGGTGGTTTTGGTTCAGTAAATGACCTGGAATAAATCACCTTCCTTATAATTATTTGCCCAGGAATGTTACATGTGCTTTAGGCACCCAAGGATTTTGTACATTGATTTATACATTTAAGATTTATCTTAGCCGGATGCGGTGGCACAAGCCTGTAATCCCTGCACTTAGGGAGGCTGAGGCAGGAGAATCGCGAGTTCAAAGCCAGCCTCAGCAATGGCGAGGCACTAAGCAACTCAGTGAGACCCTGTCTCTACATAAAACACAAAATCGGGCTGGGGATGTGGCTCAGTGGTCAAGTGCCCCTGAGTTCAATCTCCAGTACCAAAAATAAATAAATAAAATAAAATAAAAAGATTTATCTTAAAATGAAACTTTTTTTGCCAAGTTATGTTTTTTTGAAGAATAGTGACACCTTGTGGAAATGTGATACAATAGCAAGAATGTAGTACTTGCATGCTTATGAGGAATTATCTGATCCACTTAGTTATATTTAGAATAAAAATATATTCTTTTAATACTAGATTCTTTGTGAATTATAAAACAATTTACCATATTTTATTATTGCAACTCATGATTTATTCAGTTCCTTTGTAATAAACTAAGAAACCAACTTTAGTGGACCTCAGAATTTCCATTTGAAATTCTTGAAAAGGAAAGTAAAATTTCCAAGTAGGAGTAACGAATTTTCATTGTTTTATATATTTTTGCAAAAGTTAAACAGATAAAAGTGCTGAAAAGGGAGTCAAAGAAAACAGATGCATCTAAAATACCAGCTTTATTTAATGTGGGTCAAAATCAAGAAAAACAAGAGGTAAAACTTTTTTGCTTATAGCTTTTACTAAGCAATGTTGTTTAAAGTCCTTGATTCTGTATAAATTTAGTCGTTACTATTGGAAAGCTATATACAAATTCAGAATTCTGTAACCTTCAAACTCTAGAAACAGATCTATATCTTTCTAGAATAACCAATCATTAAATGTTTCTTAAAGTTATTTTGGGGGTAGTAATTAACAGCCCTCATTTTTTATGTTTAGTTTGTTTTTGAGATAGAGTCTTGTTATGTTACCCAGGCTGGTCCAGAACCCTTGGGATCAAGCGATCTTCCTATCTCAGCCTCCCCAGTAGCTGGGACTATAAGCAGGCACAATGCCAAGGCACATCAGCTCTCATTTAAATTTTGAATGACAAGACTACACAGTACCTGAGCTGGGGCTGTAGCTCAGTGGTAGAGTGCTTGCCTAGCGTGCATGAGGCACTGGGTTCGATCCTCAGCGCCACATATAAATAATAAATGAAAAAAATAAAGATCCATCAACAACTAAAAAAAATTTTTTTAAAAAAGAATACACATTACCTAGGGAAAATAGCAACTGTGTTATGTATGTTGTCAAACATCAAGCAGTTAATCCATACCCATGAAAATGAATAATGTTGTAAACATCTGGTTACACTGGCCACCAGCATGTATGTATTTGTCTTTAGCTTCTTTTTGTTTTCTCTCCAATTTATTCCCCATCTCTGCTATCTATCTGCTGTCCTATTTTCACAAATATTTGCTTTCAGTTAGCTGTCAGGTAATTTGTTGTAATGTCTCCAACCCCTATTCACCAGAGAGATTTTTGAATTTTATTTGGAAATTCTGAAGCCTTCAACTCCAAATGAATATCCTTTAAAGGCACTCTGTTAAGAAAAAGAGACTATGCTGAGAACTCAGTGAACTAAATAATACAAGTGGACTCCTATGCTGCCCTTCTGAGCATATCTGTAAATGATTTATCAACTTATTATCTCCATTTTTTTAAAAAATGAAATCAACTACATTTATTCATGATAAAATTTTACATGCTTATTAAGGAAATCTGAAGAAAATAAAAATACAGAAAATTTTATCTGAAACTGTAAGAAGGCATTTTAACTAAAGCTACTCATTCTCCATAACTTTTGGATAAGAAGGTTATTAGACATTATTATATATATGCTCACTGTGGCAGTTAGGGCTATACCTTAGTCTTGACCTCAAACTTGTTAAGAACTCCACAATCCACTTCGCAGAAAAGAGGTATAATAAAATAAGAAAGCTACTAATGGTCATCTGTTAGTTCATTATAAAAGTAACCAGGTTGCTTTAAACTTACATTTTTGGTGACTTAGTCACGTTACAGCATGTTGCACAGCACACCATTTACATATATTTTGAATGATTGGGTGAGTTAGGGCTCTTGAACTTACGTAGACTAGTATCCCAGGTTTTTATCTTACTGTTCCATGAAAGGCCCCAGGAAAATAAACTACATTCTAATGCAAGAAAAAAAGGAATTCTTAAAGCAGTTCTGTCAATTTTAGGATAGCAAATAAACAGAAAACAGGAAGGAAAACCCTTTCTTGCTCACATGATGTAGAACTCCTGAAAAGATGACTTTTCTTGAGCCGGGGAGAGGTACCAGAGATTGAACTCAGAGGCACACCCTCAGCCCAATTTTGTGTTTTTATTTAGAAACAGTATCACTGAGTTGCTTAGTGCCTAGTTAAATTGCAGAGGCTGGCTTTGAACTTGCTCTCCACCTGCCTTAGCTTCCCAAGCTGCTGGGATTTTAGGCATATGTACTTTACTGCACCCAGCTAAAATGACTTTTTTTAAAAAATGACCTTAAAACAAGTTCTTGTTATTAGAAATAAGCAGAAGTCAGTTGTTTATAGTTTTTTGTATTGTCTATTCAAAAGCAGTTCTGACAGGTGACTGAAATGGCATATAAGCCAAGTTCAAACACTTTTAATAAATTAATGTAAGAATTAAGAAAATTTCTGCATTGGCTTTGGCAGCATATGTACTAAAATTGGAACTATACAGTGAAGATTAACATGGCCCCTGCACAAGGAAGACAGCAAATTTATGACATGTTCCATAAAAAAAAGGACATTTTGAGGTCTGTAGTTTTAGAGTCCAGGAAAGTATGATGCGATATGTTTTTAATAACATAAGATAGGAGGCTGGGAGTCTAGCACTTGCCTAGCATTCATGAGGCCCTGGATCATATCTCCAGCAAAGCCAAATAAACAACAACAACAGAACAAAAACCATAAGAACAGGAGTAGCAAATTGTAGATTCTAGTCTTAGCTCCACCATTGACTTGTTTTTTAATTACGTAATCAGATTCAAGCATTTCCTAGATGTACATTAAACTCTTTTTGGCATATTGATATAGTGCATGTATCCCTTGAAGAGGCTCTATGACTAGGGACAAACCCTGAATTACTGTGAATGAGTAACTTGGGCAAGAGAGAAGAGTCCATACATAGGCCACCTTTAGTTCTGTTTGACGGTGATAATGAGGAATACTTTGTTAGTCTCCTTGTACCTTATGAAACAAACCCCAGATGCAAAGTACAGGTATTCTATCTCTGCTTGCATTTCCTTAGCCAAAGACTTACTGTTTCCTCAGTTAAGGTCCTGTTTCTATTTACTTTTAGAATACAGGAAATGCACAGACTGAAAGGAAGAAGAACCTGCCAGATGTAGAGTAGAAAATGCAGCAGCTGAAAATTCAGGGAATCTCAGAATTACTATATGGTTTAAAGAGAATGCTTTTTATTAATGTTACATACACAAAAGTGTTGACTAGAAGATTGTACAGATAAATCAAAAATCCTGTGTAGTTATGTTTATTCACCCAAATTTGTTTTAAATTTATAATATTTGAATTATTTGTTTTTTTAACTTGAACATTAATTTATAAAAATTGCCTGAATTGTATATTCCAATAAAATTGAAGTTTACATTAAGTCATATAATTTTATTTGATCATCTGTTATTTCAGGCATGTTTGATTAGTGGTCAATCTTAGTTTTGGCTCAGAGTTTTATAATTACAGAAGGAAGTTTCTAAATACGTCAAAAAGTGAGATCCCAATGTCTGGGAGCACCAAACATTTCTCGGCAAAAAAGTATACTTGATAAACATGAAATGTGGGTTTTGTTCCACACTGAACACTCTGAAACAGCATTTAAATAGATTGAGAAATTGTTGAAAAAGATGGAAACTGGATAAAGCAAGGAAGCAAATCTTTTGGCCTGACCAGCATATTTATCATTTAGTTCTTTACATATAATTTAACATTAATACAGTCAAGGTTTTGGCAGCTTATATTTACATTCTTATCTTTGATTCTTACTAGCTTGGTTTCTAATTTTAGGGTGGAGATGGCCATTGTGAGGGGAAGAATTCGAAGAGGAACAGATTTTTTTTCTGGTAGTGTCTTTTCTTTAAAATAATCGTAAAAATGCAAACTGACAACTTCCCTTTTTTATGTTATATAACAATAGAAATGTAACTTGAGCTGTTGCTAAGACAGCCATCTATCCATCTGCATTAGCCTTATCCATTTTTTTTGTTTTGTTAGGAAAATGTTCACTGTTTTCTTCCTTCTTCTAAGAACTCTGTTATGATGCTTTGATTTGGAATTATAAAGTCATCTGCTCTCTGCCTGCTTTTTTTACTTGCCATGATTACTGAATGGGTAACACATCCTGTCACATGAAACACATTGAACTTATACTGATCTCTGCTCTGAGTCACAGAACCTCCCAAGTCAATTATCTCCTAGAACTCCCAGTTTCCTGAAAATGAGTTCTTAATGAAATAGCTGACCCATTATTTTATTTTATTTCACTTTATTTTATTTATTTTTGGTATTACAACTGAGCTATATCTCTAACCCTTTTTAATTTTTATTTTGAGATAGTCTCACTAAGTTGCTTAGGGCCTTACTGAATTGCTGAGGTTGACCTTGAACTTGTGATCCTCTTGCCTCAGCTTCCTGAGTTGCTGGGATTATAGGCATGCACCACCAGGTTTGGCCTGACTCAATATTTTAAAAGCTAATCATTACCCTTACATGATGGAACATGTGTTCTATTGGTCATCAATAAAAATATAATACTTATAAAATATCTAAAAATATTGAGATGTTAATTATTTTATCATTTTAAACAATTGGCTGCACTCTTCCTGTTTCCTAGTTCTATGTAATAGTGACTTTTATGTGGTACAGACTTTTGCTATTTCACAAAATAAACTGTATGCAACCTAGAGATGGTATACTATCTGACTTTTCTATTGCTTTTCTATAGCTGTAACGGAACAACACAGATTGGGTAGTTTATAAAAAATTGGGTTGGACCCTGAGAAGTCTAAGAGCATAGTGCTGGCATCTGCAGGGCATCTGGTGAGGTCCTTCTTCCTGTATTATACATATCACAACATGGCAGAGGGCATTACATGGTGAGACAGAACAAACATGCTAGCTTAGTCTCTCTTCCTTTTCTTATAAAGTCATTAATGTCATCATGGGGGACCCACTTGCATGACCTTATCTAATCCTAATTACCTCTAAAGGCTCCCATTTCCAAATCTCTGAACATATGGATTTGGGAATTGAGTTTCCAATATCTGACGTGTGTGTGTGTGTGTGTGTGTGTGTGTGGTGCTGGGGATTGAATGTGGGATGTTGTACACACTAGAAAAGCACTATACCACAGAGCTACATCCTCAACATCCTCCACACATGAACTTTTTTTTTTTTAAGTTGTCAATGGACCTTTATTTTATTTATTTATACATGGTGCTGAGAATCGAACCCAGTGCCTCACGCATGCTAGGCAAGCGTTCTACCACTGAGCCTCACTTCTTCCCTTCAACACATGAACTTTTGAGGGATACATTTTGAACCTTAGCACTACTTACCATAGAAATTAACACTTGTTCCCTGTGGTATGTTCCATAGGTATGCCTGTGCAAGCCTATTGCATTTGTATATTTGTCTATCCTTACACCAATATCAAAGAGTGTCTTTTTTTTTTTTTCTCAATT
>CM053405.1:117371922-117387949 GCA_028644305.1 Xerus rutilus
ACAACCAAACAAAACAAACCTTTTCTCTGAAAATTAAAAACCATCCTTCTTGCAGGTTTGGCATCAGAATTCTCAATATCTGTGTGATCCAAAATACCCAAGATTAGAATATAGTTTAAAGTCATACTAGATAGGTAACAAAACCAGGTGCCTACTATAAGCTAACACAAATCCTCTTCCAGAGGAATGTAAACTAGGTCTGACAGAATCCCACAGATAGGGTTCACTATTAAAAGTCATAAGCACATGAAGAAATAAGCCAACAAGAATGAGAATTTACAGAATAACTAACAGAATCAAACTTGCAGAAACTTCATAAATTAAGCTCGTCAGATATATAACATACAAAGTTTATTTACTGAATGTAAATAAATAAAAAATGATACTGATTTTCTTTTTTTTCTCTCTCTCTTTTTTTTTAAGTCCTGGGGATCAAATTTAGAGTGTCCTAGGTAAATGCTCTACTACTGGGCTATACTTGGTCACCCCATACATGAATAAGAAATAGACTGTCAGGGCCTGAGAGTAGAGCTCAATGGAAGAGTGCTTGCTTAGCATATATGAGGCACTGGGTTCAATCCCCAGCACTGAAAGGGAAAAAAAGGAGGGGCGGTGAGGTGGGGTGGGAAGAAAGCAGGGGTGAGGTGGGGTGGGAAAAAACAGGCTATCAAAAGTCTGGAAAGAGTCTGGCGCAGTGGTGCACGCCTGTAATCCCAGCACTTCAGGAGGCTGAGACAGGAGAATCGTGAGTTCAAAGCCAACCTCAGCAAGGACGAGGCACTAAGCAACTCAGTGAGACCCTGTCTCTCCATAAAACACAAAATAGGGCTGGGGATGTGGCTCAGTGGTTGAGTGCCTCTGAGTTCAATCCCTGGTACCAAAAAAAAAAAAAAAAAAAGTTTGGAAAAAGAACAAAATAGAACATCTAGAAACAAAAATGTGATAACTGAAATTAGAATCCTAGTGAAATTCAGAGCTAAATGAAAATTAGTGAACTGAAAAATTGATCTAAAGAAATTACCCAGATTTTACTCCAGGTAGACAAGGAAGTGGACAAGATAAAACAGGGGTTAACAGACATGGGTGAAGGCGGGTGCTATGGTGTACACCTGTAATCCCAGCACTTAGGGAGGCTGAGACAGGAGAATGGCGAGTTCAAAGCCAGCTTCAGCAACGGCCAGGCACTAAACAACTCAGTGAGACCCTGTTTCTACATAAAACACAAAATAGGGCTGGGGATGTGGCTCAGTGGTCGAGTGCCCCTCGACCTGTCTCAGCCTGTCTCAGCCTCCCAAAGTGCTGGGATTATAAACATGAGCCACTGTGCCCAGCTGTTTTTAATTTATTTTTTTGTAATATAAAATCCCTAGCTTTTGGGGCTAGGATTGTGGCTCAGTGGTGGAGTGCTTGCCTCGCATGCGTGAGGCACTGGGTTTGATCCTCAACACCACATAAAAATAAAGATATTGTGTCCATCTACAACTAAAAAAAAATTTAAAAAATAAAATAAAATAAAATCCCTAACTTTTAACTGAACACAAGAATGCCTGGAATAAAAACTTGTTTTCCTACACTTCCTTACAGTTAGATTTGGTCATATGCCTTACTTCATTCAGATCAATGAGATGTAAAAGAAAGTGATGTTTGCTGGGTGTGGAGGTGCGTACCTGTGATCCCAGTGACACTGGAGGCTGAGGCAAGAGGATCACAAGTTTGAGGCCAGCCTTAGCAACTTAGTGAGGACCCCCCCATCTCAAAATAAAAAGTAAAAAGTACTCAGTGGTAAAGCACTCCTGGGTTTAATCCTTAGTACCAAAAAATAAAAAATAAAATAAAAAGTCCTTCTTTGCCCTTTTCTTCTGGTAATAAGACAAGCATGAAGACGGAGCTCAAGCAGCCAATATGAACCAAAAGTAGCACACTGAGGATGGTGGAACATCAAAATAGTTGGAGACTGGGTTCTTGACTGTCACTGCCAAACCAAACCTTGACTTCTTTTTATGTGAGACATCTACATTATTATATTTAGTGTTTGTATTAGAGTTCTCCAGAGAAAGAGAACCAATAAGGGAGTTATTAGATTAACTTTTGTGATCAGAGATCAAATAGTCCCACAATGGCTGTCTGCAGCCTAGAGATCCAGGGAAACTGGTAGGTAGTTGCTCAGTCCAAGAAGGTGGAAAACTCAGAACTAGACAGGGGCCCATGATGTGGTCACAGTCCAAAGCCAGAGACTTCAGGGCCTCTGTTGTAGAGCTGTTGATGTAAGTCTGCATTCAAAGGCTGATGAATCAGGAGACCAAGGCCCATGACTAACATCCATTTGAGAAGGGTCAGTGTGTGCATGCACTTCTCCCTGCTCCTTTTTTATTCTGAGTCCCCAGCCTATCGGATGGTACTGCCCATGTTCAGGATGGGTCTTCCCCACACAGTTCATTGACCCATGAGCCAATTTTCTCCGAAAACACCCTCACAGACACACCCAGAATTATGTTTTACTAGTTATCTAGGCATTCCTTAATCCAGTCAAAGTTGGCAGCCAAAAAAACTCACAAAGTTCTCAAAAAGAAGAGACAAATTTATAAAGAAAGAATACAGAAAAATGAGAAATAAGTACAAAATAGCATGACATAAATAAATTAAAATATATCTGTAACCCTAGAAAAAAAAGATCTAGCTAGGCATGGTGACGCATACCTGTAATCTCAGCTACTCAGGAGGTTAAGGCAGTAGGATGGCAAATTGAAGGCTACCTGGACAACTGAGTGAGACCTGGTCTGAAAAACAAACAAACAAACAAACAAAAACTCCTAACAACAACAACAACAAAACAACAAAGCTGGGCACAGTGGCGCACGCCTGTAATCCTAGCACTTTGGGAGGCTGAGACAGGAGAATCATGAGTTCAAAGCCAGCCTCAGCAATGGCGAGGCGCTAAACAACTCAGTAAGACCCTGTCTCTACATAAAACACAAAAAAACAGGGCTGGGGATGTGGCTCAGTGGTTGAGTGCCTCTGCATTGAATCCTCAGTACCAAAAAAAAAAAAAAAAAAAAAACCCAGCAACAACAAAACTGGAAATGTAGCTCAGCACAATTTTAAAAATTTAAAATATAAATACTATAAAAATGTAATGAACAAAAATCTAGCTACTGCTATTATTCATAAAATACACAAAAATAGTGAAAACATGTTGGAAAAGATATACCAAGGAGAATACTAAAGAAAATAGTTCTTAAGTATATTAATATTAGAAAAACATCGTAAAGCAAACACTTCATTGTAAAAGACACTTCATATGATGATTTACTTAATTCACCAAGAAAATTTAAAAGCTTAAAAATTTTTGAACTGGTAGGCTGGGGGTATAGCTCAGTGGTAGAATGAGTGTTTAGTATGCACAGGCCCCAGGTTTGATTCCCAGCATCAAAAACACAAAAGTTTTGCATCAAATAATATACCTTCAAAATATATGAAAGACAGGGAGCCTAATGAGAATTTGAAAAATCTGTTACCACAGTATGAGTTTTTTGTTTGTTTTGTTTTGTGCTGAGTGTTGAACCCAGGAATGCTTTACCACTGAGCTACATCCTCAGCCCTTGCAAAATTTTATTTTGACACAGGGTCTCACTAAGTGTCCCAGGCTGCCTTGAACTTGTGATCCTCCTGCCTCAGCGGGATTACAGGCACGTGCCACCATGCCCAGTTGTAGGGCAAGATTCTTAAGATTTCTTTCAGTGACTGATAAAACAAGTAGACAAAAAAACAAACAAATGAAAAACCCAAGTATAGATGTATATTTGAATAACACAATGTTTAAATTTGATTTAATGGATATATAGGAAAATATTATACCCCAAAATAAAAAATAACCCATACATATAAAATTTTAAAATGTACTTTCTGAAAGTGTAAAAGAATAAAGAACAGCCAGGCACAGTGGCACACGCCTGTAATCCCAGCACTTTGGGAGGCTGAGACAGGAGAATCACGAGTTCAAAGTCAGCCTCAGCAATGGCGAGGTGCTAAGCAACTCAGTGAGACTCTGTCTCTAAATAAAACACAAAATAGGGCTTGGGATGTGGCTCAGTGGTAGAGTGCCCCTGAGTTCAATCTCCAGCACCAAAAAAGAAAAAGAAAAAAGAAAAAAAAGAATAAAGAACAATGGAAATTAGAAGCAAACAGAAAAGAATATTAATGTAAATAGAATTTCAAAACCTATAGAACACCATTTCTGGAGCTGAGGGTGAAGCTGCCAAGTTTGGAAACTTCTGATAACTGAACCTACCACAGGAGAGGGCAGACACCTTTATATAGAGGGCAGTTCTGTGGTGTTCTTGGTCACACATTTATGGAGTTTCTGAAGGGCAGTGGAGATTACAGCCAGGCACAGCATGACCTCTATGCAGGCAGGTAAACTGTAGAAATTCATTACTACTCCACCAATAAGCCCCCATAAGAGTGGTTAAACTGGACACAGAAGTATTGAATTGAAAATCCACAGAGCATTTCACAAGAGTTCTGACCTGGATGGGGTAAGCCTCAGTGCACTTCCTTTCTATTGCCTCAGCATTACTGGATTGAAGAATTGCTGCTTCTTGTTAGGAGGGTCATTTCATTTCCCATTACTCCCGACTTCATACTCAAAGCACTGAGAATATCAAGTGGAGTATATTGAAGTAGACTTCAGTTACCTTGCATCATTTCTATATTCAATTTGTTAAATTCTTTCATAACCCTATTGAATTTCTTTTAACTAAATTAACATGGCTCACATGAACCGCTCTACTCCTGTGGATGTCACTACAAGAACATGAGATTTCTTATTACACACAATCAAACCAATGCAACCTTAAACAAATTTATAGAGGAACTTAAAAAGTACGGTGTTACCACAATAGTAAGAGTATGTGAAGCAACCTATGACATTACTCTTGTGGAGAAAGAAGGCATCCATGTTCTTGATGGACCTGTTGATGATGATGCACCACTATCCAACCAAATTGTCGATGACTGGTTAAGTCTTATAAAACTTAAGTTTGGTGAAGAGCCTGGTTGTTGTATTGCTGTTCATCATGTTGCAGGCCCTGGGCGAGTTCCAGTGCTTGTTGCCCTCTCATTGATTGAAGGCGGAATGAAATAGGAAGATGCAGTACCATTCATATGACAAAAGCAGCGTGGAGCTTTTAAGAGCAAGCAACTTTTGTATTTGGAGAAGTATTGTTCTAAAATGTGGCTGCGCTTCAAAGACTCCAATGGTCATAGAAACAACTGTTTGTCAATAAAACCTGGGCGCCTGATGCTATTGCCTTGGAAGTGGAACTTAAGACAGGACTAATTTGTCCTACATATTAGCCAACATGTTGGCATGGTGAATAAGTCTGATGAAGCTTCCACAGGAGTGTTGGAAAACAGTTTTAGCAGGCCACAAGCTTGACACAATTTCAACCTCCATGTTTGGGTTACGATCAACCTGTTTGGACACTTAGCAAAAGATTCTTGCTGTTCACAATTTAAAATGTGCTTATCATTTGTACCAGCTGACCTTTCCTGAAATCATGCGGCATTGAGTTAATGTCTTTAAATCTATTTCCATGCCAGAATCTTACATAAGAAATTTAGAAAGATTAGGTGCCAAAATACCCTGCACAATACTTGTATATTTTTAGTATCATACCAAACCAAAATTCCAGGAACTAAGAACACTCTAGATGATTTATTAATTATTATTTATTTATTAGTGATTTAATAAATCACTCTAGGTGATTTATTCCTTCAGTCATTTCAAATATTGTAGGGCCTATATGGTTATTTGCCTGCTCATTTTATGTTTACCTCTCCCACATTCATACTGGTATACATCAGATTACTTTTAATCATTGGGTTTTTTAAAAAACTTTTACCAAGTCTTACAGCAATTATTTAATGTCTTTCCATAAGTCTTATTTTTTGCTGTTACTGGAAACCTCCATTTTGAAAACTTAAGTTTTTACAGAATCACATGTCTTTAATGTCTCCAGACAAAAAAAGCCTTACAGTTAATTTAATGTTTGCATTCTGAGGTGCGACTTAACAGGGAGGGCCTGAAAAAAAAGAATGGGAGGGAGCTATTAAGTATTATTAGCAAAATGTTGTCTTTGTCTTGTACAGAACCTGTAGAATATATGCTCTTTAATTTAGTAAAATTTTTTTTTTTTTTTTTGGTCCTGGGGATTGAACTCAGGGGCACTCAACCACTGAGTCACATCCTCAGTCTTATTTTGTATTTTATGTAGAGACAGGGTCTCACCAAGTTGCTTAGCGCCTCGCCATTGCTGAGGCTGGCTTTGAACTCGTGATTCTCCTGTCTTAGCCTCCCAAAGTGCTGGCGTACAGGCATGTGCCACCGCACCCAGCTAGTAAATATTTTTAAAAGGTAGAGATGCTCTGTTGTTGTAGCTAAAACAATTCTTACTCATAAAATTTCTGAAATTCTTGTAATTTTTTTCATAATTATCAGAAGTTGTTTACCAAATTTTTTCGTTTGAAGTGTGATTTTTCTTTTCTTTCCAACCTCTTGCAAAAAAAAAAAAAAAGTGGGTCTCTGTTGATGAATTGAGCAGATATCTAATATTTTATATGCCTTTTGAGCTTTGTAACTTAATATTTGGATACTTGATAACTTTGTTTTATTATGTAATTGATAAAATGGTGATGTGTATTAATGTTAGTTCAACCATATATTTATACTGTCTGGGAATGTGTGATTATAGTTCTGTGGGAGAAATAATTTGTCAGTGTTCACTAGCAACCTATGGAACAGAAAATGTGCTTCTGGATAGGGTGAAGTCATTTGCAGCAAAATTAAACATCTGCTGAACAACTGAAATGGGAGAAATACAACATGTTTTTGTTTAAAACCAAAGACACAAAAATGACTTGAAGAGATGATTCTAGAGAATTTAGCTGATAATTTATAGTGGCTTTTTCCCAAGAGGGTATATACTAATTCTTGAAACAGGGAAGAAACAAATTTGGCTCTGGAAAAGGACTGCTCCTGGGTTAAGTTTCTGCTAGAGAAACTAATAGAGTTTTGTAGTATTTTTTCCATGCAGCTAAAATGACAACATTGGAGACGTAAAAGGTCTCAACACACGATCAGTGTTACATTCAAAACAGAATAGAAAATGTATAACAAAATTCCATTCATTTTGTACAACTATAATGCACCAATAAAAATGTGGAAAGAGAAAAAAAGAAATGAGAAAACAAAATGCTTATTAAGAAAAAAAAAACAGAGTGAAAAGATCTAACATAAGTATAACCAGGTTCCCATAAGTATTGGAGAGATAGAATAAGGCAGAAGCCACATTTAAAAAGAAAACATCCAAAAATATTCTCAAGCTGATGAGAGATTAAACACTTATGTATTAAAGAAGCTGTGAAACTCAAAAAGGAATAATACAAAGAAAAATCTTGGGGCTGGAGTTGTGGCTCAGTGGTAGAGCGCTTGCCTAGCATGCATAAGGCACTGGGTTCGATCCTCAGCACCACATATAAATAATAAATGAGGGCTGGGGTTGTGGCGCAGTGGTAGCGTGCTCGCCTAAAAAACCTGAAAAGCAAGAATAAAAAGAGAAATGTGGTCCTGAGTTGTGGCTCAGTGGTAGAGCGTTTGGGTGAAGAACTGGGTTCAAACCTCAGCACCATATAATAAATAAATAAATAAATAAATAAATAAAATAAGTGTATTGTGTTGATCTACAACTAAAAAAAGTTTTTTAAAAAGAGAGCCGGTGGGGGCTGGGGCTATGGCTCAGCGGTTGAGCGCTTGCCCCGCATACGTGAGGCACTGGGTTCGATCCTCAGCACCACATAAAAAATAAATAAATAAATAAATAAATAAAGATATTGCGTCCATCTACGACCAAAAAAATATTAAAAAAAAAAAAGATATATAAAAGAAAAAGAGAGCCGGTGATGGTGCACATCTGTAATCCCAGCACTTTGGGAAGCTGAGCCAGAAGAATCGCGAGTTCAAAGCCATCCTCAGCAATGGCAAGGCACTAAGCAACTCAGTGAGACCCTGTCTCTACATAAAACACAAAATAGGGCTGGAGATGTGGCTCAGTGGTCAAGTATCCCTGAGTTCAAATCCTGGTACTGAAAAAAAATAAGAAAATGAGAAAGAGAGACATGTATTCTTCAAAGGAACCCATCTCAACAAAGGATAAAATCTAGAAGCCAACGGAATGACATTTTTGATGTGCTGAAAGAAATAACTACCAACCAAGTGTTCTATACCCAGTGAAATTACATTTCAAAAATGAGGGCAAAATAAAGATTTTTATCTGTACAAATGAAGCGGAAAGAACTTTATTGCCAGAAGATCTACCTTAAGGAAAATATTTCAGCTTTAGGCAGAAGAAAAATAATCGCAAATGAAAACAAGAAATTTGGGAAGGAATAAAGAATAACAAAAGAGGGAAATGTGTGGGTTAATATAAGTGAACACTGAATGCAAAAATCAATCATGGTGATATGAGGACTTAAAATACATGTAGAAGCCTGGCCTCATAGTTCAGTGATAGAGTGCTTGCCTAGCATGTGTGGGGTCCTGGGTTCGATATCCAGCACCACATATACAACACACACATACACACACACACACACACACACACACACACACACACACACGAAAGCATAATATATGTGTAATTACAGTGTTTGACCACAGTAAAGCAAGAAGCAGGAGGGGGTTAGTAGAGCTTAAAGTTTCTAAGGTTTTAGCGTTATCAAGGAAGTAGTAAAAGTAATTATTTGTATTTAAGCAAGAAAAGATGGTAGATTTAATTCCCAATGTATTAGTAATTATAACAAATACAATAAATTCTCCAAGTAAATACTAAAGTTATCAGATTGGATTTAAGATTATCCAGCCATATGCTACTTAAAAAATAATGTCTTATACTTGAGACATAACTTTTTTCTTTGTTTCTTTCTTTCTTTTTTTTCCTGGTGGTGCTGGAGACTGAATCTAGGGGCTTCTGCATGCAAGGCAAGCACTCTGCCAACTGAACTATATCCCCAGCCCATTGACATAAATGTTGAAATTAAAAATGGCAAAAATATAGTATGTAAAAGCTAACCAAAGAAAGCTGGTGTTGCTATGTTTTTATAAGATAATAGACGTTAGGGCACAAACATAATTAAAGATAACAAGGAATATTCTCTTATAATAAAGAGGTCAATGCACAAAAAGATACAACAAACCTAAATACATATGCAGTAAATAACATAGTTTTGAAATATATGATATAAAAATTGACAGAACTAAAAAGAGACCTTAGACAAGCACTATAACCAAGATCAGAATATACATTGTTTTTTTAAGCGTACAAGGTGAATTTATCAAAGTTGAAAATAAAACAAGCTTTGACAAAGTTTCAAAGGGTTGGAAATGTTCAGAATGTATTTTCCAATCACAATGGTGTTAAGCTAGATATCAATAATAAAAACAAACTCAGCAATAGAAATTAAGAAGTACATTTCTGGGTAATTCACAAGTTAAAAAAAAGAGAACACAACAGAAATTAGAAAATATTTGGAACTGAACAATAATGAAGATAGGGCATTTCAGAACTTCTGAAATGTGGTTAAAACACTGGCTGGAAGGAAACAGACCTTTAAACAGATGCTAGAGCTGGGTATGGCTCAGTGGTAGAGTGCTTGCCTAGCCTCACAAAGTTCTAGGTTCCATCTGCAGCATTGCAAAACAACAACAACAACAGAAATACATGCTAGAAAAGAATGAAAGTTAATCTCAGTGTGACTCTAATTTCCATCATTGTGACAAAATAACCTGAGAAGAACCTTTTTTGGGGAGAGGAGTACCAGGAATTGAACTCAGGGGCATTCAACCACTGAGCCACATCCCCAGCCCTATTTTGTATTTTATTTAGAGACAGGGTCTCACTGAGTTGCTTAGCCCTCACTTTTGCTAAGGCTGGCTTTGAACTTGCGATCCACCTGCCTTAGCCTCCTGAGCCGCTGGGATTATAGGTGTGTGCCACTGAGCCCAGCAAAAAGGATCTTAAAAAGAAGAAAAGTTTATTTCGGCTTATGGTTTGAGAGGTTTCAGTCCATAGTGTCTTCATTCTGTTGCTTGGAGCTTGTGGAAGAGCAATGCATCTTGGTGGGAGCACATGGTAGAGGAAGCAAAGAGAGAGGAAGGGGTTGAAGTCCCAATATTCCCTTCAAGGACATGGCCCCAATGACCTAACTTCCTCCCACTAAACTCCACCTCCTAAATCTCCCATTAGTGCCACAGCCTAACCTTTGGAGGACAATCAAACCACAGCAATAATGGATCTAAGCTTATACTTCAAGAAGCTAATAAAAGAACAGCAAATCAAACCCAGAGAAAATATAATGAAGAAAATAGGATAAAAGTAAAATTAATGAAATTATAAACAAACATACAGCTGGGCATGGTGGAGCATGCTTATAATCTCAGCTACTTGTGAGAATAAGTATCACAAGTTCAAGACCAGCCTGGGCAACTTAGCGAGACCCTGTCTCAAAATAAAAATAAAGGGTCTGGGGCTGTAGCTCAGTGATAGAGCACTTGCCTAACATATGCAAGGCTCTGGTTCAATCCCCAGTACTACAAAACCAAATTAAAACAAAAACCAACCACAAGAATAACAAATATGCACCAGAGAAAACTGAGCGGTAGAGTAAAACTCTAGTTGTTAGTTGCAGAACTTCAGAGACATTTGAATGCCCACCAGCTCTGTTATATAAAGGTCAGGACCTAGTGAGGGAAAAATCCAAAACCTGGAAACAGATTTGGGCAATCTGGTTGTATACTTCTAGCAGCCCTCACATCCTCTGGGCTTCCAGAAGCAGCCATTTTCCCTTGTAAGAACTCACACTTTTTACTTTGCTGTAGTATGCTGTAGAAGTCATCTCACAAGCTGCCCTAACTTCTTTTCCCGACTGCCAGGTCAATGCCTTAGGAAATCCTGGCATAACATGGTTGAACACACGCTGGACCTGATAAAGAAAAAAGGAACACCAAAGAATTGCAAGATGTAGCTTTTGTACGAGAAGGAGCCAGTGAAGGACCTTTGGAATTAATTAGGCTTTTAGGGTGTGTGATGGAGGATACTGGAATGTAACTGTTGACATAGATAATGCATTGACTTCAGAATGCGTTGTCAGGACATAGAATTTAACACTCTAGCAAGGATCCTAGGGGTTATAGCAAATTCAATCCTGAGGTGGCTCTAAGAAGCCTGGAAAATCATATGGCCAACTCAGGGAAGTGGAAATGCCTGAATTTCCCTTATAGATGGCAGAAGAAGGAATACAGAAGTTGAAGGGAATGGGTTTTTTAGAATATATGTATTATGTAAAACCAGATGTCCAAACAGAAAAATTATGTTTTACAAGAGGATCCAGAGGACAACATTCATTCACAAAGGCCCTTAAGAATGCCCTAATGAGGACTGGGGATATGGCTCAGTAGTACAGCATTTTTCATAGTATCTCAAGACTCTAAGCTCAATTTCCAGCACAAAGAAGAAAATTAAAAAAGAATATCCCAGTGAATGTCAAATCCATGAAATGGCATTTTTTTCCTTAGAGGAAACCAGCTGGCTACTTGGTGTCAAGTTAAGCATATCAGCCCTTTTCCATCCTAGAAGAGCTAGGGTTTTATCCTTACAGGGTAGTTACACATTCTGAGTAGGGCCTTGTCTTTTCCAACTGAAGATTCTTGCCTGGGGCTTACAGAATAATCCACAGGCATAGCATTATCATACACAGCATAGCATCCAATTGCTCTACAGTGTAGGAGGTATGGAGTGGCCCCTTGACCATCGCATTTACTGGTAATACTATATAATACCATCCTAAAGCAGTTGGCCTCAAACAATACTAAGCCAGCCTTCACATGTGCAAGTGAAGTGTCAGATGAGAGGAAATACATTGAAAGAATGATGTGCCATTCTTCAGGAAGGTAGGATATGCATCAAATCAGAAACCCTTATAAAGTGCTATATCCCCAACAGGAAAAATACATGGTTCTGGGAATCAAGGCATGAAAAAAGGAATGGTTCCACTTATCATCACTCCCAACATAGGGATTCATATCCCCACTGGGGGATTTTGTATTTCTTTTTTCTGGGCTTTGGCAGAATAGGAATTCCTGATCTCCAAAAGAGGCACTGAGGCTACAGCAAGAGTCCTTTTAACAGTTACAATTGCCAATATGGCATTTTGAATTCCTCGTGCCCAGGAAGAGATGTCCCCATACTGGTCGTGGTTGTTTGCCCTGATCAGTAGGAGGAAGTAGGTCTGCCATCCTATGAAGTCAACGGGATGTCATGTGTTGAATCCTGATTATCCATAAACATGTCTCTTGGTATTTCTGTGAATGGACACATGTAGCAACCTCAGAATGAGAAAGATATGATTACCAAGAATGTACAAACCTACAAATGTAGGTTTTGTTCACACCATCAGCTTTGCCACCAAATCCTGTTGAAGTGATACCTATGAGCAAGGGAGTTCAGAATGAATCATGGAGGAGGGAGAGGGTGAGGACAAGTTACAGCCCTGGGATCAACTGTAGCAACGGGGACTGTAATTTGTCTCCTTATTCTCTCTCTCCTGAGTTTCCTTTCAGGAGGAAAGGACAAGACGTATTTTGAGAAGTAGATCTATTTGGTACAAGAGGTGACTAGTTGGCATCATCAAAAATGTATCCATATGTAGAAGCATGAAATTAGATCCCTATCTTTCACCCACACAAAAATCAAATCAAAATGAATCAAAGACTTAGGGATCAGACTAGAAAGCTTATAATTGCTAGAAGAAAATATATGGTCAACATTCCATCATGTAGGTGCAGACTCCGACTTCCTCAACAAGACCCCTAAAACTCAAGAAATAAAACCAAGAATCAATAAGTGGGATGCCATCAAATTAAAAAGATTCTGCACAGCAAAGGAAAAAATGAAGAGTGTGAAGAGAGAGCCTACAGAATGGGAAAAATATCTTTGCCAGCCACTTCACTGACAGGGGATTAATATCCAGAATAAGGGGCTGGGGTTATGGCGCAGTGGTAGCATGCTCGCCTAGCACACGTGAGGCACTGGGTTCGATCCTCAGCACCACATAAAAATAAAAAAATAAAGATATTCTGTTCACCTACAACTAAAAAATAAATATTAAAAAAATATCCAGAATACATCAAGAACTATGACACCAAAAAAAAAAAAAAAAAACCAACCAATCAAACAAAAAAAACCCCACAATAAATAAGTGGGCAAAAAACCTAAGCATAGGGCTGGGGTTGTAGCTCAGCAGAAGAGCGCTTGCCTCGGATGCGTGAGGCCCTGGGTTCGATCCTCAGCACCACATACAAAGCAATAAAATAAAGACATTGTGTCCATCTACAACTAAAAAAAAATATTTAAAAAAAAACAACTAAGCATAAATTTCTCAAAAGAAGAAACACAGATGGCCAAAAAGTATATGGAAGAACATTCACCATCTCTAGTAATCAGAGATTTCCTGATTATAAATCAAAATTACACTAAGATTTCATCTCACACCAGTCAGTATGGCAGTTATCAAGAATATGCATAATAATAAATGTTGGTGAGGATGTGGGGGGAAAGGTACACTCACATTGGTAGTAGGACAGAAAATTAGTACAACCACTTTGGAAAGCAGTGTGGAGATTTCTCAAAAAAACTAGGAATGGAACCATTATATGACCCAGCCAACCCACTCCTTGGTATTTGTCTGAAAGAATTAAAATCAGCATACTATAGCAATATGGCTACTACAATGCTTATAGCAACACAGTTCACAATGGCCAAATTATAGAATCAACACAGATGCCCATCAATAGATGAATGGATCAAGAAAATGTGGCATATATACACAATGGAGTTTTCTTCAGCCACAAAGAAGGATGAAATAATGGCATTTGCCAGTAAATGGATGAAAATAGAGAAAAGCATGTTAAGTGAAATAAGCTGGACTCAGAAAATTAAGGGTTGAATGTTTTATTATATGTAGAAACTAGAGCAAAATAAGAGAAAGGCAGAGGGGGAGGGGATCAGATACATAGGGAAGATCAGTGGAGTAGAAGTAGGAGAATGAGAGGGAAAAAGAAAGAGTAAAGGAAAGAAAAATGGAATGAATTTAACAAAATCATGTTATATACATATATAAATGGACCAAAGGGAATTTCACCTTTATGTCTATGTAGAAAGTACCAATCAAAAATAAATACAGGAGACTAGGAGCGGTGATGCATACCTGTAGTCCCAGCAGTTTGGGAGGCTGAGGCAGGAGGATTGCGAGTTCAAAGCCAGCCTCACCAACTTAGCGAGGCACTAAGCAACTCAGCGAGACCCTGTCTCTAATAAAATGTATTTTTTAAAAAGGGCTGGGGATGTGGCTCAGTGGTTGAGCACCCCAGTATGAAAATAAATAAAAGAGTGAAAGGAAGATCAGTAGAGTAGAGGAGAGGGAAAAGCAGGGAGGAAGGAGGGGAGGAAACAGTGAGGGGAATGGGGATTGAAATAAAGTTTTTGTGGTGCTGGGGGTATAGCTCAGTGGTAGAGTGCATGCCTAGCATGCACAAAGTCCTGGGTTCAATTCCCAGCACCACATAAAATTATGAAGTTACTTACTAGGCCAAGTACAGAACCAAAGCAGTTGGCTTCTGCTTAAGAAGCTTTCCTATGAAAAAAAATTCCTTTATGTATAATTTACTCAAAATGAACCCACATACTATGTATATTTATAAAAGGAGAAATGTACCTCTTAGATCTTTGTGAAAAGCGTAATTGACCAATGTCAGCCGGGTGCGGTGGCTCAAGCCTGTAATCCCAGCACTTAGGGAGGCTGAAACAGGAGAATTGCGAGTTCAAAGCCAGCCTCAGCAATGGCGAGGCGCTAAGCAACTCAGTGAGACCCTGTCTCTACATAAAACACAAAATAGGGCTGGGGATGTGGCTCAGTGGCCGAGTGCTCCTGAGTTCAATCTCCAGTACCAAAAAAAAAAAAAAAAAAAATTGACCAATGTCCTCAACTGCTGCACTCGGGAATTTGTTACCACATTTGCACTGAGGCCAGACTTCTTGTTAATCCCAGCTAATGACTGAACTCTCATGGACAGGAAGGTAGTCCTGTTCTTGAGAAATGCAGAATGACTCTAAATATCTTCCTCTCGGCCTTTCTTATCTCTCTTTCACAAGGGCCGGAGCTGCATTGCAATCATGTAACTCTCTAGCTTCCCCTGGCTCCTGTCTCATTTTTTCTTTATAACATTTACTTTAATAAACGTCTTATATGTCAAATGCCATTCTTGGCATCTGATTTTTGGATTACTCAAACTGACAAAGTGTACACAGGGTGAATTTTACAAGGCCCATGAAAGAATATCTTCCAGAGACCTATAAGCTAAATCATTCTTAGAGATACCACAGGGAGAGGAGAAACTCAAGTTTCTGCCAGCCAATAAGAGAGATCCCAAAGATTCAGAGGATTCAGCAGAGATTCCAGAAGTATAATACTTTAGTAGTAGGGCTAAACTAGCTTTAGAAGATAGGCCATTTTATCATTTTATTTTATTTACATATAACAGGTTTTTTTATTAATTTATTTAAATGTATTTCAAGTCATAGTACATATATAGAGCTCAATGTTTCCATTTTTCTGGTTGCAAACCAGATAGAGTCACACCATATGTGTCTTCATACATGCACCTAGGGTAGCGATCACCATCTCATGGTTGAATGAGATGGTCATCGCTACCCTAGGTGCACCCCTTCCCTTTACATACACCCCTTCCCTTTTCCCTCTCGAAGACAGGCCATTTTAGATCTCTTACAAGGCTTAAAAACAAAACTCTTAATGGACCAAGTTGATCTGCAAGTAACTCAATTGCCTGTCAAAATAAATTTCAATTTATTTAAAGGGAATTAAAAACTCCAACAACCTCCTAATAATCACGCAAGTA
>CM053405.1:117388449-117440159 GCA_028644305.1 Xerus rutilus
GGGAGGGGTAGGAAGAATAATGACAGAAATGTTTTCAAATGTAAGGGAAATTGTACATGTTCACATTCAAGAAGGTTAATAAACCCCAAGCAGGATTTAAAAAATCACACCAAGGCACATAATATTCCAATTGATAAAACCCAGAGTGTTTAAAGTTAATATTCACAGTTTGCAAGTGAAAGAGGCCACTCCATGTCATAGGAGGCATTCAGGGAAGGACCGGAAGGCAGAGGAAATAAAGGGAAAACATAAGCAAGAGCCTTTATGGTGGTTTCCTTGGAAGGAACAGATAAGGCAAGTTATGCAGTTTGAGGACTGGCTAATTTAAATAATTTCAGTGGTCTCTCGGGTGGAGGGGCTGTCCTGAGTTGTCTCATATGGTGCTGGGGTGGTTAAGGGAGGGGAATAATGTTCTGAATTGTAAGAGCTTGATAAAGGCAGTGGTTGGGGATATGGGCTCTTTTTTTTTTTAAATATTTTTTTAGATGTAGATGGACATAGTATCTTTATTTATTTATTTTTATATGGTGCTGAGGATCAAACCCAGTGCCTCACGCATGCAAGGCAAGCACTCTACCACGGAGCCACAACCCCAGTCCCCACCCCCCCGCCGCCCCGTATGGGCTCTTAATTGGTTGCTTGCTTATGAAAGGCATACTTGCAGGTGAGTCCTGTACTATATCTAGGAATTAGCCAGCCCTAGTGGGGGCATTCTCTCCAGAATAAGGAAAGTCATAACATGTCAAAGAATAAAAAAATACAGAAAAGAAAAAGGTATCATAATACACAGAGATATGAAGAAAATTTGAAGCATGAAAAACAACTGACAAAAAGGGACCAAATGTTTGCAAATCTTATATCTGAAAAGGACTAGTATCCAGAATATATAAAGAACTCTACAACTCAATAATAAAGAGACAACCCAATTTAAAAAATGGAACAGGAACCTGGTATGGTCTGAATGATATCTACTTTCCTTGCCTATATTGCCAAATTTTTTTTTTTTTTTTTTTTAATTTTTAGTTGTAGGTGGACAGAATATCTTTATTTTATTTTTATGTGGTGCTGAGGATCGAACCCAGTGCCTCATGCGTGCTAGGCGAGCACGCTACCACTGCGCCATAACCCCAGCCCCCTATATTGCCAAATTTATTTGTTGAAATTCTAACTCCCAGTGTGAATATATCTGGAGGTAGGGCTTTACCAAAGTAATTATGGCTAAATGATCTGATACAACCAGTGTCCTTTTCAGAAGAGACACCAGGGGCTGGGCGCTTGCCTGGCACATGTGAGGCACTGGGTTTGATCCTTAGCACCACATAAAAATAAACAAATAAAATAAAGGCATGCTGTCCATCTACAACTATAAAAAAAAGAAAAGAAAAGAAAATAGAAGAGACACTAGGGATTGGGGATATAGCTCAGTGGTAAAATGTGGATTTAGCATGTAGTAGGTCTTGGGTTCAATCCCTAGCAATAAAAGAGAAAAACAAACCATCAGGGAAAGATCCCCACTCCCCTTCCAGGCATATACTGAGGAAAGGTCTTGGGAGTACATAGTGAGTACATAGTGAGTACATGCAAGCCAGAAGAACCCTCACCAGAACCTGACTGTGGTGGCATTCTGATCTTGGATTCCCAGCTTCCAAAAAATAAACTTTTTTTTTTTTGCACCAGGGATTGAACTCAGGGGTACTTGACCACTGAGCCACGTCCCCAGTCTTCTTTTGTGTTTTATTTAGAGACAGGGTCTCACTGAGTTGCTTAGTGCAAAAATCTTGCTACTAGGAAAATATCAGGCCAAAATGACTTCACTGGTGAATTCCATTGACCAAACTCTCAGAAAAATAGAGGAATGAACACTATCAGACTCATTTTACAAGACCAACCTCAAACTACATCAAAACCAGGCAAAGATGCTACCAGAAAACTGCAGACCAATATCCTCACGATCATAGACCATGAGGATAAAAAAAAGGAAAAAAAAAAAAAGTAAGTATTCCCAAATAGAACTTGCAATACCGGGCTGGGATTATGGCGCAGTGGTAGCGTGCTCACCTAGCACGCATAAGGCACTGGGTTCGATCCTCAGCACCACATAAAAATAAAATAAAGATTCTGTCACCTACAACTAAAAAATAAACATTTAAAAAAAAAAAAAAAGAACTTGCAATACCTAGCAAAATATAATCAAGAAAATCAACAAATCAAAGCTTTTTATTTCCCCACATTTTTTATTGGTGCATTATAGGTGTACATACTGATGGGGCTTGTTACATATTTGCATATGCACTCAATAAACAATATAAAAATATAATTTGGCCAATATCAATACCCCAACACTTTCCCCCTCTCTCTCCCCTACCACACTTTGGCCCCTTTTCTCTACTGATCTCGCTTTGATTTTCATGAGATTCGCCCCTATCTCTCTTTTCTTTTTTCTTCTCTAGCTTCTGCATATGAGAGAAAACATACAACCCTTAACCTCTGAGTCTGACTTATTTTGCTTAACATAATGGTCTCTAGTTCCATCCATTTTCAAGCAAATGACATCATTTCATTTTTCTTATGGCTGAATAAAACTCTGTTGTATATGTATTTCATATTTTCTTTATCCATTCATCCATTGGTGGACACCTAGGCTGGTTCCATAGTTTGTCTATTGTGAATTGTGCTGCTACAAAGGTATGCATGCATTACTGCAGTATGATGATTTTCATTCTTCAGGCTAAATACTGAGGAGCGGTATAGCTGGGTCATATGGTGGTTCTATGCCTAGTCTTTTGAGGAACCTCATAGTGGTTGTACTAATTTACAGCCCCACCAACAGTGTAAAAGTGTTCCCTTTCCTCCACATCCTCTCCAGTATTTATTATTGTTCGTATTCTTGATGACTGGCATTCTGACTGATGTGAGATAAAATCTCAGTGTAGTTTTGATTTGCATTTTCCTAATTGCTAATGATGTTGAACATTTTTTCATATATTTGTTGATCATTGGTATTTCTTCTTTTGAGAAGTGTCTGTTTTTTATTAATTGGGTTATTTGATTTTTTGATGTAAAGTTTTTTTGAGTTCTTTATGTATTCTAGACATTAAACCTCTGTCAGAAGACTAGCTAGCAAAGATTTTGTACCATTTCAGTTTTTACAATGTGTAATGATCAAATGAGAGTAATTAATATTTTTATGTCCTTAAACATTTACCACTTCTTTGTGTTGGGAGGCTTCAAACTCCTCTCTGCCAGTTCTTTATAAAATATATAATAAATTGTATTAAACTGTAGAGACTCCATTGTGCTGAAGAGCAAGAGAATTTATTTCTCTTATATAACTATATTTTGGTACCTGTTATCCAGCCTCCCTCTCTCTCCTCTTATTCCCTACCCTTCCTAGCTTCAAGTAACCACTGTTCTGTTCTGTTATTCTGTGAGATCAACTTTTTGGCTTCCATATATGAGTACACAGGTATTTGTCTTTCTGTACCTGGTATACTTCACTTAGCACATGTCCTTCAGTTTTATCCAGTTTGCTGCAAATGACAAGATTTCATTCTTTTTTTAGCTGAATAATATTCCATATATATATATGCCAGAGTTTCATTTTCCCTTCATCTGTCAATGGATACCTTGGTTGTTTCCATATCACAGCTGTTGTGAATAGTGCTTTGATACACATAGAAGTGTCCAGCACCAAAAATAAACATACTGTAACATCATGGGTTTTTCAGGTATCACTTTGATATGCTGATTTTATTCCTTTTGGATGTATACCCAGAAGTGGTATAGTTGAATCATATGGTAGGTCTCCTTTTAGTTAAAGGAATCACTGTAATGTTTTCCACAATTATAACTAACAGTGTATGAATCTTCTTTCTCTGCATCCTAACATTTTTTTTATAATAACCATTCTAACATGGTAAGATAATATCTTGTTGTGGTTTTTATTTGAATTTCCCTGATGATTAGTGATGCTATTTTTAAAATATATTTTTAGGGGGCTGAGGTGGTGGCTCAGTGGCAGAGCACTTGCCTTGCATGTGTGAGGCACTGGGTTCGATCCTCAGCACCACATAAAAATAAGTAAAACAAAAATAAAGACATTGCATCCATGTATAACTAAAAATATTTTTTAAAAATAAAATAAAATATATTTTTTGGCTATACATCTTTTGATAAATGTCTATCCAGATCATTTTTCCATCTTAAAATCAGATTATATGGATTTTTTAGTTCCTTATATATTCTAGATATTAATTCCATGTTGGATGAACAGTCTGCAAATACTTTCTCTTATTCTGCAGATTGTCTCTTCACTCTGCTGATTGTTTTCTTTTGCAGAAGCGTCTTAGTTTGATAGAATCCATTTCTCTTTTTTGACTTTTGTTGCTTGTACTTTTTTGGGGCTCTTAACTAAAGAGTCAATACCTACACTGATGTCTTAAAGTGCTTCCCCTATCTTTTATTCTAGTGGTTTCATGGTTTCAGGTTTTTACATTTAGGTCTTTGATCCATTTTGAGTTGATTTTTGTAATAGTAGAAAGTTAAGGGTCTAGTTCTATCCTTTGCCTTTCTTCTGTGATTTTCCCAGCACCATTTATTAAAGAGGCCATCCATCCTCGGATTTATGTTTCTAATACCTTTATCAAAAATCAGTTGGCTGTAGATGTGTTTTTCTGAGTTCACTATTCTGTTTCATTGGTTTGTATATTGGTTTTTATGCCAATAATATGCTGTTTGGGTAACTACAGCTTTGGTAGTATGTTTTGAGATCGGGTATTTAGGGATTTTTAAACTGATCTTTAAAATTCAGTTGTATGCTAAACATGGTGGCATGAACCTGTATTCCCAGCTACTTGGGAGGTTTCTTTCCTTTATTTTTTCTTTTTTCCTTTTTTGGTGTTACTAGGGATTAAACCCAGGGGTACTCTACCACTGATCTACATCTTCAGTCCATTTTATTTTATTTTATTTTACTTGGATATAGGTTCTCACTAAGTTTCCCAGGCTTGCCTTGAATTTATGATCCTCCTGCCTCAGGCTTCTGAATCAGTGGGATTACAGGTATGTGCCACCAGGCCTTGCCTGCCTCCTTTTCTTCTTTTTTCATTTAATTTTGCATTTTTTTCTTATTCGGTTGGGTAGGGAAAGGAAGGAATCATCAGATACAGAATTGTACTATTCTGTTGTCTTTCAGACAGAATTAGGATCCAGTTTCTAATAGTTTTCACTGAGGATATAGATCAGAATCAGAAGAAGTCAACCACAGCTCTTGTGGGGTGGGGCTACAGGGGAAACAGCAGGAAGTAGGTATGGAATTGCTCACCGAGGGTTCATGTTGCAGGGCTCCCATCCAGGTACCTGAAGATTCTCCATAAACATCACCAGTGGAGGGACCCACAGCAGCTCCTCAAAGGAAAAGGGGATGCCACAGTCCTTGGGCTGGTACTTAGTGGGGGGAAGGTCAGCAGTATCTTTACAGAGAGGACCTGAGAGGTCATTGTCCTTCTGTCTATATCCCAGGATCCTGTGTAAGCCTCTTCGTAAGGACAAGACAAAGTTCACTTCTTGGTCTCTCCTTGGCTTCACAGATAGTCCAGTACAAATCCTGAAAACTAATCAACATGTGGGAACATTTTTTTCCAACTCTTCTTTGGCCCCTCTCACTAAGACTCTGGGCAATTGCTCTTGATATCCTATGGCTCTGAAGTATACTTCAAGTTCAAGATATTCCCATTTTTGCAGGCAACTCTAGATTCCCATGGTTTAATTAACTGGCCTGAAAGCTTTCCTGGTTCTTGATTTCTTTTCCCTCTTAGTACCTGGGTATTTCTGAACATTTCACCCTGAAGGACCACTTATTCCATTTTTATTTCTGGGTTTTCTCCTGGGATTCTTTTCACTGCAGTTGCTGGGCCTGTTTTGAGGTCTGCAGAGAACTAGTACATACTCTGCCTCAGTGGAAACTAGGTGCATCAGGAGGTACATAAGTGTAAAAATATGTTCACTTCTCTCGGCTTCTCCTGCCTCATTTTCTTAATGGTGTTTTGATAAGCAGACATTTTTATTTTATTTTTTATTTATTTTTTGGTACTGGAGATTGAACTCAGGGTCACTCAACCACTGAGCCACATTCCCAGCCCTATTTTGTGTTTTTTTTATGTAGAGACAGGGTCTCACTGAGTTGCTTAGCGCCTCACCGTTGCTGAGGCTGGCTTTGAACTCGCTATTCTCCTGTCTCAGTCTCCCTAAGTGCTGGGATTACAGGCTTGCGCCACCGTGCCTGGCTGAAATTTTTAATTTTGATGAACTCCAATATGAGTTTTTATAACTAGTGTTTTCCATGAGCCAAAACAGTTTTGCCTTTCTCAAGTTTGCAAATATATTCTCACAAATTTTTCTGAAATTCTATGGCAATAGTGTTTCATTGATTTAGATTTAATTTCCACTTAATTTTTACACAGAGTGGCATGGATGTTGAGGTTCGTTTTCATCCCCAAATATCCTGTTGCCCTGTCATCATTAATTAAAATGACTCTCCTCTCTCCCACTGAATTGATTTGCATGTTGTGTGTGTGTGTGTGTGTGTGTGTGTGTGTGTGTGTGTGTTGGGGCTGCAACTCCAAACTGAATATAAGTAGTAATAAAGGAACATAAATATATTACATGTCATTAAAAGAACCACACTGAGAAGCAAAGGATTAATCTAAATGACTTTGGAAAAGAGTATTTTGTCTCTATGCTATAAAGCTAAAACAAAGAAGAGTACACAAATGTTTCACTCTAGATAGTACATTTGTGTTTCAAGGCGCATGTGTCAGCAAATATGAAATTTTATGTATGTTCTAGGATTGAGCAAGTGAGTATATTGTGGAATGTATCCGTGATTTTATTACATATATATATGTTTGTATATTTTATATATTTCCTTGTTCTGTCTGCTGAGATACCCAAGCAGCAACAAGTGCACCTCTCCCAGATCTTGAGTTCTAATGCTATGTCTCCATGAGAAGCAGCAGAGCTTCTTGGAGAAATGACTGATTCTAGGATTGAGGCGAAGAAAGTAAAAGATGAGCCTGGAACATCGTTTTGTGCCAGAAAGTAAGAACTACTTTAAAAATGATGTAGGCAGGTCAAAAGATCACAGAAGCCAACCTGAAGGAGCTTCTAGTGGCCGAATCTGGGGCAACAACAGCAACAAAACAGATAATGATAGTAGTGATAGAATGCGACCCATGAATGAGTGAGCGTATGTGAGCCCATATCCGTACAAACGAATGACTGAGAAAAACAGTGACCAAATCAGAACACACACATCTTCTTTATAGTAGAATTCCACTTAATAAACATGGAAGGAATTGTGGGAAGGAAGTCATCATTTGCCAAAAACCGCATTCATAATTGATCCAGACAAGAATCATTGACGGATATTTTCATAGTGTCAGAGTGTCTCCCCATAAGATACTTATTAATGACAAAGGGAAAGGAGTAATTTTACAGGTATAAACCTGTTAGAAAACATCTGAATAAATTTACCAAGGTGAACATCTTCAGTAATGGGGTAAATTGAAATCATTTACCATCTGATAAAATGCAATGAGAAGAAGAGCATTATTTCCCTGATGCACTTGCCAAAAATACATGACTTGAATCTAAACGTGAGGAAATACCAGAAAATCTAACATTGAGGGCACTGTACAGAACAACTGGCCTGTAATAGTCAGGGGGTCGAGACCACGAATATCAAGGAACGATGATGAAATACTCCATAGTAAAAGAGAGAGACATGAAGGCTAAATAAAACATGTGATCCTGGGCTGATAGGCTTTGCTATAAAAAAAAAATATAGTAGGGCAATTGGGAGAACTTGAATGTGGGTCTGTGGATTCAATGATAGAAATATACAGGTCTAGATTTCTTTTTTTTTTTAAAAAAATATTTATTTTTTTAGTTGTAGGTGGACAGAATGTCTTTATTTTATTTTATTTATTTTTTAAAAATATATATATTTTTTAGTTGTAGATGGACACAATGTCTTTATTTTATTGCTTTGTATGTGGTGCTGATATCGAACCCAGGGCCTCACGCATGCGAGGCAAGCGCTCTACCGCTGAGCTACAGCCCAGCCCTATTTTATTTTTATGTGGTGCTGAGGATCGAACCCAGTGCCTCATGTGTGCTAGGCGAGCATGCTACCACTGCGCCACAACCCCAGCCCAGGTCTAGATTTCTTGCCTTTTTTATTCTTTAATATTTTTTTAGTTGTAGATGGACACAATGTCTTTATTTTATTGCTTTGTATGTGGTGCTGAGGATCGAGCCCAGGGCCTCATGCATGCGAGGCAAGTGCTCTACCACTGAGCTACAATCCTAGCCCTAGATTTCCTGCCTTTTGATTGTTATATTGTGGTTAAGAAAATACCATTGTTAGCTGGGTGCAAAGCACATGCCTGTAATCCCTGAGACTTAGGAGACTGAGGCAGGAGGATCGCAAGTTCAAGGACAACCTTTGGAACTTGGACAATCTTTAGCAAATTAGAGAGACCTTGTTTCAAAATAAAAAAGATAAGCTTAGTGGTAAAATATTTCTGTCTAAAATCCACAGTATATCCTCCAAATACCACTGTGTGTAGGAATTATGTGCTAAATTATAGTTGTTTGGGGTATCATTCAGCAATTTCTCAAATGTTTTAGGAAAAAAAGTGTTCTTTTTACTATTCTTGAAATTTCCTAAAAGTTTGAAATTATTTCAAAAGGAGAAAGCAATGCTTATATTAACATTATTTGTGATAGCCTAAACTAAAAACCATATAAATGTTCATTGACAGAAAAATGGAAATTAATTCTGGTATATTCATATAATGAAGTACTATATAGCAATAAAAATGAACAAACAGCAGCCACATACACCAACTTAAATGTATCTCACAAATATAATATTGAATTAAAAGAGCGCATAATATTTTGTTCTGTTTTTCATAAAGTTCAATACTGGAAAAACTAATCTGTAATGATAAAGATCACAATAGTGGTGAGCTTTGAAGAAAACAGGAAATGGCAACTGGAAGATCAGGGACTTCAGATATACTAGTAATGTCCTGTTTCTTTTTCTTTTTTTGGTACTGAGGATTGAACCCAGGGACTATTAACCACTGAGCTTCATCCCCAGCCCTTTTTATATTTTATTTAGAGACAGGGTCTAAATTGTTTAGGCCCTCGCTAAATTACTGAGGCTGGCTTAGAACTTGAGATTCGCGTCTCAGCCTCCAGAGCTGCTGGGATTACAGGCATGTGCCACTGCACCTGGCTAATGTCTTATTTCTTGACTTGCGTAGAAGTTACAAACGTTCTCTTCAGTTTGTGAACTGAACACTTACCATTGAACTCTTATAATTTGTGAATTTTTATTTGTTATGATTTTTGTTGTTGTTTTTGTGGTGTGAGGATTGAACCTAGGGCTTCATGTGTGCTAGATGAGCACTGTAACACTGAGCCACTAACAAGCCCTGTGTTTTAACGTTTATAAAAATTTTTATGAAGCCCTAGCCAGGTGCAGTGGTGCACACCTGTAATCCCAGCAGCTCATGAGGCTGAGACAGGGGATCACAAGTTCAAAGCCAGCCTCAGCAAAAAGCAACTAAGCAACACAGCAACACAGTGAGACCCTATGTCAAAATAAAATACAAAATAGGGCTGGGGATGTGGCTCAGTGTTTGAGTGCCCCTGAGTATGTATGAATCCATATACATACAGATGAATAACTGAAAAAAATAGTAACCAAATTAGAACACACATCTCAGTGGTAGAGCGCTTGTCTCGCATGCGTGAGTGACTGGGTTCCATCTTCAGCACCACATAAAACTAAATAAATAAAACAAAGATACTGCATCCATCTACAACTAAAAAAAAAATTTTAAAAAATACACCTAGAACAGCATAGGACTAAGAACAGCCAAAATACTTTTTAAAAAACAAAGTAGAAGAACTTGTCTAACTAGACATCAAGATCATTTTAGAGCTGTAATTAAGATATTGTTGAATTGGTGTAGAAAATAGACCAGTGAAACTGATTGAAGCGTCTAAAAATAAACCTATTCATGTACAGAAACTTAAGAGATGATAGAAGTGGCATAAGGGCCAATGGGAAAAATCTAGACTGCTAAATAAGTGGGACAGAGGTAATTGCTAATCCATATAGAAAAAGGGGAATTGGAAAAAGGGGAATTGGGGTTGGGGATTTAGCTCAGTGGCAGAGCGCTTGCCTAGCACGCTCAAGGCCCTGGGTTCGGTCCTCAGCCCTGGGGGAAAAAAAAGGGGAAATTGAATTTGGGGGAGGGGTTCTGGGGATTGAACCCAGAGGCCCTCTACCACAGGGCCACATCCTCAGCTGTTTTTATTTATTATTTGTTTATTTTGAGAGAAGGTTTCACTAAGTTGCTGAGGCTGATCTGGAACCTGGGATCCTCCTGCCTTAGTCTCCAGAGTAGCTGGAATTATAGGTGTGTGCCACATTACCTGGCTGGGAATTGGATTCTTGCCTTATACCAAACACACACAAAAATAATTTTTGATGTATTTAAATGTAAATTTAATTCCCAATTTAAATGTGAATGTAGAAATTTTGAAGTCTTTAGAAGAAAATCTAGAATTTTTTTTTTCAGTGCTATGGATGAAACAGAACCTCGTGCATGCTAGGCAAGTGCTCTACTGCTGAGTTACATCCCCAGCCCTAAAAAAAAATTTTGTAAAACCTTAGGGTAGATACATATTTCTCAAACAAGACAAAAAAGAAAAAGGGTGACGAAATAGTTAACTATAGTATTCTTCATCACAGAAGAGTAAATGATGTAAGTAAAGTAAGTCACAACTGAGAACTTATGTAATATACATAATTATATCCAGAATATATTGAATTCCTAAAATATCAGTTAGTGAAAATGAATGAACAATATCCAAAAAAAAAATGAGCAAAAGATAGAATCAAGCTGGTGCTGTGGCACATGTCTATAATCCCAGTGACTTGGGAGGCTGAGGCAGGAGGCTCACACGTTCAAGGCCAGGCTCAGCAATTTAGTGAGACCCTGTGTCAAAATAAAAAATGAAAAGAGCTGGTGATATAGCTCAGGGTAGAGTGTCCCTGGGCTCAGTCCCCAGTACCAGGTGTGTGCATGTGTGCGTGTGCACACACATATTTGCAAAAGCAAAATGTATGGCCAAGAAGATGAAAGGATTTTATTAGCAAGCAGGGAAATGGAAATTAAGTCCACAGGTTCCACTTTTCATTCTTACCCACTGGCAAAAACAACACCAAGCATTGGTGAGAGCATGGAGCAATGGAAACTCTCATAATCACTGCTGATTGGAGTGTAACTCAGTACAACCACTCTGAAAAACAATCAGGCATTATGTGGCAAAGCTTGGCATTTACTCCAGAGAAAGTCTTGCACATGGACTTCAGGAGATAAACATAAGGATATCCCCACCGGTGTTTTTGTTATAGTAACATCTGGAAATAGTTCAAAAGTCCATCAATGAGAGACTATATAAAAAAATTGTCATCTACTATTTATAGATATACAGTGAAAATGAATGAACAATAATTCTATGAATCATCAACAAATCTCACAGTTTTCATCAAAAAGCCAGTCACATTATAATTGTACTTATGTAAATTAATTACATGCAAAATTGAATATATTTTATTTTTATTTTTTTAAGTTGTTGGTGGACCTTTATTTTTTTCATTTATTTATATGTGGTGCTGAGAATCAACCCCAGCCCAATTTATTTTAATTTTTTGAGTTGAGGTCTTGCTGTGTTGCTCAGGTTGGACTCAAATTCCTGGGCTCAAGTGATCCTCCTACCACAGCCTCCCAAGTAGCTGGGACTACAAGTGTGCACCACTGTACCCAGTTACTAAATATATTTTAAGGGGCTGGGATGTGGCTCAGTGGTAGAGCGCTTGCCTAGCATGCGTGAGGCACTGGGTTCGATTCTCAGCACCACATATAAATAAATGAATAAAATAAAGATTCATTGACAACTAAAAAATATTTAAAAAAAAAAAAGCACAAGATGATTAAGTTATAAAGAAAGGCAAGGAATAACAACCACATAATTCAGGATAGCAGCTATGTCTGCTGGAAATGTGATCAGAGAGCATACCTGGAGTTTCAGGGTGCTAGTAATGTTACATTTCTTGAGTTGAGGCTCCAAGGAATTTTGTTTTATTATTATTCTCTAAATATGTTAATTATATATCTGTCAATATGATATTTTTCATAATAACATATTTTAACAAAAAGCCACCCTGAAGAGTGGAGAAAGATGGACATAGTTCTTAGAAGTCAATGCAAGAAATGTAGGACTCTTCTAGCACAGCCCTACAGATGATTTTCCTCAACCTGTTTCATTTTTTTTTTTTAAATATTTATTTTTTAGTTGTAGGTGGACACAATATCTTTATTTTATTTTTATGTGGTGCTGAGGATCGAACCCAGTGCCTCCCGCGTGCTAGGCGAGCACGCTACCACTGCGCCATAACCCCAGCCCTCAACCTGTTTCATTTTTAAATTTGATTTTTTTTGTAGTGCTGGGGATTGAATCTAGGGCCTTGCATGTGCTAGGCAAGTGCTCTACTGCTGAGCTACACCCCTTTAGTTTTTATGTATATTTTTATGCAATATTTCTGAAATACAAAAAAAAAATGTAGAGCATGTGCTTAGCACATGTGAGGACTCCAGTTCTATCCCCAGCACTGAAGAAAAAAAAGGAAAGAAAAACAAAAACGTGTAAAGGATAATACAATAATCACCTATATATCCACCACCCAATTTAAGATGTAAAACTACAAAAATGTGGAAGCTCCTTGTATAACCCTCTTCAATTTCATTTCCCTTCCTGCATGCCCAGTAACCACAGTCCTGAAATTTGAATCTGTCATTCCTATGCTTGTGTTCCTGATTTTGCCTACATATATCTGTAACCTCATAAGTTTGTATAGTATTGAATTGTTCAGCATGTTTAGCTTCTAAATACATATCTTTTGGTATGCTTCTCTCTTTTCTCTCAATATTTTTGGTATGTATTTGTTCACTTAATGTGGCAAGATTCTTTATATCCTGTTTTAATTTAGGCTCCCAACTCAAGATTTTGAAACTTTTTGTTATAGGAAATTTCAAACACATTCAAGAGTAAACAGAATCTCAAAATAATTTCCCTGTACTCATCAACGAGTTTAACGATTATGATCAATTTTGTTTCCTCTATTCCCCCCCCCAACCTTGTATTATTTTGAAGCAAATCCTAGATCTCATATAATTCTTCCCTAAATATTTCAATATGTATGTCTAAAAGTTAAGGGCTCTTTGTTTTCAAAGGTACAATTACTTATCACACCTACAAATTGTTAACCAGTCAGTATTCCTATTCTCAAATTTCTTATGTGTTACTTTTTACATTCTGTTTGAATCAAATGTCTGCTTTAATTTTTTTTTTTTTTAAATTACTACTGGGCTACACCATGCAAGGCATTGAGTGAAGTTCTGTTGAGCATACTTGAGAGTGAAGCTCTCATTCTGAATGAAGAACAGCCTGCTCACCCAATTGATGCAGTGAGAATCAAGGCTCCAGGTTGCTTGTAGAAATGGACAGCCATTTCCTCAGATGCCTGGTTTGTATCTCACAGATACCTATTAAATCTGTGATATTGGTTTTTAAGTTATTTATTTTACTCTCTATGGTTCTGTGTAGAGTTCCTTTATCTTTTTTTTCCTAACAACTCATTAGATGGTTTTGCAGCTTCTTAGTACTTACCATACCAAGTTCACTAATTAGTTCATGCTAAGTTAACACTGATTTCCATAAGCTCCCATCCGTTGTCTTTCTTGCGACTGAAGAAGGGTGTGAGATGAGATGAAAGAGTGAGGCAATGATCAAATGAGATAATGTAGATATAAGTAAATTATAACACATAAAGTGCTATGCAGAGTTCAGTTTTTTTAAAAAAAAATTTTTAGATGTTGATGAATATTTATTCATTTATTTATATGCAGTGCTAAGAATTGAACTCAGTGCCTCACACATGCTAGGCAAGCCCTCCACCATTGAACCACAATCCCAGACCCCAGAGTTTATTTTTTTTAGTATTTTTTTTTAGTTGTAGGTGGACACAATATCTTTATTTATTTTTATGTGGTGCTGAGGATCGAACCCAGTGCCTCACGCATGCAAGGCAAGCGCTCTACCACTGAGCTACAATCCCAGCCCCAGAGTGTAGTTTTAATAGCACACGCAGACCTCTTCTCTCATCCATTTTTATTTTGTTTGAGGAGCATGGACAACATTGAGATCCTAGCAGTGACTTAACACATCATTTAGTCTTTTAGTTGTCCCATCTTCAGGCTCTTATCCATCATTTGGGCTGTTGCAGTGTGACATCCTCTGCCAGGCCCCTGGTACAGCTTGCTAGGGTTGATCTCACTGTTGGCACAGTGGTATTTTTGTGACAATTTGGATGCTTTTTTTCCTCTTTTTTTGGCAAAGATTAAAATGAAAAAATGAGGCTGCCACTGAACTAGTGATTAGAAGCATCACTTTTATAAATGTGATACCGTTAAGTCAAAGATGAGCTCCTTACAGGTTCTGAGAGCAACGGGTCTTCAACCTCATCTGAACTCTTAGTCACATACCAGTCTACATGTATTCAGAATAACAAGATGAAATAATATCTACAATGCTAAAAATACATTGCTTGATACTGTGACTAAAATGTGAGATGTAATCAGGGATTTTATAATGCTTTTAGCTTTCTGGGAACCAACTGTCCTTAGCACATACATGTTCATTTTTCGACTTTTGTGCAGTTGACGTTTGGATATGTTTCAGAAACACATTACATTCAGAAATATGAAATTGCCCGTAATTGAATAAAGCTTCCTCTTCCAGCGTTACCTTCCAGAACTAGAACTCTGGAGCCAGAGTGAGGCAACCAGCCTAGTCCTGTCTCAAGGTCACAGTGCTTAGTCAACCTGGAATGGAGGGCAGCAGGAGAGGAGGGGTGGACAGCTGTGCCCAGGAGTGCAAGCCACTTCTCTTTCTTTGGCAACCCAGAATAATCAGTTCATGAGTAGCCACCTTGATGACATGAGTCCAGTCCACATTATCAAAATATGCCGTCCAGCTGCATTGTTTCCTTTTGTGGTAGGCATTGTGGGTGTCATCTTCTGGTATTTGGGTGAGGCAGAAGTCTGAACAGTTTCACTTGAAGTCTCAGTAACATTGAGATCCTAGCAGTGACTTAACACATCATTTAGTCCAAGACAGATGACTCCTTTAGCAGTTAGGATCACTGGCTTTCTGCAGCAGAAGCCCAAGGTGGTCCTTTAGCTCTTGGCCTTGACCATAGAGAAGGCAGCACAGAGGTACAGCCTTCACCATTCTGCTTTGCATCATGAATGTGCCAACAACGTACATCATAACTGCATCATCAGGAAGAGGAGGCTAGGAGTGACTTTAGCCCTCTGTCATATTTTAGGTTCAACACTTCATGTATCCATTTTGGCAAAAATGTTGAGAGCAGAGGAAGTCAGGGTTTAATTTGTTTTTTTCAGTACTGGGGATTGAACCCAGGGAAGCTCTTCCACTGAGCATCATTCCCAGCTCTTTTTATTTTGTATTTTGAGTCATGTTCTTGCCAAGTTATTGAGGTTAGCCTTGAACTTGCAATCCTCTTGCCTTAGCCTCCCAAGTTGCTGGGATTACAGGCATGTGCCACTGCACCTGGCTAATGGTGTCATTTGCATCTTTAAAAAAAATTTCTTTTTTTAACACAGCAGAATGCATTTCAATCCACAGTACACACATGGAGCCCAATTTTTCATTTCTGTGGTTGTACATAAGGTAGAGTCACACCATTTGTGTCTTTGTACATGTACCTAGGGTAATGATGTCCATCTCATTCCACCATCTTTCCTACCTCCATGTCCCTTCCCATCCCCTCCCTCCCCTTTGCCCTATCCAAAGTTCCTCCATTTCTTCCATGCTCCCCAGTCCCACCCCCATTATGGATCATCATTCACTAATCAGAGAAAACATTCGGCCTTTGTTTTTGGGGGGTTGGCTTATTTCACTTAGCATGATTTTCTCCAACTCCATCCATTTACCTGAAAATGTCATTTGCATCTGATATCACCAACATTACTCTGCCATTGATAGCCTACTAAATTCAGTTATGTTTGATTGCATTTCACTGTATTTGCTCTCAAGAGGTAAATTCTGCTTAATAGTAGGGGAGTGGTCCCTGGGCTAAAATCTACCTTATACTTTGAGATTCTATTTATTATAAAAGAGTAGCCCAATGAAACAGAATATAATGATGATGACAAACCATAACTTTATTCAACAAACTCTGGTGAGTTGTTTGAGTTGCCAATGTCTGTTTGCCAACCAGATTGTGAATGGCAGAGAACCAAGTTTTCTTCATCTTTTATTCCAAATAGCACATAGTACATGACAGGAATTCAGTTGAGCAATAAAGATGTGTATTTAAATAATTATAATGCAATGCAGAAAGTAGTTAGGCTGAGAAAGAGGTATGAATAAGCTATGAGATCCTGGAGGGTGAGGGAACCGGGAAGGCTTGATGGAGTGGATCTTGACAGGTAGATTGACCTTAACTGATTGAAATGTGGGGGATAAGAGTTATCATAGATTGGATGATTATTAAGTACTGTGCTAGACACTGCTGAACATTTTGTATGCCTAATCCAACAAAATCCTCCCAGCAACTCAATGAGAAATATACTATCATCATCCCATTTTAGAACTGAGGAACTTGTGGCGGATGAAGTCAGGTAAGTGACAGAGACAGGATTCAATCCAGTCTGACAGGAAGAGTAGCTTTTAAACTCTGGCTATCCTGTTCCTTAATCAAGAAGTGAATTCAAAGTTTGGGAAGATGTGGACTATGTTCTAAAAACATATTCTATTGATTGGCTGGAGAACAGAACATGTGGAGGGTAGAGCAATGGGAAACGAGGTAGTTTCAGTTACTTAGGGACAGGTTACAGAGAAGTTTGCATAGGTATGCCAAGGAACAGGGAGGTTTTAGGAAGGTGATAGAAGCATGAAATATGCCTATTAATGAAGTGGCATGACCAGATATGTGCTTTAGGAAGACAGCTCAGTGTAAAGGGGCGGGATAAGAGATAAAAACCAGTTAGGTGGCTATTGCAGTAATAGTGCTGGAGTGGAAAGGAATGCATAGCTCCAAGAATATGTGATTTCCTCCTGTAAGCCTACCTGGGATTGTTTCATTTTAAGGAAAAAAATCTAGGCTCCAAAGAACATAAGTTAGGGAATAATTATTAAATTTACAAAATGTGCTCTATTTTAAAGTTCTTGAATCGAGATTTAGTTGACAGAATTGTTTGCATGAGAATGTATAGCAACTTTCTAAACCTACCTATGTTTATATAACATTCCTTAAAGGCACATTCACAAATCAATCATTACAAAAGAATATGGAGGGCTGGGATTGTGGCTCAGCGGTTGAGTGCTTGCCTCGCATGCATGAGGCACTGGGTTCGATCCTCAGCACCACATAAAAGTAAATAAAGATATTGTGGGGGCTGGGATTGTGGCTCAGCGGTAGAGCGCTTGCCTCGCATGCGTGAGGCCCTGGGTTCGATCCTCAGCACCACGTACAAAGCAATAAAATAAAGACATTGTGTCCATCTACAACTAAAAAAAAATATTAAAAAAAAAAAGATATTGTGTTCATCTACAACTAAAAAAATATTAAAAAAAGAATATGGAGAATGTGTATATAGCCTGATAACTAAAACTCTTTTTCACGTGACTCAATTTTTTTCTTCTAACTCTTATGAATGACACTAGATATATTATTTATTACATGTCAATTCCCAAAGACCCAGAAACCTATAGAATTAGACATTAGCAAACTCTCATAGACTGTTCCTTCTGGACTGTGCTCTGGATCTAAGAATAATTCTCTTACCCACTGTGCTCTCTCACACATTCCTGAGCTGTGTGTATCGTTCTGAGGCAAAGTGCGACACCATGACATTGGCTCATTACACTGGTCCAAAGATAATTGCTCATGAGCATGTAGATTCTCTGGTGTTCCTTTCATGGGAAGTTTATCCCAAGGTTTTCCCATGCTGAAATGTAGAATAAACAGTAACAGGTTTGCTGTGGGAATTTGTCACCACCTCTGGGATCTTAATTGCCATACGGGATTGGCAGAATAGGTTGAGCATCCCTAATCCAAAAAAATCCCAAATTTAAAATGCTCCAAAATCTGAAACAAAATTAGAGCTGTTCGACTTTGGGATTTTCAGATTAGGGATGCAAATCTATGCAAATATTCCATAATCTCTGAAGCTGTGATATCTGAAATACTTCTGGTTCCAAGCATTTCAGATAAGGGATATTTGACCTGTGTTTTACAGCTCTACACTGGTCAACATTTCTCATTTTCTGCCTAAAACGTGATCACTTGGATATTATGAAATTATTAACTTTCAAGCATAGGAGTGAAATGTTGAAATGGTTTTTTATCTTTTAGAGATACATATTAAATACTTACAATTGACATTATGATGCCTGGGATTTGTTTCAAAATAGCACAGGATGGAGGAAGTCAGTGGGGCTGCAGGTGAAATAATAATGGCCAGGGGCTGGGGTTATGGCGCAGTGGTAGCGTGCTCGCCTAGCACGCGTGAGGCACTGGGTTTGATCCTCAGCACCACATAAAAATAAAAATAAAGATATTCTGTCCACTACAACTAAAAAAATAAATAAAATTAAAAAAAAAAATAATAATGGCCATGAGCCGACGATGCTGGAGCCAGATAAGGAGGATCCGAGAGGTGGGGAGGGTCATTATACTAATCACTATAAATTAGTGAATAATTATTAGCTTTACCAAAGATTTACTTTTGTGTATGTTTGAAATTATACATGTATAATTACATATATATAATATATACATGTTATATATGCTTGAAAATATACATAATTCCAAAAATGATGACTCTTTAGGCAGAGAGCAGAGTTAGGAATGTTTGTATTTTGGACTGAGTATTTTGCTGTGAAAAAAGGCAGAAATACTGATGAAATGTTTCTAGAAAAATGTATATGCCTTGTAATTTCTCTTCTTAATGTATAGTATACTATTCAGCCCAGCATCTGTCTGCAAGCTACGTCTATAGAGCAGAGATTAGCAGTGTATGAATTTGCCTGTCTTTTGTGTGTTCTTAGAACTTTTTACTTCTAGTTTGTCTCTGCCACTAACTTAGTAAACTCATCTTGGCAGGACTTTTCATTTAACCAGCCTTCACCCCCATAGCCCTGAACACTATGTCTCAAGAATTATGAAATGAAAGGTTAAGGGCAAGATAGGAGATCAAACAGTGTAAGCTGAAATTTTCCAAAAGGCTGGCAAGGGATGGTGATTATCTAAATGCTGGTTTAGGTATCAGAATAATCTGAGCTCAATCAGTCACTGAGAGTAATTCCCTCTGACACTGGGAGAACACAGCATAGTTTTTCTTCCTGTAAAAGAGAAATAATCTAGTTTCAGAGTGGAGAAGGGAGAGGAGGAGAACAGTAGGGAAATGGGGATGAAGATGGCAGCTGTGTAATCCAGTGACCCAGTTATTCCCAAGTGGTAAGGACTATTATGTATGAATGCTCAGATGGCTGTGCTCATAACCCTGGATCTGGGCTTTATTGGTGTGGCTCCAACACAACTCTAAATCTTCTGAGTGGATTAACTGGCTGCCAGAAGTCTTCTGAACCAGTTACAGCCCCCTTTTCCTCTTTAAGCAAAAAGTTATAAAAATTTGTATTGCTGAGAAAGGTCGTAGCATTATTTTAAAGATGATTCAAAGGCTCTGAATGTGCAGGGACTTGCTTATGGCCACCTAGTTATGCAGCAAAGCCCACACTAGAAGCCAGTTTCCTCAATAGTTCAATACTGTCAGCCAACTCTCTACATCCCAAGTCCTAGAGATAAACTTTGGAGGCTTTTTGAAGAATTTTTTGGCTGATGAGAATCAAAACATAGGTTAATAAAGTGCCCCATTTGAGAACTATAATTTCTAGTTTTGGTTTTCAAGAAAGATCAGGGCAGGTGGCTTATCTCTTAAGCAAGCTGCTAAAGTGAAAAAGTTAATCGCTATGGAGAATGGCTGGTATTTCTGGCTCCACATTGAAACTGAACTGTGCTGGTGAAAAGGAAGTAGGAAGTGAAGCAGATTCATCATTGCTTAAGGAGTCTGGTATGCGAAGCTAGGATTCCCTACCTATTGGCTGAGGCTACAGAGCGAAACTTTCTCATTCAAGGGCTGGGCCCCAGCAGAGAAGGGGAATAACTATTGGGTATTGGGATGGACCTGTTCTTCTGTGTGCTCTGAGAAGCTCATGGGGACTGTAGAGACTCAGGTTTTCTCTGTCTGGCTTTGTTCAATACCTCTAGGAAGTTTCCCTTAGTAATAATCTTCTAGTAGTACGGAATGAATAATTGGCAACTGTGGCTTGGTACAACAGGGAAGATTTATTTGATTATTCGGAAGTTTCTTCTAGTAAATGGACATTAACCCTTAAGATTTCTGCTTCCCTGGCTCCCTGAAAGTAGTTAAGAAAATTAGCAGTGAACAGAGCCACATTCTAAGGGCACAGACATGTCAGATTACTTGAGCTCTTAGAATCCTAGGCTCTCAGCCCTTCTTATTCCAGTAGGAAGAGATACTTTTTCACATAAGAGAAAAAAATTATAGCTTGCCAATACAATTCTATCCATCCCTCTGAAGTATTACCAGGTCTAAAAAGAGCCCTGGCTTCACTGCCTACAGGCAAACATGCATCCAGTCTAGACTATGTGAAGATTCCTATTCTGCCCACCCCTTGAAGGATTCCAGAAATGAGATGAAGTTTCCACTCTGTGTCCATCGCCTAGTCCAATCTGTGTTTTCTCTTTTGTGAAATATTGCTCAGTCCCCAATTCTAATCTCCTGTGCCTTAATTTGGAACCATTCCTTCCTGATTAATCATTCATTGACAATAACTTCTTATTTATTAGTAGGTAATAATAAACTGCTCCTTGAATTTTTTATGAGCTTTGAGTCTCTCAGAAGAAAGATACTTTTAAATCTAACAAATAGATACATAAATAAATAATCATGGCATACCTGAGACTTGGAATCCATAGAATGGAGCATAGGAAGGACAGCCTGAGAATCTAAACCCAATATGAGACCTCATAATGAGCTACAGGAGCCAATTGTGGTCTACATTATTCTTAATAGTGAAAGAGCAGGGCTGGGATTGTAGTTCAGCGGTAGAGCGCTTGCCTCGCATGCGTGAGGCCCTGGGTTCGATCCTCAGCACCATGTACAAAGCAATAAAATAAAGACATTGTGTCCATCTACAACTAAAAAAATATTAAAAAAAAAAATAGTGAAAGAGCAGAGGCCTGGGCTCACATTGTAAGGAGAGAGGCTGCCACTGGATTCACATGCAATAGAAGCCAACACAATCCTCTTTAAAGGGAACATCAATAAGTCACTGACATGAGTTAGTGACTTCCAGAAGAGAGGGATGGGGATCTAACAAGGAGACTCTGAAGGAATGGGCAGGCTCTCGGACCCTGAGGAGCAGTACATTTCTATAGGAGGAGAAATGGAAAGGAATGAAGTCTCCAGTAGCTCTTCAAATAGGATGTCAGACTTCACTGGATGGTGGCTACCCAAGCCAGATCATTTGTGAATTTCCCAATCTTTCTTGTCATGTAGTAACCATCATCGGATTTAACATATGCTTTTCCTTCTGAATGTCAAGTTTATGTCATGCTTTTTATGTTGCAGGCCCACTCAGTGGTGAATATTTTCTGGACCTTGGTTGTTTATGCACACACTGATTTGCATTTTTCTTCCTCTGCTCCTTTGCATTCTTTTTCAAAGCTGGCCTCCTCACTTACTTACAGTTGCCACATGATAATGACAGTAACTACTATGGTATTCAGTAGAGTTCATGTCCTTGCATAATGGGCTTTTAGTCAGGCTTGCTATAAGTATTTAGAAGTATAATTCTAAATTCACAAGTACAATCCAGTAATACAGTAATAGTTTGGATCACCTTTTTTTTTTTTTTAGAAATCTCCTGAAAAATTCATTGATTTTTTCCCCCTGAAAACAACATGAATTGAGTATTATCTCCTTCAGAATTTCTCATTGTGATTATCCTCATTTGACCAATGACAAAAGATCAACATGAAAATAAGTAACAACTTTCTTTACAACTTAGATGTTCATTTCTTCCACACATTGTTATTTTAAAAGGGTTTCAGTATATCTAGATGGTCACTAAGAATTTCTGATGGCTTTTTAACCCTGGTCACTTTAAAAAGCTACCCTGGATGGCTGAATCCAACCTGTCCTGGTGTCCTTGGGTGGGAACCATTCTTACCTGTTTTTGTCACAAGGTGCTCACCAAGGGGCAAAGGCTGAATAACTCAGCTTTCTACCACTTGTGGCAAAGCTACTCAGAGCTGCTACCCTGTGGATGAGACCAGCCGATTTGCCTGTGTCCACCAATAAAAGGACAGCAGTTTAAGAGAAAAGTTGTTTCTCTGCCATTACCAGGAGAAAATGAACAAGCATAGTGCATAGGCCCCTGGCCTTCGCCTCAGGCAGGTACACCTGCTCTACCACCAGTGTGTCACGTCATAGCCATATCTGACTCCATGACTCCTGTGGGATTCACAACTAAGCCATGATGCCAACACAAACTGTGTTGACCATATATAAAGTTCTCTAGCAATGGGGCACTACTTGGTCAAATTAAGTATACAGATGTCCTGTGATGATATTTCTTTTTTAGGGAGTGGGTACCAGGGATTGAACTCAGGGGCACTCGACCACTGAACCACATCCCCAACCCTATTTTGTATTTTATTTTGAGACAGAGTCTCACTGAGTTGCTTAGTGCCTCACTGTTGCTAAAGCTTGCTTTGAACTTGCGATCCTCCTGACTCAGCCTCCTGAGCCACTGGGATTACCGACGTGAGCTACCGTGCCTGGCCTGTGATGAAATTTCTGTAGTCTGTGGATACCCTCCCCCCTTTCCTTTATCAACCAGGAGAGGAGTTGCAAACAACAGAAACTTGGCGAAAGTGAGACTGAAGGGGTGCTTATTTGCAGTTGTGCAGCTTGTGCCCTGTGAACAAGGCTCTGTCTGAGGGAGCGATCTGTGCTTTACTGTGGGGCTGTATTCTCCAAAAGGAAGAAATGCATTCTCTGAGGCACCACATGGGTGAAAGTTTGCTTAAAAAGGTTCCAATGCAGCTCTAAAATGAGTCACACACGGGGCTGCTCATGGCAGCATTGCTTTGGGAAAGGGAAGTTAGAGGCACTTGGGGTGTCCATTTCTGGGGAGCAGAGATGTCAAATGTCGTGGGTGCATACTATGAAGTACTCTATAGTAGTCAGTATGATGAGTTAAGTGTGCATGCACATAGCAACAGGGATAGGTCTTATAAACAAGGTAAGAAGAAAAGAAGAAAAGAAAGAAGTGGAAGAGGAAGGGGAAGGGGAAGAGGAAGAAGAAGATAGCTGCATATGGTGGCGCATGCCCGTAATCCCAGCAACTTGGAAGGCTGAAACAGGAGGATCACATGTTTGAAGCCAGCCGTGGCATCTTACTGAGACTCTGTCTCAAAATCAAAAAAAAAAATAAAGTTCTGGGGATGTAGCTCAGTGGTAAACTACCTCTGGGTTCGGTCCTCAGTATCAAAAAAAAAAAAAAGGAAGACAGAATGAGATATAAAACAAAATACTACTGATATAAATTAAAGTATATATGCAAACCAAAAAACTTGCACTTTACATGAACACATACTGGTCAGCAATATAATTAAATTTAATTGTTGTCTATGGGGGAAAGACAGGAAAGAAGAATAGAAATACACACATACATACACAAAAGAGGGGCCTTATATGAACTGATTTATAGTATATTATGAACTGAAAAGTGTGGTCACCTTAACACTCTACACTCTAGACCTAATGAGTTTTAAAAAAAAATTAAATGACCTGAGCCATGCCATTTGACTATTTCGTCCACCCAGCTGTTGACACCAGTATAACTTTAACAGCATGATCACAGCATTTTAATACTCTCATTGACAGAAATTTGAATCTGGTTTCCATGAGGTATTTTCAAACATGTCTGTCCTTATCAGTCTCAGGGTTGTATGATGCTGTCCTGCTCTTTAAAACATTTGGCAATTACCTTGCTTTACCTATATTATTTTATTTTCCTGATACCCGTAAATAGAAATATAAGCCTTTATTCTGTTGGGGATTTAACTCAAACATAATATAAAAATTATGTTAATGATGGATGGTGACCACAAAATTAAATAAGTATATAAAAATAAAGAGGAAAGAAAAAGAGGAGAAAAGAAAATCTTTAATTATAAAAATGCCTGTTTTTATAGAAATTCTCTGCTTATTTTCTGCATCCAGCCATGGCTTGCAACAGATGGATCAAGCCGCCTTGGACATTGGGACATAGTGTCTCAGCTTCTTCAGAGGTAGGTCTAGAACATTCTAGATCAATGCAATAAAAGTACCATGTGTTAAAAATGTATTCCATATAAAAAACAATATTTTAGTAATCTTGGCCAACTTGTGGGCGTAGTTTAAACCAAAACAAGGCCTCATAATCTCCAAAAGAGCTTATGTTCAACAGATGTCCCATAAGTATAAATTAGATTAAATGGCCTGTTAAAATCCATTAGGTACCTCTTGCCCATATGATATCTTTTGTATATCAGAAAAGATGCTTCCTTTTCTTGGAGATGCAGCCCCACTCAAAGACTAAAGTGGGACAAGTGGAACTGAATTTCAACTCAGCTCAATCCCTCAGTTGTTCAGGGTACAATGTGTACGACTATAGGATGTGGCCTTGCAAACTCCTTCCCTTTTCTCTTTCACCAGGCTTCCACTGTTTGCAACATCTTTCCTGTTCCATGCAGGAAAGGCAGGCTCTACTGACCATCCTAATCTCCAAGTGGGTCATCCCACATGCTCTTTTGGAATGTGGCTATTCTAAAGATAGAGTTTGCATTTTCCTTGAGTCTGGGTGGGCTTGGGACTTGTATCCAACAGAGCACAGCAGAAATGACACTGTGATTTCTGAGACTAGGTCATAAAAAGTGATCTAGCAGCCACCTTATTGCATGGAACACTTACATTTATAGCTCTAAACTGCAATGTAAGAAGTCCAACTGGAGCTAGAGATATAACTCAGTGGTAGAGCATTTGCCTTGCATTTGTGAGTTACGGGGTTGGATCCCTGGCGCTATCTAAAAAAACCACAAACAAGCTGGGCGCGGTGGCGCACGCCTGTAATCGCTGTACTTTGGGAGGCTGAGATAGGAGAATCACAAGTTCAAAGCCAGCCTCAGCAATGGCAAGAGGCTAAGCAACTCAGTGAGACCCTGCCTCTACATAAAACACAAAATAAGGCTGGGGATGTGGCTCAGTGGTCGAGTACCCCTGAATTCAATCCCCAGTACCAAAAACAACAACAACAACAACAACAAAACCCACAAACAAACAAAACCAAACCAAAACCAAACCAAAAACACTGACTATCCTGAGACAGGCACACTGTGACACACTGTGAGAAGGCCAAGCCACAGACAGCAGTCATGTGGAGGTAAGGTGCTTTGGTCAGCAGTCTTAGTTTTGGGGTGCTTCAGGCCAAAGCAACAGACATGTGAGTAAATAAGACTTCAGATGAAGCTATCTCCCAGTTGTGATATCATTACCTACTGAAACTTTTCAGTCAAGGCCTCAGAATGCTTGGAGCAAAGAGAACTCATCCCCAATGTATCTTTTCTGAATTTCTGGCCCACAGAATCCAGTGGTACAGTAAATCAGTGGTTGTTTTATACCATTGAGTTTGGAGTGGTTTGTTACACAGCAATAGAAAGACCTATTATCTTCAACAACGGAAAAGTAGGGCAATTAAAAAAGGAGAACTGGGCGGGGTGCAGCGGTGAAAACCTGTAATCCCAGCAGCTCAGGAGGAGGAGGCAGGAGGATCGCGAGTTCAAAGCCAGCCTCAGCAAAAGTGAGGTGCTAAGCAACTCAGTGAGACTCTGTCTCAAAATAAAATACAAAATAGGAGTGGGTATGTGGTTCAGTGGTCGAGTGCCCCTGAGTTCAATTCCTGGTACTCCACCTCCCAAAAAGTGGGGGAGAACTGTTATAAATTCAGAATTGGGCTGGGGGTGTGGTTTAGTGGCAGAGCACTTGCTTAGCATGCACTGAGTCCTGGGTTTGATCTTCACAACAAACAAAGAACAATAAAGCCATAAATTATGAACTAAGTGACTAAAATTATAAACTCATGGTTCAGCCTGCTGTTTGCTTGGTTTTGGCTATGAGATATATCAATGAATGCATATGACGTTGTTTTGCTCCAATTAGACTAAACTATTGCAGGAATACATGTAGAAAAGTCAGGTCAGTTTGACTTCTGACCGGATACTAGATGACCTTAAGGAATTATTATTATTTGAGTCGGGAGTGGTGGCTCAAGCCTGTAATCCCAACATTTAGGGAGGCTGAGACAGGAGAATTGCGAGTTCAAAGCCAGCCTCAGCAATGGTGAGGTGCTAAGCAACTCAGTGAGACCCTGTCTCTACATAAAACACAAAATAAGGCTGGGGATGTGGCTCAGTGGTCGAGTGCCCCTGAGTTCAATCCCCAGTACCAAAAAAAAAATTATTATTTGTTTAGATGTAATACAATGGTTATTAAAATTTCCTTATTACAGATACATATATAATATGTAAATTATATACAGATACAGAGAAAGTATTTAAATATTTAGCATAAAATATCTGAAATTTGCTTTAAAATGGAGATGAAGGAAGGATGGGGTATGGTATAAATCAAACATGATTGCTATATATAGATTATTGTTGAAGCCAGGCATATAGAATAGGAGGGGGGTTATGACATTATCTCTACTTTTTTTTTTTTGCAGTGCTGAGGATTGAATCCAGGGCTTTGCACATGCTGGGCAAGTGCTCTACCACTGAGCTACCATCCCCAGCCCTTATCTCTATTTTTGTGCATGTTTGAAACTTCCCCTAAGAGAAAGTTTAATAAAAGAGAGATGAATGGCCTTACTATTCTCTGTTCCAGTCTTCCAGAGCCTCTTCCAGAGGTTTGTGTTACCTGGTGCAAGTGAGGCTTCCAGACAGCCAGGAACCTACCCCAATGTGGGAGATTTCTCACATAGAAATAAACTTGCTGAGAAAATTGCATTCTTCAGCATATTCTTAAGAGTCTCAGAGGACTCCTCAGATCCGTATCATTTTTGGTCAGCAGGGATCCCCTTGAAGACAGAATTATCTTCCCTAGACCAGTGCTGGGTACATGGGTGTGAAGTGGGCTGCATCAGAAAATCCTTGGCAAATTGATTTGCATTAAGAAACCTGATGGAGCCGGGCGCAGTGGCTCACGCCTGTAATCCCAGCACTTAGGGAGGCTGAGACAGGAGAATCACGAGTTCAAAGCCAGCCTCAGCAATGGCGAGGCGCTAAGCAACTCAGTGAGACCCAATCTCCAGTACCAAAAAAAAAAAAAAAAAAAGAAACCTGATGGTTCAGATTAATTTATCAGCTTACTCTGAAGGTTAGGCAATGTTCAGTTTTCAGCCTTGAAATATATCTGTCAGCAGAAAGATAGGCAAATGGGCTGTGTGTTGCTATGCAGGATGACGCATTTTGGAAGGTCCTTCTGTTTGCTTGTGGATCCTCTCTCCCTTGAAGAAAAACTATTAACTCATCCCGCAGCCTGCTGCTCTCTGCTTGGTTCTAGCTATGTCACCAATCCCAAAATAGAAAGTTCTATTATTGCAGAGCAGGAAAGGAGTTTTAAATTTATCAATTCAAATAACAAAGGGTAGCATTATACTGGCTTTTCTAGGGTAGTGAGTAGGGAGAGATAATGCCTGTTTTCATTAGAAGGAGTGATCTGACACTGGCAGGGGCTGGAACCAGGAGACAAGCTTTCACTGTGGTAAGCTGGGCTTGTTTCCCATCCTGGCTCCCCTCATTCCTTCCTTCCAACAGTGTCACCTCTTTTAGGACATGGAAAAGCAGCTGAGCCACCAGGGAATCAGTTCCAGAAATGTCACTGAAGTAATCAGATTGGGAACAATTCTCAGAGCCAAAACCTTTTTCTCAGCTTTTGGAGGAGTCAATACTGTGCCACAAAGTTGAACAACAGGGAGAGATTACTTTTCTCCTATCACACAGTCAAAAAAAAATGTTTAAATGATCCCCATTGTTGGAAAGAGTTTGGGGAAATAGACATTCTCAGACATTCCTGGAGGAGAGGTAAACTAACCATCTAGTCAGCAACCTGACAACAGGGATCCCAAATCAGAGAAACACGAATACCAAAGGATGTGGACCCAGAGCATCTCCCATCTCTAGCAGGAAAAGCATAAATTGATTTCCTAGAGAAATACTTGCACTTGTACAAGAGAAGACATTTATAACAATGTCAGAGTAACAATGGGCACATGCGCAAAATCCTAGGAACAAAGCATCAATGGGAGATTGGATGATAAACCATGGTGTATTTATGCTTTGGATTATTTTACATCCAAAGGAATGAATGAACTATAGCAAAATGCAATGATATGGATCAAAATGATAAAAAAGATTGCATACAGTATGATATCCTTTTTATAAAACTATGACTAAATTTTAAAATTACTCTTTAGCATTATATACAGATACAATACAAATATGGAAAGGAAAGCAAGGAAATGAGCGCAGCATTCAGGATGGTTACCTTGGGTGAGGAGCAAAGGGAGGTGGAAGCGGGTTATGGCTAAGTATTGTTTATTGTCATGGTCCTAACTTTTGTTTTATGTTGTGGATTCAGAGGTGCTGATTACATTATTAAATTAATAAATTTACCGCCTAAATTTACAAGACCAACTCTGAGAGTATGTCATGAACTGAGGACTATGGTTCATCCAATTCTGTGTATCTGATGAGCACAAAACAAAAATAGCATTTAGCCTTTGCTGCAGTTATTCCACTCCAAAGCATTTATCTTGAGGAAATAAATAGACACACACACACACACACACACACACATACACACACAAAACTTAAGAACAAGGACATTCATCACAACATTATATGTAAAAATATAAAATAGGAAACAATCTAAGTACCAGAACTAATGGATTAGTTGTATAAATTGGGTTTTATCAATATGCTAGAAAACTAGGTAGTATTTGAAAAATATTTTCCAATAGTAATTAAGTATGTAGGAAAATGTTCTTATTAGTTGAATAAAATAGGTTACACAATATGAGGCAAGTTTTTTGTTTTTCTGAGTATGTGTATATGTGTGTGTGTGTGTGTGTGTGTGTATAAACACACCCCCACACAAGCTGAGAAGACTATACATCAAAATGATAACAGTCAGGCAGAGTGGGACACCCCTCTGCCTGTAATCTCAGCAACTCGGGAGGCTGAGGCAGGAGGGTGATAAGTTCAAGTCAAGGCCAGCCTAGGTAACTTAGTGAAATTCTGTGTGAAGAAGAATGGAGATATGGCTCAGTGGCAGACAGCTTACTCAGCATGTGCAAAGCCTAAGTTCAGTATCCAGTACTCTACCAAAATAATAATAATCATAATAGTAGTAGTAGTAACAGTAATAATAATAATAGCATTTATCTATGGATAAGTTTTTTCCTTATACTTACAGAAGTTTACAAATTTTCTACAATGAACATTAATTCTTTTATAATCATGAATAATTTTATTATAAAATAGATGTTAATAACAGCTGATGTAGCTGGAGTACTTGTTATACACTATGAGCTTTACATGGGTTGTTTAAAGCTTAAAACAACCCTATGAGGATGGTACTATTATGGCCCCCGTGTTACAGATGAAAATACTGAGATTTAAGGGGTTAAGTAACCTGCACAAGGATTCAGAGATCATAAGAAATGGTGTCTTATATGGGATTTCAAAGGTCTTCAAAGTGTGGGCTGTCCTGTGATAGTCTTGGTCTCCCAGACTCAGCAATGGCTACACCAGAGAGAATGATCTCCCTGGGAACGGTACTGGGAACTGAACAGCCCGAGGTGGAACCCGAAATCCATACAGAGAAAGAGGTACCCTAGGAGTCTGAGTCAGAGCCCACATAAGGGGCGTTCTGATAAGCCCTGTGGAAAAGGAGATCCCAGTGATTGGAGAGGTGAGATGTTTTACTCATTGCTCTGTCCAGTTCCAATTCCCAGCAGCCATTGCAGGATTGGCTTCCAGAGTCTTAGGTGGAGAGAAGGAGGGTGCTGTAGGAATGGGATAGAGCAAGGGACTTAGTTGCGGTCTCTTCTCATCACTCATGCTTTAAATATAAGCTCTGATGTGATCAAGGCACTAGAGATAAAATGCCTTTCTCAAGCTAAGCAGGCAGGATCTGGTATCCAATTTGGACAAGATAGTGGAAAATAGACTCAAGGGGAAAAAATCTCTTGGCCTCAGTACCTATACACAGGAGTTGAAGAATTTGACACCTTGACATTGTAGGATAAACAAATGTAGGCATGTTTTCTCCAAAACATCTAGCATAGCTATAATTTAAGAGGGAATGGTTTTAACAGTTAGTTCTTCTCTTCTCAGCTGAAGTATTCTGTATTATCCTTCAAGACGTAGCTCAAACATCAGCTTCTATTGAAAGATTTTTGCAACTTCCTGACAAGCAACAAGATCATCCTTTTTCTGAAAATGGTTAATAAATGATTTATCTGTTGAACTGTCTCTCTCCCTGCTGGAGCATAAGCTCAATAGATTCTGATTTTCCCTCTTTTCCTTGTGCCTCTCCCCATTGCCTCTCTTCCCATGCCTGCCATGTGGTAAGTGCTAATTAAATGTAGATTTTGGAATAGAGAGCTATACAGGTTTCAGATATGGTCTTCCAGAATTTCCAGAGCTGGGAATCAGACCTCTTTTTGGATCTCTGATACTTGAGAGAATGTGATGAAAGGTGCTTTTTCTCTAGAAAAAAAGTATATGCAAAAGAAAATTCTCAGTTGTATAGCACTGTATCCACATTCACACATACACAAATGTGTATCTGTAAAACTGAGGAAATCTAAATAAGATAGGTAGATTGACTCAATATCAGTATCTGTGTTGTGACATTGTACTGTAGATGTTACCCCAGGGAAACTGGGATCTCTCCGTATTATTTCTTGCAACTGCATCTGAATCTAAAAAATATCGTGATGAAACTTTAAATTAAAAAAAAAGAAAATTCTGAAACATCATCTTTTGTGAGTTGATAGATACCTCCAGCTAAACCTACTCATGAATAGAGAACTAAATTAAGAACTCCCCAATATAGTCCCATTTCCACATGGTTGGATAGGTAAGTCCAAAGCCATTCAGATTAATGGTGGTAGAGGTGGGATGAGCCCAGCTTTTTTTTTCCTGACACCACAACTAGTTCCTGGGAGGAAGAGAGTGCTGTCTACATCATAACACTTATTTGTTTTAAAGGCAAGACAGATACTGGACCTGGTGGTGCACCTGTAATCCCAGTGGCTCAGGAGGTTGAGACAGGAGGATCCCAAGTCTGAGGTTAGCCTCAGCAACTTGGTGAGACCCTGTCTCAAAATAAAAAAAATAAAAAGGGCTGGGGATGTGACTCAGTGGTAAAGTGCCACTGGGTTTAATCCCCAGCATCCCCTGCAAAAAATAGCAAGATGGGCCAATATATCAGGATAACTAAAATTTTCTAATGTGGGGAGAGTACTGAGACTAGGTAAGGCCATTTGTTTTCAGCCTTGTTTAATCTTTTTTTTTTTTCTTCTTCTCACTGCTTCCCAGACTGCCTGTACTCAGTCTGTAGACTGAGAAAGTTTCATTTGCAGACTAGGTGACTTGGAAAACTAAGCCTCAGAGACCAGCAGCCTTTTTTTTTTTTTTTTTTAATATTTTTTAGTTGTAGATGGACACAATGTTTTTATTTTATTTATTTATTTTATGTGGTGCTGAGGATCGAACCCAGTGACTCACACGTGTGAGGCAAGCACTCTACCACTGAGCCACAACCCCAGCCCACCAGCAGCCTTTTGATTGTGCCAAAAGAGGAAACAAATAGTGCCTATAGATTACCTCAGTGGGCTGGACGTGGAGAAAGAGGAAAGAAAGAAAAATAAAAAAGAAGAAGGGGTATATCAGGAGAAAAAAAGACAGCAAAAGAGCATGGTATGGGGAGAGGACTGTGGAGGGGGGATGAATGTATTTAAGTGTATTGGGTATAAATGTTCATAAGTTGTGAAGGATAAATGAACTAATTATACGTGTAAGTCACTAAGAAGAGTGTACCACCAAGGATGGAGGAAACTAGTAAGCATCCTTCCTCTAAGAACCAAGCATCAACTTATAAGCATTAAATGAACCATCACTTCTTTCTGTACACACTGTCTGTACCTTCTTTTGTTTGGGGACCCAACTTCATTACCATGCTCTGAATCAGAATTTAAAGATGAGCACGTAAACACTTGGTAATTGAGGGAACTTCTTGCCTGGTGTTCTCTCTGTTAATGTAGAGAAAAACACTCCTGTGAGGGGAGAGTTTCTTTTCATCAGACAGGAGAGCAATATGGACCTGTATTTCTAGTTGTGCAAGTGAATTTCACAGCCCTGTCCAGATGCTTATATACCTGCAAATTCACCTGTTTTGGGAAATCTAATTTCTAAATCTTGCCTGGAGTCAAGCTAGAGCACTGGTAAACTGCTCAATCTGGAAATAAAGGATAAAATGTGAACAGATTTCCCTTCTGGCTCCCTGTAAAGTGCTCCTTCACAGTGTTTATGGGAGTCTTTAGGGAATATCTCATATAGGCTCACCAGCAAATCTTCCTCAATTCACACCCTTCTACTCTAACAGGTACCAGAGTTTTTTTTCCAATCTCTGGGTGTCTCCTTCTAAACTAGTAGGCATTCCCAATCAAAAGAGATGTAAGCCGCGCATGGTGGCACACGCCTGTAAGTTAATTCCAGCACTTTGGGAGGCTGAGACAGGAGAACCACGAGTTCAAAGCCAGCCTCAGCAACAGCGAGTTACTAAGTGAGACCCTGTCTCTAAATAAAATACAAAATAGGGCTGGGGATGCGGCTCAGTGGTCGAGTACCTCTGCGTTCAATCCCTGGTACAAAGAGAGAAAGAGAGAGAGAGAGAGAAGTATCTAGCATCATGTTGGATAGATGGGGTTCAAAAAGATACAAGAGGACAATCCTGGGAGCAAGGACAGGGAGAGCTGAAAGTGAAATTAGAGTAAGTATGACATTGGTCCTAAGGGGACCAGCTGAGCTGAGGAGAGGAGCTTACTGTAAGAGGGAAAAGGATATTGGAAATGCTTTGTGAGGAGGCTATGGGAAGAGAAAAAAGGTCTTAGGAAAATGAAGACTCCTTTCCATAAGAAAGTGGGGGCCATTGAGTAATATTCCATGGCACAGTGGAGTCCTCAGCAGAACCATTGGCCACATGTTCTTTGGGCCTGTTATTCTCCGAACTGATGCCTTGTCATGTTTACTTAGATATTCTGGACATTTTCCTTTCACACTTATAAAAGCAGTATGTACTCATTATAGAAGACTCAAATCAGCAGAAAGAAGAAAAGGCCCCATTCACCAGAAGCAACCACTATTCATACTTCATTGTGTAGCTTTCTAAAGTCTCTTACAAACACATATTTATAACATGCTTAATACAAGTGGAGCAATATCATACACACTGTTTTATAAGGTACTTTTTGCATTTAATGTGTTATGAAAACTAATCTATGTCAATAAACAGACTTCTGTGATAGGATTTTTAAGAGCTGCCAAGTTGGTAAAAGTATTCATAAGTCTTACCCCGCCTTCTGGAGTGTTGAACTTTGCCTTCCATTTCAGAGAGTTTTTTCTTTCCCTGTAATTGAAAAACATTTCCTCTGTAACTGAGAATGCTATCTGGATGTCATGGGTATCACCCTGGAACATGATCATTTCTCTTTCTTTTTTCTTTAGCCAAACGGCAGGAGCTGGGAGAAAGATCTGTATTGTATCCATGACAAAGTTCCTGGCCACAAAACTTTGCACACATCTATAAAACTGTAATTCCAGGTGAAGGGGCAACATACGCTTCATTTCTCTGAAAACTACAAAGGAGAAGACTAGAGATACCAATAAGTTGGGTATGCTTTGTGTAGAAATCTGGTAGTTAGGCAGCTCCAGTTGGCAGGCTTTTCATGGGCAGAGGCACCAACATGTTGACTGTTCAGAACTTTATTTTGGGGCTACTGAGGCCCAGATGGCCTAGATGCAAAGAACATACCCTTTTCAGGAATTGTACCCTTTTCAGGTAAGGATTCTGCACTGAAGGGAGCAAGAGACTAACCAAACCATGATGACTTTATTCCTAAGTGGCTGTCTCTCTACACAACAAGCCTTCTGAAATGGAGGGCAAAGTTCAACAATGTCTACTAGTCACAAGGGAAGAGAGGAAATGCTCTTTTCATTCTGTCTCTTCCTTGAACTTCCTTCCCCAACTCCACTTCTTGCTATGGCTTTGTCTCTCCATGATGTTTTTGATATCCCTATGTTGTGTGTTTTACCCAAACACTATGTATTTCAGGGCAAGCACTGAGGGACTCCAAATGATATTAGAGGATATTTAAAATCACAGCCCACTTAGAAACTATAATAAAAATAATATATAACACATTGAATATTTATTACATGCTATTTTACATTTATGGTTATGTTTAATTCTCAGAAGAATCTTATTTGGCTGTTACAATTATTTCCACTTTATAGATGAGAAAACTGAGAATCAGAAAAGTTAGAGAACTTGCCAAACTTCACCCAGCTAGGCATTTGCAGTATGAAAATTCAAAATCAAGTCCATATGGCTCCAGAGCCATTTTTTATACTGCTCTACTTTCTGGTTAAGAAAAGGAAAAAAAAGATAAAACAACAACAACAAAATACACCTAACGTAAGGCCAAGAGAATTGCTGACAGACATATCTCATTTCTTCCCCATGTTTAACGTCAATTTTTATATCCTGGCTGAGTGCCTATTATAAAGCTATTTGCTCAAGGTTATCCTCCTCCTACCCTGCCCCCATCATCAGATGATTTTTATTTATAGCCAGGTTTAAACATCATGGGAAACACTCCGTCACACTATATACTGAGTTTGCCATCTGATCAAAGATTCTTTCCCCAAGCATATTTGCTTTATTCACTGTTGTTGTTGTTGTTGTTTTCTGTTGGCCCCAGGAAATTAAAGGACAATTTTTGGTTTGCTTTTTAATTTTTGTTCCAATTATCCCTCAGCTTTAGAATTGAATTGATCTGGTCAAATTGGCTAAAACCAGATTAATGAAATTTAACTTTTATTTTATTTTGGTACCAGGGATTGAACTCAGGGGCACTCGACCCCTGAGCCAGGTCCCCAGCCCTATTTTGTGTTTTATGTAGAGACAGGGTCTCATTGAGTTACTTTAGTGCCTCGCCATTGCTGAGGCTGGCTTTGAACTCGCGATTCTCCTGTCTCAGCCTCCCTAAGTGCTGGGATTACAGGCTTGAGCCACCGCGCCCGGCTTTAACTTTTATTTTTAATTCTACAGAGTAAGAAAACATTCTGAATTTCTTCTAAAGAAAAAGATGCCCTGATGAACATAGTTCTATATTGTTTATAAACATGTGTGCTTTATTTCACTGCTTGAATGCTAATAAAACCTTCCTAGAATTCATTCCTTAAGAAGTTAAGTCATTGCACCTAATTATTTGGCAGGAAGTTTTAAGTACATATAATTACATCTTCCTTCCATTTTGTGATCGTGTTGAGCCAAGTAATCTGCATCAAGAGAAAATAAATAGCACCTGCATTAATGCTACCAACAAGGAGCTCATAGTATATTGGAAAAACCCTATCATTATAATCTTAGCACATAGTGGGTGTTCAATACTTCTTAATCTACCAAACTAACATCACCACCATTTTTGCAGGTAAGAGAAAGGCAAAGGAAAATTATATTGATCTTCTTCCATATCTCAGTCCTTGTAAGTTGACTGTGTGACTGGCTGTGATTTTTGGAGTATGAAGTTTTAAATCCTGACCACTACCTTGGACAAGTCCCTTCTCTGAGTGCCTATTTGCTTCCTGACCTACCAGACAGGGCCAGTTCTCACACAGGTATATTGGTAATGGTAAAGAATAACATGAGCTGGCACCCTGGGCTACAATGGGCACCAAGAGATGGGTTTCATTCATTCCACATGGTCCTAACTCTTCTTTATTATTTGGAGATGTTAACGGCAAAACAGGACTACAATTTGGGACAAAAGAACTTTTCCCCAGACTGGTAAATCATGTGTTAGTCTCCTGGAGGAGTACACCTGAGGTACTTTCTTCTGGGCCCACTAGTAGGAGGTACAAAGGGAAAGCAGAATTGCAATTTCCAGCCTAGGGAGGCCAAGCTAGTCGACCTTGCCAAGCAGGTTATCTTGGATGAAGGATGATTTTCAGTCCCTCCACTGATATGATGCCCTCACAACTGCAGAATGAGAACTCTCCTCACAGAATGCTTGGGTGTGGCAAGGTTGACTTGGATTAAGGGTAAGGACTTAGAAGGCAGACTTAGACGGCAGCTCTTGCCTTGTCCTTTCATGGTTAAACGTCCTTTGGAAAGCTTAAATACCCCTTAAATGCTGGGGGCATCACAATCTCTCTCTGCCCATTCCAAAATGTTTCCGGTACTGTTGGGAGAATACAAGCCCCACAGGGCAGGAACCCTTGTTTGTTTGGATGACCCTGCTATTCTCGGGGAATAGGATCTGGGAAACAGCTGGTGCAATGTGGAGCCAAATATTTATGTAAAGGAAGAAACAGTGTGATGTGAAAACGTTTCGTAAACACTGAGGAGATTCATAACCAGACCAAAGTCCAACCCGGAAGCGGTCAGGACGCGTGCGCCCATGTCCTTCGGGATTCTCCTCTAGAAAGTAGGCCAGGGCGGACAAGGGTTGGTACGTCTCTCATTCTTAGTAGGAACCCGACTTGGAGAAAAGTGCACACCAGAGGTGCGGAAGACGACCTCAAGTGAGGCTGTGCGGGACTAGTGGAAGCGAGGCAGGGCCGAGGCTGGGAGAAGAGGCCAACCCTCGGCCCAGCCATCGCTGCTGACAAGGTGTGTGCCGAGGACAGGTGTGCTCAGGTACGCTGCGCGGCACTTCCCCGGCAGGTACACGCTCCTTCGCCTACGACTGACCCAATTACAAGGTGCAGGCAGCGCCCAAGAGTGGCAGTCACTCCAAATGCGCTGCCACACGGCACCCGTTCCAGTCTCCAAAAATGCATTAATCCTATGCATTTTCAGCGCTGTTGGATTACGGAAGAGTCACAGGGTCGCAATTCTTGTTTCCGTTACCAGGCTGCCAAGCCCCAGGTGAAGCGCTGGGGATTGTTACTCAACCTGTTTCCCAAAGGAGCAGGTCTCGGAAAGCCAAGGTCCTCCACCAGAACTGCGCTTGCGCCGGACCAGCGACTGCTCCTCACTATGTTTAGAGCTCGCGGCTTAGCCGGGTTGGCCGTTTCGAGCACTGCGCTTGCTCAAACTCTGTTCTTCCCCTCCCCCCCAACCCCTCCCTTCTGGGGGACCACGCCCCAAAAGCGAAGGCGCCTCAGTCACCAGCCCACTACGGTGCGCCTGCGCCTTGGCCCTACTGTGCGCCCCGGCTCCAGCCTTGCGTCGGATCGCGGCCGACTCTGCAGTTGCGCAGCTCGTCTCCCGGCCCGTTTCCCCTCCACTCCCTGCCGCCTCCTGACGCCGGCGTGACGTCACCACGCCGGGCGGCCGCCATTACAGAGAGCCGAGCGCCGGAGCCAAGGCGATCGGAGGAGGCGGCGCAGCGGCCAGTGGCCGAGCAGTGCGGAGAGCCAGCGGGCCAGCGCCCAGCAGCTGCCAGGGGCCACAGAAGTACCCCGGGAATCGGCGGCGGCGTGTGCGTGTGGCCCGTGTGCGGGCGGCGGCGCGGGAGTAGCGCGGAGCGGCAGCCGGTTCGGGCGGGTGGCATCATGGACGAGAAGGTGTTCACGAAGGAGCTGGACCAGTGGATCGAGCAGCTGAACGAGTGCAAGCAGCTGTCCGAGTCCCAGGTTAAGAGCCTCTGCGAGAAGGTAAGTTGCCCTCATTATGCGGGAGCCGCCGCGGCCCGGGCCCGCGGAGGAGGAGGCTGTGGGGACGGTGCAATATGGCGGAGCCGCGGGCTGGGCCCCCCGATCCTCGACGACCGGCGCCGGGCCTGGCCGGCGGCGGCTCCCCGGCGACCCGGCGCCCCCTGCCTCCCGCAAGGGGATTGGTTGTCGGCACCGCCTAAAATGGCGCCGTTCATCCGACTTCGGGGCTTCGGAGCCTCGGGTAGGCGCCGGGCGAGTGGCAAAGGGGAGCCGAGACCGGGAGGGTCAGGGACGGGGCGGGTTGAGATCTCTGTGAAAGAGTTTGTCTTCTAGCGCCGGGAATCGGGCCCGGTCCTCTGCGGTGAGGTGGGTAAGACGCATTTCATTAGTGCTTAGGCCTAATTCTGAGGCCAACGCTACTGCCAGGGTCTCCCCAAAACAAACTTGTAGGTCAGAACTCAGGACCTATGTAAAGGTCACACAGCTTTAGTCCTGTCCCAAGTGGTTTGTATTAAGCTCACCAAGCAAGTCGTCTTCAGAGACGTGTTTAAAGGGTGTATTTAAGATCATAGAAGAAATCAGTAACCTAATTTCTGCGAAGGTCATGGTAGTAGTTACAAAGGAATAGTATAACTTATTTTTCGTAGTTGGAAGAAATGGAGAATTCGGTGAGTCATACTACATAAGGAGCTTTTGGATTGGAAATCAAGTGTCAGTTCAATCTGATTTATATGCTGACTCAAATTGGGTAGTATGAAACCCTTCTCTAAGCTTAACATATTTGGCATTTTGCCATTTATTTTTAGAATGAGCAACAAATTGGAAGAGCGTCAAAATTTGTATTCTTGCTCTTTATTGAAGAAGTTACTTGATTTTATTTTTGTGGCTACAAGTAGTGGTTACTGGATTCCAGACATTGCGCTTAATGTTTAAATGATGTGTCACAGATGTTGAAAATGGATTGTCGTAGTCCACTTAATAACACTGAAGTATTTTATATTACCTAATTCCGTTTTGTTTTTTCTTAGGGGTTGGGGTAACAGCCTGTTGGCTGTTAGCTATGTTGTATTTTTAAAGTTTTGTAACTGTTTTCTAAAGTATATAAAATGTTCTTCTCCACTATGAACATTTTAACTTCCCTTTACACCATGAACTTTGTAGCGTTTCCTTTTAGAACAGAATTATGGGATGCTGTATTTTGTATTAATGGAAAGAGTTTTTGGAGAGCTATTATGCTGACTCGTTTGTGGTTTGACGTGAAAATTAGGTTCATGGGTTTGGTGTATATGTTAATACTTTTCTGAAAACTGCTAAGAACAATTGGAAATTAAGTCAAATTTAGATTTATTTATCCCAAGCCTAGACAAAACTCCACCACTAGTTGATGAGGTGGCACATCTCTTGGAGTTGAATTTTAATTTTAGCAGTGTGTTACATCTCTTGTTTCTTTACCTTTCTCTCACATGAAGTTGGTATTTAGAGGTTTAGAAATAGGCCTTTAAAAATTACTTTATATTACCAGGTCTTAATTTTTAGTTACTGTAAATGATGATTTTACTGACTTTTGGGGTTCAGTACTTACAAAGTTTTGAGTCCATAGTTAACTAGATGACTAGTTATTTGTGAAGAAAACATTGGAGGGGGAGTAATGGTGTTATTAGAAAGCCAGTCACCAGATGACTAGTGAGTTCTGAACACAAGTCCTCTTTCTGTTGGCGAATGAATAATTGACCGGCTTTGGGGCAACCACTTCACTTGGTCCTTGTTTTATTGTATGTAAAATAAAGAGTTAAAACAAATTCTGAGATCACTTCTAATCTCCTGAGGTATGTTTCTGTCTTAAATTAGTATTTTGTGTTTAAATATTGAAACCTATTGAATATCCAAGAACATACTTTTATGATGGACATGGAAAGCATATCTTTCATATTTTCAGGGAGCTTTGAATCTGGTTGGAAAAACGAGCATAGTGTGGATATGAGTAGGAGGTGAACCATGGAAATAGAGCGTTCGATTGGAGACTTCTTAAGATCACATTGGATGCTGAGATGGAGAGGCTGAAGCTTAATGGATTTAGTGTCCTTTTCTATATCTTTGTAAAACTAAGATGTAGTGAGGCTAATCAGCTATCTTCATTGGTAACTCAGTGTGTATAGATTTTAGTTTTGAGAGCCAAAAGGATAGAAATAATAGTTGAAGCTAGGTGTAAACCATGGAATGAATAGGTCCTTCTTGGTAACATCGCACAGCCTTCATAATATTTTTAACTCACAAGTATGCCAACTTTTGGAACTATATTAACTACCCAAACCAAATTAATTTGAAGACTGTTTTTTAGATATGTGGGGTGCATGCTTGATATCTTTCATACAAGTTCAGTAAAACAAGTTTTCATGGTTAATATTTACGTAAGCCAGTTGGCATCTCTGGGCGAAAGGTACATGAACTCTGGTGTGCCCTCTAAATAGTAATTTTGAAAATACTGAGTTAAAGTTTCTCATTAGTATATTAGTATGTTTTTTAAAAGTTGGAGATAAATATAATAAGGAATATTAATATAAAAGCCTTTCTTCTGCCTATTTGAAGATGCCTGATGTAAGTGAAATATTTAAATAGTAAAGATAGAAGTATATCACAAGAGGCTGTTGTAGTTAAAAAACACTGAGAACATTATTCTAGTATCTTAAGGTATTCAAAATGAAGAGAATCCAAGTGTGTATTTATAGACAAGGGCCAACATAGTTTTTGTATTATTGACTAGCTAAGATATTTCAGATGTGATTAAGGTTTAAATCAAGCCAAACTTGTTGTATGTACAGTATACCTCATCATTTTAGGGGATCCTAATTTGTTTTAAAATTTGGTGTGTGAATGCACTTTTATCCTGGGCATGGTTCTATGGTCAATAGCCTAACTACATCTGTGTAATTGACTAGGAATGTTTCCACCTACTGATTGAAAAGAGTAAATAGTATCAACTTGCTTTTTTTTTTTTTTGGTACCAGGGATTGAACTGAGCCACATCCTCAGCCCTGTTTCGTATTTTTTTATTTAGAAACAGGGTCTCACTGAATTGCTTAGTGCCTCTCTGTTGCTGAGGGTGGCTTTGAACTCGCGATTCTCCAGTCTCAGCCTCCCAAAGTGCTGGGATTACAGGTGTGTGCCACCGTGCCTGGCTTCAACTTGCTTTTGCATTAACTATACTAAATATCCTTTATTATATAAGTTCACTAGTGATTTAACTTAGATATGATTTTTTTACTTTAACTTCATGCTTTCATGCCTTAAACACATGGAGAATGTTGATAGTTCCTCCCCAGTGGAATTCTTTACCTAAGAATGCATTTTCCTTTGCTCTACAAGCACTATAAATACAATGCAGTCATTATGGCTTCATTTACTTTTACATTGTTATATGAAGTGAGTAATGTGTGTTAGGTTAATTTAAAACGCTGTTTGGGGGGCTGGGGTTGTAGCTCAGTGGTAGAGTGCTTGCCTGGCATATGTGAGACACTGGGTTTGATCCTCAGCACCACATAAAAATAAATAAGTAAAATAAAGGTATTGTGTCCATCTACAACAACAACAAAAATTTTTAAAAAATAAAAGCCTGTTTGGCTCATATCCTAGAAATAATTTGAAAAAGAAAAGAGAAAAAAAAGCAATTTGAACATTGAGAATAAACAGGTGGGAGGAGCATGTTACATAATATTTTTTTGTGCAATTTTTATTGTTATAAATGTAAACAAATATTTTTTGTTCAGAAAGATAAAAGTGACTTGACTACAGGGACTAAAGTTGAGATTGCCTAGGTTTATGGATTCTAATCCTAATGTTCTAGCATTGCTTTATAGATCCTCTTCTCTCTTCTGGAATAGTGTTAGTGAAGGAGGCAGCCAGGCATGATGGTGCATGCCTATAATCCCAGTGAGTTGGAAGGCTGAGACAGGAGGATGGCAAGTTGGAGGGCAGCCTTGGCAATTTAGTGGGACCCCGTGTCAAAAAATTTTAAGGAGTTGGAGGAAAGGCTGGTGGTGGAGGTTTCAAAGGTACAGGTGAATCTGCCCAAACCTAATTGTGAAATCAACAATTTTGTAAAATGAAGCATTATTTTTTAATTATTGCTTGAAAGCCATAATTCATGCCATATACTGTTGTCCTACTTTATCCTGAAAACAGTAATTATTCATTCATTTTGTATGTGGCTAACTACATTTGCCTTTCAAATAAGATCAGTGAGATGAAAACCCCTGGTCATTGTCTATGACTTGTCCAAAATTATGACCCAGAGATTAAGCTGTAAACTATTCTAATAAAGTGTAACTGATCATAAAAGCCAGTCATTACAGCTTATGAAATGCCTTTTTTTAAATCCTTAGTTTCTACAGTCAAATGTATATATGTTTGTTTCATGATCTCTTAGCATGAAATGGAAATGCAGTTAGCTTAATGAGGAAACAAACCAGTTCTATTTGCATATAAAGATATCTCAGTCCTTCTGTCTTCTCTCTCTGGGCTAAAATTTTTGTGTCTTCAGAAATGGGGAGGAAGGTGAAACTCATGCTTTAGAAAAGATGAGTTCTGGAGAAGTAAATGGAATAACATATCTTAGTCTGGTGTTCTATTTTTGGTTTTTTTTTTGTGTGTGATACTGGGGATTTGAACCCAGAGGTGCGCTGTCACGGAGCTACACTCCCACCCTTTTTAGTTTTTATTTTGAAAGTCTAAGTTGCCGTCGCGGGCCTCAAACTTGCAAACTTCCTAAGTAGCTGAGATTACAGGTGTGCAGATGATACCTGGATGTTTTCCTGTTCTATGGCAAAAATGTTTTCCCTATCTTGTAGGTGTGTCAGAGTTAGATACTCTTTGTTTTGTTTGGAGGAGATAAACCAGGAAAGCCAGGAGACACTGCGTTTGGGTTGAGGTGGTGGCAGGTTCTTTTTTGAGGATGTTGAAAGAGGGAGAGGGGCTGGGGTTGTGGCTCAGTGGTAGAGCACTTGCCTAGCATGTGTGAGGCACTGGGTTCGATTCTCAGCACCACATACAAATAAAATAAAAATTCACCAACAACCAATAAAAAATTTTTTTTAAAAAAAGAAAGAATTATTTGGACAGGAAAATATTCTTTTCACTTTGACCCATTTCTCTTAATTCAACCCCCCCCCCCCCCACTTTATTCGTTTTTTCATCCATTCTTGTCTGAAAAAACCCTCTCATACCCAAGCAAGATCTGAATTGGATTGGGACTAGAAACAGGAAGATTTTTGTTGTTAAATAGCTATTCTTTTGGCTTAGCAAAATAGGCCGAAGGGAGAAGTTTCTAGCTGTTAATAAGTGACTGGGAGGTGAGGTCTGAAAGAATATAGAAAACAGTCTGGGATTAACTGCTTAACTTATTCACAACACAACATTATTATATATATATATATATATATATATATATATGTTTTAGTATTGTGGATTGTGAGTTGGAATGGATGAAGGAGACAGATCATACGTATCTAAATCTAAACTAGCTGGCCAGTTGCTCATGTACTTTCTGTCCCCACCTCTGCCTTAGTCATTGTAGTTAACTATTACAGATGGTAATGTTTTTGAAAAGAATTCTTGTGTTCATTGAATTTATTATTTCACAGATGATAGTTCTTACCCATGTGGTGCTGGGAGAGAAAGACTATTGCAAATCTTTGTTCTAATTTGCCCCTAGGAGGCAAGAATTTGTTCACCTGTCACATGAAGTATTGTTCACAGGTTATGTGGATTGTCAGTGGTACTATTAGCTGTGTGAGTGTACATTTATTTTTGGAATTCATTTAACCAGTAAGTATTAAGCCCTCATTATGTGTGTTAGTATCACTGTTTATCTTTGTCTATATACATTATCTTATTTTAGTGCACAGAGATTTGTTTGCTTTTTGCTCTGATTGATAGCAAAAGTTTCATGTTTGTCAGAAAGTTGACTTTGTAATTAACCTTTTCTTGGCAGTGCTCTGGATCAGACTCGGGACCTTGCACATGCTGCACCTATCACTATCACTGAGCTGCATTCCAAACCTTTTTCTGTTTTGAAATAGGGTCTCACTAAATTGCTCAGGCTGGTCTAGAACTTGTGGCTTCTGCCCCAGCCTCCCAAGTAGGCGGGATTACAGACATGCTCCATTGTGTCAGTCTTGTAATTAACTCTTGATAGAAAATATTTTAGAATGTTTCTGCTAGTGGTGATTGGTAACTGATTGCTCTATCAGCGGTCATTTGTACATTAGCAGTAATGCCTACTGTATTTATGTTGGGTGGCTTTGACTTAATAATAAAAGCTTCAAGCCAGGTTTGGTGGTGCATAACTAATCCCAGCGGTTTGGGTGGCTTAGGCAGGAAGATCACAGGTTCAAGACCAGCTTCAATGATTTAGGAAGACTCTCAGCAATTTAGTGGGACCTTGTCTCAAAAACTAAAAAGGACTAGGGAATGTAGCTTAGTGGTAAAGCACCACTGAGTTCATTTCTTGGTACCAAAATAAATAAAACAAGCTTTAGGTGTGCTGGAGCCGTATCTCAGTGGTAGAGTGCTTTCTTAGCAAGCATCGAGTCCCTAGTTCCATCTCCAGTACTGTAAAACAAACAAAACAATAAAACAAGTACTCTAGGTAAGAGTAGAATTTTAGTTTTGGAAGGAACCTTAAAAGCCATACAGGCTAGTTGCTGGGATTGTAGCTCAGCCGGTAGAGCACTTGCCTCGCATGCGTGAGGCCCTGGGTTCGGTCCTCAGCACCACATGCAAAGCAATAAAATAAAAAATAAAGACATTGTGTTCATCTACAACTAAAAAAAAAGTATTTAAAATAGTTAAAAAAAAAAAAAAAGCCATACAGGCTAAATCATATTTTTACAGACGAGGGAAGAAACTGAGACCCAGAATAGTTGAATCTTATTTATTTGGATTATTGTGAGAATGTTCAAATAATTACACATGTAGTGACATTTTCTTTTTTCTTTTTCTGTCTGCAGGAATGATTTGAAATGCTTAATTCATACACATAGGTTGGTTGGTAATGAGTGAAGTCATCCTGTTGCACAAGATATATGGCTTTAGAGAAAATGGTCATTCCTTTTGGTTAGGAGTGAAGGTTATTATGTGACGCAAACAAATAATTTTGGAATTAGAATTATCCCTTATTTCTGAGAGTTTTCTTTTTTTTCTTTTTCTTTTTTTTTTGGTACTAGAGACTGAACTCCGGGGCACTTGACTACTGAGCCATATCCCCAGCCCTATTTTGTGTTTTTTATTTTTTTAAATTTTTTTTTAGTTGTGGATGGACACAGTGTCTTTATTTTATTGCTTTGTATGTGGTGCTGAGGATTGAATCCAGGGCCTCACGCATGTGAGGCAAGCGCTCTACCACTGAGCTACAATCCTAGCCCCCCTATCTTGTGTTTTGTGTGGAGACAGGGTCTCACTGAGTTGCTTAGTGCCTCGCTGTTGCTGAGGCTGGCTTTGAGCTGAGGCTGGCTTTGAGCTGAGGCTGGCTTTGAACTCGCAATTCTCCTGTCTTAGCCTCCCTAAGTGCTGGGATTGTGCCACCGCACCCGGCTATCTGGACACTTTTCTTTTCAAATTAGACCTTAACCCATAAGGCCAAGTAGAAAGAATTAGTTCCTAGAACATTATACAGAGGAATATATACATGTGTATATTTTTCTCTTTTTTAAAAAATTTTTTGGTAGCACTGGAGATTGCAGGGCCTCAAGCATGCTAGGTGTAGCCCTTTTTATTTTTATTTTGAGACAGTCTCACTAAGTTGCCCAGGGTGAATGACTTCAATCTTGGCAGTCCTGTCTCAGCCGCCTGAGTAGCTGGGATTACAGGCATGTGCCACCACATCTGGTTTATACTTCTGAAGTGTAACTACACAAATTTTAATGAAGATCAAAGTATTTCATAAAATGTTAGAGGCATCTGTTCAGTGTAGAAAGACAAGTAATGTGGAGAAAGTTTTTATAGTTGAAGGTAATTAAGATTCATTTGCTTTTGGGATTAGCAGTATGTCCGATTTTTATGTACCACCCACAACCCAAATCTAGCCTTATATACTACTTTATCACAAACCTCAATTGTTTTTACATTTATAAAAATAACATCAAAGAAGTATACCTTTTATCTTCTATATGAGGGGTAGGGTTGTAGCTCAGTGGTGGAGCGCTTGCCTCACACTTATGAGGCCTGGGTTCTATCCTCAGCACCACATAAAAATAAATAATAAAATAAAGATGTTGTGTCCGTCTACAACTGAAAATATTTTTTAAAAAAGCCATATGAAGGGGCTGGGGTTGAGGCTCTGTGGTAGAGTGCTTGCCAGGCATCTGTGAGGCACTGGGTTCGGTTCTGAGCATATAAATAAATGAATAAAAAAAAGATCCACCAACAGCTAAGATAATTTTTTTTCTAAAAGCTGTATGAAGCAAAATGAAATTCTCAGGATATTGAAAAAATGTTATTCTTGTCTGAGAATTTTACTTTTTTAAAGAAGTTTTTAAATAACTTCAAATCTGCTTAAACTGCAAAGCAAAATTTAAAATTAATTTAAAAATTAATGGCACATTTTCCAGCTTAGCTTCTTTGTGTCCTGGGTTTTTTTAACATTTTTTTTTTAGTTGATAGATCTTTCTTTATTTTATTTATATGCAGTGCTAAGAATCAAACCCAGTGCCTCAGGCATGCTAGGCAAGCACTCTACCACTGAGCCACAACCCCAGACCCTTCTCTGTGTCTTGTATTGGTAGGTATGTATTAAGAAATGTCTAGAGCTGGGCGTGGTGGCGCACGCCTGTAATCCCAGCACTTTGGGAGGCTGAAACAGGAGAATGGCGAGTTCAAAGCCAGCCTCAGCAATGGCGAGGCTCTAATAAGCAACTCAGTGAGACCCTGTCTCTACATAAAACACGAAATAGGGCTAGGGATGTGGCTCAGTGGTCAAGTACCCCTGAGTTCAATCCCCGGTACAAAAAAAAGAGAGAAATGTCCCGTTTATTTGAACTAGAATTTCAATAAACATTAGAATTAATCAGACTTTTAATAGTAAAATGACTTTATAAAATGAGAATTCCTTTGTCACATAATACTAGTAAGTATTACTGAGATTGTGAAGAGCTAATTTGTGTTGACTTTGAGTTTGATCCCACAGAGAAGACATAAGACCAGCATTGACTTCTTCCTTACCTAAAGGATTGCTGGTTAGTTTATTCTTATATAAAGACTTTTTCACCAAAGGCAGAATTTGTGATACAAAAAATGAATTTCTTTAGTTAAGCATGGGTCACTAATTATCAGATGAGCCTGAATACTTTTCTCAGTATAGACCTTAGGAGTTTTCTGTTTGACTTTATATAGGACTTGCTTTTGTAGGAGTACTATTTATTTATTTACGTATTTTTTGTAGTGCTGGGAATTGAACCCAGGGCCTTGTACATGTGAGACAAGCACTCTACCAACTGAGCTATATCCTCAGCCCCTATTTATTTATTTAGTTTTTAAGGAGGCCACATTCAGTATATACCTTTAAGAAAGTGCTTCAGTTATATCTCTTTCAAGTAACTAACACCAAAAATGAATATTAAAGCTGGGCACTGTTGCACACACCTGTGATCCCAGCAGCTCCAGAGGAGGTAGGAAGTTCTCAAGTTCAAAGCCATCCTCAGCAACTTAGCGAGGTCCTGTCTCTAAAATACAAAAATTGGGCTGGGAATGTGGCTCCAGGGGTTAAGCATCCCTGAGTTCAATTCCCATCTTTGATTAAGTGGGTTTATATGTTTATACATGATTAAAAATATATATGATAAAGATACCGATTGTACCCAAATGTATGGATGACAAGAACAGTTATGGTGCAGACTCCTAATTACTATGTGTGATTGTTCTTGAGACTAACAAAAATATTTGCTGAAGATTCTGATGGAAGTTATTGAAAATTTGCATTTGAGTGTTCTCCTTGGAGTATGATAGCCAGTGCTTTGTTAAGCAAAGCCACTTGCTGCTCTCCAGTGGCCTTGCTGTAGAATGGCATTATCGGATTTGCCAAGTCCTGATGTTTTGAAGGAGAAGAGCAGTTCCTTTAGTCTCATCTTCTCTGTGAGAAAGCACTTATTCTCAGTAGTGAAGGGAGTGAGTCTGGAGGAATTAAACATCAGAGACTAGTTTTTAAAGAACTAGAAAAGTACTTATAACTCTATATCCCAATTTAGTGATTTTTTGCGGGGATATGATTCCAAACTACTTGAAGGCAATTACTAAACATTTTAAAAGTTTCTTAAATTTTATTCATGTTTAAAGAATTGATATAAGAAGCAGCTCAGGTAGTTCTCATGTAATCCTAGGATTAAAGTATAAAACAAAAACTTATTGAAAAATGCCAAGAATATGGCTGGGGATAGATAGAGTGCTTGCCTAGAATGTGTGAGGTCCTGGGGTTCAGTGCCCAGTACTGCAAAAGAAAAAAGAAAGGAGAAAGAAAACAAAGGAAGTGAAAAATAAAATGGCAAAGTTTTATGGCCTTTTTTTTTAAACAGTTATAGGAGAAAATTACAAGTGAAAATGGACATGGAGATTTGTGGGCTGTATATTTAAAAATAAGAGAAATAATACCAGTAAGTTAATTAAAATAACAAATTGAAACAGTTGGTACAAATAAACAAGAACATTATCTGCTGCTTTTTTTGTTCCCTGCCTCTGGGGTTTTTTTTTTTTGTACAAGGGATTGAACTCAGGCACTTGACCACTGAGCCACATCCCCAGCCCTATTTTGTGTTTTATGTAGAGACAGGGTCTCACTGAGTTGCTTAGCACCTCGCCATTGCTGAGGCTGGCTTTGAACTCGAGATTCTCCTGTCTCAGCCTCCCAAAGTGCTAGGTGAGATTACAGGCATGCGCCACTGTGACTAGCTCCCGGATTTTATTTGTACAAACAGAATAGGAGGACACTAGTCCCCTGTAGACAAGGTCCCAGGGATCACATCAGTCCTTTTGTCCTCACCTCACATTAGTAGGCAGAGGCTTTTACACATGGAGCCTTGGCAGGGACCTGGGCACCCTTGGGAGCAGGAGCAGGAGCAGGAGCTGGAGCCAGAGCTGGAGCAGATACTGGAGCTAGAGGTGCTGCCTGGGTCTTGGCTTGAGCCTGGGCTTTGACCTTAGGCCTCTGGCTGGCAGGGCCTATGACCCCTGGCCACGTGGGCACGAGAACGCTTCCTGAGCTTCAGGTGGACAAGGAAGGCAAGACGATGAAGCTTGCAGCTGGCAACTTTTGCCATCTTGGGCTTAACCTCCTTGGGCTTTAGCCTTGGCACGAGCACTCATGGCCTTGGCGTTGTTTGCCTGCATCTTTTTCAGGCCCTTTTGGGCTTCATGGCAATACATATTTCTTCATGGAAATACATATTTCTCAGGAACTTGGAGTTTACCCCCTTAAGAGATTCGTATCTTTGTGATCAGAGTTTCTTGATGCCATTTCTGTGCCATTTTTCGGGACTGATTGTGGTGTGCTTCTTGTACTTGGCCATGTCTGCACCCTAAGCTGCTGCTCCTTAGAGCAGTTGAGAACAGAAGAGGAAGAACCATTATCTACTTTTTTTTTTTAAAATAAATTTTAGTTATATGTGGACACAGTATCTTTATTTTGTTTACTTATTCTTATGTGATGCTGAGGATCGAACCCAGTGCCTCACACGTGGGAGGCAAGCTCTCTACCACTGAGCCACAACCTTAGCCCCCATTATCTACTTCTTGATAATTAGATGTTCAGAGAAAAATGGTGGATAATTTGTATAAGAGGAGAAATAACTTAGAGTAAATAAACATGGAATGAAAAGTTGAATCCAGAAGTGAAAAAAATGCCAATTAAACCAGTAACATTTTATTTAGGAAGTAGTTGAGAATGTGCATTCTTTCATGTTGTTATTGCATAACAAGTTGGCATAATCCAATTTTGTGATGCCTATGAACAAACAAAAAAGTCTTACTATTTTGCTGTGTGGTCCCACAATTGAAAATTTTCTGAAAAGAAATACAAATAAACATAAAAGATGTATAGATCTTCAGGGGGGTGTTTCGTAGTAGTTGTAAATGATCACTACAATGCTACAGGGACTTCAGTTCGTGAATACAAAATAGAACGTTGGCCAGTTATTTTTTTTTAAAGAGGTCTTTGTAAGTAAAAACAAAACCAAAGTTCTAAGAAATGAGAGGAATTTTTGTTGGTAGGAATAAGCAGATAGCCATGTATTATAGTTTTACCACTGAAATGAACAATATCCCAACATTATAATATTTTTGTCTTTTTTTTAAATCAGAGGATTTTAACAGTTGTAATTATTTTGTGCTTTCATATGTTTGCTTGATTTAATATAGAAATGCATAAATGTGCAGCTTTATTTCTACAGTAGGTTGATGAATCTGTTGTTGGTTCCATGTTTTTTTCTCTTTTAATAATCGGCATGGATAACTTATGAGGTCTAGTTTAAGCCTGCTTTCATTTCATGATACGGTGGTGGTTAGGATGGCCCGTATTAAAAATGTCCAGTCATTTATTTTGTAGGTGATTGTTTTATATAGGTTGAAAATAGTTTTGAGATGTCTGAATCAAAACCTAGAATGCTGAGAGGATGTTGATAATAAACTAATGCCCCCAAAGATTACTTTCAAGTTAATCTCCACCAATTATTCAGATTCTAGGACACCATAAAAATTTAACTTACCACAATTACTTATAATAAGATCCTATTTAATAGAGTAGCCTATTTCCAGTTTTAACTTTGTTCTAGGAAGTTTATGTGGAATCTCTTCTGCTCGAATTCATTTATTCCAGTTCTATGCCATTTGACTGAATTTTAGAAGGGGTTTGGCTGAATGAAAATCGATAGGACTGATTACATTATTTTAAAAGACTTAATCCTTTCTCTCAAATGTTCATTGTATCAGTTGACAAATCTGAAAGCCTTGCAAAAATGTTTTAGGAGAGGCAAAAATATTTAGTATGCATGTGGGTTTTTTTCCTCCTTTGTTGCATAATTCAAGTGACATGATCCTTTAAACACAGAAGTCAAAATGCCACAGTGAAAAAATTTAAACAAACATACCAAGTCTATAATGTTAAATTATTTTAAGAAACCTGCTTCTCTTTTATTTTGACTATTAAACCTAGAGAGAGCTGGGCGTGGTGGCTCACGCTTGTAATCCCAGCACTTAGGGAGGCTGAGACAGGAGAATCGCGAGTTCAAAGCCAGCCTCAGCAACGGCGAGGCGCTAAGCAACTCAGTGAGACCCTGTCTCTACATAAAACACAAAATAGGGCTGGGGATGTGGCTCAGTGGTCGAGTACCCCTGAGTTCAATCCCCAGTACCAAAAAAA
>CM053405.1:117440259-117451882 GCA_028644305.1 Xerus rutilus
CCTAGAGAGCCGAGATTATGTAGCCATCTTTGAAGGTAATTAGATTGATGAGGGCATGGAAGCTCTTAGAGGTAACCATTAGGTGACCCCCTGGAGAGATTCTCCAAGGCCTGACTTTTTGTGATAGCACAGCTTCCCTCAGACCGCTTTTTTCTTCTTTTCTATTATCAGTTTCCCTGAATATAAAATAGTCTTTGGGGATTGAACCCAGGGCCTTGTGTATGTGAGGCAAGCATTCTACCAATTGAGCTCTATATCCCTAGCGGCCCCCCCCCCTTTTTGGTATTGAGGATTGAACTCAGGGGCACTGGACCACTGAGCCACATCATATCCCTAGCCCTGTTTTGTGTATTATGTAGAGATAGGGTCTCACTGAGTTGTTTAGCGCCTCGCTGTTGCTAGGGCTGGCTTTGAACTCTGGTCTCAGCCTCCGAGCTGCTGTGATTGTGAGTGTGTGCCACCGCGCCCAGCTTGGGTCAAATTTTTTTGACAAGAATGTATCCCTGTACAACTTTAATGGTTGTCATTGTGTTTTGTCTAAATCTACATAAAAGAAACAAGTACTATTTAGGCTTAATTTTTCTTCCACAAAAAATAAGGAATTTTTAGGCATTCATTTTAAATAATAGCCTTTTAGGTAAGCAAGTGTTCAGAAGTGTACTTTGAAATTTAGCTTATGATAGAATTAAACATGAAAGTTACATCATGTTGAGATTTACATGGTATGTGACTGTTTTCTTAGTCATTGTTTTTAAAATATATGAATAATTTTTTCAGTCTTGAGGTAGGACTTGTTATTTTATTCTCAGCTATTTGCATTAGTATTTGCCAGGTGCTATTAAAAACATTAGATGTGTGTTAATGTCAGAAGACTTAGTAATAGAATATGCCAACTGAGCAGCTGCTTTTTAGTAATGATAAATCAACAAAGATTGGAATTATCCTAGAGAGAAAATTTTCAGAATATAGTAAAAATTAATAACAATGGACTATCTCTTCCTTCTTTTCTTTTTTACTTGTAAATGGACCTTTATTTTATTTATTTATATGTGGTGCTGAGAATTGAACTCAGTGCCTCAGTGAACACATACCAGGCAAGCACTCCTACCGCTGAGCTACAATCCCAGCCCTCTGTTTCTTAATACATTTTTTTGAAATTAGTTTTTTCTAAGCTTCATTAAAATGTTAGATCAGATTATTGTTTTGGGATTGTCAGTGGTTGTTGAGTATCTGGAAATAGACCCCCCCAAGATGTTTAGAGACTAGAAAACTGGTTCTAAACTGGGTTGAACCTTGGAAAGTACCAGCACCTGAAGAGAGACTTAAAAAATTGTTTGGATCCCACTTCCAAAAAATTTAGCTTAATTGGGGGAGAAGAACCTGGAGATTGGGATTTTTTTTTTAAATATTTTTTAGTTGTAGATGTACATAATATCTTTATTTATTTATATTTATGTGGTGCTGAGGATTGAACCCAGTGCCTCATACATGCGAGGCAAGCGCTCTACCACTGAGCTACAATCCCAGCCCAAGATTGGAATTTTTAATGTGCCACTAAGGTTGCATGTCACTGCCTTAAATTTGTTGTCCTTGGTTGTTACTCAGAATGTAATGTGCATTTGGCTCATTAGCAACATTTTTTTTTGGTACCGAGGATTGAACTCAGGAATACTCGACTATTGAGTCCCATCCTCAGTCCCATTTTTGGTGTTTTTTATTTAGAAAGAGTCTCACTGAGTTGCTTAGCGCCTCGCCATTGCTGAGCCTGGCTTTGAACTTGAGATTCTCCTGTCTCAGCCTCTCAAAGTTCTGGGATTGTAGGCGTGTGCCACCACGCCCGGTGCAACAATTTTTTTTTTTTTTTTTTTTTGGTGTCAGGGATTGAACTCAGGGGTACCCTACCACTGGGCCACATCCCCAGCCCTATTTTGTGTTTTATTTAGAGACAGTCTCACTGAGTTGCTTAGGGCCTCACTGTTGCTGAGGCTGGCTTTGAACTTGTGATTCTCCTGTCTCAGCCTCCCAAAGCACTGGGATTACAGGCGTGCGACACCGTGCCCAGCAACAATTTTTTTTATTGCACTTTGTTGTGCTGTCTTTCTTAAAAGTGGTTTTCCTCAGTTAACCTCTTTTCCTTCATGACATTATGTAGTCCATACTTTTTTGCTTGCTTACTTGTAGCCTTTCTCTCCCCTGCAGTAGAAGTGATCTACTTACACATCACCAGAACTCCAGTGGCCAGTACAGGGCTTGGCACATAGTAGTCATTCTGATTGAGCAAATGATTGTCTTCCAGTGTACATATAGTTTGTAGTATATGATAAGTGATCAGTAAATGTTTAATAACTAAATGATACATGGATTTCTGCTGTGTGAAAAGTTTACCATTAAAAGTAATGTTTGAATTGGTGATTTTATGGGGGAATGTGTATGCTACCAAATGATTTTCTAAAAGTAACATAAAGCATGTACACTGAAAGGCTATTCAGTGTAAAAGAACTTTGTGTTTGAGTATGAAGAAATACGCCAAAATACAGACCAAATTTTAATGTTTTCCAAAAACTAGAAGAAGAAAAAAGGCCTGACCAAGAAACCCTCTTGTTGTAGCCAGAAATCCTCAGAGTGGCAGCATTGTAGTTGATCTTCCGTGGCAGCTAATCATCTCACTGGTATTAAGTTAGATGGTAATTTGATAGGCTTAACAACTCCTGATATTGATGATAAGAGTGGGGCTATGCATGTACCTTGCCACACACTTTTTCCCTAGATATTTTGGGTGAGATAGCCAGTGAATAGAATCTAGCCATATCTTGTCTTATTTTAATGGGAATCATACATGTCTGCAATTCATCTTACCAGGTTTGCCCCATTTGGGTTCATAAGTGTGAGTAAATGTATTTTCATTAATGTTAAAGCCTAATGATTGCTTCATTTTTTCCCCTCTGTAGGCTAAAGAAATCCTGACAAAAGAATCCAATGTGCAAGAGGTTCGATGTCCAGTCACTGTCTGTGGAGATGTACACGGGCAATTTCATGATCTCATGGAACTGTTTAGAATTGGTGGCAAATCACCAGATACAAATTACTTGTTTATGGGAGATTATGTTGACAGAGGATATTATTCAGTTGAAACAGTTACACTGCTTGTAGCTCTTAAGGTAATTTCAGTTTTATGTTTGGGCTTTTAAAACCAAGTAAGACAGTCCTCTTGTTCCCATGATTTGTGATTTCTCTATCTGAATGTTCAATTTTAGAAGAAAATTCCACATTTAGGAATGCAAATAATTCAAACTTTAGAATTATAATCATAGGTGCCTGCATTCTGAATAAGAATGGAACAGAATAAAAACAAAAGAGAATATCTCAATCAGCTTATTTGATAAATGTTAGGACTGGTGAGATAGGAATTTTAGTTTAGTACATTGGTTATGGAGAGGTAATATAATTACAAACATAGCAAGTGTTGGAGTATTTAATTCTCTGATAATAATCCTATAATTAGAATTTTACTAAGGAAGAATTTCAAAAGGAAAAGAGCATTATTCTTATAAAAACATTATAGCATTATCTTTATCAGAAAACGATCTAAATATCTCAACAGTGAGTGGGTACTTAAATTACAGTTTGCAGATGTTAACATGACAATAATCTAGAACATTAGAAATGATCATTGAAAGCAAGTTGTAAAACTTTATGCAGGTGTGTTGGCCCATGCCTGTAATCCCAGCTACTTGGAGCAAGGCCCTAGTGAGACCCTGTCTCAGAATAGGGTGGTGGCTCAAGCCTGTAATCCCAGCACTTAGGGAGGCTGAGACAGGAGAATTGCGAGTTCAAAGCCAGCCTCAGCAACGGTGAGGTGCTAAGCAACTCAGTGAGACCCTGTCTCTACATAAAACACAAAATGGGGCTGGGAATGTGGCTCAGTGGTCGAGTGCCCCTGAATTCAATCCCCGGTACCAAAAAAAAGAAAAGAAAAGAAAGGGCTAGGATGTGGCTCAGTGGCAAAGTGCCTCTGGGTTCAGTCTCCAGTAACCAACCCCCCACCTCATAGGTGTGCACACACCCACACCCAAACAGGTTGTGGCTTTGTGAGATATACAGATGAAGATCTGAAGGTGAAATACAAAATGGTATGCCTTTTGTGGTGGAATACTATTTTTTTTTTATATTGGCGATTAAGCCCAAGAGTGCTTAACCATTGAGCCATATCCCCAGCCCTTTAAATATCCAGAATGGAACGCATCACCATTGTTCGAGGGAATCATGAGAGCAGGCAGATCACACAAGTTTATGGCTTCTATGATGAGAGTTTCAGAAAATATGGAAATGCAAATGTTTGGAAATATTTTGCAGATCTTTTTTATTTTATTTTTTGTTTTAAGACAGGATCTTGCTAAGTTGCTTAGGGCCTTGCTAAGTCGTTGAGGCTGGCTTTGAACTTGTGATCTTCCTGCCTCCGCCTCCCTAGCTGCTGGCATTATAATAGGCATGTGCCACGCCACCCAGCTAGGGAAGCTAAATAAGAGTGTTTTTTAAAAAAAAGGTTCTTTGAACTTACTTTTTTGGGGAAGAAGTGAATCCTCCCCCTTCTTGGGCAACACTTATTTTTATTAAAGAATATTCAGAATGATAAAATGGCTGCTGTAGAGATGTGGTTTCAGCAAGAGACAAAATTTAATTTTCAGTGATTAATATCTGAATTGTGTAAAATGCTACAAAACTTTATGGTTGGCCATTATGTTCTGTATTTTTTAAATAAAAGTGTTGGATTAGATGGAGGAAGCTTTCTGCTGTGATTCCAGGTGCTGTGGAAGAAACTGTCAAGCTACTACCCTGCATGTATCAATCTCAATATGCAGAAAAGCAAATATAATACCTTTTGAGAATTCATGCAGAGCCAGGTGTGGTGGTGCATGCCTATAATCACTGTGACTTGGGAGGCTGAGACAGGAGGATCGCTAGTTCAAAGCCAGCCTCAGCAGAAGTGAGGCACTAAGCAACTCAGTGAGATCCTGTCTCTAAATATAATACAGAATTGGCCTGGGGATGTGGCTCAGTGGTCGAGTGCCCCTGAGTTCAATCCTCGGTACCCACTCCCACTCCCAAAAGAATACATGCAGGAAGGTGTAATGGAATGAATTGTCTGCTTAAATTTCATATGTTGAAGCTCTAACTCCTAGTACCTCAAAATGTGACTATATTTGGAACTGTGGCCTTTACAGAGGTAATTAAGGTAAAATGAAGAGAGATTAAAGCATAGATAAGGGGAGAGGATGGAAAGACACGGGGAACATGGCTATCTGTAAATCAGAGAGAGGCCTTCAAAAGAAACAACCTCTGCTGACACCTTGATCTTGGACTTCAGCCTCTGGAACTATGAGGAAATAGTTTCTGTTTAAATATTCAGTCCATGGTATTTTGTCATGGTAGTCCTGGCAAATGGATATTGTTGGAAGGGATGACCCTTTCAGCAAATGGATCAAAATGGATCATTGGCCTACATGCAAGAGTTAAAAACTACAAAACTTCTAGAATAAAACTTAGGAGAAATTCTTTGTAATATTGATTATATTGGAAGATTTGTTAACAAAAACCTGATCCATAAAAAATAGAAAAATTTAGCTTCATCAAAATTGACTTTTTTGTTCGTTGTTTTTTGGTACTGGGGATTGTAAACTCAGGGATACTCAACCACTGAGCCACATCCCCAGCCCTATTTTGTATTTTGTTTCGAGACAGGGTCTTGCTGAATTGTTTAGTACCTCGCCGTTGTTGAGGCTGGCTTTGAACTCGCACTTCTCCTGTCTCAGCCTCCCGAGCTGCTGGGATTACAGGCATGCGCCACTGTGCCCAGCTGACTTTTGTTCTTAAAAAGACTTCAGAGAGAAAACATATATATTTTTTTTTAAATTTATTTTTTTTTAGTTGTGACAGAATATCTTTATTTTATTTTTATGTGGTGCTGAGGATCGAACCCAGTGCCTTATGCGCGCTAGGCGAGCACGCTACCACTGCACCATAATCCCAGCCCCGAGAAAACATATTTATATTTGAATTTTCGAATTTATTTTTATTTATTGATTGATTGGTGCTGGGATTGAATGTGGGCCTAATACTTGCTAAGCACAGGCTTTACAACTGGGCTCCACCCTCAGGATCAAAATTTTTAAAAAGCACTTCTTAATAACAAAACATAATTTTAAAATGGGCAAAACATTTGAGTAGATACTTCATCCAAGAAGATGCACTGGTCAGAAGCACATGAAAAGATGCTTAACATTATTAGTCATCAGGGAAATGCATTTGAAATCAAAGTGAGATGACTCTTCACATCCATTAGAATGACCTCATGCTTTGCTGGTGGGGATGTGAAAAGGTCCAGCCACTGATCTGTGCTACAATGTGGATAAGCTTCAAAAATATTTCAAATAATATTTAGCACAAAAGACTACGTTTTGTATTATTCTATTTCTATGTAATTTCTAGAAGAGGCAATCTCAAGAGCCAGAAAGTAAATCAGCAGTTGCCAAGAAGTGAGAATAGGAGTGGGAGTGAGGAGTGATTGCAGACAGGCATGAGGATCTTTTGGGGTTGATGATTATTGTGTAACTGTAAAGTTACTAAAAATGATTGTGGAAAAAAATCACTTACGGGGTGTGTTTTTTGTTTGTTTGCTTTTGGTACTGGAGATTGAACTCGGGCACTCGACCACTGAGGTACATCCCCAGCCCTATTTTGTGTTTTATGTAGGGACAGGGTCTCACTGAGTTGCTTAGCTCCTCGCCATTGCTGAGGCTGGCTTTGAACTCGCAATTCTCCTGTCTCAGCCTCCCAAAGTGCTGGGATTACAGGCTTGCGCCACCGTGCCCGGCTTTGTTCTGTTTGATACCAGGGATTGAACAGGGGCACTCAGCCACTGAGCCACATCCCCAGCCCTTTTTTTGTATTTTATTTAGAGACAGGGTCTCACTGAGATGCTTAGGGCCTCAGCCTCCCAAACCACTGGGATTACAGGCATGTGTCACCACACCCAGCATGTATGAGGTTTTATATCCCATGATTATGCTTGATATAAAGTTAGTGGTAAAGGGAGTTTTATTTATTTAGATTTACTTTTATTCATTTAGCTTTTTGGTACTGGAGGTTGAACCCAGGAGCACTTTACCACTAAGCCCACATCCTCAGTCCTTCTTAAATTTCAAGACAGTCTTGTGAAGTTGCTGAGGCTGGCCTGGAACTTGTGGTCCTCCTGCCTTGGCCTCCCAAGTTCCTGGCATTACAGGTGTGTGCCACTGCACCTGGCTCCCATGGGCATTTAAAAATGTTCATCATGGATTTGTGGTTTCATTTCAGTGTAATGGGTGGGAGTGTGTGTGCTATTTTTTTTTTCAGTAAAATTGGAACTCTTAATTATCATTTGAATTTTCAGAGGTAGCTTTTGATGTTTTCCATTTTGTTGTTTTAGGTTCGTTACAGGGAACGCATCACCATTCTTCGAGGGAATCACGAGAGCAGGCAGATCACACAAGTTTATGGTTTCTATGATGAGTGTTTAAGAAAATATGGAAATGCAAATGTTTGGAAATATTTTACAGATCTTTTTGACTATCTTCCTCTCACTGCCTTGGTGGATGGGCAGGTTTGTGCATTTTAAAACTCATTGCTAATTATTCTTAGGAACCTACTTCCTTAATGTTTATGTGCCTTTAACTTTTTTTCCACCCTCACATCCTTTTGGGGATTTTTTTCTGAGGGGCAGTAAATATTGATAGCATTCATTTAAAACTTTTTTAATGCTCTCTTTGTATCAGGCTCTAATTGTATGGGGTAGGATCACAGGGATGGAAAATGTAGATCATCAAGCCTGTTAGTCTGTTTTTGGAGAAGTCTAGGAAATGTATTGTGAGTTCTTTACTGGTCCAGGTAGAAGTGTGCACAGAACTTGGAAGAAAATTCTGAATATGAAGATATTATATTAGTCTGTGGCAGGGGTTGGGGGAATTAGACACATTTTCTTGAAGGAGCTGACTGAGGTAGAGATAGTGATGGTTTGTCAGGAAGAAAGAAAGATATTCAGTAGTTTGGTGTTGCCTGCAGCAAAAATGGATCCTGCAGAGTTAAGTCTCATTAGGCAGAGCCCAGAAATATCAGTGAGGCCAGTGATGGGGCTATTGCCTGAGGCTTAGTCCAGAATATTTAACATTTCTTTAGGTGAAGTTAACATTTTAAACCAATCTTTTTTCAGATCTTCTGTCTACATGGTGGCCTCTCACCATCCATAGATACACTGGATCACATCAGAGCACTTGATCGCCTACAAGAAGTTCCCCATGAGGTATGACTTTTATTTGGTAATAAATACTTCTCAGAAAACTTTGTAGGGAGAGGAGAAATTTAATTGTAATTGGTTCATTATATGTATTTGTTCATTTAATCCTCAAAAACAATTTCACAAGATATAAGCACTCTTGTCAACCCTATTGTTCAGAAGAAGCTAGAAAACTGCTAAAATAATAGCTGTAGGACCAGGCTTGAAAAGAACCTATGTTCGAGGCTGGGGTGGTGGCTCAGTGACAGCGCTTGTCTAGCATCTGCAAGGCACTGGGTTCGATTCTCAGCACCATATAAAAAAAAAAACAAAGCCCTTGACACCTAAAAAAATTAAAAAACAAAACAAAACCTATGTTGTCTTAAGAACCTTTGCCTGACCCAGGCATGGTGGTGCATACCTGTAATTCCAGTGAGTCTGGAACCTGAGACAGAAGGATCCCTGATTTGAGGCCAACCTGGGCAACCTATCAAGACCTTGTCTGAAAACAAAAAAATAAAAAGGCCTGGGGATGTATTTCAGTGGTAGAGTGCCTGCCCCCTGGGTTTAGTATCCAGTACCTTAAACACTAGCCAATACTCCCTAATAGTGAAAGTTGCCTACGATAAGGAGATTAGGGCATGTTGCTATTAGGACCCGGTGTTGTCATGTGTTCCTCTAAAAGCTGGAAAACATGTCTTTGAGATGTTTTAACTGGAAAATCTGTTACTGTTTTCAGCAAATACTACTAAAAAGTGTGACTTAGTACTGTGCTGTTTCTGATGACTTACTCAAATTATGCATTTGATATTTTTGTAAAAGGTTTTTGTAATGTGAATTTGCTTTGTAGGGTCCAATGTGTGACTTGCTGTGGTCAGATCCAGATGATCGCGGTGGTTGGGGTATATCTCCTCGAGGAGCTGGTTACACATTTGGGCAAGATATTTCTGAGACATTTAATCATGCCAATGGCCTCACGTTGGTGTCTAGAGCTCACCAGCTGGTGATGGAGGTATGTTTTGTTCTTTGAAACATGATTTGTTTTTTAGTAAACTAAAGGAAAAAGGATATAGAAAAGAAGCAGCATTCATATTAATGCTTTAGTGACATTCTATGTATTTCTTCTGGTGAGGTTGCCATTATAGCCTGAATCTTTTCAGTATATGTACATTAGAATTAAAATCAAACTTTCGATGATAATGAAATACATATTTAATCCAGTTTCACAGAATTCTTAATGGCAGGGAAGGTACTTGAGATTTAAGTGTGGGAAAGTACAATGCAGGGCGATGGGGAATGATAAACATCATTTTATGATTCTGTTTTTGTTTATTTCATATATTTAGCATCTTAAGTGGGAGAGAAGGAAAAAACAAATGTTAAGTGGTCCTTTAGGTAGGATTGCAGATGATTTGAATGAAAAAACTTAACAGGAAACATACTGGGATTCTTGGCACAGACATGTGATTAGTATACTTTTAGAGGTAGAGTACTATTTAAATTAATACTAATGCAGCTTTGTGATTATTGTTAATAAAATCTGACTTGGCTAAAGACAGTGAAAGAACTGAACTGTTCAGTTGTGTGAACACTACTGAACACAAAATATATCAGAAGTACCTCATTTATTCAGGAGGGCTTTGTGAAGCTAAAGATCTAGAATCATATCTCATTTGTACCTCCCTGGTAATTGACCAGCTTAGGGGCCCTCACTTATGACTGAGGAACAAACAAGATTCTGGTCTCAAGGAGTAGGTATATTAGTCCGGTTTTTGTCACTAAAACAAAATGCTCAACATAAGCTTTTTGTAAAGTAGAGAGGTTTGTTCTGCCTCATGTTTTGTCAGAGGGTGACACATGGCAGGACCCTGTGTTAGAGCAGATGGTAACATCTCTAGCCAGGAAGCAGAGGACACAGAGCATGCAACCCAGTGGCCTGAGGACCTCCAACTAGGCTTCACCTTCTAAAGGTTCCAATAGCTTCCCAATAGCTGCACCCTGGGGACCACATCTTTAACATGTGGGCCTTTGGAGGATATTGGCATTCAAACTATAGCAGTAGGTATTTGCTTCTAAAAGGAATAAGCTGAGTTGGGTGTGGTGGCGCACGCCTATAATCCCAGCACTTAGGGAGGCTGAGACAGGAGAATGGTGAGTTCAAAGCCAGCCTCGGCAACGGTGAGGTGCTAAGCAACTCAGTGAGACCCTGTCTCTACATAAAACACAAAATAGGACTGAGGGTGTGGCTTAGTGGTCGTGTGCCCCTGAGTTCAACCCCCGGTACCAACAAAAACAAAACAACAACCACCCCCCCAAAAAAAGGAATGCGCTGTTTAAGGACTTTGCAGTAAGAGAGGGTGATGAGACACTGCCATTTAGAGAAGGACAGATAAGCAGTTTATTCTTCAGTGATTAGTGATATTTTTTAAAGTTGTTATAATAAACTAATTTTGTGATTTGGGGGGAAAGTATACACATACTGATATTTCTTAAGCCTTTGCAGGGAGGGATGTCACATTTAGTTGTACAGGAAAGGAATAAATAAGCTTTAATTCCTTTCTTCTCCTTGTAGGGATATAACTGGTGCCATGATCGGAATGTAGTAACGATTTTCAGTGCTCCAAACTATTGTTATCGTTGTGGTAACCAAGCTGCAATCATGGAACTTGATGATACTCTAAAATATTCTTTGTAAGTATTTACACCTGAGCATGTGGTTGCTATTCCTAAATATTTAATTTTAATAGTGTTCATAAGCTTAGCTAAGGCAGACTCCAACTTGGTCTCTGAAATGGACCAATGATGTGTTTCAACAGAAGCTAACTCTTCCTACATAGATTCTAATATGAATTACTAGATTTTTTAACTTTTAAACCATGTTTTTGTTATGGAGTTAATAAAATATATTCTGAGGATGAGAGATCAGATATACTCTGTTAGATATTATAAGATTTGCTTATTAGCCACCAAGCGGGGTGGCTCACACCTGTAATCCCAGTGGCTCTGGAGGCTGAGTCAGGAGAACTGCGAGTTCAAAGCCAGCCTCCGCAGCTTAGCAAGGCCCTAAGCAACTCAGTGAGACCCTGTCTGTAAATTGAAATATAAGAAAGGGCTGGGAGCCGGGCGCGGTGGCTCAAGCCTGTAATCCCAGCACTTAGGGAGGCTGAGACAGGAGAATCGCGAGTTCAAAGCCAGCCTCAGCAATGGCGAGGCACTAAGCAACTCAGTGAGACCCTGTCTCTACATAAAACACAAAATAGGGCTGAGGATGTGGCTCAGTGGTCGAGTGCCCCTGAGTTCAATCCCCGGTACCAC
>CM053405.1:117451982-117577853 GCA_028644305.1 Xerus rutilus
GGAAAGGGCTGGGGATGTGGTTCGGTTGTTAAGTGCCCCTTGGTTCAATCACTGGTACCAGTGCTTATTAGCCAGGTATGCTTGAAGGAACCTGTACTCCCAGCTACTCAAGGGGCAGAGGCAGGAGGATTGTGAGTTTGAGGCCTGCCTGGGCAACATAGCAAGACCCTGTCTCCTCTTTAAAAAACATTTCCTCTTTAAAAAAATTTAGTAGAACCCTTTCTTTTGACCCTCCCCCCCATTACTATAAGAACCTTCTTTCAAACAGTCTTAGACGGACCCCCATTGTATAAAAGCATAGCTTCTCTGGCTGAAGTTGCTTTGGTTTTTTTCAAGGGGAGTACAAATAGAAAAATAAACGCATGATTCAGCTGCAGTTCGGGCTGTTTCATTAAGAGAAGTTAAACTTAGAAAAAAAACATGTAAATTTGATGACTGGAGTTCTTAATTTTGATTGTTCCCAAGACATTCATTTATTGACCATGAATCTTGTCTGGTTTTGCAGCTTGCAGTTTGATCCAGCACCTCGTAGAGGCGAACCACATGTTACTCGTCGTACCCCAGACTACTTCCTGTAATGAAATTTTAAACTTGTACAGTATTGCCATGAACCATATATTGACCTAATGGAAATGGGAAGAGCAACAGTAACTCCAAAGTGTCAGAAAATAGTTAACATTCAAAAAACTTGTTTTCACATGGACCAAAAGATGTGCCATATAAAAATACAAAGCCTCTTGTCATCAACAGCCGTGACCACTTTAGAATGAACCAGTTCATTGCATGCTGAAGCGACATTGTTGGTCAAGAAACCAGTTTCTGGCATAGCGCTATTTGTAGTTACTTTTGCTTTCTCTGAGAGACTGCAGATAATAAGATGTAAACATTAACACCTCGTGAATACAATTTAACTTCCATTTAGCTATAGCTTTACTCAGCATGACTGTAGATAAGGATAGCAGCAAACAATCATTGGAGCTTAATGAACATTTTTAAAAATAAGTACCAAGGCCTCCCCTTTACTTGTGAGTTTTGAAATCGTTTTGTTTATTTTCAGGGAAACCGTTTAATTTAATTGTATGATTTGTCTGCACTCAGTTTATTCCCTTCTCAAATCTCAGCCCCATATGTTGTTCTTTGTTATTGTCAGAACCTGGTGAGTTGTTTTGAACAGAACTGTTTTTCCCCCTCCTGTAAGACGATGTTACTGCACAAGAGCACTGCAGTGTTTTTCATAATAAACTTGTGAACTAAGAACTGAGAAAGTCAAATTTTAATTGTATCTATGGACAAGACTGGTGCTGTTTATTTAAAAAGATTAATCAATTGATGAATTTTAGAATTTGTAGAATTCTAGGTAAAGAAAAATAAAAAAAATCAAGGCCACTACATAATCTCTCTGGTAACTCCTTGACATGAACTTGAAGATTTATTTGTATTGCATATAGTAAATTTGTCAGGTTGCTGGTTTCCTCTTGTTTGTAAGAAGGGAAATCTACGCTGCTTCAGTAAGACCTACTTGTGAAACCTTATTTGTAACTTATGAGTTAAGTTTTTAAGGTTTTGTTTTAGTAAGACGGCATGTTTTTTAGGTAGAGCTTAAATGATGTGTCTGCTTAGTGCAGTTTCTGGTTACAGATATTATATTGCTATGTATAAGTTCTTTAAAATGATTGACAGATTGGTAAGTTCTTAACTATTTGTACATTATTAAGTCATGTTAAGAAAGCAGTGAAAACATTAACCTGTGTTAAAATTTCTAAGTGATAATGAAATGAAATGGATAAATATTGTTGGATCATGGTTTAGTGTTATATGCATTGACCCAAAGAGGTAAGTGGCACCTGAAGTGCCAGTGTTCAACATTTAATGAAAATTCCTACTTTTATCCTTGGAATGGAATTAGAAGCTAAAACAGTTCTCTGGGAACTAACATTTCATTTGATATTTTAAGCTACTAGGGTAAACTTTAGGATATTTAATCATTACTTGTGGCAGTGTAGTAAATAAATGTTTCCTTACTTTGTACTGTGTTGAATTTGGAACCAATAGAGAACTTACAGCATTTCCCTTTTTTAAGAAGCTTGAGGAAAATACACACATATACTCAGTTTTGAAATGTATGTGTGTATAATTGGCAGACATTTTCTTGAGTGGTCCACTTTTTCTCTCTGATCTGAAAGATAATATATCTGGTGTACGGGGTTAATTGTCCAGGGCAGAAAGCTCTTAATATTTCTGCATGTTTTTTTGCTTTGCTTTGTCATAACTGGACACACAGCCTACCTATATGTAGTGGTTTTAATGTGATGCCCAAGTGATATGGACACCAAACAGCTGTTTTTCAGGTCCCATGGTATGAGAATTTGACTCTAAGGGAATACATACCTTGTAGTTGGTGTGGTACTGTCGTCCAGGTACAGATTCTGTAAATCTTGTGGGTTAGCAGAACGGGGTCCGTGGTGAAAATTGCTTGGTTTTAGGATAATTGTTGAATTGAGGAGAATGACTGGGTTTTCCATGTCAACTAGAAAGTGTTAGTACCTTACCTGCTAATGAAATGTGTGAAGAAAGCATGTTGGTGAGTATGGTAATTTATAATTATGTTTGGATGGGAATCACTTCAGTTGAGTGGTATTGTCGACTTCTTTCAATTAGAAACAGATGAGAATAAGATTTTCATAACAAACTTTTTTAAAGCTGCTTGTGTTCTAAGAACAAAGGCCTGTCGAGAATGAGTATTTTCTGGACTGGGGTTGTAACTCAGCAGCAGAGTGCTTACCTAGCATGCAGGATGTCTTGGGTTTGATCCCTGACACTGCAAAACAAAGTGTTTTTTTGTTTGATTGTTTTTTGTTTTTGGGGGAGGGTTTTGGGTGGTTTTGTTTTGGTTTTTTTTTTTTTTTTTTTTTTTTTTTGGTTTTTGGTTTTGTGTTGCTGGGATTGAACCTAGGGCTTTCTGCATGTAAGCGAGCACTCTACCACCTGAGCCATACCTGACAGCCCCTCAAAACAAAGTTTTAAATGAATGTTGCGAGCACTCTATACTGAGGACTTGCAGCAGTTTGCTTTGCAACTGAATAAATGTGTGTATTTCTTGGGTTGAGAGTTTTAAGCAAATGATTTTTTTTTTACATTGTGTAATTTAAAATAAAACAGATAAAAAGATAAAAATTGTACTTAATGGGGTACCATGTACTCTTTCAGTACATGTATACATTATGGGATGTTTAAATTGTTCTAACCCATTTTGATCCATAGTCCCAGATGTAGATCACCTATAAAAACAAATAAGTATATAACATAAGAATATGATAATTCATATAAGCTCTATGTTATGATTTTGGGCCCATTTTAGTGCACCTTTGTCAATTTCATTGAAATATTTGCAGAATTGAAAACTTGAGACTTAAGGGGTCAAGCATATCTATCTCAAGCATTTATCATTTCTTTATGGTGAAAACTTTCAAAATCCTTTCTTGTACATTTTTGAAATGTTATTTTGTATGTTATTATTACCCATAGTTACCCTGTTGTGCAATAGCACACCAGGACTATTTGCTCCTATCTTGTTCTTAGTGCAAACCTTTTCTTATCCCTCTCCACCCCTATACAAATGTAAAATTTTCCCCCTGGGCTGCATATTAAACAATGACTTAGAAAGGGATAGGTATTTCTGTGGTTCTCAATCTTGATGCCTGTAGAGGTTCTGATTTAAATTGTTTGGAGGAGTGCCCAAGTGATTCTAATTTATTTTTAGGGTTAAGAACTCACTGTTTCCCAACTACAAATTTAAGAAAACTGGATTATGTCATAAATTGCTGGTGGAGGTTTTATTTGGGCATTCTTGATGGTGTCTATTTCAATTATAGTTTGAGCTTTTATGTCTTAGGACTATAAGTACATTTTCTGCTTTTATATATGTATATTTAAATAATTGCACAAGTGCTGCTGTGGAGACAAAAACGGTATGTTGCTACAGCACTGTTGGCTTGCAAGCATTGCTATCCTGGTAAATAGGTTAAAATTTATCAATTGATATATAAATTGGAAAGAAGGAAAATGACTTTTTAAAAATTGAACATAAAGTGTGGGAATGTAGTTCGGTGGCAGAGCACTTGCTTAGCGTGCTCAGGGCCCTAAGTACAATCCTCACCCAGCACCTTAAAAAAAAAAAGTGGCTCATACAGAGATTAATGATAATTAAGTGGAATAGGCACCAGATCCCAGTTCACTTTTGTTATTAAGAGGCAGAAGAGGAAATCATAGCTAGTGATACAGTGCTGAAAAAAGACCACACTTGTTTTTTGGTTTTTTAAATTTTTTTTTAAATTTTTTTTAATATATTTTTTTAGTTGTAGATGGACACACTGTCTTTATTTTATTGCTTTGTATGTGGTGCTGAGGATCGAACCCAGGGCCTCACGCATGCGAGGCAAGTGCTCTACCGCTGAGCTACAATCCCAGCCCCACACTTGTTTTTAATGACAATTGCAAACCCTTATGATTAAAGTTAAAAAGTAATTTGTATCCTTAGGCTTGGCAGAAGTAGCTGGGCTAGTAAATAGTTTTTTCTGCAGTGTTAATGCAGGAGACCACTGCTTGTGGCTTATTTTACTGCTCTAAAACTCTGGGAATCTTTCTTGATAGCCTCAGCCATGGTGTACAGTCTCAACCACACATGCCTTCAGTGGGGAAGACTTTTTTGGGGGATAGGAGTACCAGAGATTGAACCCAGAGGCACTTCACCACTGAGCCACATGCCCAGACCTTTTTTATATTTTTTTAGAGACAGAGTTTCACTGAGTTACTTAGGGCCTCAGCCTCTAGAGTGGATGGGATTACAGGCACACCCCACCACACATGGATGGGAAAGACTTTTTTAAAATATTTTTTCTAGTCGTTGATGGACCTTTATTTTATTTATTTATATGTGGTGCTGAGAATCGAACCCAGGGCCTCACACATGCAAGGCAAGTACTCTGCCACTGAGTCACAACCCCAGCCCCAGGACTTTTTAATAGATTCTACCATACATGTTCTTCAAAGAGATGATTAAGTAGATCTGAGTTTTGTTTCCCTTTCCCTGAGGAGGACCCCTGCCTAGCAGATCTTTCTTAGTGTGGTGATATGCTACAGCCACCAGCAATTGATATTCCCATTAGTGGAAGTGAAGGTCCAGAATTGTGATAGAAAAGGAAGTTAGAGTATTCCTTGCTATGTGTAATACTAGGGAGACTAAAGTGAAAGGTCTGATTAAGGCTACTGTTAATGCTCAACTCTGTTGAGTTTCTTTACCAGGAAACTGATCTGTAAGGAGACTCAGTGGTCTGATTTGGTTCAGGCTTTTGTAGTGATTCCAGAACTATTCCAGTGTGGGGGGCTGGGGGTGAGGCTTGTCTAGTGTGCTAAGGTTTTGTAGTCCTAGTGAAGTGTGAGCCTTGGTCAAGTAAGTCTCAGGGGAAAACTAAGATATGGTACAATTAGAATCTGTAGGCTGTGTTGTTGAGTCCAGCCTTTTCCGGTAAGTCTCTTTGAGCAGCAGTGAAGGTGTTAGATATGTGTTGAATGCTGTAGTCAGAGGAAGAAGCTGTTTAATATATTTGGTCTTGAGCATTTATTTGTCTCCTGGAAACATCAATTTTTTTTTGGTACTGGAGATTGAACCCAGGATTGCTTAACCACTGAGTCATATCCCCACTTCTTCCTATGTTTTTATTTTGAGACAGGGTCTTGCTAATTTGCTGAGGCTGGTCTTGAACTTGAAATACTCCTGCTTCAGCCTCCCATTATAGGTATGTGCCACCATGCCTAACAACATGTTTATTTCTAATTCGGTAGAAATAAATAAAACTACTATTGTAATTTTAATCCTCTTAATGATTTGTCACTAAAAGATAGGGCTAGGGTTGTGGCTCAGTGATAGAGTGCTTGCCTAGCATGTGTGGGGCACTGCGTTCAATCCTCAGTACCACATAAAAATAAATAAATAAAGGTAAAGTGTCCATATACAACTAAAAATTTTAAAGTTAAAGACAAACCCAAGGTTTTGCTTGCTTCTTCCCAGTAGCTGTGTTAGGACTGATTGTAGAGTAAAAGCATAAAGGAGAGTAGGTAATTGAAATATGAATCAAGGCTGAGGCAGGAGGATCACAGGTACAAGGCCAGCCTCGACAACTTAGACCCTGCCTCAGACTTTAAAAAAAGATTTTGGAGATGGCAGTATAGGTGGTTCTCAAGACCTCTGGAAAGGACAGTGTGCTGTGAGACCTTACATAGCTACTGCACCATATTTTGCCCTTAGTTTCAGCCCTGGTTTGGGGTTTTCTTAAAATAGAATCAGTGATTACTTTATATAGGTTTTTGGGATTTTCCAACTTCCCTTCACATCTTAGGAATAATAGTCCTACTCTAGATGCCAGGATTTTAAAAATAGGGCTGGGAATATGAGTGGATGATTTGTGGATTTTCAGAATGAAATTATGTAAGCTACCCTTTGCAAACATTTCTGCTATCAACCTGAGTGGCAGATAGTCTACAGCATTTGGTATGTTAAAAGAGTGCAGAGCGGGGCTGGGGTTATGGCGCAGTGGTAGCGTGCTCGCCTAGCATGCGTGAGGCACTGGGTTCGATCCTCAGCACCACATAAAAATAAAATAAAGATATTCTGTCCACCTACAACTAAAAAATAAATATTTAAAAAAAAAAAAAAAAAAAAGAGTGCAGAGCAAGTGATTAGTGGCATCTATAAATTTGATGTTGCAATCTTTAAGGTAATAGTTGGCATATTCTGAGTCAGCTTCAATGTTTCAAGCACTCTCAGTGATGAAATAACAATTACTGCAAAGGATTGAGTTGGATTCAGTGACCAGGAAAGCAGGAAATACTGGGTGTTCAATCCTGAAATGGCAGAAATAATCTAATAGTGAATAGTGTCTAGCATTGGGTATTTCCCATGTGCAAGACTTCATGTGGATTATTTTATTGACTTGGGTCAACATAGTTTAGAAGAACAAAAGTTTTAGAAGTTTCTGTTCTTGACATTCTGATCTGAGTCCCTAACTTTCAGAAAGCATCAGTAGTTTATAGCCTTTGTTGGAGCTTTTATGTAGTAGGTTTTGAAGGGTGGGCAGGAGCCTACAGTGCTTTTGGGTTGAGAAAGTGACCTGGGTTTGTGACTGACAACTGCTTCAGGGGGCAAGTATATGACAGCCCCTTTGGGAAGCATGGTCAGGGAGACTTGCACCTTGGGCTTTTTCAAGTGTTGGCCTAGATCGGTTATCTTCTGTTCTCATAGTTCGTGCAGTGACCTAACTGTCTCAAGGCCATTTATTTGAACCAGGTTTTAAAAAGTAGCTGGCTGAGGTTGATCCAGAAAATGACTCAGTCCACAGCCTGTTGCTCCTAAAGATAATAGAATTTTCACAGAGGATCAATCAAATATATTAGAAAGGAAAATTCATGGTTTTCTTAAAGAAATACATGTGGAATGGGGCACTCCATCTTTAACTTCTAAGAGTACATTGATGTGAAATAATCCCCCTTTTTTTCTGCCTAAAAGGTCAGTTGTTTGGACAGTGTTCTTGTAGTTGAGGAATGACTTAAATTTTTTAGTCTCTGTATAGCACCTTGGAAACTAGTCAGCTGTTCAGGTTAGTAGCAAGGATAGTAATGAAGGAAGTCTCATACTCACCATTTGTCACCTGACCATCTTTCCTCCTTTATTGAAGCCAGAAGCAAATTACTTTCTTGTCTAATTCATGGAAGATGACTTCACAAAAACTGCCCATCTTTGATTTGTATATGTGCTCATTTTAAAATCTTTTCTGCTTTTATTATATTTGTAAAATCAAGCAGTAGAGATGTATGCAAAAAAAAATTATCTCCAGCTTTACTCCTGGGAGGTGGTCACTGTTAATAGTTGTGCATACCTTCATAGAGCAACATATACAAGTGTGCCTGTTCGAAGAGTGGTTACGCTGTTAACTTCCCTTGTGATCATTGTGTGATTTTTATGTGTGTACACATGCATCCCAATCAATATGAGCTTTTAATTATTTTACAAGTAACTATGAGTTGGTGGAAGTATACTGGGTCTTTGAAGTGGTTAAATGTTAAGCAAGGAGGCAAAATGTAAGCTAATTCAATAGTTTGTGTGTGACCACGAGTGGGCATAGCTCGGTGTAGGGTGACCAGTTGTCCTAGTTTTCCTTGGAGTTGAAGATTTAAGCAGAGCTTTCAATTCTGAAGCCAAAGTGGTTGGTCACCATAAGATGGGGTCCTGTACCAACATTTTACAAGCACAGAAAGTGTTTCCCACCTTCACCACCTTGACAGAATCTGAGCTCTGCTTTGGCTTACAGTGGGATCCTGATGAAGGGGAGGTGGCAATTGAATGAATTTACTGAGTCCTGACTTCTAAAGACCCATCTGTTGTTTAACTTGATGTCCTTGCTTTAAGTCTGTGACTCGAACCTCCTGATTCCTGACATCCAAGCCTTGTTCTTTATGCCCTTCAAGTCTGGATGCAAAGTTCAGAAATCATTTGTTTAAAGGGTCTATCAGAGGTAGGAATAAATTAACAGAAATAGGAAGGGGATAAACAAAGTGTGTGTTGAGGTAAGAGGTATGAAACTAGCCAAAAAAGCTTAGTTCTCAGCCAGGAATAAGGGGCCACTGCTCCCTGGGGAGCACAGCCAAGTGACTCAGGAAGATGTTGACCATAGTGTTTGAGTAACATCCATGGGTAGTAAGCCATGACTAGGCACCAGCTGAGCTGAGTGGTTTGGTGGCATGCCACAGGTACTTTGAATTGGACAAATGACTGGACAGCCTTGGAGGGCTTGGGAGCCATTTTTACTTCATTGCATCACAGAACTGTGGCCTTTTTCCGTAGACAACTACATTATTTGCAAAGGAAATGGGGACTTGGTCCCAGGTATGCTGTATAGGTCATTGTAGCTTTGAGGTTTCTTCATCAGCTGTTTCTGTTACAAGTCTTTTGAAATGTAACAGCTTTTAATAGGACCAACAAAGAAATGGATTCAAGCACTCATCCAGCACCTAATTACTGAGCATCTGTTATGTGCGAGGTGTTACCCAGCACTGAGTAAGACGGTGTCCTTGTGATGCTTCTATTCATGAGGGATACATACAAAAGTGAGATAGGAATAATGTGCTATGAAACAGAAGGACAGGAGGCAAGAAGGTAAAAAGTTCAGAGGTGTAGTTTGTAGGACAGCAATGATCATGACCTGATAACATCCCTAGTGGTCTCTGCTTTCTGCTGCTAGGGACAGGAGTTCTGGTGCAGTGGGAAGGATACCTGGTGGATGGGAACCTTGTAGTTCAGGCACAAATATATTCTGACCAGAACCTGTTGCCCACATGTGAGCAGCAGGACATGGCCTAGATAAGTTGATAAAACTACAGGTGCCAAAGGGCCCATAGTTAACTGCCAGATAATCCCAATGCCCTATACTTCTTAGATCCTTTCTCAGGCTTCCAAAGGACTGATTCACAGTCCTCTCAAGTTACGAGTACCTCCTCTCCACATTAGACCTTGGTGACCTCCCTTATTAGTACTTCAAAGCTCAATCAGACAAATGTTCTTTCTTCCTGCCATCACAGGCACTAGTCTTACAACTGTACCTCTAACCTTGACCTCCTCAATTGGACTATTCCCATGAGCATACAAACATAGCTCTGTGTTCAGTCTTAAAAACAGACTTCTTTGACCTCACAGTCACTCCTCATAAGTGCCTACTTCTCTTCTACATTTCTCTGAGCAAAACTAGAAAGATAATGTTTTGTCCCAGTTTCTCATACCACATTCTTTTCTCAGTACCCGCCTCTGCTGAAATCAAGGTTTAGCAAGGCGATTTTCACATTGGTAAGTATATTTTTCTGATTTTAAATTTCATTATTTAGCATTTGAAATAATCTTGGCCTTTTGGCTAATATCAAATAAAATGATTGACCAAAGCAATTTCCTGGACATAATTTCTTCCTTGTCTATTTTTTTGTTTGTTTTTTAATAGTGGGAATTAAACTCATGTGTGCTAGGCAAGTGCTCTGCTACTGAGCTACCCAGCCTGCTAGTCTCTTAACTAAATGATCTTGTCCAGTCCCATCTATTTGCCAGAAAGCCCTAATTTTTTATTTATTTATTTTTGTACCAGGGATTGAACCCTGGGGCGCTTAACCACTGAGTCATATCTCCAGCCCTTTTTATATTTTATTGTGAGACTGGGTCTCACTAAATTTCTGAAGCTTGCTTTGCACTTGTAATCCTCCTGCCTCATCCTCCCCAGCTGCTGGGATTACACCCCCACATCTGGCCAAAATGTCCCAATTTATGTCCTTAATGCCAGTTTCTCCCTCAGCTTACAGAGGTAAATCTAGCATCTCAAACTAAGTTTGTGATCTCCCACATTCCTGTGGTTTTCTTTCTTTTTTCTTTTAAAAATATTTTTAGTTGTAGATGGACATAATTAATACCTTTATTTTTAAAATATTTTTTAGTTGTCAATGGACCTTTATTTTACTTATTTGTCATGGTGCTGAGAATTGAACCCAGTGCCTCACACATGCTAGGCAAGCACTCTACCACTGAGCCACAACCCCAGCCCAGTATCTTTTTAAAAAAATTTTTTTATGTGGTGCTGAGGATTAAACCCAGTGCCTCACACGTGCTAGGCAAAAGCTCTACCATTGAGCTACAACCCAGGCCTCGGGATATCTCTCAGTAAACGGTACCACTCTTCATATAGTTTTCATTAACATCTGTTTCATCCATGTGTAGTCCTGTAATCACATCTCCAAATACATCTTTCTCATCTCCACTGTCCCCACTCTCCAAGCTTCCTAAAAAGTTTTGCTACTTCTCTTCCCCACCCCACCCCAATTATAGCCCATTCTCTGCATAATCAAGAGCATTCTTTCGAAACTAGAACTGATCATGCCTCATGCTGTTTACCCCCTCATCCCCTGAGGCTGCTTAAAGCAAATGGAATGAAATCAAACTTGCTCATGATGTCTTCCAAAACTGGATTTGCTTCTCTGCCTTCATCTCTTCATTCTCTTCCCTGTTCATTAAGCTCTAATAATGTTGGCCTTGCTGTTCCAAGATCATTCTTGGAGCCTTTGTGCACACCCTTGAGTGTCTCATCTCTTGCTGGTGCCTTCAGGCAGGTTTCTGTTTTGATGTATTCCTCTCCCCTCACTTTCTAAACCATTTTTCTTGATAGTATTTATCCACCTAACATTCTCTTGTTTGTGCTTACTACATCTCACCCATTAGAAGGTAAGCTCCTTGGGGGCAGAAGTTTTTTTTTTCTCTCTTACCATTGTTTGGGGGGCAGTGCTAAACACTCATTGTCATAGTCCATACTGGCACTCGTGGGCTTGGACTTGAGGTACCCCTTGGAGAAATAACTGCCACTCAGTAGTTCCCTGACTGGACACTCAGCAGACATAGGCACTTGGCTTGTAGTACATACTCAGGTCACATGACTTCACTGATATTTGTCCCCATGTGGTTCTTGAGATGCAACTCAAGATCCCTCATGGATCTCCACAGGCAGCTGGTTGGCTGGCAGACTTTTCAGAGGTTGCCCTCTCTGTTGATTTTTGCCCTGGTATACTGGCCCCGTGTGACATGTTGGTGCTGGGGTCCTCTGGGTCCCCATAGCAGAAGGGTAAGAGGACATAACTGGTAAGTCATGCATGCCATTGTTTTCTCATCTGTGAAGGAGCCCTTGCTGCACTGCCCTGCATTGATCACTGCCCTGTTCCTGACTCAACCTGCCCTACTCCTGCTGCCAGGACTTAACTCTGTACTCCCATTTCGCAGAGGGACAGTTGTGGTCCAGAGGGCTGGAGGCTGGTTCCCAGTTTACACTATGGGCATGAGATCAAGCTGCACTGGTATTCAGCCACTGGTGGCCAGGCCAGGGGTCTGGGCAAGATTCTCTCCTGCAGAGGAGAGGCAGCCTCTGAAGTCAGCCCAGTGAGGGTCCAGGCCAGGAGGACAAGCCTGGAAGAAGCCCAGGAAAGGGGCACTTTTTGGACAGCCATCTGGACCTCTGGCACCACCTGTTGGTCAGAGCCAGTCAGTGCTGGTAGTTCTTAAGTTATCCAGAACCAGACTATAGAGCATTCATATATCCTTGTTTCTGCCTTTATTTGGACTCAATGTGGCCACTCTGAGTGCACACAGTCTTCCCTCTGGTGAAGGGTGGAGCAGAGTGTAGGCCATTCTCTTCTGAGAAGCTCTGACCCTATCTGTAGTGAGTCAGTCAGACTTAGGTTCAAATTGCATCTCCCCAGTTACTGAGATATGGCCTGGGGCAAGTTACAAAACCCATCTCAGCCTTGCAATTTCTCCTGTAAAATGGATGTAGTAATAGTAACTACCTCCTGGAGTTGTGAAGATAATATACAGGAAGACTTCACCTCATTGCCCAGCAGGACCAAGTTTCTAGGTCCACTGATTTGAGCATTGCTTCTCAGTCCTTCCTCAGGTAGGCCCACTTTGGTTTGACGAAACCCTCCAATCCAGCCTGGGCCCTGGGGGAGCCTGACCTCTGATAGTGTGGAGTACAAACATGGATCAAAAAGTTTTCTCCACCAGTTAAGTGTATAAACAGCTTCTGCCTGGAGCTTCCATAGCAGCTCCCTGAGGAAGCTTGGTGGTCCACAGACCACCAGAGGTGGCATTACACTGATTGCCTCCAGTTAAGGCAAGGAGGCAGACAAATGTAGTTTCTTTTTGTAGTTTTGTCCAAGATCAAGATCCAAAGTTGGATTCAAGCTATGGGAAAATAAGTCCTTTCTGTGTGCAGGGACCTTGTGGAAATTCTTTACCTTCCCTCCCAGCAGCTCTCATTGCTCCTCTGGCCTTGGCTGTGAATGGTTGGGCAGCCATGTGAAAGAGAGGCTACAGGAGCTCAAGTTTCCTTCAGGAACTCACGCTGGCATTATGCCAAGGATGTTATGTGCAACATTGTATTGACACATTTTCCTCATTTTTTGAGTTATGTACATGCAGTAAAGTATATAAACATAATTGTAGCTTAGTGAATTTTTATATATGCACACACGTGAAACCACCACCTAGATAAAGATAGAAAGTGTCTGGCAGCATCCCAGAGACTTCATTCATCAGTACCTGCCACCTGCTAAAGGTAACCATTATTGTCTCCCCTCTCCGTAGTTTTTGCCTCTTTTTTGGTCTTTAAGTGGATCTGTACAATAAGTACTCTTGTATGTAGCTGCTTTCATTTAACATTGTGAGATTAATCCATGTTATTGATATCAGTAGTTTATTTTTCACTATTGTTTAGTTTTCCATTATATGAATATACTATAAATTATTTGTTTTTATGGTTGATGTATTTGTTATTTCTAATTTTTTACTCTTATGAATAAAGCTGCCACTATGGTTTGGATGTGGTTTTGGTGTATCCCCCAGGGGTTCATGTCTGGAAGCTTGTTCCCTGGTGTGATGTTGAGATGGTGGAACTTTTTGCTTTTGTGTGTGTGTTTGTGTGGTACTGGAGATCGAACCCAGGGGTGCCTTATCACTAGGCTGTACCCTCAGCCCTTTTTATTTTTTGAGACAGGATCTTGCTAAATTGCTGACCTTGAACTTGTGATCTTCCTACCTTAGCACCTCAAATTGCAGGGATTACAAGCATTCACCACCATGCCTAGCAGAGGTGGTGGAACCTTTAAGCGGTTCCTTAACCTCTAAAATCACCTAATTCAAATTAATTAGGTCATGGGGCCCTGCCCTCAGAAGGGATTAATACTAGTCTTGTGAATTGGAAAAGAGCAGGTTGTTGTAAAGCAAGGCCACTCCATATGCTTGGCCTCTTCAGTGTGTGTCCTGTCTCTTTCCATTCTCTCCATGTTGTGATGCATCCAAGGGGACCCTTCACCAGGACTTGGGCACCATGCTGTTTGTGCCCTTCAGCTACCAGAATTGTGAGCCAAGTAAACTTTACATCATAGTAAGTACCCAGCCTTGGGTGTTTTATTATAGCAAGGAAAATGGACTAGCAGGATGGGGCACACCTGTAATCCCAGTGACCCCAGAGGTTGAGGCAGGAGGATTGCAAATTTGAGACCACCATTGACAACTTAGTGACACTCTGTTGCAAAATAAATAAAATATATGGGTTAAATCTCCAGTAGTTCCCCTACCCCTCCAACCACCACACAAAAGGACTAATACAGCAGCTATGAACTTTTTTTTTTTCTTCTGGTATTGGGGATTGAACCCAGGGGCACTTTACCACTGAGCTACATTCCCAGTGCTTTTTAATTTTTATTTTGAGACAGGGTCTCAGATCAGATACCAGGGGTGAAAGTGGTATATTCCCCCTCATTGCTTCTAGCACTGTATATTAAAGAAAGAAAAAAAGACAAAGATGACAACTAGGCACTGTGGCCCATGCCTGCCTGTCATCCCAGGGACTTGGGAGGCTGAGGCAGGATAGGAAGATCATTAGTGAGGCCCCATGCAACTTTAAGACCCTGTCTTAAAGTAAAAAACAAAAAGGGGTGGTGATGTGGCTCAGTGGTAAAACGTCCCTGTGATCAATCCCCTGTAATTTAAAAAAAAAAAAAAAAAGAGGGAGACAAGGTCTCATTAAGTGACTGAGGCTGGCCTCAAACTTGTGATCCTCCTGCCTCAGCTTCCTGAGTCACTGGGATTACAGGCATCCACCACCACACCTGGCTGCTATGAACATTTTAAAACATACCTTTTGGTGGACATAAAAACTTATTTCTGCTTTGTATATATTCAGAACCATAATTGCCAAACCATTGAGTAGATACTGCCAGTTTCCTGAAGTGTACCAATTTGAAAGATGTATTAAATTCCCAGTTGTTCCATATCCCTGCCAACACTTGATACTGTCATTCTTTTAAATGTAGCCATTCTGTTGACTAAAATTTTCACAAACTTATCTGGGTTTCCTAATCTCTCTTGTTGGGTTAGTTGAGGTGGGAATGGGAGGCCCCTTCTCAGAGGCCCATGCTGCTAGCTAACAGCAATGCTCTCCTCTTTGGCTCAATTCTTTCCCCACTCCAGCCTTTTATAAAACTGGTTCTGGCATCAACATACCTCCTCCTTCCCTTATCTTTTAACAGAAGAAGATGAGCTTCCGAGGCTCATTTTGCATGCACTAAGAGGACTTTTCCTTATCACAATCCTTCTGTGAATGCTTTACAAAAGGAGATTCTCAGCTGGGTGCGGTAGCACACGCCTGTAATCCTGGCACTTTGGGAGGCTGGAACAGGAGAATCACCAGTTCAAAGCCAGCCTCAGCAATGGTGAGGTGCTAAAACACAAAATAGGGCTGGGAATGTGGCTCAGTGGTCCAGTACCCCTGAGTTCAATCCCCGGTACCAAAAAAAAAAAAAAAAGAGAGAGAGATCCTCTCTGGAATTGAATTCACCATAAAAACAGATTTTTTCCATACAGACTTCTTAAGGCCTTTTGTATCCCTGGAGATATGTGCTGGGAATAGTTGCCAATCAGAAAATATTCTTGTGCATATGATGGGTGGGGCCAAGATTCAATATCTGGGCTGTAATGGCAGGAGCATAACTGGGGCTGGAGCCACAGCTCTGCTCTTCTTCACTGTTTGGTACTGGGAAAATCCTTTCTCTTGACTTTTGCTTCCTTCCTCTCTATAACAAGTTTTTAAATTTTTTTAATTTGTTCTTCTTAGAACAAGTAGTTTTTTATTACATGATATGTGGACTGACTGAAATAGGATGAAGCTTCAGCCTCCTTGTGGTCAGCTCTGGAACCAGGGGTATCCCTTTCCTCTCACACCCACAGACAAATCCACACTTATCAACAGGACTTTGTGTGGCTGATCCTTTCTCACCTGGGCTGGCAATTATGGATTAATGAGTGGGGATGAATCATTCCCAGCCTGTATCCCACATTGCTGCAATCACCTTGGCTTTCTTGAGTGATTCAAGAGAGCATCGGATTAGCCGGGCACGGTGGCGCAAGCCTGTAATCCCAGCACTTAGGGAGGCTGAAACAGGAGAATCGCGAGTTCAAAGCCAGCCTCAGCAACAGCGAGGCACTAAGCAACTCAGTGAGACCCTGTCTCTACATAAAACACAAAATAGGGCTGGGGATGTGGCTCAGTGGTTGAGTACTCTTGAGTTCAACCCTTGGTGCCAAAAAAAAAAAAAAAAAAAAAAGCATGGGATTGATCTAGAAAGTATAGAGTTAAGCCAGTCCCTTCTGACTTGGCTCCTTCTTGTCAGTGCTTCATCAAAACCTACTACTCAGGGTTTCTCAATTTACCCTGAGCTTAAGAATCACTTGGAGAACTTATTTAAAAGGCAAGAAAAACTACCTACAAGAAGTTAGATTCATTAGATTGAGAGTGGACCCAGGAATCTGTCTTTTCCTTGACTTGAGGCCAATTTTTATTTTCTTATTTATTTTACAAACCCTTGTGTCAAGAGCTTTCAGTAGATAGCAGCAATGGAGTTGCTATGCTATGTCCAATTTCTTGAAGTTAAAAGAAAGAATGTGGGTCAGTATAGAAAGGATTCAAAGTAAAACTCACCCCAAACCCTGCACCCAAGCCACCTAGTTCCTGTCCCTTGAGGGACCAATTTCTTACGTGTCTTTTCTGAGACCATACATGGCATATACAAGTAAATGAAATGTCTCTTTTGGGGGTTAGTGCTGGGCATTGAACCTGGGGCCTTGCGCATTCTAAGTATGCAAATTCTACCAGTGAGCCACACCCTCAACCCCAATCCCCAAATCTTTATTTTTCAAAGAAGTGTGTCTTGGTGATTCTAATATTAGGGCTTCTCAGAATTTGAAAAACCATACCCACTTTGTGCCAGGCCCCATGTTAGGTCCTCGGGCTAGTTGTGTGACCTGGCACTGCTCAGTCCTGCTTAGGATGCTCATCAAGTTTATAAGGTGCCACCTTCTGTTCCACAGGCAGGAGAGCAAAGGAGCTCCAGTGGGTCTTGCCTAGGAGGTCTGAAAGCTATAGCTGCAGAGGGTAAGGGCTATGCTGCAGATAAAAATTATGAGAGCTGTGGGCCTTTCATCTTCTGTCATCAGTTGTGGCACCTGGAAGACACTGGATACCACAGCTTACAGACAAAGACCTGGTAACCCAAGGAGCTGCTTGACCTGCCAGCCCAGTCCCAAACCCAGGAGCTGTAGATATCTGATTTCTTTAGGGGGCCTTGTGTGGAAATGTCTTTTGTCTTCCTGGTGTCAGGAATACCATCACATGCCTGTTGGCTACACGAACCAGGCGCTTTGGCCTCCTGGGAAGCGGGTGGTAATGTTTTCTCTGTAGAACAGGACCGGGCTGGGCAATTGCACAATCCACAATTGGGGTGAGGCCATGTAGGGGCTTTCAGACTTGTCTCTCTCCTTTAGAGCTGCTTCATCCTATCGACCTTATCTCAGTCTTCTGGGCGCAGCCTGTACAACAGAGTTCTGTCCGGCTGGGCCTGGCTGCTTGGCTCAGAGGGGATCCCCAGCAAGGTGGATGCCTCCCACTTGGCGGCTCAGTGCACGGCTACTCAAAGAATGGATGCTCGCTGCTAGATACGCGCCTTCTCTCTGGGTTTGGGATTTCAATGGCCATTTGGACCCGGAAGCCTTTGCAAATGCAAAGGGTGGAAAAAAAGGGTCAAGAACATCAAACTGTGAATGGAGTTAGGTCCAAATCATAGCTCTGTTACTTAACCGTTTGGAATCTCTTTCTTCACTATAAAGGTGAAAAGGGCTAACACTAGGTCATTTCATGGGGTTACTGTGGAGAGTGCGTGCAGGTCAGGGTGAATCGTTTCAGTAACACTCCTCAGTGCGCCGCACACGCCCACAATCACCCGCGTTTTGTTGTTTGTTGTTTCCAGTCTTTGGAGAATTGGGGTCTTTCACTCAGCTTAGGACAGCCTCTGCCTGAAAGACCCTTCCGGGCCGCGGAGGTACAGCAGCCGGTGGCTGGTGCGGGCTTTGAGGAGACAGAGCCGCGCTCTTGTGGGCGGGGGTGAGGCGAAAGCCCCTCCCCCGGCTGCGGCCGCGCTGCTTCTGGCCGGCGCAGCCCGCCGGCGCCCTGGGCCCGTCCCGCCCTCCGCGGCCTCGGCTTGCCGTCAGGCGATCTCGGCGGTCAGCCCAGCCGGCTGTGTGACGCCGCAGGCCCCGGGGTCCTCGGCGCCTGCGCCCGCTAGTATAAAGGCCAACGCCGCGCGGCGCCGCTGGAGTGGTCCTGTTCTGCGCCTTTTTCTTTCCTAGTGTGGACGCCGCCCCGCTCCCTTCAGCCACAGGCCCGCCGTCTTCTTGAGACCAAACACCGTGAGTAGCCACTTACGAGCTGGAAGGGGCAGTGGCCCCAGGTTGCGGAGTGGGTGGCAGTACTGCAGCGACTTTGACCCGCGCGAGGCGGGCTGCGTCTGGGCCTGGCCTCGCCTCAGGCCCGGTGGAACCCGTTGTCGACTCCGTTCTCCGGGAGGCGCCGTCGGGGCCTGTTCAGCCTCTCTGCGCACGACTCGGCCAGGCCTTTTGTGGCCGCGCGCCCTCACGGCGCCTTTTGAGTGTGAGCCGGGCTTTGGCTCTGGCCTCTTCTGTGGCCGAGCATCAGCCGGCGCGGAACTCGGCTGCAAGGCCTCGGCCGCACCGGGCCTGCCTTGGAGTTGAACTTGCTGCCGAGGGCACCCAGGCGGGGGTGGCGGTGTAAGAGTGGGCGTGTGTCGGTGCCTGATTTTTTTTGTTGTCCGGAGGGAGAATGGCGGTGGTAGTCCGCTGCATTTTTGGCTCCCTCCGTTTCTTTCGCCTGTCTGGTGTCACTAGCTACTGGTCCTGCCTCACTGTATTCTGCCGCCAAGTCTTTGCAGATAACCGTCTTCTCTTTCTGAATGTTTCTCCGCCTTGTTTTGCCACGGCCTAGAGCCACTGGAATTATTTGTATGTGACTTAGGAGCCCGGGCTCCTGAAAACTTGAGGTGCCTGGCTTTTTAAGGGGATAGAAAGTTTACCCACTTTGGTTCACTTTTCAATGGATACTTAGGGTTTGGATTTTGGGGGCATGGGTTTTATTCATCAGTGTCACAGTAGAACGTATGTGTCATATAACAATCTCCACCATATAGTCTAAAAAGAGGTGGGTCACTAAAAAGTGTTTTTTTTTTTTTTTTTAAACTTATTATGGTGTGATAGAAATCACATTATGCCAGCCTTGGTTCTCTAATTTCCAAGTACAGGAGCCTAAATAAGGAATAAAAAATGGTTTTAAATCTGTTATTACTAAAAATTTTGTATTTAATTCCACCATAACGCTGAAAGTTCTTTCTTTGTGAAGTCTAGGATTACAAAGTGCATCGAATTACAGATTAACTAATTGCCTTTCTGTTACTTAATAAGATCCTGGCTCCCTTAAGAGTAATCTAATACACGAATTTGACTGTGACTAAGCACATCTTTCTATATTGTTAATTTCAAGGAAATATGAAATTGTTGTCTTTTGTTTATCAACTGAGTTATTAGATTTGTGTTTCTGGAATGTTCATTGCAGTGGTGTGGAATATAAAAGAATGTAAAGAGTTTGGTAATCAAAGTTGGGCTCACTTTAAAATATTTTCTTTCGCAGATACCTTTTGTTGTTGCCTTGTCACAGGGAGGGTCCACTGCCCTGGGCTTTTTTCCATTGAGCAGGACAACTGCATTATTGGCAAGCACTAAGTAACATGGAGAAGCAGACATGTTTGTCAGCTGAAAAGTGAAATCTGATTCTTTCTAGCCTTGGAGGAGAGAACTGAATATTTCAGTGGCTGATTGTAAAACATGCTTTACCTTTTTGCTTCCTTCTAACAGCTTGTTTGCTTGGGTGGTGACAACAGTTGTCTCAGAAAAGCTGAATGAATATTTTAATTGACTTAGTGAGTGTTAACTCTTTGAACCCAGAATGGGTGCAGAACAGTTCTAAATGCCAAACTCTACATTTTGGTGAAAATTGACGCTTTATTTTAATACGGCCTACCTAGAAAGCTTCAAAACTAAGTTAGTAAATAGACATGGTAGGATTGTAAACACCTCAAAGCATGGACTTACATGTGAATTTTAGAGATCTTGAATTAATCTTTACAGTAGGATATTACTGCCTTTTTTTCCTGATGATAGTGATAATTTGAACTTTTAATTTTAGTGGGTTTTTTGTTTTTTGCCAGAACTCAAGTCCTTTGAAGTTAATTGCTTAATTTCATGTCAGAGATCTTGTTCCTAATAACTCATGATTCATTTGAGTTAATAAATATTTTGAAGCAAGTAGTAGGTTATTATGGGTATTTGCCAAAAAATCTCAAACTTGGCCACCTGGACAATCAGTAATGAAAGATAGAACTCTGAATTTTAAGCTCCTAATGAGGTTTAGGGAATTGTATTAACACCTATTTATCCTTAAATCCTTTTAATCTTTTGTATGTGGTTTTGTATCGGTTCAGACATAAATGAGCATATCCTGATCTATCTACTCTTTGGATATGAACTCACTTTTTTACTGGTAGGTCTAACTGGGGATTTTAATTTACTATCTTATCGAATAGCTTTGTTTATTTGGACTGACCTCCTCAGGGTTGCAGGTGGTTAATTGTGGCAGTTAACTATTCAAATAGAGTAGTTGTTATTCAGTGGGAGCAGAAAGCAAATAAATATATTTTCCTTTGAATAGAATTTGCATCAGAAGTATAGAATGTAATTCTTAAATTTACACCAATAGAGGGTTCAGTAGGGCAGACCTTAAAAGCTTTGGTTCCTGGAAGCTATACTTTGAAAAAATTTTATAGAAATACTTGTGGTCTAGCCTGTGAAGAACTACTTACAGCAGTGTTTTACAGGGGATACTATAGGTTCTTTGGACTTTATTAGAATTAATAAGTTAGACATGACAGACTGTAGTTGGTGAAATGTCACATAAACCTAGTATCTCTTGAATTTCACATTCAGTATACCTTTTCTAGATGCCTTCAATTAAGTTGCAGAGTTCTGATGGGGAGATATTTGAAGTTGATGTAGAAATTGCCAAACAATCTGTGACAATCAAGACCATGTTGGAAGGTAAGTCTATCAGAAAACCTGGGTGGGAGGAAAGGGGAAGAAATGTGTTTGAGATAACTTATGGATATTGAATTTACATGATCCACATCTGTAATAAGACTCATTAACATTTAATAAGGGTAACATTTTCTTTTTTATTTCTTTAACATTTTCATTTTTTTGTCTTTAAAGTATAAACTGCATTGTTCTGACTCAGGTCATCTTTTCTGCAGCAGTGTCTGAATTAGTGATTTTTTTTATCCTTACTAAAAGGATAAAACCACACGTTAATAGACCAAAAGTGATTTTCAGTTGTCAGGCAGTGGCCCATTTTTGTTTCGAATAAATTCGCATTCATATTTATTTATTTATTTTTGGTACTGTGGATTGTATCCAGGGGCCCTTTGCTACTAGCTATACCTCCAACCCTTTTATTGTTTTATTTTGAGACAGGGTCTCTGCATTTCTGATGGGCTTACTAAAGTTTCTGAGACTGTCCTCCAACTCCAATCCTCCTATCTCAGCCTCCTGAATCTCTGGGATTATAGGCTTGTGCCACTGCGCCCAGCTGGATCCACAAATTCTAATGACAGAAACTAAAGCCTTTGGCAAAGGGCTATCTTACTGTATTGTAGCTAAATAGAACACCTTGTGTTAGCATAGGGAGTAAGCTCTGTAGATTGTAAGCAGTATAAATGTTGTTTTTCTTTTAAAACAAGGTTTTCCTTGTATTCCTCTGAAACTGCTGCAAAGTATATATGGAACACAGCCAAGTGAGACAAGAAAACAGGTCCTGAAACTTTGAAACCTTATTGTTACCACTGGGCTGGTGCACATTAATAGTACATGGGAAACCTACAAATCAGTGTCTAAAATTGATGGGGGACAGAACTTGGTAGCAGAGCTGGGAATGTGGCTCAGTGGTAAAATGCTTGCCTGGCATGCATGAAGCCCTGGGTTCAAATCCCCAAGTACCAAAAAAAACAAAAACAAAAAACTTGGTAGCAGTGGTGTTCAGCACTGAAATGTCAGGTTTTTACATAAGCAAGATCTGCAGCTTACAAATACTTAAATGAAGAGAAGAGTTATGTGCCAAGTGCTAGCTATGTGCTGGTGAAAAGAAGGTGAGAGATAATCTTTGCTGTTGAAGAATTACAAACTAGGAGAGTAGTGGAACTAGACACTAAAAGCAAACTGTCACATGGTGTAATTAGTGCATTAATAAAGTTGTGTGCCAAGTGATGCTTCAGGAACATCTTGGTGTTACTCTTTAGGCTTTTGAAAAGACTGCAATGTGTAGTACTAGTAAGGTTACACCTATTTTTCAAGTCTAGTAAAATTAGAATGTTTTGGGGAATCATTCTGAGGTAAAGTATATAGAATTAATTAGGGAAAAGTAAAATTGAGGTTTTCAGTTGAGATTTGTTGGGGCAAATGCGATTTTGATAACTATAGTTGGTAGAACCGTAAATGAATTGGAGAGGAATGTAGAAGAAAATGACTGAGCTTTGAACTATGTTTTTGAGATTCCTTCAAAAAATCTATGTAGAGCAGAGCATGGTGGCGCATACCTGTAATCCCAGAGACTTGGGAGGCTGAAGCAGGAGCATTGCTAGTTTGAGACCAACCTCAGCAATTTAGCAAAGCCCTAGGGACTTAGCAAGACCCTGCTTTAAAAAAATAAAACAACAAAAAAAGAGCTGGGAATGCGACTCAGTGGTTAAGTGCCCCTGGGTTCAATTCTTGGTACCAAAAAAAATTATGTAGCAGTCTTCTAGGTAATTTTGGATTTTGGCCCCTGACTTTTGAGCTGCTAGAGATAGACTTGGTTTATATGGTGGGTTATTAGAGTAAAACTCTGGAAGGTGAGGTTAGTGCCTCAGGGCTGGGGTATTAAGAATATAGTAGGGGGCTAGGATTGTAGCTCAGTGGTAGAGCGCTTGCCTTGCATGCGTGAGGCTCTGGGTTCAATCCTCAGCACCACATAAAACGAAATAAAGATATTGTGTTCATCTACAACTAAAAAAATGTTTAAAAAATATAGTCAGAATTGGACAAATCAGTGGAGTAGGATTTGTGGAAACAAAGGGAGGAGGAAGTATTTCTAGATGACTAGAATGATTGCCAGGTTCACATACTATAGACTGGCCACTTAAGATTTTATTATAGTTGATAAGTTAGAGGACTGCTAATGCAGATATTTAGGTGTGATAAACGTAGAAGTTGAATTATGGAGAATGTGTCTTCAATTTTCTAAGTAAGTGGCTTTTGCTTTTCAATAAAAGCTGAATATAGTATTATTTTTGGCTATTGGTCCCAATCATGTGGCACTTGCAGTCCTGTATCCTTGTAACTTACACACATAGATGACTTTTATTAAGTTTATAAACTCCTTGGTACATCCCACAGTCAATTGTTCATCAAGTACCTGTTGAATGAAGAAATGTGGTATGGTCACTAATAAAGAATATGAAAGCAACCCAAGTATCTCTAAAGGCAGGTGAGTAAGGCTTTATGTGAAAGATGTAGAAACTGACAGTAAAATTGCTGCCTGTATACTTGCTTTGGCAATTAAAGTGTTCTTTATTTCATTTTATTCGGTGCCTGACACACTAATCTGTCCCGTGCTGCTTCAGAGAACATTTGCCAATTTTAGAACGTAGGGCTCCTTGAAGGTTTTATGTCAGCTTTGATCACTGAAGCAAGTGGATTGATAGCAACAGTTAAATGATTCTGTCCATAGCTTTTGGAAATCAGAGGTTGAATGGTTTTATCTTAAGTACTGGTAGCTTATATAGGATTCTAGCCTCTTGAAGACTGGAGTCTTCTGAATTTGGCAACTTACTGCTTTCCTTGTTTTGTATCTGCAGTGTCTCTGGTTAGAGTTTCATGTGACTTAGAAAACAAAATAAAAGCTTTTAATCACAGGACAATCAGAAGTGAAAATCTTGGCATGTGTACATGAGGATTGGCTTATTCAGGTCCAGAGTGTGCTATTGGGACACAGATTTCTTTTAGAAGTTCTTGAAACTAAATAGCTTAAAGGAATGACTGTTGCCACTTGTGCATTTGGTCTAAAAACAAAGAATTCTGCACATCTACATGCTGGAGAAGTAAACCTTTACAACTCTTGAGGAGCTTAATTTCAATGTGACTTAAGCTTTGTTCCAAATAATCTTTGGAACTAGAAAGCTGGCCTTCAGTTTTATTTCCCATTATCTGAACTCCCAAGCACAAGTATTTTACATAGTGTAACTTGTTTTCTATCATTTAATTAAAAATAAGTTTATACTTGTCCAGGAAACATAAAAATAACTTAATCCAAATGGAACTTGAAACATTGACATTTTATAGTTTTACTATAAGTAGGTTGAGATGGGATCAGGGTTGGTATTGGTGGGAAGAAGGGAAATGAGTGCATCTACCCATCCAGGATAAGATGAATTCTCCTTAGTACTGGAGAAACCCAGAGTGGTCTACCTCTTAGCTACACATCCCCAGCGCTCCCCTTTCCACTTCCCAGGTTGAGTCTTGGTAAGATGCCCAGTCTGGCCTGGAACTTGCAGTCCTGCTTCAGCCTTTTGAATAGCTGGGATGGCAGTCATACATCACTGCGCCCAGCTTGAAACTGTTCTTGCCTTTACCACTCCATTGGAATTGCTTGTTAAACTTAGTAACCTCCAAGTGGTCAAGTACCTTGTCTGTTTTTGATTGTCGTCTAGACCTGTTGACAGCTTTTGACACTTGAAAATTTGACTTCTTTTAGTTGCTTCCAATAGTTTTTTTTTTTTTTTTTTTGGTACTGGAGATTGACTCAGGGGCACTCGACCACTGAGCCACATCCCCAGCCCTATTTTGTGTTTTATGTAGAGATAGAGTCTCACTGAGTTGCTTAGTGCCTCGCCGTTGCTGAGGCTGGTTTTGAACTTGCGATTCTCCTGTCTCATCCTCCCTAAATGCTGGGATTACAGGCTTGCGCCACCGCTCCCGGCTTGCTTCCAATAAATTTTGTTACTGCTTACCTTACAACCTTCTGTCTCCATCTTGTTTTAGTCAGCTTTTTTGATGCTCTGACTAAAGGACCCCATCAGCAAAATTATAGAGGAGGAAGAGTTTATTTGAGGGCTCACGGTTTCAGAGGTCTTAGTATATAAAAGGCAGGCTCCATTTCTAGGGGCTCAAGTTGTGGCTGAACATCATGGCAGGAGAGTGTGGCTGAGGAAAAGTAGCTCACATTATGGTGATCAGGAAACAGACTCCACTCGCTAGATACAAATACATACACCAAAGCCACACCCTAATTCCCACCTGCTCCAGCCACACCCTACCACTTCAGTTACCACTCAGTTAATCCCTATTGGAGGACTGATTCACTGATTGGGTTAAGACTCTTACAACCCAGTCATTTGTCCTCTGAATGGTCTTGCATTGTCTCACACATGAGCTTTTGGGGGACAACTCACATCCAAACTATAACATATGTATAAAGCCTGTTCTTTCCTAGGACTTAATCCTTGGACTTTTGTTTCTATACTCATTTATTCCCTTGGTCATAGTCCCATAGCATCATGAATCATGGCTATAGCAATTCCCAAACCTACCTACAGTATTTTGTTGTTGTTTTAAATGTTATAGAGAAGGGTCTTGCTGAGTTGCTGAGACTGCTTAAACTTGAGATCCTCCTGTCTCAGCCTCCGGAGTTGCTGGGATTATAAGTGTGTCCCCAGTGCCTGGCTTTTGACAGCCTTCTTAACAGTTGTCAGTGGCAGCTCCATCCTTCTCATGCTATAAACCTCAGTCTTTTCTGACTCCTTTTACATTCTTCCATTTCCTTGGCAAATTCTTTGGGCTTCTCCTTCAAAATGCATACAGGACTAAACCATTTCTTATATTCTTAGCTACAAATCTTGTCCAAGCCACCATCTTGTACCTGAATTGTCAGAACCAGAGTTGGTTTCCCTTTCTCTCTCCCTCCTATTTCCTATCCTTCCTTCCTTCCTTTCTTTTTTTTGGTACTGAGGATTGAATTCGGGGGTAGTTGACCACCGAGCCACATCCTCAGCCCTATTTTGTGTTTTATGTAGAGACAGAGTCTGACTGAGTTTCTTAGCGCCTCACCGTTGCTGAGGCTGGCTTTGAACTGGTGATTCTCCTGTCTCAGCCTCCCAAAGTGCTGAAATTACAGGCGTGCACTACCATGCGCCTTCCTCTTTCTTCTTATGCCAGAAAGCCCAGTATCTTACTACTGTTTAGCTCCCTATTACTCAATTCTTATCTGTTTCACTTCCTATTTGTTGACACCAATCTAGTAATATTAGATTCCTTAGTGTTTTTGTTTATTTATTAAGTTTTTGAGATGTTAGGTGGCCTGGGCTGGCCTAGAACTCCTGGGCTCAAGTGATCCTTCTGCCTCAGCCTCCTGAGTAGTAGGGACTATAGGAGTGTACTATGCTCAGCCCTTAGTGTTTTTAGAATATGCTAGGCACTCCTGAGTGTATTTGCTATTGCCTCTTCTTAGGTGTTTTTGCCTCTTTTAGGATTTTTTTTTTTGGTACTGGGGATTGAACTCAGGGGTACTCGACCACTGAGCCACATCCCCAGCCCTTTTTTATATTTTTTATTTAGAGATAGGATCTCACTGAGTTGTTTAGCACCTCCTCGTTGCTGAGGCTAGCTTTGAACTCACAAATCTCCTATCTCAGCTTCCCAAAGTGCTGGGATTACAGGCGTGTGCCACTGTGCCTGGCTTTTTTTTTATAGGATTTTACTAGGATAATCTTAGGAGAAATTTTTAAACTGTGACAGTCCCTCTTTCCCCCATGCTCCTGTATTCATTGCTAGACTCTCTCCTGCCTAGGACAGCACCTTGTATATATTAGGTACTTAAATATTTGACTAAGCATTGGCTGTGGAGCATCACTGATAAACTGTTACAACCAGTACAGTACTATAACTTTTGGCCTCTAATTTTGGTACTTGGTAACAATTATATAATTTTGTTAGGCAGCTCTTCTTTAGTTGTATATAAACTGAAGGATAGGCCCTTTGGATTTAAAAAAAAAATTTTATTCAGAATCTTTAAACAAAGCTAGGTATGGTGGTGCATGCCTGTAACCCCACTATTTGAGAAATTGGAGCAGGAGGATCCTAAGTTTGAGGCCAGACTGGGTAACTTAGCTAGACCCTGTCTCAAAATGAAAAAAAAAGGTGTGGGGATGTAGCTCAGTGGTAGAATACTCCCAGGTTCAATCCTCAGTACTGCTCCCCGCCTCCCCAAAAAAAGATGCACTTACCATTTTTACCCTTCATACAGTACTGGGGATTGAACCTCGGGGGTATTTTACCACTGAGCTACATCCCCAGCCCTTTTTTATTTTTTCATTTTGAGACAGGGTCTGGCTAAGTTGCCTGTTCTGGCCTTGAACCTGGGATCCTCCTGCTCTAGCCTCCTGAGTCACTGGAATTGCAGGTGTGCGCCACTCACTGCATCTGGCTCACCAACCATTTTGAGAATTTGAGTTAGATCTTTTTATCAGAGAAACTTGTAGATTCATTATTATGGATAAGAAGTGCTTAATAGACAAAATGCAAGAGTATACTTTTTCATTTAGCTCTTCTTGTTAAATCACTTTTCTGTGTAGTTATCTGGTTAAGTTCCTCAACTCACATTCTTCTTTAACTTCCTTGGACTTAATATCATTCACAGTTCCTTAAGTATTCTAGAGGTAATTTTTAGACAGTGTATAAGCCTATTCCACTTTCATTAAGTAACATTTATCTTTATACCTGGCTTTAAAAACTTTTATTGAGATTATACAGGTATGTATGGGTCATCTGCCTTGTTTTTGTCAGTGGCTGCATGACCTGTCGCTTGTGTGTGTGTGTTTAGACATCTTTAAGCTGCTTTTTATTTTTTGTTTCGCAGTACTGGGGATGGAACCCATGGACTTCATATTTGAATGGATTGAAATTTTATTGCTTAAAATGCTTTTCATTGTTTTTCTAAATGCAGTCCATCTAGAGAATTTGGTATGAAGAGAGTGAGAATAAGGGTCTAGCCATAATTTTCCAGATGACTGGCTGTCTTAAGTCACTTTCTTATTTAGCTCTTCCTGTTAAATCACTTTTCTATCTAGTTAAAAACTTCTCTTTTATTATATTCTGGTCCTACTCACACAGCTTTTAGGTGGATCATGGACCCATTGTCAGGAATCGCCAATTTTAAATGCTATTATGTTAACTGTTCTTAGTAAAGTACTTTGTATTTTTTTTCAGACACTATGTCTTGCAAGTTTGAGATACAGCCTAGTTGGGAGTATTGTAGAGTTGGGAAATAATGGTCACTCTTTTCTGGTTTTCTTAGATTTGGGAATGGATGATGAAGGAGATGATGACCCAGTTCCTTTACCAAATGTTAATGCAGCAATATTAAAAAAGGTAAGGTCTTGGGCTGGGACTGTGGCTCAGTGGTAGAGCGCTTGCCTCACATGCGTGAGTCACTGGGTTCGATCCTCACCACCGCATTAAAAAAATAAATAAATAAAATAAAGATATTGCATCCATCTACAACTAAAAACAAATATTTATTAAAAAAAAAAGGTAAGGTCTTTATTTTTTTTATTCATTCATTATTTATTTCATTCATTCTTTGGTGCTGGTGATTGAACCCAGGGCCTGTCTAGATAAGTAGTTCTGAATCTGCCATGTGATGCTTCTAATCCTGAAATAGGAAATGTAGTTTTCTTTTTCTTTTCCTTTTGGGTAGATAAAAATTTTCTGAAAGTAGACCCGATCACACTCAAATTTATTCTAGTATAGATTTTATTCAGGCATATACTCAACAGTGTTTACCTGACATCAGTTTAGTCCTTTCTGCTTAAAATATACTTAACTGTCTGTATTAGAACTTGCTGCCTAAATTACTTTTTTTAAATTTTTTTTTAGCTGTAGATGGACACAGTAATCTTTATTTTATTTACTTATTTTTATGTGGTGCTGAGGATCGAATCCAGGGCCTCACAATGAGAGGCAAGCCCTCTACCACTGAGCATCAATCCCAGCCCTCCTAAATTACTTTTAAATTTGACTATTCAACACTTATTTGAATGATTTTAAACAATAGTATACAGAAAAAAGTTCTATATGCTCTGTTGCCGCAATTGACCATTGTCATTGATTATTAGATTTTTTTCTTTTTTCGTGGTCCTGGAGATGGAACTTGAAGCTTTGTACATGCTAATCACATGCTCTACCACTGACAAAGTTTTCTGTACTTGGTGTACCTATGCAAGGATTTCTATGGTAAGCCGGTCGCAGTGGTACACGCCTGTAATCCCAGCACTTTGGGAGGCTGAGACGGGAGAATGGCGAGTTCAAAGCCAGCTTCAGCAAGGGCGAGGCACTAAGCAACTCAGTGAGACCCTGTCTCTACATAAAACACAAAATAGGGCTGGGGATATGGCTTAGTGGTCGAGTACCCCTGAGTTCAATCCCCAGTTTTAAAAAAAAAAGGATTTCTATGGTAGATCTAGATGTAAGAAATCTGTGTCACATGATGGTTTATACACCTAAATTTTCATAGATAAAGATAGCCAACCTTTGCTATCTTTATTTTAATTACCTTTGGAACTGGTTATGTTCCTTCATTGTAGCTTCTGTTTATCCCAAAGCACAAAAACACATGTGCAGTTTCTATGTTGAATAAAAGTTTATTTCAGGACAACCCTGGTGGCTGTAGTGTTTATATACCCCTGTAGTGTCTATTGGTTGTCACACTGATGGACAAGCTGGTCAAGTGGCAGCCCAGGGCAGGAGGCACACATAAACTCTACCACTGCCAGATTTGCTCCCTGTTGAATTCAGATACTGCCCACAAACAAGGTGGACATATTGAAATCAGCGCTCTTAGCCTGGCAAGGTGGCACATGCCTGTAATCCCAGCACTTTGGGAGGCTGAGACAGGAGAATCGCAAGTTCAAAGCCAGCCTCAGCAATGGTGAGGCGCTAAGCAACTTAGTGAGACCCTGTCCCTACATAAAACACAAAATAGGGCTGGGCATGTGGCTCAGTGGTCAAGTCCCTGAGTTCAATCCCTGGTACGGGGTGGCGGGGGGAGTGCTGTTATGGAGCAGGAATCCATTTATTTGCCATTAATTAATTAAATGGAGTTTTCAAAATGTATCCTGAGGTGGAGCTGGAGAGTCCTAGCTCTCAGGCTGTGGAGAGGGTGCTGGCATAGCTTTTCTTTTCTGGAATGGCAGGAACTTATAATTGGTCTTTCATTCTGCAAATTGAAGGTATGGTTTAATTTTGAATCACTTTTGTATTTTATTTTGAGACAGGGTCTTGCTGAGTTGCTGAGACTGACCTCAAACTTGGTATCCTCCTGCCTCACTCTCCCAGTTTGCTGGGAGTATAGGAGTACACTGCCACTGCTTCTTACATAATTGAAATACTTCTTACAAAGCTGTTTAATTTATTGAAGTTCCTTATGCTTGGCTTTTCCTTTTTGAAATCTTCGTGTGTGTGTGTGTGTGTGTGTGTGTGTGTGTGTGTGTGTGTGTGTGTGTGTCCTGGCAGTATAATTTCTCAGATATGTAATTTTTCTCTCAGCATTGTTAATTCTCCCAAAATTTTACTATGAAAAAATTTTAAAGATACAGAAAAGTCAAAAAAAATTATATAGCAAACACCCATGTACTTACTACTTAGATTCTGTAACTTAATACTTCCGGTATTGATTATTGGTCTTTATGCATAAAAAAATAATTTGCATAGTCAGTTTTCTGAAACTTTATGATATATTCATTCCCCCACTAAGAGAACATGGATTTTCCTGCTTTGTGTCCTGTATCAGTAGTTATGTGCTCATGTCTGGGGTATTTAGAATTGCTTGGTTATAAGTGTAAAGCACATATTTGGTTTTATTAGGTAGTGCTAGGTTCTTTTTCAAGGGAGTTATATTAATTTATACTCACTAGTAGATGACTTTGAATTTCCTTTACTGCCAAAAACTAGTATCACAATCTTTATTTTCTGTTTAGAATAGTATGTGACTTAGTATTATTTTTATATCTAGTGAAGCTGAGCATGTTTGACTGTTCAGATTTCTTTTTTTAATTGCCTGTATATATCTTTAACCAATTTCTTTATAGTGATTTTTAAGATTTTTATATTCTGTAAGCTAATCCATTGTTGGTTGTACATGTCACTGGTATCTTCCAGTTATTATCCTGTCAGACTTTGATTCTTTTTGTACATTTTTTTAAAAATATCTGCATAATTTGTTTCCATTTAGTAAGACTTCTACCCTCCAGGGTTATAAAGATTCTTCAGGTTTTGTTTTTTGCTATTTAGGCTTGGCTATTAGCTTATTCAAGTCAACCTTTAGCTAGTTATTATCTCGGTGTAGGAATAATGCTATCTTAGTAGTGGAGTGACAGAATGCCCCAGAGGAATTGAACTTTCTTTGTTGTAGGTCATTCAGTGGTGCACACACCACAAGGATGACCCTCCTCCCCCTGAGGATGATGAGAACAAAGAAAAGCGAACGGACGATATCCCTGTTTGGGACCAAGAATTCCTGAAAGTTGACCAAGGAACACTTTTTGAACTTATTCTGGTATGTTTTTAATGCATAAGATTGTTCTAGAGCCTTTACCACTTCTTACAGAGTTGAATTTGCTGAATTCATTGATGCCGAATTTTAATACTTTCTAAACTCACATGTAATACTATATTTAAATTCACATATTAATAATTACATTAAATGGTCCAAACACCAGTTATAAGGAAGAGATGTCAGATCAGATAAAAAGCAAGACTTGGCTATATGCACTCTGTAAGAAATGCACTTTAAATATAAAGGCATGATTGAATTGGGATGGAAAAAGATGAGAGTAATGCTATAACAATAAACAAAAGAAAGCTGGACAATAAAAGAGAATAAAATTATGACATTTGCAGGTAACTGGATGGAGTTGGAGAATAATCATGCTAAGTGAAGTAAGCCAATTGCAAAAAACCAAAGGCCAAATGTTCTCTCTGATAAGTAGATGCTGATCCATAATGGGGCCCGGGGCATAGGAAGAATGGAGAAATTTTGGTTAAAGGGGAAGGAGGGGAGAGGAGGGGACACTGGGGCAGGAAAGATGGTGGAATGAGATGGACATCATTACCCTAGGTACATGTATGACTGCACATATGGTGCGACTCTACATCATGTACAACCAGAGAAATGAAAAGTTGGGCTCCATTTGTGTACAGTGAATCAAAATGCATTCTGCTGTTGTATATACCTAATTAGAATAAATAAATTCTTAGAAAGTAAATAAAATAAAGATATTATATCCAACTACAAAAGAAAGAAAAAGAAAAGAAAGCTGGAGTAACTATACCCAAGTAGATTTGGGAATCAAAAAATATTAACAGGGTCAAAGAGGACAGTTTTATAAGGTAATCAATTAAGGCATAATCAAAAACATCTACATAAAAGCAGAACCCAAAATTGAAGCAAATCCAAGAAAAGTCAGGAGAAATATACAAGTCTATGAGTTGGGGATGTAGCTCAGTGGTTGCCTAGTATGTTCAAAGCCCTGGGTTCTATACCCAGTACTGCAGGGGAAAAAAAAAGGGAAAGAAAGCTATCATAGTTAGAAATTACTGCAATACCTGCCTTCTAGACAGAAAAACAGTAAAGATATGAAACACACTATGAACTTTTATTGACATCTGAAGAACATTATATAAATTGTCAAGATGAACCATATTCTGAGCTGTAAAACAAATCAAATTTAAAAGAATTTAAGTTATACAGTGTGTTCTTTTAACTTCAATGGAATTAAATTAGAAATCAATAACAAAGATCTGCAAATATTTGAAAACAAACACATTTCTAGTAATTGAGGTCCAAGAAAAAATCCAAAAAAAAGTATGCTGAACTGAATATAAGTAAAACACTTAAAATCTCTGGGGGACAGCTAAATTAATATCTGAAAAAAATTGGTAGTACTAAAAACACTGATACTAAAGTTTCAAGCCAGCAAACTAAGCTTCTGCCTTAAACTATTGAAAGATGAAATAGCTCATAGTAAGTAGAAGAATAAGAGTATTAAAAAAGAGTAGAAATTAATGTCTTGAAATTAACTAGCATTCTAAGCTTAAATGTATATTGTCAGTCACAAACTTTGGTTTTAGCTTGAAACATCTAGTGTACTTTAATGAAAACAGCTATCATTTTACAGGCTGCAAACTACTTAGACATCAAAGGTTTGCTTGATGTTACATGCAAGACTGTTGCCAATATGATCAAGGGGAAAACTCCTGAGGAGATTCGTAAAACCTTCAATATCAAAAATGACTTTACTGAAGAGGAGGAAGCCCAGGTGGGTAAACACAAAGTTTGTCTTTGATCACATGGTTTTCAAGAGACTAAAACCCATTAACATGACAAAAAAAGAGGTGCCTTTATCAAGGAATCTTGAAACTTGAAGGGATAATAGTTACCTTCTGAGTCCTACACATGCTCTTTTATTTTTTTTGGTACCAGGTATTGAATTCAGGGGTACTCGACCACTGAGCCATATCCCCAGCCCTATTTTCTGTTTTATTTAGAGACAGGGTCTCACTTAGTTGCATAGCGCCTCGCCATTGCTGAAGCTGGCTTTGAACTCAAGATTCTCCTGTCTCAGCCTCCCAAAGTGCTGGGATTACAGGCATGCGCCCCTGCGCCCGGCCTACACATACTCTTACTGCTCTGTCTCTCGAGTTTAAACACTTAGATAATACTGTTCTTTTATAAGCATAAGAAAAATGAGTTTTATGTATATTTTTATTTTTATTTTTTTGGTTACCGGGGATTAAACTTTGGTACCAGGGGTTCTTGACCTCTGAGCCATATCTCCAGCCCTATTTTGTGTTTTATGTGGAGACAGGGTCTCACTGAGTTGCTTAGCACCTCACCATTGCTGAGTTTGGCTTTGAACCCACAATCCTCCTGTCTCAGCCTCCCAAAGTGCTGGGATTACAGGTGTGTGCTACCGCACCTGCTAGAAAAATGAGTTTTGAATCAAAGGAGCTCCTTCTTATTAATTCATTAGCACTTCTTAATTTTAGTACCTGGAGTATATAGCTCATACATGTTTGACTTCAGAAAAGCAGGGCCAAAGGATGAGTGTATGCTAGAATACTTCAGAGCAACTTAGTGAATAGGGAGGAAATGAACAGACAGATCAGAATGTTGACATGGCTATGAACCAAATTATATGAATAAACTAATTGAATTTGCTCTCTCAATTTTGACTAAAATGAATCATCCATTGCCTTTGTAATAATTTCAGCAGGACTAGAGTAAAAATCTGGGGAATCAAACTATACTCCTAACCTAGTATTTTTCTGGGTTTTTTTTTTGGTGGAGGGGGAGTGGTGGCGGAGGCACCCTGGAGGAACCCAGGGGCACTCGACCACTGAGCCACATCCCCAGCCCTATTTTGTATTTTATTTAGAGACAGGATCTCACTGAGTTGCTTAAGCACCTCACTTCTGCTGAGGCTGGCTTTGAACTCAAAATCCTCCTGCCTCAGCCTCCTGAGCTGCTAGGATTACAGGCATGTGCCACTGTGCCCTGCTATCTTTCTGGTTTTTACAGGTCCTTCTGACTCACCTCATAGGCTTTATGTAATACAAGTCTTAGGAAGACTTCTCAAGTTAAGGTACTTCCTTATGTCTGTCTCTTTTTCTAGGTACGCAAAGAGAACCAGTGGTGTGAAGAGAAGTGAAATGTTGTACCTGACACTGTAACACTATAAGGATTGTTCCAAATACTAGTTGCACTGCTCTGTTTATAATTGTTAATATTAGACAAACAGTAGACAAATGCAGCAGCAAATCAATTGTATTAGCATAATATTGTCCTTATTGCATGTGTAGTACAGACTCCAAACCTATGACTGAATTTCTTCTAGTATGAGAGAAAGTTTCTTTTTTTCTTGACTCTGAATAAAACTGAACTGTGGGTTCTCTGTAGAAAGTGGCATTTTGGGCTTTTCCTCCTTTGGTAAAGCGATTTCTGCCTGGTTTATTGTCCAGTTAACTTTAGTGAGCTTTTAAAAGTTGGCATTGTAAATAAAACAACTTGCAAAAAAATTTTCTGAAATAGAATTAACAAAATATTATCTTTATTCGTGAGTTGGAAACTGGAAAAGGCTACTTGAAGAAAATGTTCTGAGTTGGGGTTGTTAGGATTTCTTCCAGCCTCCTGGAGTCAATCAGTACCACTGGGATTGATTAGCCTGTATGTAGCAGGGCTCCCTTAATTGGACCGAAGGACTTGGTTTTTTTGTTTTTTTTAATTTCAACCTTGAATATGTTGCCTAGAGATCAGTTATTACCCAGTTGGTGGATTTGGGGGGGAGAAATGTAACTAGACAGTTTGATAGCTTTTCAATTAAAAAAGACACTTAATTCATGTGGTATGTCATCTTTTTATAATCAGTGTTCCCATATGGGGAAAACTATTCATACTACTTGCATGTAAAAAGTAATTTAAACTTTAACACTGAAATATGTGGCAAAAACCAGAAAATATTCATCATGAGTGCAAGATACTTTCAATAAAAAGTAAGTTATGTAGTAGGTAGTAAACAGTTTGCTTTTGTGGACTTACATGTGTCTTTTCACTTATGTTAAATGGATTAAATTTGGTTATATTTGATTTAGCTTGAAAAATGTTTTTAGGCAGTTTATGTCCTAGCTCATTGAAGGCTACTGACATACCCAGAGGATACTGAAGATTTCTGTCTCTTCTAATTGTCATTTATGTGATTAACTGGAGCCAGTGCTTCACTTCTTCACACAAAACCGCATGCCATTGTTTCCTTCTACAGTGGAATGAAAATTTTTTGATGGCTTAAGATAGTTCACAAGTTTTTTCCTTTCCTACTATGCTCCCTTTTTCTTTCCTAGTTATCATCTGTATTCATATGCAATTTTATTGTATTTTCTTTACACTTAACTGTGAGTTGTTCTGGTGCAGGTTATCATGACAGTAGCTTGCTTTTACTTCTCCCATTTGTCCCAAATTCATCTTGCCTAATAAAATCCCATATGTAGTATCACGTAAGTTACATTTGTTGTCTCACATAATTCTCAATTTATTTACCAGAGATAGCAAACTACAATGCGTGTGGGTCATACTTGGCTCAGTCTATTTTTACAGTCTTTAGTTTTGGTTGGTTGGGGTTTTTTTTTTTTTTTGGTACCAGGGATTGAACTCAGGTACTCCACCACTGAGCCACATCCCCAGCCCTATTTTGTGATTTATTTAGAGACAGGGTCTCAGTGAGTTGCTTAGTATCTCAGCCTCCCAAGCCACTGGGATTACAAGTGTGTGCCACCATGCTTGGCCAGTTTTTGTATTTTAAAACAATAACAAAAAAACCAGAGACTGTATTGTCTTAATTGTTTTGCAGTTTGCTGACCACTGCAATTTCTCTCAGGAAATTAAATTATTTTCCATTAGCCCTGGGCAGTGGAGAAGGTAGCAGAGTCCAGTCCTAGCTGAAGTGTCTCACCTGCCAATTCCTGGTGTAATGATCAGCTCTTAGAATAAATTTAACCATCTCAGGTAAACCCTCGTAGTATCTTCACTGAAGGTCTAAGATTACTGGCATATGTCATGTTGAATTTTGTAGAGGAAATTTCAGCTTCTAGAAAATAGAATCCTATTATCATTAGCTCTTGATCTGCATAACACTTCAAAGTTGCTAGAATGACAGGCGTAAATAACATCATTATCCATATTTAAAGGATAATGTAGTTGTCTTTCAGAAAGATGAATGGAAATACAACATGGTAGTTAAAATTTTTGTTCCATTGACTTTTAACTATGGCCCTAAGTTTTCATGTGTGTGCGTGTGTATGTGTGGTATGGGGATTGAACCCAGGGACGCTCTACCCCAGCCCTTCTTATTTTTGAAAATGGATCTTGCTGAATTGCAAGGCTGGTTTGAACTTGTGATTCTGCTGCCTCAGCCTCACCAGTATACAGGGGTGATTGCAGGAGTGCAGCATTGTGCTCACTTGGCAGATAGCTTTTTGTGATGTTGGAAATTGAACCTAGAGCATATATGTGCTAGACAAGCACTCTTGTCTACTACTGAGCTAAATCCCTAGGCATCCGCCACTTTTTTTTTGAGATGGCATCTTGCTATGTTGTCCAAGTTGGTCTGAATCCTCCTGAGTGGCTGGACACTAAAGGCCCAGTTCCTAGTTTTTAAACAAACAGAAAATCCTGATGATCTCAGAATAATGGAGATCTGATAACTTTTCCTGGGAAAAATTGGCTATTTGTCCAAATAAATCCTAGGCATGGTGTTAAGCCCCTTTTCAGTCTGGCTGTGGTAATCTTTTCCTAACCTTTTTCTCTGTTCCCACTGTATGCTCATTATCCTTTTAATTTGTCTACCAAGAATGTTTCAGGCTGGGGGCGGTGGTGCACACCTGTAATCCCAGCACTTGGGGAGACTGAGGAGAATTACGAGTTCAAAGCCAGCCTCAGCAATGGTGAGGCGCTAAGCAACTCAGTGAGACCCTGTCTCTACATAAAACACAAAATAGGGATGGGGATGTGGCTCAGTGGTCGAGTACCCCTGAGTTCAGTACCTGGTACCCCACCCCCAAAAAAAGTTTCAGGCTCACACCTGTAGTGAGTAACCCTTTCCCGTTACCTGTAACAGCTAGACCTCAGTCTTTTAAGATATATTCATGCTTAGGTTTTTACCCCACCCCCATACCAGGGATTGAACTTGGGAGTACTTGACCACTGAGCCACATCCCCAGCTGTATTTTGTGTTTTATTTAGAGATAGGGTCTCACTGAGTTGCTTAGCATCTTGCTGTTGCTGAGGCTGGCTTTGAACTCATGATTCTCTGGTCTCAGCCTCCCAAAGTGCTGGGATTACAGGCATGCGCCACTGTGCCCGGCTTCTTAGTGCCTACATGGCCTTGGACAAGTTAAAAATAGTAGCTTCTATAATTTCAATCTAATGCCGTCTGCTTTACATGAGTTGTTCTAGGACTTACCTTTATTTAGCAGCACTGGTCCATGTGTTTCTGTATAAAGAACATAAGTGAAAGATACCCATAAAATGCAGGTATGGAGCATAAAGAAATTGAGCAGTTTCAGTGCATAAGAGGAGAAAACTGGTTAATAGTCTTGGCTTGGTAACTGGTTAGTGATGATGAATCATAAAGCCATTCTTCAATTACTAGTATACGTACGAGTGGGGAGAAATCCCCCCCTTTTTTTTTTTGTTACCAGGGATTGAACTCGGGGGCACTCAACCACTGAGCCATATTCCCAGCCCTATTTTGTGTTTTATATAGAGACAGGGTCTCACTGAGTTGCTTATCACCTCGCTGTTGCTGAGGCTGGTTTTGAACTCACAATTCTGTCTCAGCCTCCCAAAGTGCTAGGATTACAAGCGTGAGCCACTGTGCCTGGCTGAGAAATCCCTTCTTGATTTTTAAAGGTAATGATGACTGACAGTTCTTTGGCTTTGTCAGCTTTTCATTGAATGTCTTTGTCACTTATGATCTACAAGTAAACCATATCCTTCCTGAATGTTAGATTATGACTTTTTCCCTAACACTGTCATGGGCTAAGGATGTGCCCCCTCAAATTCTAATTGTTATATTATAAAAACAAGTTGTTTCTTTTGTGTTGTATTTTATTGGCTCACTTTCTTGAGTCTATCCTTAATATGCAAAGTAGGTATTGCTTTATAATTTTTATACTTTAAAATTCATAAAGGCATCTCTAAGTTAGAAAATGCAGAAGGACTGAGTTTTAAAAAATAAAACAAAAAGTTCCCATAGGGGAATTTGAGATCTGGAACAATAAAGTGATTGCAGTATTTGGGGTTGGGGAGTTTAACCCAGCCTAGGAACCAGAGTGTGCCTCTCTGTTTCAAAGGACCTTGTTAAATCCTTATAGCCCTGAGGAGCTTTAAGAAGTTTCTGAAGAGAGCTGGGATTGCAGTTCATGCAGCTCAGTGGTAGAATGCTTGCCTAATATGTGCAAGGCCCTGGGTTCAGTTAATAACACTGATAAAAAGAAAACTGAAGAGACCTAAGAGTTGGTTAATGCAGACTTTCTAAATTCAAAAGCAAAGCCAATTTGCTTTAATTTCCATATAATTAACTAGTTTTGGGTTTAAAATTTTTGGCAAGCAGGAGTTTGACATGGCCTTGTTACTTTTGCCTGTTTTCATAGAAACGGATACAGAAACTGATTCCTTCCTCTCGAACAGACTGTAAAGAACCATTCTGCTTCCCTCTGGTTGTGGCCTTCCTAACCAGGCTTATTGTGCATAGTCAGAGCTGGACAGCAGTACTTCTAAGCCAGCCTGGGACTGACTCCACAGGAGCCCTTCAAAAGGAAGTTACAAAGATTTGGAATACAGCTCAGCACCACCAAAAAAATAAATTAAAAAAAAAGTAGTCACTGGGCTAATGAGAAAAGAAAAAAGGGAAACACCTTCAAATTGGGAGACATGGGCTGGGTGCAGTGAAACACCTGTAATCCCAGGGACTGCAAAGCAGGAGGGGCAGCCTGGGCAATTTAGCAAGACCCTATCTCAAAAAGAAAAAAAGTGGGGAGCTGAGGATGTAGCTCAGTGGTAGAACAGCCCTGGGTTCAATCCCCAATTTAAAAAAAAAAAAAGAGACATGGGAATGCCCTGCTAAGCTTGCTAGGCTGAGCCTTCACCGAATCCACTTAGCCCGGGATGGGGGACAGTTGCAGTAGACGGGAGCAGTCAAGATCTGTTTCAAGGAAGGCTTAAGTCTGCTGGTTGTTTGGGAATGGATAAGGGTACCCTGTCCTGTGATGTCTCAGAAAACAGGGTTCATTTTTGGCTAGCTGTGAGGCGAGACTGACACAGTATTTGAAGTTGAATTTGGGTTTGCAGTCTGAAGTCACTCTCTAGCCTCATGGGAACCTGGTGAGATATAGGAGGATTTGAATTTCCTTTTGGAAGTCGGATTATTTTTTTTTTTTTTTAATTCTAAAAGACGAGTCTAACAGTTGCCAAAGGACCCCCCCACTACACAAAGGGTGCATTGTTTACCCAGTGTGCTCTAAATGAGACACCAAATCAGATGCAACAACCCAGCCTTGCATAAGCCCTGGTTAGAATGTAGTTTTTTGAAACAACTAGGCCAGTAGCCAGAGTGGAATTCTTTAAAATGGGACAGATGTCCAGAGAATGGTTGGTCTCCTGTAGCACCCTCCCAGAAGTAAGTCTGGGATTACAGCTTCCAGTGGCCTATTTTAAAGAGACACTACTCAGGAAGATGATTTTATGAATATTTTTTAAACATAAGATCTAAAACTCAGTGAAGGGGGGGAAAAAAAACATGATGGTGGCTTAGTGGCTGTGAAATTTTTGCCCAACATTTATCTAATGGCCGATTGTCTTATCAGTGTGGTTTTTTATGATCTCTTTCATATTCAAACTAAACAGATCTTTTATGAAAATTCTTTTTTGGGGGGTACTGGGGATTGAACCCAGTACCCAGGGGTGCTTAACCACTGAGCCACATCCCAGCCCTTTTTAAAAATAAATTTAGAGACAAGGCCTTGCTAAGTTGCTGAGGCTGGCTTTGAACTTGAGATCCTCCTGCCTTGGCCTCCTGAGCCTCTGGGATTACAGGCATGGGCCACCGTGCCCATCAAGAAAACTACTTTTAAAGTGTCCTAATAGACATACCTTTGCCAGGAAAGAGTACTATTAAAATATCTTTTTGTAGGATTTTATGATGGCACGTTGTAATTCTTGATTGATCTTATTTTCCTTGAAAATATATTTTATTTCTGCTCTCAGGGAAACAGCCTAGCGGTCTATGTGCACCTATTTCATTTTCAGGGTCTGTGGGATGGCAATTTCCGACTCATCTCTTTTCATAAGAGCACTGGGGAATAGGCTGTGCAGCATCAGTTGTAGGGTAAGGAGATTAAGAGCAAGGTCTGCAATCCAAGCTTATTCTCAGCATAAGCCCAGCCTTAGGGGTGGAGCCCAAGTCCTTTTGGGGGAAATGGCAAGGTGATCCCTAGCTTCTGTAGGTTGGAAGTCTTGGGAATGCGTATACCATATTAGGCAATTAACCCCCAAGTTTTGTGACTGGAGAAGAAAAGGAAAGTGTTAATGCTCTGTTAACCAAACATCTTATTTCTCAGGGTCAGGCTCTGAAAAACAAACCCAGTAAAGAGTATCTTTATTCTCAGGTTTAAAAAAGTTTTTCTGTGATGATGCATTAACAATACAAAAATATTTTGAACACTACATTGGTCCTTTTTTCTCAAGAGTTTTTGCAACACTACACAAGAATATGTGATCTTTGGATTCTGAGAAACCAATGGCTAAAGTAGCAACTAAAGGCTTTTCTTAAGGGTATATGAGTACAGACTGCCCTTTTTCTTTGGATTCAGGCTATGTACAGTGAGGAGGAGGCAAAAGGGAAAAAAAGTTAAATTAAAACAAAAGACTTGTTTCTCAAGGCTCAGGGTTGAAGCTTGGCTCAAAAATTGATTAAAGTAGGCTGTGGTGAAAACTATGTCCACCACTAGAGGTTTTTCTGGGCTTCCTTAGTTTTAACAGTCCTCTTTCCTTCAGCCCCATAGGAAAAAAACAAGCTGGCCTGGTCTGAATGCTAAAAGGCAGGCTCTGGCTATTGGGAAGCTTTAGATTTACCCTCTCTTACATTGCTCAAGAGCTGGCTCAAGTGACATGGATGAGCTGGAAATGGAACTGTGAAAAGACTGAATGAGGAGGGATACACACTAGACTTGGGACTTCTTTGAATTATTGCCCACAGCTTCTGGTGTCTGAGCTTTGGTGTCAAGGTTTCATAGGCTGGTGAATTGCTCATGAAACATTTCCAAGTAATTTGAACTCAAGCCAGATACCCCACCCGCACTTGCCTGATGGGTAATAAGGTTATTTCTGTTGCCAAGGTTGTTAGGCCTAAATCTATTCCATTCCCTCCTCCTCTTGTAAGCTCTGGAGAACATGGTTAAGAGGCTTCCTCTGGTCCAGCTTATGAAGAGCAGCTAGTTTTCTGTAAACAGCTCTTCCATTCCCTTAAGAGAAGTACTGTCATCTTGAGCTTTGTGGTTGTGATCATGCTCAGATGTTTGATAAAACAGGTCATTCTTGGTCCATGAAGTGTCTGATATGGGAAGGGTGTGGCAGAGGGGGACATATTAGGCATTTTTGTAGAGAACGGAGCCAGGTTTCGTCTTGCCCTTCTGTGACCTAATAGCAGAAAAGGGAGGCAGGGGCATCTGGCTAGCAAGACAAATGGTTTGGGGTGGGGGATGATGGAGGCTGCCACAGGCACCAGGATTCCCTTAAGGAGATGAGACACTGGCGTTAATCTGGTCCCTACCACTTGAGAAGTTTGAATTGATGGCCTCAGGTTCAGGCAGAAGTTGTTCAGCCTCTGAAATCTTCAGGGCCCAGACCCTGCCAGGAGTGTTAGCAGGGCTGCTGGCCAGTTTCCACATGATTTGGGCCTTTGCTGCTTCCTCTCAGGGGTTGGAGATAGGCCCCTGGAGGCGGCCAGGAGCCCTGTACATGCTAGGCCGCCTGCCTCTGAGATTCCTGTTGCTGTACCTGTGTGTTCTGCAGGGTGCTGTGAGGGGCCTGCGGTGGTCCAGTAGTGGGGAGACTGAGAACAGTAGAGAGACCTGGGGATATTGGTGCCGGCTTGACTGGGCTATCAAGCAGTTCTGTGGGGAAGTGGGGCAGAAGGTATGAGGGTGAATCCTGGGGAGCTGGGGATCTGGGGCAGCCTAGAGCACTGTCATCGGAAGGAACGGGGCTGGGGCAGCGGCCTTCTCCGGGTAAGTACCGAATGCATTTCTTTTTCCTCCTAGGAATAGTGAAGAGAGTTATCTGTAAACAGAGGGTGAATTCACAGTCATACACCACAACCAAAAAATGCTGTCTCTGCACAGGCTGGCTGACCTCTTGTCCTCTCCCCATGACTCCTGTGATGGATGTGCTTATCTTCAAACCTGAATCAGCCCTACAACTCTTGGGTTTGACCCAGACTGTCAGGTGCAGTTCCCAGAACAGCCACAAGGTGGCACAGGGACCCTTTGTAACTTGGCCTGAGGGCTTGCCCCCCCTCCCCGCCCCCAGGGGGGAGCCATCTCCTAGTTTGGGTCTTTGAGCTTCTATTTCATGTTTGTGGGGCTCAGATCTGCATTAAGGCAAGGTCAGCAATGCCTGTCTTCAGAGCAGGGCTAAGGGGATAAGTTCTCTGAGCCACAGTTGATCTTTTTTTTTTTTTTTTTTAATTTTTTTAGTTGTTGATGGATCTTTATTTTATTCATTTATTATTTATATGTGGTGCTGAGGATCGAACCCAGTGCCTCACGCATGCTAAACAAGCGCTCTACCACTGAGCTACAGCCCCAGCCCCCACAGTTGATCTTTTGAGTAGCACAGAATGGACCACCTGTGAGGACCTAGTGTATGCACACGTGCCTCCCCCCACAAATTCCTTTCTCCTTGCCTTTGGATTGGGACTGTGGTAGGCATACTAGAGGGCTGGACAAGTATTCCTTAGAGCCAGTGACCTTACTGCCTGAGAACCCTCAGCCTCGGCACTGTCTGGTATGGCCTGAACCTAAAAAAGGCATCTTTAACCATTTGGTGGATGAAACTTTTCAGATCCATGATAAAACACACAAGTTTAATGCCACAGGGCCCTCTGGGTAAGACAGCCCAAGAAGTACTGCTGCTTCTCTCTCCCAACCTCTCCAGCCCTCTGGTCTCAGTAGGTATGAGATAGAAAGTCACATGGCTGCCTGGCATCGAGGTGGTTTAGGTGGTTATCTGATGTTATCACCTCGTTTTTCTCAGATTTAAGGGCTTAAGATGGAATGGGCATGGGTCCCACTTTGAAGAAGTGAGAAAGCTAGAAGGCTATAATGATTTTGAGGCCTGGGAGCACAGGCTTAGGCTTCCTGAGTGATATGTGGGAGATTTGTCCACTAAGGACCTAACTAGGGCTAACTGGGACCAGAGCCATCTCTTTAAGTCTGCTTTCCTTTCTGGAACATTCTGTGTGTCCTCCGTTGCTTCCACCTAGACACAAGTGCTCTCACAAGCTGTGTTCAGTGTTCATTCCCATTCTTAGGAGGCATGGGTTCCCCTATCTCCTGAGTGTGCAAGGGGGCTGAGGGACCAAAGGAGGGGGCTGCAGGCCCAGCAGAACATGTGTAGTCAGGGAAGCAGCTTGAAGCAAAGGGAGAATGACGGTGGGGACAAACCCACCTGCACGGACCACACCAATCCGTCTGCTGGTTGAGGCCAAAGCGAGCACGACATTTCTTAGGCGAGCCAGTGTCTGCTCACAGCCATGCCAGAGGGGCAGAGCAGGGCAGAGGGCGAGCAGGCAGGCAGCAGGGCAGAGCAGGGCCCAGAAAGAAGAGGTAATATCAGTGTTAGCCAGTTACAGACATCCCACAGCCCCCACAGGCAGAATGGACCTCTCCATGGCACAGCCAGCCCCAGTGGGAGCCCTAGGCCCCCAGAGCAAGGTATCAGGAAAGGAGGTAACCCAGCTGGGCAATAGAGTCAGTGTGAAGAATGGTGAGGTGGGGTAAGGGTCCTCAGGCTGGCTCCTCTCTGTGGCTTGTGGAAACCTTCTAACATGGTGGCTGCAGAGAAGCCCAGGGAGGCTCTTGGGATCCAGCCTTTTCTGCATTGGGGCTGTCCATCTCTTCCCAAACTGCCACCTATTTTATCCAGTTTTTCTTCATTCTTGCCAATGCCCAATCTTTTTGACCCACATTCCCTTAAGGGCTAAGGCTAAGGCTTACAACTTAAACCTGTGCTACACACTTTCAGAGGGAAAGAATTCATTCCTCATCTCAGAGAAAGAGCTGGAAACTTTGTCCTACACAGTCCCAATCCTAGTTTCCAGCTTCCCATTGCAGGGGCAACAGAGCTGAGAAAGTCACGGATATGAGGCAGAATTATCAGGAGTTGGAGGCAGGAACTCACCCATAGGAAAGAGACCTGCAGAGTGTGGGCTTCCTGGGTCCTCTACACAGAATACTTTGCATTGCCATGAGAAACCAAGGTAAGAGATGGGGACATGATGGTGGAGAGATTGCCAGGCACTAGCCAGCATGCTGTGTAACCTGGGCTGGGCCTGGGCCTGGATCAGTCTCTGCCCAGTCAGCCTGTTCCTCATCTCAGCAGAACTAGTGAGCATACAGTGGGTTACTCCTGGAACCACACTGGTAATTACTCACCACCTCCTCTGGTAGAGGTTAGCTGTGGGCAGGGCTAGCAAAAGTGGAGGATATATCACCTGCTAAATGAATTGGCTTCTGGTCTTCCCTGGGATTTAGTATAGCTTTTCCTTGCTTGTGAAATGCAAGCCTTCATTTCCAGAGGGCCTAGGCCCTTGTAGGTTCCTGGCAGAGTGCTCTGCCAACCCCTTTGGGCTAGAGCACAGCTGCCCTTGAAATGGGGCCATGGAGGAAGCCTCCACTACTGCTGAGGCAAGGCCTCACCTGTGGTGGATTCTTGATGCTTTTCCCTTGACCGCCTCTTCTTTTTCCCCTGCAGGGAAAAAAGGGATACTCAAATCTGGGAAGTAGACACTAGGCTATCTGCAGCCCACTGCCTTAGCCTAACTGCCCCTGGGGTTCTGGGCATACACACATCTCCTACCTGGGGGCCCTGTTGTTTCTTGATTGCAATTCTTGCTAGGCTGCAGTAGGGTACATTTAGGGGCTCTTTCCTCTCCCAATCTGGTCAACAATTTGAACAGCCCCTTCCCCTTCTGCCCACATGGCCCAAATACTGGCAATATCCCATGTGTGGGTGCATTCTAGAGTGCAAAACAGGATGTGTGGGCTTGGCTTTAGGGTTTTCTGAGCCTTGGACCCTCCATGCCCCTACCTCATCTATACTACATCTATACTGATCAGGACAGTATCTATTTTTCCACCAGAAAATGGCCTCATTTATGCCCATAATTCCTGGCTCAGTGTTAATTCTCTTCCTGTTTCCAGGTTTACCCACCCATCTATGATGCTAGGCTCTGGTGTCCCTGGTCACCCAGCAGCCATCCCCACTGGGCCATTGTGCCCACCTCAGGCAATTGAGGCCTGGGACATAGTATCTTGACCTCGTTTCCCTGCCCAACCCTGCTGGATGTCTCTGGCCACTCACGTAGTTGTCCCGCGCTGACCAGCCTGGGTATAGTTGCATGTGCAGCTGCCTTTCCTTACGGGCCAATTCGTAATACTTGGCCTGTTCTTCCCGTGACAGCGCGTGCCACTGCGGAGGGGGAGGGGAATGGGGTATATCACAAAGTCAGCAGGGTGAAGGGGATCAGAAGCCACCCCAACCCACTTGCCCATGGCCTCACCCTGCGGCCTAGGATCTGGTTAATGGCAGCGCTCTCCTTGAGTGTACACTCTGCAATGACCTTGGCTCTCATCTCCTTCATATACAGCATGAATGCGTTGAGAGGCTTCTTAATGGTTGGCTTCTTAGCCTCCTTCTCTGCCTTGGATTCTGCCTGTGTCTTCCTAAGGGACAGATATCCAGACTACTCAGGAGCAAATCCCTCCCCAATGATCACCGAACGCCTTCCTTGAGTGTGGGTGCATAAGTGTATGATCCTAAGGCTTTCTTTGTAAATGGAGTCTTTGTGTGTGTGTGTGTGTGTGTGTGTGTGTGTGTGTGTGTTGAACTCAGGGTACTCAACCACTGAGCCACATCCTCAGCCCAATTTTTTTGTTTTTTTATTTAGAGACAGGGTCTCACTGAGTTGCTTGGCACCTCCCAGTTGCTGAGGCTGCCTTTGAGCTTGTGATTCTCCAGTCTCAGCCTCCCAAAGTGCTGGGATTACAGGCACGTGCCACCATGCCCAGCTGGAGTCTTTTTTAACTAGCCCAATTGAGAGAGCAGAGAGCTAAGTAACTTCCTTATAGCAAATCTATGGCCAAGTATAAGGACTTCTCGGCTCCTCCCCTCTTAGCGCAAAATCTTTGTTCCTTGTCCCACCTACCCTTCCTGCTTGTGAAGATTAAAACAGTGGTCAGTAGACAGAGCCACAAGAAGGCTTGGAGGGGCCACCTGGCAGTTCTTGGGTCTAGTGGGAGGCACGTGTGTCCTAGCTGACAGTAGATATGCTCACTTGCCTATCTCATACCTTCTTGCCCCCCTTCTCCCATTGGGTGTGTTTTCACTCACAAGCTGCGGTCATAGGGCTGCAGCTCCTGCTTCCCTGAGGTGGGCACAATGGCCGGGTGGGGGATGGCTGCTGGGTGACCAGGGACACCAGAGCCCAGCATCAAGGATGGATGGGTAAACCTGGAAACAGGAAGAAAATTAACACTGAGCCAGAAATTATATTCAGACATACATGGAGGCCTCTGCACAGTAGACAAGGACACACAGGAACAGATACCCCATCCCCACTGACCTGGACACAAGTATACAGAGATAACATACACATACCTGCTCCCAACACATTACAGAGAGACACTGCAGAAATCCACGTATATGCCATTCGGGTGGTTACTAAATAGTCCCAAGTAGCTTTCAAATCTATCGTCGTCTTAACCACCCGCCACCACCAAGTCAGCCTGAAGAGCTGGGGGCTACCCATGGGCATCCTCACTCTCCCACTTGACTCCCTCCAGGGCCCTTCCCACACGCAGCCAGCATGACCTTTTAAACAAATGCTGAAATTTCCCCACTGCCCACAGAATAGGATTCAGATTTTTCCCCAGGTCTTGCACAGCCCTGCTTAAGCATCCATGCTGACATTTCTAGCTTCATCTCTACCCCATTTCTTGCCACTCTCCACCCATAGCCAAGACCTATTACTGTTGTTCCCTTTGTCCCTGTCAGGAAATGTTAACTCTTTCCATGAGGCTCTCCTTGACCCATCAGGCCTGCTTGCAGTCTCCTTGGGGCTTCCTGATTACCCACTGGCCCACTTAGCTGGTGCTATGTCTATACCTCTCACCCTGGGCTGTGAGCTCCAATAGGGCTGGAAATGTCTGCTGAATTCCTTGCTGTTACATTCCTGACACCAGGTCTGTCACTGAGGGAATAAACTAAATGAAGGGACATGTGTGCATTCACCTCCCATCTCACTTTTTTTAAAAAATACTTTTTAGTTGCCAGTGACCTTTATTTTATTTATTGATATGCAATGCTGAGAATCAAACCCAGTGCCTTACACATGCTAGGCAATTGCTCTATCACTGAGCTACAACTCTAGCCCCTCCCACCTCACTTTCTTGCTGTTCTATGGAGATCACTCTGCCCCTTGCTGCTTGCACAGGTGTGGGATCCTTCAGCAGGCAGCACCCTGAAGGGCAGAGGCTGGGGACACTTACATAGAAGGTGCTGCCTCAGCTTGGGCAGAGCTCACGGGATGCCCCAGTAGGGGTACAGAACAGAGGTGAGTGAACACACATCTGCACACTGGCTGAGCTATGCATGCACTGCTGTCCTGGCTGCTTTATTGCACATATGGCCTGGACTGGGGGTGAGGGTGGGGGCTCCTATACTACCACCAGTTTTGCTGTCAGACATAGGGCAGCAGGGGGCTGCAGGATGACAGACAGACAGATGGACAAACAACTAACACGGGGTAAGCACTGGCCTGAGCATGGCCTTGTGTGGGCACTTAAGCCTGGGCAACAGGAAGCAGGAGCCTGGCTGCAGGGATAGGGGACTCACCTGGGGTAGGGGGTGCCAGGGGCTGCAGTGGGGGCAGGGAAGTGCTGTCTATATCCGCAGGAAGGGGACAGGGGGTAGAGAGGAGGGCTGGGCCTGTGGTTGGGAGAGACAGCTGTTAGCAGTCTGGCTGCCAACCAGACATTGGGGGGGCAGGGGTGCTTTTGTACCTTGCTTGGCCTGACCCATAGTCTGAAACAGATGGGCCTCTGCTGGGATTACTTCTAGCATCTGCCACCAGGGGGCAACTTGTGCTTCACCCTTCCCTTATTTCACTGGGCCAGATTGTGCTTAAGGGCTTGAACTGTTATCCTCCTCCTGGGACCCATCTTGGCAGGCTTCCTGGGACCCCCCAGCCTACCTCCTAAATTTCTTTGATAATACAAGGCTGATACCTGTACAAGGGCCTCTGTATCCTCTACTGACACTGGATTGCTCTTCTGCCCCCATTTGCTTGCTTCAACTCTTGTTTATCCTTTGGGTCTTGTTTGGCTAAGTGACCCTTTTCCCCAAAAGCCCAGAGATCTCAAGCTGGATAAGGTGCCCCTATAGGCTCCTATATCCCCTAGTCAAAGCAATGCTAACAGTGCCTTGTAATTGCCTGGCTTCTTGCCTGAATCACCCACTAGGCAAACTGAGTTCGGAGAAGCCAAGGACCTAAGGATCAGACAGCTGAAGCAGTGCTTCCCTGTCATCCATAACCCTACCTGGCACACTGTAAGGTTCCATACAGAGCCTGGTAGCCAAGGGCTGCCTGGTGGGAGCCAAGAACATAGGGCTGTCCCTCCCTATGTCTAAAGACTCTCATTAGAGCCACAGTGGGTGAATAACCCTTCTAGGCTCAAGTCTCTTGGCCTTTTTTTTTTGGTACCAGGGCTTGAACTCAGAGGTACTCCACTGAGCCACATCCCCAGCCCTATTTTGTGTTTTATGTAGAGACAGGGTCTCACTGAGTTGCTTAGCACCTCGCTGTTGCTGAGGCTGGCTTTGAACTCGCAATTCTCCTGTCTCAGCCTCCCTAAGTGCTAGGATTACAGGCGTGCGCCACCATGCCCCATTGTCTCTTGGCCTTTGAGCCACTGGCCTACAGGACTCTGAAGAGGCTAGCACAGAGAGTTGCTTCTGTAGAGCCCTGGCCTGGCTTCTAAGCATTTTTTTGGGGGTGGGTACCAGGGTCAATTAACCACTGAGCCATATCCCCAGCCCTTTTTTTGTATTTTATTTAGAAACAGGGTCTCACTGAGTTCCTTAAGGCCTCACTGAGTTGCTGAGGCTGGCTTTGAACTCGTGATCCTCCTGCCTCAGCCTCCTGAGCCACTGGGATTACAGGCATGTATCACTACACCTCACCTAGGCACTCTCACCCCACCTTGATCCTAAGGATAGTCCTGATGTGTATTTATAATGGCACTTTGTCCAAAGAGAATCTGGAAATGAAGGAATGTGCTGAATGTGTTTATAGGGTAAGGGAAAGGGGGCATGCTGTGCCTTTGGCCTTCTCTACCCTTCCTGGGAAGCCAACCTTTCCTTCCACTGGGTGACTGCTCTAGCCCAGATCTAGAGACCGGCCCACGTAATGTTGTGGGTGACCCAGTTCAAGCTAAGGACAGATCCTTTGGCCTTCTGGGTCCAGGCTGCTTTTCCTGGCCTTAGTATACCCTCCAAGCAGGCTGGTCAGGGGCTTGAGCTTAAGTAGGCATCATAGGGACAAGGGGGAACCTGCTGTTCAAGCAGCTCAGCCATGGAAGAGACCAGCCAACAGCAGGCGTTGAGGCCAATGGCAAATGTCCCCGTGCCCACCAGGCAGCTGAGAAGCAGCACTCTCTCTCCTCCCTGCTTAGGCCTACCTTTTTTTCCTCACATACTCATAAGGCTCTGGAGGTCCCTAAGCAGTCCTGAGTTCCCCCATGATGGAGTGTTCAGGTTTCATAGGGCTGGGACCAACAGCCAGCTCTCTGGCCTCCCTACAGGAAATGCCAAGCTTCCTGGAGAGTGCCCTGGGCCAGGGAACCACAAGAACCCCTAGCTCAGAGCAGGTTGGGATACAATTGCTAGCCATCCTATGGTGTCTGTGAGGAGCATGGAAGGGCAGGCAATGTCCAACCAGCACACAGTGCTCCCTTCCTCTTCCCACTGGGCCCATACTCACCAGCTCACAGTGTGGGGAAGCTGTCCCATGCTGCTTGAGGTCAGAGAGTAGAAGCCAGAGAGGTCAGGGGTCTGCAGAGGCCTGTGAACTGCCATGGAGAGGGGCCAAGTAACTGGGCTAGCCTAATCTGGGGGTGACTTCAACAGTTCCCGCATCCTACAGCACCTCTCTTTGCTAGAGATCCAAACAAACTGGTTTGTTTAGGACTATCCCAGTATGATAATAGTGGTCTTCTGACAGGCAAGGGAACCAAGGGCAGAGGGGTTGGGTGACTTGCCTAACGGCACCAGTTGACCAGTAGGCAGTCACTCAGGAGGGAGTGGCCAGGCCTCACCACTCCCTGGGCCACTGAAGCTCTGTAGATGGAGCCTCCCTGCTGGGGGCTCTGCCTGGCTTTCTGAGCAGGAGGTAGGCCCTTGATCTAGAGGAACCTTACCTGGGGTGCCAGGGCTCCCCCCTACTAACCAGTCCCCCAGGTTTGAGTCAGCAGGTTTCCTACAGCTGACAATAGTGGATTTCAGAATGACTTTGGCTGAGGGGAGGTGAATCAGCCATCACAACCACCACTTTCCATTTTCTCACTGGGGGAGGATGGCTATACAGCTCATAGTGATCAACAGCTCATACCATCACTGGGACAGGCTTCTAACCCAGCCCGAAGCTTTCACATTCTGACCTGGCACCACCTCCTCCAGCCCTCTGGTTCCCTCAGACTCCCCAGATCATCTTTCTGGCATTTTCTTTGGACCCTGGATTTGCACAGCCTCAGGTTCTCCCATTATAAAACAGAAGGCCTCAGACTTTTCTCATCAGACCATACCCATCCCAGGCCCATACCTTGTTTCTGGTTGATGTCCGCAGGTGCAGGTGTGGGGTGTGGGCTGCTGAAATGTTCATAGAGAGGAGACAGTTGGGGGACACTGTGGGTTGGCTGATTGGCCTTGTTCTGAAAAATCAGAAGGACAGGTGAACCTGGGGAGTACTGAAGGAGAAAGTCATGGGGGTAGGGCACGCATATAGGCAGAGCTGCACTGAACTGTGTGGCAGCCCAACTGTCACAGAAGTGGTGCTGGCCAAAACCACAGGCCTCAGGGAAGGGGGCATCCACCACTCAACCTGCCCTGTGTCCAGCAGTACAGTCTTCCTCCCATTAGCCTCCACACTTTCCCAAGCAGTCCCACCTCTTAGAAAGCCTCTTGGATTTTATGGGCACTCAGTTCCCAGAGGCGTGTCTCACCTATCTGGGAAATCTTCCTAGCCTACCAGTCCCAGAGAATATCCAGCTTGTTTGAGAACCAGTGCCTTGTCTCATATAGGGCTGCTCACGGCCACCAGCCCCAGGCAGCAGGGCTTGGAGCTTTTTCCTTCTCCCAGCCCCTAGACTGGGCATTCTGAGTCTAAAACTCAGGCCCACCTCAGTGCTAACTAGATATGGTGACACCAGGCAGGACCCCACTTTGGTCCCCTAACTCAAGAGAGGTGGGCCAGCCTGCCCAGCCCCCCGCCTTCCGGTTTCCTCAGCACTGTTACTTTCCTCAGGACTCTCACTTTTCACACTAGGTGCACAGCTCTTTGTCCTAAGATGACTCAGTCGGCAGGCTGGGGGAAAGGGCTCTCCACACAACCCAGCCACAGGGAGCCACTGCCATGCCCAAGGCCCAGCTCTGCATGTCCTCGGTGCACACCCATGCACGCCAAAGCTCTGGAGACCCATCATCCAGTCAATACTCAGCTTCCCACTCAGAAAGTTTCTGGGGATGCTGCTGGCTAAGAGAGCACAGACGAGTGATCTCAGACCTGTGGCAGAAAAAAGGGACATCTTTGGGGCAAGATAGTAATGAGAGGGTGGTGTGTCCTGGCCTCCTAGGGTAAAATTCCCCACCGGGTGAATTTAATCAGATTCTTTCAGATCTTCAGTTTCCTCTCCTGGTAATGGATGGGGCCTAGCACAGGTCCCTTGGCACTTATCTATTGGGAGTCCAGGGTAAGGATGAAGAGAAAGCTGGGTATGAACCCCATTATAACCAGGAAATGAAGCTCCCAGCTGGGCACAGCCTCCCACAGCTCTCAGCAACAGCCCTGGCCTGCCATCTGCCCCTGCATTCCTGCCTCCAGGCTATAAGCTGCTCCAGTTCTTCTGCCCCAGGCAGACAGGAGCTGATGTCCTGATAGATGGCCAGCAACAGGGAGAGAGGTAGGCTGGGGCAGGTGTGGGATGTGTGGACACATGTGATATCCTTCAGACACCGAATGCCTACCACATGCCAGGCACTGTGCCAAGCACCTCGCAAGCCCAGTCTCATCCCTACTGGGAGGTGCATACAAACTACCACTTCTTTTTTTTTTGTTACCGAGGATTGAACTCAGGGGTACTCGACCACTGAGCCACATCCCCAGCCCTATTTTGTGTTTTCTTGAGATACAGGGTCTCACTGAGTTGCTTAGTGCCTCGCCATCGCTGAGGCTAGCTTTGAACTCGTGATTCTCTTGTCTCAGTCTCCCAAAGTGCACCCAGCTCAGGCTCCCACTTCTATCTAAATCCTCCCTCAACTACCAACTCATGTCTCACTCCCTTTTACAGAAACCTCAGCAGGCCTATCCTCTAGGCCTAAGCTCTCATTCTTCCTTCAACCCATTCTTCTACCAGACGACTACTATCCAGGTCCCCAATGACTTCCACAATTCTGAACTCACAGCTGAATTATGTCTTCGTTTTACCTGATCTCAGCAGCAGACACAATTGGTTTCTCCCTCCTTTTTGAAGCTGAGTTCTTCACTTGGCTTTCAGAATGCCACATATTCGCCTAATTTCCCTCCAACCCCACAGGCCACTTTTTCTGACTCTCCATCCCCTTCTCTCCCACGCTATAGCTGTAAACATCTTCATCCAATGACTCCACATTTCTATCTCCAGTCCCCACTTCTCATGGGACTCCACATTCCAGATGCCTATTCAACTCTGCTTAGAGGTCTAAAATGCCCCCAAACTCAACATATCCAAATCAGAACCTTTGGCTTTCTACCCCATATTCTCCTCTCTCTTCCTCAGTAAATGACAATTCCATCCTTCATTACCTGAAGAGTTGCTCAGACCAGAAACCTTGGAGTCATCCTTGATTCTTCTCTTTCTCTCATACCCCATGACCAATTTTCTACCTTCAAAAATCTAGAATCTGCAAGGTGCAGTAGCATGCACCTATAATCCTAGTTACGCATGAGGCTGAAGTAGGAGGATCGCAAATTCGAGGCCAACCTTGACAACTTAGCAAGACCCTGTCTCAAAACAAAAAGGGCTGGGAAAGCACCCCTGGATTCAATTTCTGCAAAAAAAAAAAAAAAAAAAAAAATTTTTTTTTTAGACTCCAACAACTTTTTCCTTCTTCCCTGTCACCTGCCTAGTCCAAGCTGTTGTCACTCCTCATCTGGACAACTTCAGCAGTCCCTTCAGCCAGTCCTCCATCTAGCAGCCACATAAATCAGATAATGTCACTTATCTGCCTAAAGCCTCCAGTGGCCTCCCTAACTATATTTCCTCACCTGGGGCCTGCACAGCTCTGTGTGATCAGGCCCCAGTTCCCTCTCTAACTCTAACATCTTCCACTCTCCTCCTCAATGACAGTACCCAGGATTTCCGATAGGAGCTTCAGCCTCCAGCATCCTTCTTTTTTTTTTTTTTTTTTTTTTGGTACTGGAGATTGAACTCAGGGGCACTTGACCACTGAGCCACATCCCAGCCCTATTTTGTGCTTTATGTAGAGACAGGGTCTCACTGAGTTACTTAGCACCTCGCCGTTGCTGAGGCTGGCTTTGAACTTGCGATTCTCCTCAGCCTCCCTAAGTGCTGGGATTATAGGCTTGCGCCACTGTGCCTGGCTTCCAGCATCCTTCTTCATGATATGAAGTCAATTGGGAAGCAGAAGCTGAGGGTTATTAAAGAAGCTTCCTAGAAATCCGCAACAGGTTCTCAGGACAGCACTAACCAGATGGTAGGCTTTGGCAGCTGAGGGTAGGGAAACTGGACATCAGGAACACTGGACCCTGGCAGAAAGCATTCCACCATTCACTGCCTAAAGGTACAAATGCCTGGAGCTTCAGCCCAGCAGGTGGGGTGACACCTCCACAGCTGCCACCAGAATCAGGAAGTTGTCAAGTCTACACTCCTGCTTCAAAGAAGGCGCTACCATCCAAACTTGGCTTTGGCTCCTTAACCCTCAGGACTGAGTAGGTCTGGATAGCTTAGAGGGAAACCTGGGTACGGACAGCTCTGACCCTGAAAAACCAAAGCTGAGTATAGACAGCTCTGACCCTGCCTGGGATCCAAGGTGCCAGATTTAGGAAGATAGTCCTATGTACTCTGCCCATAGCTGTTGCAAGGCAGCTAGAAGGTGGCTTGCCCCGGGTCACAGCACAGGTCAGGATGGGCCTATGGAACCTCAGAGAATCCAGCTCAAACTATAGCTGCTGGCCTGCTATCCATGCATGTGACAAGGCAGTGGGGTCGGGGAGTTCTGGGGGAAATGGGTTTGTCCTATCTACCAGCTTTCTCTGGGAACTGGGGAAAAGCCTCATTAAGCAGGAGCCTGCAGCCAAACCACAGAAGTGCTGGGTGGGCAGGGGTGGGGCAGAAAACTTGCTGGCAGCTGGGGTGGCCAGTCCTTTCCATGCTCATGCAAGCTGCCTCTAAGCCTCATTCCCCAACCCCCTCCATACCTAGTGGTGGTAGCCAGGGGGAACCGTCTGGCACAGGGCCCCTTGCCCTCCTCAGTGGAACGTCCCGCTCCAGGGCTCCAGCACAAGACTGTTCCAGGGCCAGGCTTCCCAGACAACAGGGTGGGGTCACTTGGGCCCCTCTCTGCCTTATGTTAACATGCCTAGTCCCCAAGGGAAGGAGGCAGGCCTGGATGGACTATCCCCACCAGGCCCTGAACGCCTCCAAGAGCACCTCATCTCTCTTACTCTGAGAGCAAAGTACACAGGAAGTGCTTAGAGCATGGTGGGATGCATTAATACATGAGTAATTCAAGTGCAGCCTGTATTCTTCTCTCAGGATACCCCAGGTCCCTGTTCTTTGCCTTTACCTGAGCTCCCATGGCCTCTCCCACCAGCCTGTGGCATTCCAGGACAGGTCCAGGTCTCAGACCCTAGGGTTATCTGAGAGCCACCCTTCAGTCCCCACCAGTACTATCCAGCCTTTGCTGGATGCCTGGACCCAGCTCACCCCCAGAAGAGGTGGTCCCTCCTGCTGCTAAGCTGCTTTTACTGCTCAGAGACTTCTCCCCACATCTGCTCAAGTCTATCATCCCAAAGGTACTGCTCCCTTTTGGGATACTTTCCTTAGCAGATGGCTAGAAATTCCTCATTGGGTACTCCAGCCTCTTTTTCTGCAGGTTGGAGCCAGGAAAGGGCCAAGGTAGTGCCAGGCAGAAGGAGGTGGAAATGGGGGACTCCTGAGGTAGGTGTCTGCTCTGGAGTCAATCTTGGGCCTGGCTGGGCTGCCCCTGCTTCCCCCCAATTTGCCCCCCCCCCCACTTCCTGCAGGCTCAGGTGAAAAATAAACACAGTCGGCATTTTCCCTGCAGACCGCAGCGGTCTGCTGTGCTCACAGTCTGTGTGCACACTGAGAGCCCCTGTCACCACCAGCAGAGAAACTCCCTCGCCTCTGACGGTTGACTCTGAAAACCCCCAAACACTTGAGCCCCACAACACTTTCCCAGCGAAGAAAGTTGCCGTTTCCTCTGGGCTCAAGCCTGAGCGGGTAGAGGAGCATGCTTGGCCTAACCAGGCCCTCCCAAGAAGGCCTCCCTGTGGCAGGGACTGCAGGAGAAGAACCCCTCACCTACCAGGATCCATCAGCATGCGAGATCATTCAGGGTATACAAATGATCTCCTACCCTATGCCAGGCAAAACTGAGGCCCAGAAGAGCATTTGCTAGTGACAGCTGAGTGCTGAGTGTTTACCATGTGCCAGCACCTAGAAGTTTAACTCAGATACTCCTAAAACAGTCCTGAGCACCTAGGAGTTTAACTCATACTCCTAAAACAACCTGACATGGGTAATTACTATTCCCATTTGACTAATAAAGAAACTGAACTGCAAGCTCCCACGGCTAGTAAGTGGCAGAGCTAGGATGTCATCTGCCCTGCTGGGGCCCTGTTATTGTGAACAGAACAAGTTAGGGGTGAGGCAGTGCACGGGGCGCTGTACTAGTCCTAAAACTAGTGCTCTAGTGCCTGAGCCAGTGCCTCCCTGACCCTAAAACTACTCTTGCAGGTCTGGGACCTCTGGGACGGGTTCTGACCATACCTGTCTGCCAGGGCTACTGGCACTGGGAGCCCATCTGATGGTGATAGTTGGACATGGCCCCAAGGTCCTGGCCATCACACCCCAGTTATGCTGGCCTGCTCCTCTCCTACCCAGGTACCCAGCTCTTCTGGTGCCTGAGCGCCGTTACCCACCAGTGTCTCCCACCCCCAACAACTTTCCATACTTCCTCCTCCTTGCTAGGCTGGCTCCTTATCCTGACCTCTGTCACCCCTATGGAAAAGCCTGTGGCCTAGCAGGGGTGCCTTCAGCTTGCTTGCCAGACACCTCTGCTGTCCAGACTCTGTACTCAGCAGACATTCACTGAAGATTTGTGGGATGAAGGCCTTTAGAATTCTCAGTGTCCCCTAGACCTTCGGCATGCCCCTACCCACTCATCTGCCACTGAGCTGTGACTTCAAGTCCTTCAGGCCCCTCAGGCAAAAGGCTGTTCTTGATGCCTGCTACGGAGCTGGGGAAGAGGCCCTTGGGGGAAAAGCCTGTAGAAGGAATGGCAAAGCCACACCTCAGGCCTTGTGCTCCTTCCAGGCAGACACTGACTAGACAGAAGAGTGGGTATTGCTATGGTTATTGTTCTGCTTGGTAAGCGCAGAGGTGAAGCTGAGTAGTATAAATGCCAAATATGTCAACCTACATGAGGATGGCATTCTATATTCCCATTTCATACATGTGGGAAGTGAGGCTTGGGGAGGTAAGAAAGTTGCCTGTTTCATAGAGCCCTCCATCCCGAGTGCCCACCCCGTTCTGAGTTCTCAGGGTCTTCAAGGATGCCAGAGAGCCACACCCTCTGCTCTGCCCTGCTCTTGCTCCATGCTTCAGCCACGGAGGACCACTGGTCCCAGGGGCCATGCTGTGACCTCTGCTAAGGGTACTCTTTCCCAACTCATCTTGGCCAATTTCTATTCATCTTGCAGGCCTCACATAAATGAGATTTCTTTCTGGAAGCCTTTCCTATCCTCTTGTCTGAGAGTCCTCTGCTAGACCCCCACTGCAACACTGACCACACCTTGCTGTAGCTGCTTCTATTTTGGTCTGCCTCCTGCCCCTCCTGAGGTCTGGGACTAGGCCTGTATTGTGTTCATTGAAAGAATTAAAGCTGAACCCTCAAGGCTGGGTCTAATAGTGTGGAGGCACGGGGGCTGGGGTGGTTTTTAGGGAAACATGGCAGCACTAGGTAAAGCATTCTAGCTGGGGCTGGGCACAGTGTCACAAAAACACAAAGGTTTGGAGGGTGGGAGAAGCTTGGATCACTGTTTATGGTCAGGGGACATCCCTAGGCACTCAAGACCCCTTGGTCTTCTCCCCATCCCCACTGCTTCTGGGAGTTAGAATGACCAGTCAAAGGCAGGACAGCCACTAGTTCATCCAGTGCCTATGTACAAATCAGAAAATGCCCCTTCGTGTGGAGAGACACCAGAATCATGCTAGGGCACCTAGCTCAGGAACGGTGCAGACTGATTTCCCCCTCGGCCCAGCACCCCTGGGTACCCCAAGAGGAATGAGGCTCCAGGAACTGTCCCTGATCAGCTCCAGGCCTGCCAGGCAGCCTTATAGCCCTCCCAGGCCTCTGTGTCTAGATCTGGAAAGCCACCATCAAGAACCAGTGGTGCTTAAATGCTCCAGTCCTGCTAGTTGCTGAGTGGGATGCTCCCTGAGGCCTGGGCTCATGAGAATGAACTTTATAGAAGGTGGCGGGTCCCCTAAATCTTCAAAAGGGCCTTAATTTGTGTGCTCCTACAGACCCCACCTCTGCTGATATACCCCAGCGGGGCTTGGAGGGCCAGGCTGGAAGAGCCTTCGCTCATGCTCTTTTATCCCCAGCCCCCGCTCCAGGCCCTGCTGCCCAGGACATGGTGCTCCAGAGGACGGCCCGAAAGCTTCTCGCCTACAACACGCTGGACGCCCTGTGCCAGACGCCCACCAGAGCACAGAGCCGTGGCCATGTGGCCAGCTGACCTGGAAGGGCTGGGGGATGGCTAGGCTGCACCCTCCTGGACCAGGAGGCTTCAGTCCCACCTGCTGACAAGGCTGTTGCCATAGTTACAGGGCCCTGCCAGGTGCGTGTGGCCAGTCCACCAGCCGCCTGGCCTTGACACAGATAACAGGGCCTGCCACGGCAGAAGTGAGGACTAGAGTCCCTACAAGGAGCATTGGCAAAACCACAGGCCAGTTCTAGCCCCGCCTAGCCCCGAGGCACCCTCAGAGCTAGCTGAACCCTGCTGAGCTGCCTGGCCTGGCCCATGGCCTCTCGTGGTTTCTATGCATTCGTTTACTTGCGTTTTCCTTCCTCCTCTTTGAGGTGAACGCCCCTCAGGACAGGATGTTTTTAGAGGAAAATATAAGCTTCCGGGAGCTGCTGCAGCTGAGCTGCTAGTTGATGCTAACAACATGCTGTTTGGGGATTCTGCAGCAGCCCAGCACTGGGCATCCCCCTAGCCCAAGTGATTACTCACCCAGTTCCTCCTCAGTACCCCACCATCCAGGAGACCACCATGGACCAAGGCCAGCCAGAACACCACCTCAGCACAGCCTCACCTGAGGGAAAGGAAGGGGCAGCAGGGAAAGGAACCAGGGCTCTGGAGGGAGGCATTGAAGCAGTTCAGAGGCTTTGTATCCCTGGGGGCAAAACTGAAGGTTTTGCAGAAAGTTTTGCTTTGCAGAAAAGGCAAGAAGAGAACAGCAGAGGCACAGACTTAGAGATGGTGATCCCACCAGTAAGGGTCTGCTGAGTGTCCAGCAGTCTATAGTGCTCCACCACACCCTGGAATCCCACCAGTGTTCCCAACTTTGCACTTTGCTGTGCAAATTTTGCAGATGAAGAGGGTGAAGCAAAGAGAGGTTAAATTATCCTCTTACGGAGTCTAGCTTGTGCCCTTCCCACTCTATGTGCAGATGGATGTTGGGTGGGAAGCCACTAGAAGCTGAGGAGGTCTTGCCAGGGCTTATCCAGCAGCATTAGTGTACTGCCTAGGACTGAGAGCCAGAAAAGCCCAGACAAGACCCAGAAAGACATGGGCTGAGGAAGACTGTTAGCAATGGCTCAAGGGTGGGAAGGAAGGAACCTGGAAACCTGCCCAGCCTCACCTCTGCTTTCTTGCCCATTCCATCTAGCCAGCCTCTGAGAAGCAAGAACAAAACAGGGGTCTACAGGTCACATGTACTGTTCAACTGCATCTTCTACCCGAAGAGGACAATTCTACCCTGAGGCCACGTCTGGAAGTTCACTTGGGTGTAACCCTTGCAGCTAGTGCCACTTATGGGCCTTGGGGCTCTGAATGGACTCAGTCTAGCAGTTTATCCACAGGGGAAAAAGGCAAGGTGTGGAAAGAAGCAGCTGGAGGCTTCTGGCCTCAGAAAGCTCCCATCCCGGCACCCCCTCTCGCAAGGGGCTCGCACCCAAGAAGAGGGAGGGGGGCTAGGCTGCTCCAACTGCCATAGGGGCCATCTGAGGCACCGCCCCTAATGAGGCTGAGTTAGGGAGTTCACACAAACCACACCAAACAGCTTTTCCAGATGCACACCCGGTATAACAGTGTATAGATATAGGGGAGCAGGTGAAATGCCCAACTTCTGAGGTGAGGAGTGGGAAGGAATGGGATGGAGGAGCCACGAACACAGATGTCTGGGTTCAAATCCCTCCTCTAGCACTTACAAGGTGCGGCACAAGTCTTTCCACACCGGCAGCTCCTGGGTCTATAAGTGTCCATTACCTCATGGGGTTGTGGTGAGGGGAGATGAGTTGTGTGTGCTAATATTTTGTGTGTGTGCTTAGCTAAAAGCAAACTAAAAGCAAAGGAAAAAATAAGAAAAAGCAAGCATGTCCCTAGATAAAGACTTTTTAGGAAAGCCAAATTTGTGCCAGGTCAGGACTGCTGGCCCTTGGTTTCCTTTGGACAGCAGCCTGATTACCATTGGGCCAGATTGCTGAGCTCCTGACAGGCCTGTGATGCCAGAGCTAGGGAGTGGGAAGCAGCGGTAGAAGAATCTACCCTCAAAACACCCCAGTGAGGCTGGCGGGCAGCTCTGGCTCGCAAGCAGCTTTCCTCTGGGTGTCACAGCCATGCTCTGGGACTCCCTCTGCTTTCTCAGTCTAGCCATATGCAGTGACTCAGGGCCTATGAAACCCACTAGCCCAACCTGGGCTGTATAGAAGGGGGCAGGAGGTTGGGCCCAGAGAGGTCTAGCAGCAAGCTCTGGGCTGAGTCAGGACCAAAGCTGGAGAAAAGAAAGAACCCATGATAGGCAGTTCCTAACCATGTTTCTGTCATGTACCAAACCTGAATCAATCTTAAAGGCCATTTATAAACACTTTTAAACATGGCATTTCTTCTAGAAGCCCCAGGCTCCTGCCTCCCAACTGAAAATGGCAGCTCTCCCAGTTCTGCAAGGTCTCCCAGAAAGGGTCAGATGCAGAGCTAGGAGGTCACCCGAGGAGGGCAATGAAAAGCCAAGTCTTTCTTTGGGGCCAGCAGGACCAACTCATGAACCCAGCAGTTCATGGGGTTAATCTACACTCAGCTCCTTAGCCTGCAATGCTCTCACCAGCAAACAAGCTACAGCCGATAGAGTAGAGCAGCAAGGAGCATGGGCTCCTTGGATAGAAGATACCCAAGTCCAAATCCTGACTTTTCTGGGTTCTAGCATGTTCTTAACCTCTCTAGAGCCTCAGTTTCCCCATCTGAAGAATGGGGCTAATGAAAGTAGTAATTTTCTCAGCTTCTGGCACAGGCCTGGCACAGAGGAAGTTCTAGATATGAGTTATTGTGGCTGTTGTTCTTTCAACCACTGTTTACTGAGCACCTCCTATAACCAGGTCCCGTACTGGGCACTGAGAATCTAGTGATGAAAGGAACAGATGTAGTCCTGAACCTACAGATCCTCTCCAGCCCTTTCTGATCCAAATTACCATCCCAGAAAGCTCTCACTTTAACATGGCCTTTGTGGCCAACCTTTGTGGCCTCTATTTTCCCCACTTCATCTGTCCCCATATCTCCACCCACACGGTTGCCCACCACAGCTGGGCAGTTCCCAGGGCCGCACACTGCTTCAAAGCCTACCAGCAAGCTCTGGGGTGGCTGCCACAGCCAAGCACACACCAAGTGGCCAGCCCCCCTGGACCTGGGCTGTACCCAGCAGAGATCTCACTGCAGCCACAGCCCTCTCCACAGGGTGCCTCTTAGCATCTGAGGGCCCACCCACCCTCTGCCTGCCTGGCCACCAAACCAGCCACAGAGCCATCTGATTTGAATGAAACTTCAAACTTAATGACTTTCATGCTGGTTATTTAAAACGCAATGTAATTTTCTTAAACACCCTATTATTTCCTTTGATAGCTACAAAGCTTCCCCCAATCCCATAAGCATGTTTATTTTTAGGGAAAAGAGTGGTTTGCAGTTGGTCTCAGAGTCATAGGGAGAGAGAACCCACAGAAAGCAGGGCAAAGAGTCAGCCTTGGCAGCCCAGAGGCCTTCCTGCTTGCAGACTCTCCACCAGACACCAGGGGACCAGGCAGGCCCTGCCCGTCTCTCACCAACACATCAGCCAGTGGCCCTCTTGTCCCCCACCTGACAGTAGCCAAGTAAGTGTAAAGATGATCTGGTCCCCTTCCCATGCTTCCCTCAATGCTGCCGGGCCTGGGTATTGTCATCTGTAGGGTGCTTCCACTCGCTTCCCAAGGCATCTCCTTCCCACGGGCATTCTAGGCATGGACATATCTGGGGAAGGGTCTTGAGGCTACCACCACACCCTCAGCAGCCTCCTCTTGGTTCCTCCAGACATTCTGCTCTGGGTGAGGCCTCAAGGCCTGGAGCCTTGACCAGCTGGGTGAGATCTGTGCCCTGATAAGGCAGCCTGAGGCAGTGGCTGCCCACACTGGGTGGGTGGGTGTGGCCCTGCCAGTCGGGGCTCCCTGGCAAGGGAGATGGCTTGGTGGTGGGTGTGCGTGCATAGGTCAGCTGAGCTCCACCAATGCGGTGCGTCCTCTGGGAGCGGCTATTTTTAGGCTCCAAGCTTTCATGTGGCCAAATGATGTGGAGTTTACAAAGCATCGGTAATGCGTTTCAGATGGCGGCCCAGCAGGCCAGGAGGCTGGGCCCGCTGCCACCAGAGCCAGGTCAGAGTTACTCAGAGTCCCCACACTGGACTCCCATCACCTGTCCCTCCCTCTGCATGGCCGCTGTGGCATAATGGGGAGACTAGCCTTGGTGTAGTCCCTGCAATGCCCAGCTAATACTACCTGAGGCCAGGGTGACCAACTGGCGTCTCCAGCCCACCTTCGGAACAAACCTCAGAAATCCCCATGGGCAGGTATGCCCACACACAGTAGAGGAGGAAACTGAGACCTAGAGAGATGAGACCATTTGCTAGAGGTCACACAGAGGAGAGGAGGTACCTTCCTTCCCCAGCATAGTCCCCTACTCCATGGGAAAACTGGCATTTGCAGGGAGGGGTGATTTGCCACCACTGGCACCAGGCCAGCTCAGACATGGTGGGGTAGGGGGCAGCCCATACCGAGTTAATCCCCAAGCACACAGCCCTGTTTCCCAGGGCCACGTCCTGCCCACCCATGCTTGCAGCCTTTGCTGTACACACGTCATTTGGAAGCAGACAGTGTGGGGCCCAGACAGAGAGCTCCCTTGCCCTTGGAGAGAGCTGTCTGTTTTAAAGGGGGGAGAGGGGTAAGTGGGGGGAAGGAGGAAGCTTATTTGGCAGCGTGTCTGCTTCCTCTGATCTCCAGGGAGTTCTGGCTGTGGAGGCAGGGCTGTGGAGCACAGGCTGTGTCACCAGGCTCGCGCTGGGCTCTGAAGCAGTCTGTGGGTGCAGCTCAGCAGACAGTCTCCATGGGTGGGACAGCCTCCTGGCAGGAAAGCACCAGGCTCATACCCCTCCTAGCTGTGCCCCAGGCCAGGGCTAGGCCCCCTATTCAGCAAGATGGACACCCTCCACTTACTGGGGGACTGAGCCACAAGAAGCTCCAAGTTCTAGCTGGACCAGGGGCAGGGAACAGGTGCAAAACCTCTGACAAGACAAACCATCCAGGCTGCAGGCTGCTGGCAGGGTGGGGCTGACACGGGCCACACCTTTTTAAGGGAGGGAGGTGGTTTCCCAGGTCCAAACCTCAAGCATGACAGGTCTTTGAGATGAAGCAGCTAAGTGTCTGAAGAAGCAGCTGGGTTCTCAGAGATCTTCTCCAGACCCTGGTGATCTCGGAGCCCTGGAGGAAATGTGGGGCAGAGATGCTTTCTGCACCCTGAAGGGCCTAAGCAAGCAAGCCACTGACCTCTGGGGTGCAGCTCCCCACTGTAAACAGGGGACCAAACCCCTGGACTCAAATGAAATAACAGAAAAATGGTGCTGCACTTTGAGGTGGTATTCTTTCCTTAAATAGCCAGCACCTTGGGTCTCCCCAGCCCAAGGCCACCCCTCCCTTGGCTCTGCTCTCATTCCCTCAATCACCCCTGCCCCTCCTGGCACCCTGCCCTAGCTGCCTCTCTGGCCCTCCATGTCCAACTCAGCCTATCTGCAGTGGACACCGCCCTGCCCTTTGGGATGCCAACATACTGCACGTGCCCACCAGCCTCTTCCAGGCTCTGCAACCAGAACTGCTGGGCACTGGATCACATGCTGGGGCCTTAGTGCCGACCTTTCCAGCCTCACTTCATGTCCCTCTTAGAACCTGAGCTTGGGACTGCACTCCAGGAACCAGGAACACACTCATCTCTGCCTCTCACCTGCTTGCTCAGCTTCCACCCAGAGTGTTCTGCCACTCCCGGCTGCATGAGCTGCTCCCACGCCCCCTCCTGCTCCTCTGTGCCCTATATACAGCTCAAGCAGTACTGCAGGGCCCACGTGAGGACCCCAGGGAGGGCCCCTCGCCTTGCCAGGACTGAGGTCTGGGAGGGCAGGCGCAGCCTCCCCTTGGGCAGAACCAGGCCAGGTACACACAAGGGGTTCAAAAATACAGATTGGAGCCGGGCACGGTGGCGCAAGCCTGTAATCCCAGCACTTAGGGAGGCTGAGACAGGAGAATCGCGAGTTCAAAGCCAGCCTCAGCAACGGCAAGGCGCTAAGCAACTCAGTGAGACCCTGTCTCTACATAAAACACAAAATAGGGCTGGGGATGTGGCTCAGTGGTCGAGTGCCCCTGAGTTCACTCTCCAGTACAAAAAAAAAAGAAAAATACAGTCTGGACTCAAGATTCTAGCAGGCTCTTTGCAGAGCTCAGCTAAGAGCCTGAGGGCCAGGTAGGCTGATGGTGACCCCTGGGGGAGCTGACTGCTGGGCAGGAAAGGGAAGCAGCGAGGGCTCTGGTCCAGCCTGAGCTTCAGCAGCACTGGAGCTTGAGTTCTTTATGCAGTGTTAGTCCTCCAGCAGTAGCCTGTACGTGGGTACATGTACACTGTGCCATGCCAGTCACCCAAGGAGGGTGAAACTCTCATTAGCCTCATTTTCAGATGAGGAAACGAAGGCCCAGAGGACCAAAGTAACTTTCCCAGGGCCACACAGCCAGAGTAGCAGATACAGTAATAGACTAAATGCTCTCCCTCCCCTCTACTCCTCGAAGGGGACTTGACAAGCCGCCTTCCTTATCTGGCCTCACTCTCTCCACCTGCAGAAAAGAGGTTGTTCCTCGAGGATTTGTGCACTGTACTGTTGGGTGGGGGGTGCTCCTGTGACCTGATAAAACACCTGTTTCCTCCAGCACAGCCTTGTTTGTACACAATGGCAGGAAGCACTAGTCATAAGGTGTGAGGGGGTGTGACTCTCTGGCTTTGGGACCGCAGCAGCCGGAGGGGGCTCAGAGGGGCTGCAGCTCTACTTGCCTCTCAGGAGGCTCTGGGCCCACCACTGACCCTGCCTGACCTCAGCAGTTATGTGATTTTCTTTCTTTTTCTTTTTTTGGTAGCAGGGATTGAACCAGGGTGCTTAACCACTAGCAACATCTCCAGCTCTTTTGTGTATTTTATTTAGAGACAGGGTCTCAGTGAGTTACTTAGGGTCTCACTAATTTGCTTAGTCTGGCTTTGAACTCACGATCCTCCTGCTCAGCCTCTGGAGCCACTGGGAATACAGATGTGTGCCACCGTGCCCAGTTAATTATGTGATTTTAAACCAGCACCTCTGAATCTCTGCTTATAGCGCAACTCAACCTCCCTTCTTGCAGAGGCAGGGAATGGACTGTGTTCTCAGGAGTCCCAGAAGGGGCCATGTCAATCCTTTTTTTTTTTTTTTGGTATGGAGGATTAAGCCCAGGGGCACTCTACCATTGAGCCATATCCCCAACCCTTTTTATTTTTTTGAGACAGGGGTCTTGCTGGGTTGCTTAGGGCCTCACTAAATTGCTGATACTGGCCTCGAATTCCCAAATCACTGGGATTACAGGCATGCACCACCACGCTGGGCTTCAACGCTCCCTCTTTTAATTCCACTCATACCCAAGTCTCAGCAGCTGGGGAGGTAGGCAGAACTGGTGTGAAGATTTTTCATTTGCTGGCTGTGGAAACCAGTTCACTGGAACCCAGGAAGAGCTGGGAACTGAGTTCTAACAACCAATCTGGGACTCTTTGTCAGCCCTGGGGCCTTGGGAATGCCTCCTCTGCCCTGCTGAGCTAGCTCGCCCTACCCTTCCAAAGGAGTCAACAGGCTGCCCTAAAGTTTTAGCTGTTCCTCCCTGCCCCTGTGGACAAGGTGGAGCAGGAAGCCTGGCTCTCACCAGGGTCTGCAGGACAGGCCTCCTTCATGGGGCTTCCCTGGCCCTGGCAGGCAGGAGTGGGGTGGAAGTACAGTCCCAGCTTGGAAGCAGCAGAGGAGGGTCTGCAGACTGTCCAGATCCTACAGCCAATCCCACACAGCCTTTTGAGTCTGGAAAAAAATGCACTTCAAAATAAACTGAAGTCCCACTATCCACCACAGACTTAATGAAGAGCGACAAAGACAAGACTCCATATCAGTCATGCTTAGGCACTACAAGGGCTAGGGAACCGTCTCGGGCTTGTAACCCACGGAGAACAAGGGCAACAGGCCGCAGAACACTGTGATTGTTCCTGCTTCTTGACCCCATAATTCTCGTGTGATATGCTCCAGGAAAATAAAACAAACTAAGGAGTAGTTTGTACAGAGCCTCATCCTCCTGATAAAGAAGGTGGCCTGTGAGTGAGCCAGGAGCCACAGGAGGGATGCTATGAATAACGATGATGTGAACAGGCAGTGCTGGGAGCCTGCACCTCACACCAGGGAAAGCATCACAGCAAGAATACCGGGGTGCACGCAGGGATGACTATGTGGGCAAAGGTCCGAGGGTGGCTCCAGGCTAATGACCATAAGGAACTTCTTCCTTTTTATTCTTACAAAACAGCTTCAACTCCTCATACCTCGGATAAAGGTTTTAAAGGGATGAGGAAGGGGAGTTTCTTTCCGATAAATTTTTGGGGTTGTGAAAGGAGATTCTCAGGATGGAGCAAGTGGCTATGGCTTCCACGCTGGCCCCAGGGATAGGAATTCCCCTCTCAAGAATCCCTGGGTGAGATCAGGCAGTAGGGGACCTGTACACCTGAGTCCCCAGACCCAGGGTTCAGACTCCTATAGCCCAAAATGGAGATATAGCTCTCCAGATGGGGATCCACATGGGACCTTACCACTAAGCCACCAATAGCCCCATGAGAGCTAGGATAGCAAGGGAGAAGGGATCAATCATGGACAAAGCCTGTCCCCACCCAGCCCAGGCCATGCTGGCAACTCCTGGGGATTTCTCTGGCAAAGGTGCTGATCCTCACTGCAAAAATCTGGAAGGGAGGCTCACTAACCCATTGTAAAGATGCGGAAAACAAGGCCCAGGATGCTTCTGCAGACAAGCTATCTTTGGCTAAGCATGGTGAGTGTGTTGTAAAGCTGTACTAATAACCACATTATCCAGAAGAGCTGCCAGAATGGACAAGGCGGCCAAAGCACAGAGGCAGGATGAGGGAGGCTTCCGCTTGGATGGCTGGAGGAGACATCTGAATTAAGCCCCTAATGAGGATTAAGAAGGTGGGTGGCGGGCTGGTGTTGTGGCTCAGTGGTACAGCGCTTGCCTCACATGCGTGAGGCACTAGGTTCGAATCTTAGCAGTGCATATAAATAAATAAGTAAAGATCCATCAGCTACTAAAAAAAATATTAAAAAAAAAAAAAATAAGAAGGTGAGTGGCACCTATGCCAAGAGCCGAGGAAGAGAACTGCAAGCTGAGGGAACAAAGGTAAAGGTCCTGAGGAGGGAAGAGCTTGCCAGGTATAAAACCCACCAGGACAGAGGAGCTGCTGTGAGTGAGAGGAAGGAGGTGGTGGCTGGAGGCACCGGCCACACAGACACTAAGGCTGTGGTGAGTGGTTTGGACTTTCCTCCAAGAGCAATGCGAAAGGCCCTGGAGTTTAATCAGGTGAGAGACGTGATCTGATTTGTTTTTAAAGGACCCCTCTGGCTGCTACGTGGAGTCTGGACTGTGGGTTAGGGAGGCAGATGGACCCTGGAAGAGGCTACCGTGCCATCTGGGTGGGAGATAGTGATGGCCGAGGGTGGTGGCAGGTGAAGTAGAAGATCTGAGATGCACCGAGGAGCATGCCAGCCCCTTCTTTATCTGTTGGACAACCTGCAGCCCTCAGCATGCTGCTCAGGGGACCCTGGTTCACAGCCCAAGCTGAGGCCAGCTCCGTCCAGGACACTCTCAGCTGAGCCTACTTGACAGTACTTCTCCAGACAAGACCTGGCTGGATTTATTCATCTGTCCTCTCTGCTCATCTGGACACTCTCGGAGCACAGCCTGGTTCTGGTCATCTGGGTTCCCAGAACCTGGTAGCAGCCTGGTGTCAGACTCCTTTCTCACAGGCCTCACTCCAACCTGGGCTGGTGCTCAACCACTACTAATGTCCCAGCAAGCCCACTGCGCCCCTCTGTTGGGGTGGAGGGCTGGGTGGTGTTCCTACACCTTCTCTCTGCACAGCTCCCCAGACAAGGGGACCATGTGTCAGCTGCACTTCCGTCCTCTCAAACCCTCACCTCTTGCTCCCTCAGGGCTTGTTCCCACGACCCTCACCTGGACCTCAATCCTGGGATTCAGTGGTGAGCCCTATGGCCCAGGGCCCACACCTAAGTCCACCACCTCCCTGGTGCCCCTCACACCAGAGCTGCCATTTGATCCTCGGGCTGGAAGGATGCACAGGTACTAGGATGGGATCAGGGACAGGGAGAGTGGCCTAAGCCTCCGCAACAGCCAAAAGCCACAACCATTTTTTTTGTCATTGAGATGTCATTTGCATTCTATAAATGCACTATTTTTAAAAAATTTTTTTGTTTACTTGTAGTTGGACATAATACCTTTATTTCATTTTATTTTTATGTAGTGCTGAGGATCAAATCCAGGGCCTCGCACGTGCTAGGTGAGCGCTCTACCGCTGAGACACAACCCCAGCCCTAAAATGCATTATTTTAAAATGTACAATTCAGTGGCTTTTCATATATTCACAAGGTTGTGTATGTGCTACCACCATCTAATTCCAGAATGGATTCATCACCCCAGAGAGAAACCCCATGCCCACTGGTGGTCACTTCCCGCTCTCCCCTTCTCTCAGCCCCTGGCAACTACTATTCTTTCTGTCTCTATGGATCTGTCAATTCTGGATATTTCATTTAAATGGCAAAAGGCTCAGAATCCCTCTAAGCCACAGACTCCAAGAGGAGCCTGTAGAAGGGGCCACACAGCAATGCTGCCTCATATCCTTGTTGGATATAACCAGACTGGCGGTCTTGTACATCTAATCGCCTGAATTTACCTAGGAAATAATGCCTTACTATATTAATTTCAGAATCCCCTCAAAGTCTGGCCCGGGACCAGCTCACTGCCCTACTTCCCCACTCCAACCCCATCCCAGGTCTCAGAACTGAGAAGAAAAAAACAAAACACACACACACACACACACACACACACACACACACACAGAAACAATAGTTATGGGCTAGACCAGTAACTGCCTGCAAGCCTATATTAGATGCCTGGCAAACAACTTTCACAGAAAAGCTTTGACTTAACTTCTTCCTCCCCCAAACAAAGCTTCAAAGAAGTCAAATACCAAAAAGCAACTTTTTTGGAAAAAAGTGTCTCTGCCCCATGGCAGCTGGCTGTCAGTTGGGCATTTAGCTCCTGGCAAGTTTTGAGTCTGCTTATTTGGAGGCCTTCAAACATGGTAGCCACATGAGCATCTCACCCACATGAGTGGAGATGGTCCCTGGTGTGGGTTTGCCCTGCTATCTATGGAAGTCTAGTGATTGCACTTGAACATCTTAGATCTTGAGCACAATTTTTGTTTGTTTGTTTTTGGGTACCAAGAATTGAATTCAGGGGCACTTGACCACTGAGCTACATCCCAGCCCTATTTAATATTTTATTTAGAAACAGGGTCTCACTGAGTTGCTTAGCACCTCACTTTTGCTGAGGCTGGCTTTGAACTCATGATCCTGCTGCCTCAGCCTCCTGAGCCACTGGGATTATAGGCAAGCACCACTGCACTCAGCTTAAGCACAATTTTTTAAAAAATATTTTTTAAAGTTTTCAATGGATCTTTATTTTATTTATTTATATGGCGCTAAGGATTGAACCCAGTGCCTCACACATGCTAGGTGAGTGCTCTGGTACTGAGCCACAACCCTAGACCCTTGAGCACAATTTTTGACCACTTACATGTCCTCAGAGAGGGCTGGGCAAAAGGTGAGGGGACCTAGTTCTAAGGCTTGTGGACAGGGCTTGGTAGCATATTGTCTGTCCCCTACAGATGGGCTTGGTAAAGGACCAGCTTTGGAAAAACCTCCCAGGGCAGTTTTTCCTCAGGTCCCTTTCTAGATCTCCCAACCAACTTTTCCCCTGACCCCGGGCACATGAACTCTTTTTTTGTTTATTTGGGGATTGAACCCAGAGGCGCATTACCACTGAGCCACATCCTCAGCCCTTTTTATTTTTCTTTTGAGACAGGGTCTCATTAAGTTACTGAGGACCTCTCTAAGTTGATGAAGTTGGCCTCAAACTTGTGATCCTCCTGCGTAAGCCTCCCAAGTCACTGGGATTATAGGCACACACCACCACATGCGGCCAGACATTTAAACTTTGAATCAGATGATAAATGTGCTCCCAAAATATGGAGCCAATCTCTTTTGCTTTGTAAAACCCAACCATATCGAAGTGTCCATACAACTATCTGCATAATACCAACTACTTTTACTTGCTATGTGTTATAACTATCAAGTTTGCTTAAAACAAGCACATTTCCTCACCCAGTGTTACTCTAGCACAAGCCCCTGCCTCTGTCCTTGTCCTCAGCCCCACAGAGCAGCTGAGGCCAGGACATAGAAATTCACTGACAGAGCCTGTCTTCCCATGTTCCCAGAAACCAGCAGTGGGGGCAGCAGCTGGTGGGGAGGAGGGTAGTACAGGGTGCACAAACATCTGCCGCAGCTTGGGAAAAAACTGGAAGCTGAAAAATATATGCCCCAGGCTAGGTGAGTGGTGCTGATTCTGACTGTGCCCACTCTTTGACCAGTGTAAACCAAAAGACACCAAATGGTCTCATTACCCACACCTTTATAGCAGAATGAGGCCCGTCCTGCTCTGGATACTCTGCCACTTGCCCACACTGTGAGAGGAACCACTGCCTTCTCCCTGCTCTGCCAGTCCTGGGAGCTAGCCCGGCTAGAAAGGTTCTTGGGCCTAGGTCTCTTGTCCAGTCACAGTTACCATGGTGACTGTAGCCCCAGTCCAAGCAATGCATGCCAGTGGTTGAAAATGGTGGGTTATGTCAACTGGCCCCAAATCAAAGGGTTTACACCTTGTAAGGGATCCAAAAAGCACCTGTTCCTGCAGGATGCAGGGCTATGGGGAGAGTGGCTTCATCAGGTAGCAGAGTGGGGAGAAAGCTCTCTCCCTCATAGACCTGGAAAAAAGGGAACTTCTCTTTATTCCAGAGCAGAGAAGTCAGGCAGAGAGACTCTACAGCCAACATGCTTGGTGTACAGAAATGAGAAGGGGTCTAGAGGGCAAAGAGCTCATTTCTCAAGTCAGCTATCTACCAGGTTTTTCAGTCTGAGCTTCTGGAGAGCAGCCTGCATCTGTCTTCTCACCTCTTAGCAGGAAATAGCTCTCAGAGCCTCCTTTCTCACTCCTGATCTGAACCAGCCTCACAGTCATCCTGTCCTCCTTCTGGTGGACCCTGCTACTAGTTGCGCAAGTCTCTGGCCTGTGGTCCCACCTGTGCTGGGCTTACATTTACACCCGACACCCATTCACCACAGACCTCCAAGCCTTCCATGCACCCTCATCCCTAACTTGGGCCAACTGGGGAATGTCTGAAATATTAATGTGGATTTTTTAAAGTGCAGCTTACTGTTCGAAAACACTCCAAATAGGCTCTTCACACTTTATCTGGACCAATGGAAAAAAGCATGATTTGTAATGATAATGAAATCTTGTCACAACTCAATGTACTTAAAGGATTTAACTCACAATTCACTGAGCTGGCCCCTTACTGATATCACTGATTTGCAGCGCATCTCTGCAAACCCTTCTTGGCAGGTAAGAGATCAAGTGAGCTGCCTCAGAACCCACTTGGTGGGTACAGCCCTCCTTCGCCAAGGGCACATTCATGCCAATAAGGACACATAGTGGAGAACCTTTCTCCTGCACAACCAGAAGATCCCATCACAGCTCCTTTTCTGCCCATTCCTCCAACACCTAAGCTCAGGGCTTCCCAGGAGAAAGCTAAGGGCGAAGCTCTGAGCTCAGATCACATTAAACACACCAACCTGGGGAGGAAGGTAATTTTAGCTCAAAAGTTGTTCAAGAAGAGGGCACCCCAGCATCACGCAGCACAAGGACCAGGCCTGCACCTGCTCATGAGCAAGCTGGGAAGACAAAAGCCAATACCTCCAGGGCGGGGGATGATCCAAGGCAGGCCCTCCTTCCTCCCCCTGAAGTTCTCCTTTTGGTTCAGATCCCACTGGTTGTGTATGAGGAAAAAAGATAACCACAGAATCCTCGCCTATTTCCTTCTAGGCAAAAGTCACTTCTTGCCCATGCCTCACCTACCTGGTCAAAGGAAGAAGCAAGTGCTAGGGATCTTGGCTGCTGGGGTCACTTACCAGCTGGGGCTGCGGCTGCGGGTGCTGCCCTGCTCCTGAGGCGGGTGGGTAGTGCATGAGCAGATTGAAGGCAGAGTAGACGGTCTCTTTGTACATGCCGCTGGAGCACTCCGGGGCCTTCAGGCCTGGAAAAACCACAGCTGGGTCAGATACCAGCCCGGGCAGCTGCTCGGGCTGAAGGCAGTCTGCTCTTGAGAGAAAAAAATAAGAATTGCCAAGGGGTCTCCTTCGAGTTCGTGACTTGATAGGACGGGGATGCGGATGTCCTCAGCGCCAAGTTTTGTGGGAAGGACCCCGAGTCCAGGCCTTCCCCAGGAGGCACCGAATAGATTCCTCACCCAGCCCTCCAGCCAAGGAACCTTGGCCAACGCTTTCTCCTCAAGGCTGGGGGATTAGTCAGTCACCTGGGCAAGAGGGGAGGCAGAGATGGAGGGGGTCTGTTTACTCCTATAAAGGTCAGGGCACCGGAAGTGACTCGAGCCCTGCAGCGCCCGAGAAACCCGCCCCCCACTCCCCCACCCCGCTGGCTTCTATCCTCTCCCGGAGCTGCAACCGGGGGAGACACTCCCTGGATTCCCTGTTTCCCATCGAGGCCAGGGCCTCAGCGCGAGGAAGGGGAACCAGTCCGTGCAGAAACTCACCGTCCTCCAGAGACTCTGGAAGTTTGTCCGGGAAAAGTCTCTGCGAAGTGTGTTCCCGCCCCAGAACCTGGAGAGAGAACCAGAGGGGCCGTGAGGGGCGGCGGGGGCTATGGGGCTCAGGGACTTAGGGCCGGGGAGCAGGGCTCTGAGGGATGGAGACCTGGAGGGCCGCAGACAGGAGGGCTGGTCAGCTCGAGCCGGCGTCCGGCGCGGCGACCCCAACATAATGGGCGCGGGCAGACGCTCACCTCGGCCCCAACCTCGGCCTCGCCGCGGGATCCGGCGCCAGTCCCCGGGATCCCCGCGCCTTCGGCCGCACCCTCGGACTCGTTCACGAGCGACGACTTGAGCTCGGCCAGGTCGCGCTCAGGGCCCGCGGCGCTGTCGCGACTCTTGTCCTGCTCCTCGCCCTCGTCCTGGAAGGCCAGCAGCTCGTCGGGCGCTCCTAGGTCGTCGCCGCCGCCCGCGCCACCCCCGCCGGAGTCCAACTGCGGCATGGTGCGCTCCGCCCGCTGGGGCGCAGGGGGCGCGGGGCGCGGGGAGTGCGGGGCGCGGAGCCGGCCCGGGAGGCGGCGAGCCCGGAGTCTGGACCTCCGAGCCCGGATCGCGGCGGGCGGAGCGCGGGCTGACTCCGCCTGGGCGGGCTGTGGGCGCCGGGCTAGGGCGCTGGGCTGAGCGGCTCCGGGAGCCGGCGGGTCGGAACATCAAAGGCGCCGCCGGCGGAGTGCCGGGGGCGGGGCGGGCACTCCGGGGGCGGGCCCCGACGGGGGCGGAGCCGAGTGGTCTGGGTCCGCCCCCTCCTCTCCCGGGAGAGGCCGGGACGCACCCACTAGGCATAGTCTTAAAGGGCTCGCTTTCCCGGAGTGAACCCCTAGCGAGACTTCTGAGCAGCTTAAAATGCCTCCACTCTTCTCCTGTAACGTGGAGACCCTAAAGGAAACTCCTGACCCTGCTTCCTCCCTACAAGAAGATATTCTCATCCCGCGTCCTGGTTTCTCTTCCACTTGCGCAGTGTGCGGGTCCCTTAGGCCTTGGGACTTGGGTGTGGCTTCAAGTTGCAGCCTTGGAGCGAACTGCGTCTGGCCCCAGGCCCACTGTGCCCTGTGCTTTGAATTGGGGGTGCCTTAGAGCTTGGGGCCACTCGGAACACAGGGAACCGTCAAAGTTAGGATTTCCCAAAGCCCCATTCTCTGCCCCATCCTCCATCCCTATGCCCATCTTCACCTCCTTCCAGGTTGCCCGCCCACTGTGAGAACACATGTATACAATCCTCACACATTTATTGAGCGCCTGTTGCATGCGCAGCTCATACATCACACATCTGTGACAAGCCTCTCAGCCATGTGGCAGCTCCGAGGTGCGAACACAGAAGGCTAGGAGGAAGGACCCCCGCTGCCGAACTTCTAGCCACCCCGCACCACTACTTTCCCAGCTCAGTTCCACGCCTAGAACCTGTACCCCAGGGACTTCTCAGGGACTTTGGACAGCCACGTGGACCACAGATTCCCACGTGGGGTCCGTCACCCGCAATAACTCAATCTGGGAAGTTGCATTCCGGAGGCAATTGACTAACGATGGCCGGTGCTGAAGCTTCCATCTTATGTACTTGGCACTCTGAGCTTTATCCACTGGGACCTTCAGTGACTCGGTCTCGGCTCTGCCTCGGCATCTACAAAAGACACCGGTTCTTTGGATCTCCAGCGCAGTAAACCGCAGGTTCCCCAGCAGGTTTCTGTGCTGGATTCAGTGTAGACGCTCCCTCCCTTTCTAAGAGCAGTTGAGAACAGAGGATATTTGGGGGAGGGGGCATTGGACGCCTCGCCTCTCTGGAGCAGGGCCCCACAGGACCGCTGGCAGCGGTGCAAAGCCGGGCCGGAAGACAGCCGCGCCGCCCCTCCGGGTCCAGGCCCAGCCTAGCTGGCTGCGGATCAAAGAGCCAGGGCCGTCCTTCTCTGCGTTCAGATGCTATCTGCGCCCGCCCAGCGGGCATCCGCGGCCCCCCACCTCCGGGCTAAGGTGCCCACTTTCCCTGCCTTCCTGGGGATAGGGGGCTTGGGCACTAGTAGTCAGCTTGGCAAAGGGGATGCAGTTTAGACCCTGCCCAATAGGTCTCTCCAGCCTGCTTCCCCAAGGTGTGAGTAGGTGCTCAATTCGACCCCGGACCCTCTAGCTTGGGGGGAGGGGCTCCAGCCAAGAGCGGCCCTGTCAGGAGAACACAGACACACGATCTCCCGGCCCCCCCACACCCATCAACTACCCAGGTTGTACGATATGGCTTTGGGATGAACCTCCTCCGGGAAAGTTGAACGGAAATAGGAATCTGCCTAACCCAAAGGCGCGTAAAGTCGGGGAACCCTTCTGTGTCTGTGGGTGACTACAGCTCAGGCGGAACCTCCTCCAGAACAATTGGTAAGATCCATGAGGTCTCAGTGGACACAGGCCAGTGGGGATTGAAGTTTTCTCCAACCCAAGGAGAAAAGAAAGAAGCCGGGGGGCGTGGCAAGTGAGGTGTCTTTTTTTTTTTTTTTTTTTCCTCAATCAGGGTTAAATTTTTTTCAGCTTGGTATTAACCTTTAATAAAAGAGAACGTTATTTCTGCTTTATTGGTGTGAAAACATCCTTTATTTACTAAATGACAGTGAGAATAGATATTTTTAAGTGACCTTATTTGGCTCAAGAAAAATGACATTTTTTTCTCATCTGTTCACTCCGGCACTCTCAAGTTTCTTTGGATATTTTATAGGGCTTTGAAATCCCTCAGCCTGGGAACCACGGCCCTATTATGTCCTGGCTTGGACTCCTTGCCTTGCTAGGAGGAACAGGGGAGGGGAAGGAAGGAGGAAAAAATAGGAATGTGAGGAGGAGAAATGCAGACAGGAGGGCTGAGGCACAGGCCTTCACAGCCTGGCTGAGGTCAGTCCAAAAGCTCACTGAGGGATCAGCTACTGTGCTTAGCCCTGGGCTCAGGCTGAGGTGGGGGGTGGAGTAGAGGTGCCTTCTGGGAGCCATTGGCTGCTCTGAGAAGTTGAGAACTTGTCAGAGGTAAGCTGGAGGCTGGATCAGCCTACACAGAGTTGAGTGGCAGGAGTTCAAGTGAGCTGGAGTAGTCACGGTAGCTTCCTAGAGGTGGTGTCCATCTGGGCCTAGAAAGCTAAAGGACAGGAACAGGAAAGGAGCTTAGACTTATATCCCCAAAAGGCAGGTACATCCCCACAGGAGTCTTCGTTCAGCACTGGTTCCTTTATTATTCATTATCATCAAACAATGACCCTATTTACTGAGTTAGTACTATGTGCCAGGCATCTGGCCAAGATCTTCACACACATTATCTCATTTAATCATCACATCAACCCTGTGACATGAGGACTATATTTTGCAGGGATGGGGTGGTACCAGGGATTGAACTCAGGGGTACTTGACCACTGAGCCACACCCCCAGCCCTATTTTGTGTTTTATGTAGAGACAGGGTCTTACTGAATTTCTTAGTGCCTTGCTGTTGGTGAGGCTGGCTTTGAACTCACAATTTTCTTGTCTCAGCCTCCCAAAGTGCTGGGATTACAGGTGAGCGCAACTGCACCCGGCGACATGAAGACTATTATTCCCACCTTACTACTGAAGAATCTAAAGCTCAGAAAGGTTAAGTAAGTTACCCAATATCTCACAGCTTAAAAATGAGGGTGTAGCCAGGTGCGGTGGCGCAAGCCTGTAATCCAAGCACTTTGGGAGGCTGAGACAGGAGAATCGTGAGTTCAAAGCCAGCCTCAGCAATGGCAAGGCGCTAAGCAACTCAGTGAGACCCTGTCTCTACATAAAACACAAAATAGGGCTGAGGATGTGGCTGAGTGGTTGAGTGCCCCTGAGTTCAATCTCCAGTACCAAAAAAAAAAAAATGAGGGTGTGAAAACTCCAAATTCAGGCAATCTGACTCCTGAGCCCCCACTCTGGTGTTCCATTATGACCCTAAAATTCCAAGGGAGTCCTTATCTGCTGTGTGGTCTTGGCAGACAAATGCTGATAAATGAGCTGTCACCAATATAGAATCCTGACTTTCTGGGTGGCTCTCATTGCATGGTGGGGCCACCAAGAGGACTGGATAACCCCCCTGGATGGTATGTATGGGTGGCCCAAGCCCTTTGCTGGGTTAGAAGGCCCAGAGCCTCTCCCTGTCTCAGACAGACCTTAGCCTGTGCCATCTCTCCTGGCTGCCCTGAACTACCTGTCCTAGTCAGTGACTCAGATCCCAGAGACCATGCCCCTGGGGTTCTTTCACAGGGTGGTGGTTGAGATTTGCTATGGCTACCCCTTTGGAGATTACAAGCAAGTTTCAGGTCCACCCAGAGTGGTCTGGACTCATTTAGTCAGGTCAGAGGTGGTGATTTAATGAGGCTTCATCTTCATGCAAATAAATCAGGTGAACTTGACTATCCTCAGATGTTGGATACAGTACCAAGTCAGGACCCTCAAGGTTTGAAGGTCTGAGAAAGACAACTTCAGCTTTGGATTTGAGCAGACTGGTGTTTCCATCCCCGCCCTGCAATTTACTGGCTGTGAGATCTCAGAAAAATCACTGACCCTCTCTGAGCCTCAGTTTCCTCCTGGGTGAAATGAGTGTTGTACCTGCCTTGGACTGTTGGCACAAGGTTGAGGCAAATCACTATATCATAGTAAAGAGCTTAGCACAATGTCTGGCACATTCCAAGTGCTCTAATAAATGGGTGCTCTTGAGCTAGATATTTTTCGGAAGTTGTTAGGCTAATTGGCTCTTCATGTAACGTCATGTAAATCATCTGAATGTTCTCATGGCCTGAGCCCACTTAATCATAGCTAAAGCTGAAAATATACATTTCCTTTCCTTTCCTTTCAAGTTCCTATAACATGAAAGGCCCGCATGAACTCTCTGACCTTTTCTAACAGGGAGAACCTTGAAATGTGGCATTTCCAGAAAATGTCTCAAAGGAGACCCAGATGGATTTAGTAAATTACAGCAGGGAGAGGTTCCTAGCAGCGTCTCTTCCTGCCCGCCAGCCCGCCTGGCATCCTGTTGGGACTTGCCAAAAGCGGCCTGGAGGCCCGGCTGCAGGCTTCCATCAGGAGTGCTTCCCATGGAGCGTCTCTCTCAGGGCAGGGTCCGGTCACAAGTCCCAGAGGCAGAGTGTGGTTTGTTGCTAGAAAACAGTTTGCTCTCTGGAAAAACTGTGTGTCTGAGCATGTGTGTCTGTGACCCACATGTCGGCAGAGACACATAATGGCTTTGATGCAATAGCCAATGATCCTGAACATGGAGCAAGGAGGGTTTGGGGTCATTTCTTCCTTCATAAAGAAGAGGAGCCAGGCATGGTGGGGCATGCCTGTAATCCCAGCACTCTGGGAGGCTGAGACAGGAGAATCGCGAGTTCAAAGCCAGCCTCAGCAAGGGTGAGGCACTAAGCAACTCAGTGAGACCCTGTCTCTACATAAAACACAAAATAGGGCTGGAGATGTGGCTCAGTGGTCAAGTGACCCTGAGTTCAATCCCTGGTACCAAAAAAAGAAGGGGATCTTCTGTAGGTCTCTTTTTACCCTCTCCTTGTCTCTCATATTTTATGCAATACTAAGAATTACTATCAAAATTAAAATGTAATAATGAAACAAGAAATTAGTGTTTCCTGATGAAACCCCAAAAATGTTTGGCCAAATTGGTTTGAAGAGAGGGAGAATTACAAGGAGATCTGCTCTGTAGGTTCAGAGGGCTTGTGACTATTTCCCACACTGTACCAAACACTGCCTAATGAATGGGCCTGGGATTCACTTGCCAAAAGGAAAAAACATCCTTGACTTTTCACAGGAAGGGGTTTGGAGTCAGAGACACCAAAGTGGCTGGCACAAAGGTGGTCCTGGAGTGGCTGCTGGGTGTCAGGCCAACTGTGTTCATTGGTCACCCAAGAGCTTGTGGTCCTCAAACCACCACTGGCTGTAGTGCAAACTCAAGTAAACCTTCTGCCTTCTCTGGGTCCAGAATCATCTAGAACTGCAAGGGTCCCTTACCAAGTTCCGGGTAAAGGATATGGAGAATAAATCCAAGGACATTTTCCCTATCTGTAGCTCTTCCTCCATCCACTTTGAGGTAAAATTAAAGTTTTTCTCATTTAAAATCCCAGGCCTCCCCCAGAGTGAAGGAACACAAAAGGAACTCCACCTGACTGGCACCTGCCGACCACCCCTTGGGTCAGCTGACCTGAATACAATAAGCCCCAAGAAATTCCCTATTCACATTCCTGTCTCACCCTAATGGGTCAGCAGGATCCCAATACAATGAACCCCAGGAATTACCTTCCTGTCCCACCCTACAGGAAGCCTATATAACCCAGATCCTCGCTTCAGCCCTTCGCCATTTTCTACCCTGAAAATGAGCCACGCCAGGTGCGGGATGGATGGACTCTGCTGCTGAACTGATCTGAGGTTTGCTTCCCATATCCTGCCTGTATCATGAGTGCGTTATTTGTGCTAACACTGGGCATGCCACGAGGAGCCCACAGCCATGAGACCAGAGCTGAGGGTGAAGAGACATCACAGATGCAGCGGAAAGTGGGGTGTGCCAAGCCCTGGAGTCGATGTAGGAACTGCCTGCAGCTCACAGAGGACCATGCCTGCATTTACCCCACTTTGGGCTGCCTCAGCCCCTTGAGGTAGGAATGTCTTACTAGGAAAGAGACATCATTACATCTCTCTTCTTCAGACAGGGTTATAAAGGACTCTACTTTTCCTCAGAGCTGAGCCTGGAGTTGGCAAACTGCAGTGCTCAAATTTTTGGAAGGACAGCTGAGTGGATGATTGGATGGATCATTCACAGCAGTGATTGCTTAGAATCTGGGGAGGAGTCAGCAGGTCCGGAACATGCTATCCGGAACTTGCCGTGTAGCACATGACATCAAGCCAAACAGAGGTCCTGGGAGCCAGGGATTCATGGCATGGCATATAATGTGGCAGTTAGGGAGGACTTCCTGGAGGAAGGAGGTCAGCCTGGACGGCAGGTGGAATTTAAGACAACAGGGCCTATAAATATACCTTGGAGAAAAGATAGCCTCTTCAACAAATGGTGCTGGGAAAACTGGAAATTCATATGTAGCGGAATGAAACTGAACCCCTCTCTCTCACCCTGCACAAAACTCACCTCAAAGTTGATCAAGGACCTAGGCATTAGACCAGAGACCTTGCACCTACTAGAAGAATAAGTCGGCCCAACTCTCCACTAGGTCAGCTTAGGAACTGAATTCCTCAACAAGACTCCCAGAGCACAAGAAATAAAAGCACATGAATTAGGACTGGGGATATATAGCTCAGTTGGTAGAGTGCTTGTCTCGCATGCATAAGGCCCTGGGTTCAACCCCCAACCCCTCTCCCCCCAAAAAAGAAAGAAAAAAGCACAAGAATCAATAAATAGTATGGCATCAAACTAAAAAACTTCATAGCAAAAGAAACAAAAGAAACAATCAGTGTGAAGAGAGAGCCTACAGAATATCATTTTTCTCTCCAGAATGGGAGAAAAATCTTTGTCCCCTGCACCTCAGAGCATTAATCTTTAGGATATATAAAGAACCCAAAAAACCTAACACCAAGCTGGTATATAAAGAACCCAAAAAACCTAACACCAAGCCGGGCGCGGTGGTGCCTGCCTGTAATCTCAGCACTTAGAGAAGCTGAGACAGGAGAATCACGAGTTCAAAGCCAGCCTCACCAACGGCGAGGTGCTAAACAACTCAGTGAGACCCTGTCTCTACATAAAACACAAAATAGGGCTGGGGACGTGGCTCAGTGGTTGAGTGCCCCTGAGTTCAATCCCTGGTAGAAAGAAAGAAAGAAAGAAAGAAAGAAAGAAAGAAAGAAAGAAAGAAAGAAAGAAAGAAAGAAAGAAAGAAAGAAAGGAAGGAAGGAAGGAAGGAAGGAAGGAAGGAAGGAAGGAAGGAAGGAAGGAAGGAAGGAAGGAGAGAGAAAGAGAGAAAGAGAGAAAGAAAGAAAGAGAGAAAGAAAGAAAGAAAGAAAGAAAGAAAGAAAGAATATAAGTAACAAATGTTGGCAGCAAGGATGTGGGGGAAAAGGCACACTCATACATTGCTGGTGGACTGCAGATTGGTGTAACCACTCTAGAAAGCAGTATGGAGATTCCTCAGAAAACAGAATGGAACCACCATTTGAACCAGTTATCCTACTCCTTGGTATATACCCCAAAGGACTTAAAATTAGCATACTATAGTGACTCCGCCAAGTCAATGTTTATAGCAGCTCAATTCACAATAGCTAAGCTATGGAACCAATCTAGGTGCCCTTCAATACATGGAGGATAAAGAAAATGTGGTATACATACACAATGGAATATTACTCAGCCTTAAAGAAGAACGAAATTATGGCATTTGCTGGTAAATGGATGAAACTGGAGACTATCATGCTAAGTGAAATAAGCCAATCCCAAAAAACCAAAGGCTGAATATTCTCTCTGATATGTGGATGCTAACACTCAATGAAGAGGGGGAAGGAAGAATAGAAGTTCATTGAATTAGACATAGGAGAATGAAGGGAAGGGCCGGAGTATAGAAACAGGAAAGACAGTAGAATGAATCAGACATAACTTTCCTGTGTTCATATGTGAATACATGACCCACATAACTCCACATCATGTTCAACCACAAGAATGGGAAGTTCTATTCCATGTATATATAATATGTCAAAATACATTCTACTGTTATGTATATCTAAAAATAAAAAATTATATTAAAAAAAAGAGGGCCTTCTTCCAGGTGGGTTTGTAGCCCTCTCTCCATGTTGTGCTGGACTTGACATGACAGGGTCCCTGCGGCCTAGGTGAACTAGCATCTTTGGGAGGAGTTCAATCTTTCATTAAGCTTTGTCTAGGCTGGCACCTCTTCATGTCCCAGTTCCTGTGGTCCCTCCATCCTTTCTAATGGGACAATTCCTCCCAAGGATTCCCTCTCCAGGACACTGACTCTCCCTGTTTACTCCCTCTTCTAGAACAGGCTACCTTCCATGTGCACAGGCCACCATCTTGCAAAGGGCTTCAAGACTATCCTGGCTCAGGGCTCCGTGGAGAGTACACCTCTTGTTTCTAGCTTCCTTCTTCCTCCAACCCAGGGTAGTTAGGGTGTAGGAAAGGAGCAACTAGGACACGTTGGGCAAGGAGGACTTGTGCCAGATTCTGTCAAAATGTTCACAGCCAGTAAAGGGTCTGAGAAATCCTGGACCAGAGAAACCTGTCTAGGCTCCATCAGGCAAGTCTCTCCCACAGTTATTTGTTTCTACAACTGTTTTTCCGTGTATGATTGTATGTGTGTGTGTGTGTGTGTAAGAGAGAGAGAGAGAGAGAAATTGGAATGTATTGAACTCGAGGAGCTCTACCACTGAGCTACTTCCCCAGCCTTCTTTTTTATTTTGAGACAGGGTTTCCTTAAGTTGTGGAGGCTGGCCTTGAACTTGTGATCCTCCTGCCTCAGCCTCCCAAGTATCTGGGATGACAGTCATGTACAACTGCACCCGGTTCCATACATGATTTTCAAACCAACACAGTTCCTTTGAAAGTCTGGGGAACGTGGATGCCATTGGTTTCAGGGAGCTGTGAGGAGCTCTCCTTATCCAAAATGCTGAGGAAGGTGTTTCCAGTTGGTGTTTATCTTATGGAGGAGATTAGTGCTCGTGAGAATTCTCAGTCTCACTCCTGTGCTCCTGGATTCTCAGCCTCTTGGGATAATGGAACTTTCATCTGTGCCTAGTATTAGCATGAACCAAGCATACTGTGGCATTTAATAAATGCTCACTGCCCAGAGGATGGAGCTGTTGAATTAAGGTCTACTACGGCCCTTCAAGCTCCTGGGCTGGTGGGATTCCATTTTCTTTCTTTCATTGGGATTTCTGCAGTGTCTGAGATGTCTGTATTTTCAAGGCCCATCCCTGGTCTCTGCCTAATCCACAAATCTTCCCCACCTACCGAGGCCCGTGGGAATCCTTCCCTCCCTTAGAACTGAAGCCACTCAGCTTATCCTATGCGGAAGGGTCTGTTTCCTGGGAGCGAGTCTCCTGTTCTTCAGCTGCTGTCTTTATGTCTTGGTGGCCAAAAGCTGAAACTCCCAGTCATGTGTGCAGTTGCTCATTGTGACCTAGACCTTGGGCATGTCACCCCTCTCTTGAGCCTTCTTTTTCTCATCTGTTAAGTGGGCGTAATAATAATACCTACCTCAAAGAGTTGAGAAGATGGGATGATTCATACTTGTAATGACCTTAGCACAATGTCTAGTGCAGAGCAGGGACTTGCTAAGCGGTAACCATCGTCAATTATTGTTCCCAGAAAGCAGAGCTGAGCTGGGGATCAAGCCCAGAGAGGTGCTTCCCAGGTGCTGCCTAAGCAAGCAGCTGCCTCTGTGATCCTGCAGTGCTGCTCGTTACTACTGGACAGTGGGGACCTGGGTGGGAGGGCACCAGGAGCCCTACCTTTTGAGGCCTGGCGGTTCAGCCTGAGTGGAGACTCGTCCTGCCAAGAGATGGCCATCTCCAGATGTCTGCGGGCTGGAGGAGCGGCTGGCCCTGTGGGGCCTGAGGGCAGAGACAGGGCTAATAGGAGGAAATTACACAGAGAGATTTCATCTTGGCTTGAGGAAGCACGTCTACCAGCTGGAGCTGGCCAACCGTGGCCTGCCCAGTCTGTGACAGAGGCAGTGAGCTCTCTGTCCCCAGAGGTGTGCGAGCAGAGGTTGGAGGCTCTCTAGGGAGGGAAGCTGCTGCAGGGGTTTCTACCTTCCTGGTGTCTCCAAGGCTGTGGGCAGCCCCTGCTGCTTTCTGGATGGCCCTGTCCCTCCTTGGACCCAGAAGAGCCCACAGCAAGTCCTCTAACCATCTGCAGGCTCAGAGGTGAGTTCAAGGGCAGAGGTTTGGACTCCTCTGACTGCACACTGGTGCTGGAGGCTGGGATAGACTGACAGCTGTAAAGGCTGGTCTCATGGGATCTTAACCAACAACCTCAAATATTTTGGAGAGGCAGCTTAGTGCAGTCCCTGGAGTCCAAGGACCTCCCTCAGACCTCCTGGGGTTAAGGAAAGCAGAGATTGGGGGGCCAGGGCTTGTTCTTAAATCAGCCTTTCCTCACTTGCTTCAGCTTGTTCTAAAATCAGGGACTGGATGGAGAAAGATGGGAAGACACAGAAGGGAGACAGCTGGGCTCTCAATTTAGACTCTGCCACATGAGTAGCTCTGTGACTTTGGGCAAGTTGCTTAACTTCTCTGGATTTTGTTTTTCTTACCTACAAATGGAATGATAATACTACCTATTTCTTGTTGGGATTCTTGTGAGGATTAAATGAGTTATTGTTTGTAGGGCTAGGGATATAGCTCAACTGGTAGAGTGCTTGCTTCGCATGCACAAGGCCCTAGGTTCAATCTCCAGCACCACAAAAGATAAATACTTAGAAATGGGGGCTGGGGTTATGGCGCAGTGGTAGCGTGCTCGCCTAGCACGCGGGAGGCACTGGGTTCGATCCTCAGCACCACATAAAAATAAAATAAAGATATTCTGTCCACCTACAACTAAAAAATAAATATTTTAAAAAAATACTTAGAAATGTGTATAGTCCTGTGTTTGCTAAATAAATTAAAAATTAAGTGTGCAACTTAGCTATGTCTAGTACTATACAAGGGGCTTTACATCAGTTACCTTGTTTAGTCTTCTGAATAGCCTGATGAGGTTGGGATTACTATTCTTAGGAAAAGTGAATCCCAAAAGGTCAAGTTCCTTGCCCAAGGTCACAAGTTGGTGAAAGGCAGAGCTGAGGTCTAAATTCAGGGCAGTCTGTCGTAGGGCCTGAGCTCTTTGCTGTTGGGTCCTATGCCTCAGGAGTTGGCAGCCTCTCCAGGGAGGAAGAGTACCCCCAGATCAGGGTGACAATACATCAGTGACTAGGGGTCAGAGCCAGTCCCCTCCCCTCGGGCTGGAGAGACTCCCCTAATTTGTGGATTCATTGCTGAGTGACTCTGCTTACAAATTGCAGCCTTGATGAGTAATCTCCACTGTGGGGACTTGGAAGGAGGGGGTTTCTGGGCTGGGCAATCCCAAGGCCAGAAGGGGGCTGGTTGTGCTTGCTTTGGTGGTAGCATTGCTGAGGGGAGTGGGTCACCCCAGACAACTTCAGGGGACAGGGCCCCGGACTGGGAGACCTGAGTTCTCTGCACAGCTTCTCTGGGCATGGGTGGGGACTATGGTCTTAGGGTGTCCTGCTCACCCCATTTTCTCCTCAGCCCCCCTGCGGGACTTGTCTGCCTTGTTCATGACTGTCCCTGGGCAGGGCCAAGGCCTGGCCGAGAGCAGATGGCCCATAAATCTTTTGGGGGTTCCAGACACATGCCAACCCTTCGCCGTTCACAGGTGCCTTCCCGTCTGTTACCTCATCCCATCCTCATAGCAACCCCGAGAGGTACAGTCTTTTAACCCTATTTTACAGATGAGGAAACCGCAGCTCACACAGAGGAAGTGACTCATTCAAGGTCAAACAACTCAAACCCCGGTCTTTGGGCTCTACATCGACTTTAGCTCTGCAGCCCATACAGACATCTCTCCCTTCTTTGGCTGAGGATAGCAGAGGACAGCAGGAGCCCTCAGTTGGTGGAAGCTCTGGGGAGATAGTGCTATTGGCTACCAAGCAAACAGAGCCACAGCCTCTGGGGCTTCTGATGGGCACTGGAGTGCCTCAGATGCAAATGGTTCTCCACTTGTGTAGCAAGCACTTCCTTATTTTGGGGAAAATCATTCTGTTTCCTGGAAATAGAATGTCAAAGAACTGTTTAGGTGTCCCTGTCCCCATGCCTCTAGCCTCCAGGTGGGTCTGTCTGGGAATGGAGTAATAGGCTAGGTACTCAGAGCAGCATCCGCTCTGATGGTGAAAGTGGGTCCTTCACCTTTGGGTCACTGGTGGGCCTCTGCCGATGACTGCGGTTTTCCTCGTCAGCTTTGCTCTTCTTATTTTCGTTCACAGCTCTATTATTACTGACATCTGAAAGGATTTCCCCGTCCTGGTCAAGATTTGGCTTTTGTTTTTATAATTTTAGAACTTCTGTCCACTCCCTCTTTTCTCCTCTTTCTCTTCTGAGTCCGTCCATGGTTTTGGAAGACATTAACTGAAGCAAGAATTGCATCCCCATCTCCCTGTCCCTGTCCCCAGAAGGGCTGAGGGCCCCTCAGGTAGAGCCAAAACTGAGGATTCCTTTTGCTACTCTAAGTGGGCACTTGGGTGCCTCTAGCCTCCTTTGAACGGTGACCCACATGCATTCTTTTTTTTTTTTTTTGGTACCAGGGATTAAACTCAGGGGCACTTGACCACTGAGCCACATCCCCAGCCCTATTTTGTGTTTTATGTAGAGACAGGGTCTCACTGAGTTGCTTAGCGCCTCACCATTGCTGAGGCTGGCTTAGAACTCATGATTCTCCTGTCTCAGCCTCCCTAAGTGCTGGGATTACAGGCTTGAGCCATTGCGCCGGGCCCATATGCATTCTTCCCTCCAACATTCTTTCCCCTTTGGGGTGCTTCTAGCATCCCAAACCTGCTGACTGCTGATTAGTCCCCTTTTATCTTGAACACATGGCAGAAACAAGGTAAGGGATGGGAAAGGCGTCAGTGGGCCCCCTCTGCTTATCCTGATTCATTGTGGGACTGGGTCTGTGGCAAAAAACTCCCCTTCTGAAATTCACAGCCCTCGGGCTGGGATGGTGGTTTCCTCAGCTGCAGAAGCCTGGGCCCCAGAGACTGGCCATTGTAGTGGATTCAAGCTCCACGCTTGGGCCCCCGCTGGGGCTTGGAGCTTCCCTCCATTCTGATCCTGGGGCCCAGTGCTTGGCCTTTGGTTTCTGGGAAGGCAGAAACTGAGAAGCTGAGGAGCTTCTGGGTCCTCAGAGATCAGTCTGAATTTCTGCCTCTCTGGAGTCTGAGAAACGCTCCCTGCCTCTTGCCCAGCCCTGCTCCTAGGACCCCAAATTGGGAGAGATAGAAGTCCCAAGGCTTCTTACCCCAGCTGCTCCCAGGCTGAGGTGGGATCTGGCTTGCCTCTGAACTGCGCATGCTTGAGAGCCAGGTGCTGAACTGAGTGGAAAGCACTCAAACCCCTTATAGTGTGTGAGACAGACTCAGTGCGTCTTCGTTTGCCACCGTGGGAAATGCTCTCTTGGTCTTTCCTTTGTACCCACAGAAAGTCCCAAAGGTGCCCCACGTACCAGTTTGCAGGCTGTGTGAGGAGCTAAGCTATGAGACTAGTGCATAGAGGGCCTGTCTTGTTGCTGCTGCTGCCTGGACACCCAGAGAACCAGAAGTTAGAGATAACACTGCATGGACGGAGCATGGGGTCATTATGTGTCCTGAAGGGCAGAGACTGTGTTGCATAGGCCTCAGAGAGAGAACAGTGAAGATCAGTGCGGTTAGAAAGGGAGGTGGTGCGCGCCTGTAATCCCAGCAGTTCAGGAGGCTGAGGCAGGAGGATCGCAAGTTCAAAGCCAGCCTTAGCAAAGAAGTCTTAAGCAACTTAGTGAGACCCCCATCTCAAAATAAAATATAAAAAGGACTGGGGATGTGGCTCAGTGGTTAAGTGCCTTTGGGTTCAATTCCTGGTACAGAAAAAAAAAAATGAGATGCAGGGGCCTGCTGAAGAGCAAGTGAGGGGAGGCAGGAAGTGTGGGCCCTGTGGAACAAGGCTGGGGGCTGATTCTCCCCATTCCACTTCTCTGGAAGCAGCCCTGAGCACTGAAGAAAGAGACTGCTAGAACTCTGGGAGACTTGGGGAGAATGCCAGGACCACCAGACATGTGCCCAGGGAAAAATGACGCCCAGGGGCAGGGACCTTCCTCTACAAGTAAATATAGTAGACGCCTGCCCCACTCAGGAAATCTTGAAACGTGTACCAATGTAAAACAATTAAATCTAAAGCATCCATTTCATGTATGGAGCTTGAGTTGCTTTTGTAATGAAAAAAAAAAAAGCAACCATCTAATGTTATTATAAAGAAAATAAATGGGTGCTGGGGTTGTGGCTCAGTGGTAGAGCACTTGCCTTGCACGTGTGAGGAGCTGGGTTCGATCCTCAGCACCACATAAAATAAATAAATAAAGGTATTGTGTTCATCTACTACTAAAAAAAATTTTAAAAAAGTAAATGATGAAAATAAAAATTCTGGTGTGTGGGACAGTGGGGATAAGGAGCTTGCTGCATTCACCAGCTCTGGCCCAGCACGACCAGGTGGTTTCTTTCACAGCGCTCCTCTCGGTGCACCGGAGGCGGGAGATCCCACCTGCAAACAGCAGGGGCTGCGTGCCCGCGCCCCCTGGTGGCTGACTATGGAAGAGGCTGAGTCTAAACTAAGGGTGGGGAGTAAAGGGTGCTGTTTGGACACCAGGTCCATCCCTCGAAAGGAAACCCCTTCTCCTCCTTGCCACCCCTCACCTTGCTACCATTACAAACTGGTGGTGGATACTCTGTCTCTTGTCAGTCATCAGGGGGCTGTGGAAGCGAGCTCACCTGGGCTCTGAGGCAGGCCTACTGATAGACATGTCGGCTTCACAGACTTCACAAAGGGTTTTTTGGAATGGAAAACTAACACTGGCTTAACAGGAGTCACAGCCCAAATCAGAGCCAGGGCAGTCACTCAGCTGTTTCCAAGCCTCTTGCCTTAGCCCCACCTTCAGTGTTGGTGACAGAGCTGTGTCACACAGCTGGCAAGGCCCCCAGGAAGGGTAGGGCGAGTTGTCCCTGAGAGTGACCTGGCGGGAGTCCTGGCTCAGTCGCTCAGTCTGGTAGGATAATAACAGTGATGACAGTAAGGACATTAGTGCACATTTACTGAATACCACCTGTATCCACTGACACCCTCAGACACCCAGTGAAGTCTCAGAACAGCTCACAGAAAGGGTTTTTTTTGGTTGTTGTTGTTTGTTTTGGTACTGAGCATTGAACTCATGGGCACTCCACCACTGAGCCACATTCCCAGCCCCATTTTGTGTTTTATGTAGAGACAGGGTCTCACTGAGTTGCTTAGCACCTTGTCTTGCTGAGGCTGGCTTTGAACTCGCGATTCTCCTGTCCAGCCTCCCAAAGTGCTGGGATTACAGGCATGCACCACCGCGCCCAGTGGGATTCTTTTTTAGTGTTAAAATCTCAAAGAAAGAGTGAATAGTATAACAAGCTCACATATATTCCATCATCCCAATCTGGCCATTATCAAGGGTTAGTCATGATTATTCCATTTACTCCTCCTTTCTCTCTTTCCTCTTTCTTTTTAATTAAATATTTTAGAGCAAGTCCAAGAATCACTTCATTTCACTCTTACATGCTTCATGATGTATTACTAAAAATATAAACCATTTCTTATACAACCACAAAGCCACTGTCACATACTTTAAAATTAATAATTCCGGGGCTGGGGTTATGGCCCAGTGGTAGCATGCTCGCCTAGCATGCATGAGGCACTGGGTTTGATCCTCAGCACCACATAAGAATAAAATAAAAATATTCTGTCCACCTACAACTAAAAAAATAAATATAAAAATAAATAAATAAATAAATAAAATTAATAATTCCTACTTAGTATTTGAGGCAGGTACTCATATTACAGATAAGCAGAGACCTGAAGGCATAAGTGACTTGGCCCAAGTTCACACAGCTTGGAAGTGCTGGAGATAGGATGTGAACCCAGAGACTGTGGATTTGGGAGCCCACCCTCTAAATCACTCTCTGGGCCTCAGTTTGTCTGTCTGTGAAGCAGAGATGATAACGAATGCTTTGCCACATAGCGGGGTAATGCATGCATGGGCCGTGTTATTCTTGCTTCTGGCAACAGCATAAATAACAACGGAACAAAGGAGTCAGAAGACAAAGTTCATAGAATATAGGTGTGCTTGGAATATGACAATTAGAGGAAATTAAGGTTGGCTGAGTCCTCATCCGTATGTTAGCTTTTCCTTTATCTCATTTAATCTTTACCTCAATCCTGTTCTTAATTAACAGTTTCATTTTACAGGTGAGGGAACTGGGGGCTCAGAGAGAGGAAGTGCCCCAGGTCAGGCCACTGGTAGCTGGCAGGAGCAGCTTTTAAAGCCAGGCTGGTCTTTTGGGGACAGCAGAAAATCCTAGGATGTGTCAGGAGCTGCAAGTGGCCTTTGTCAGGGGCTTCGGGCCATCAGGGAACATGTCTCCTAGAATTACTGCTTGTAAATAACAGAAATTGGCTCTGGTGGTCTTGGGCAGAATAGGAGTTTATTGGAAGCGTGTGGATTAGAAAGAAGCCAGGCTGAAAAAAATACGAGCTTGGAGCAGCCATGGGGCCTGGGCTGAATACCCTTCTGCCTATTACTCTGCTTAGGGGTACTTTCAGAGACAGAATCAAGGGACCTGGCTGGGGATGGAGTGGGAGGCATACCCCTACCCATCATGGATAGGCGGTGGGCTCTTTCTTGTCAGGTTGTAGAGTGCTGGGCCATGGCCAGGGCTTTTTAAAGGAGTAAAGCAGACCTGTAATCCCAGCACTTAGGGAGGCTGAGACAGGAGAATCGTGAATTCAAAGCCAGCCTCAGCAACAGCGAGGTGCTAAGCAACTCAGTGAGACCCTGTCTCTACATAAAACACAAAATAGGACTGGGGATGTGGCTCAGTGGTCGAGTACCCCTGAGTTCAATCTCTAGTACCAAAAAAAAAAAAAAAGGGAGCAAAGCAGAGCTGGAGCTGGAGGGGATTCCCCCAGGAGACTCAGCCACTCTGGTTTTCACACTGTAACTTTGCTTCTGGTCCTCCATGTGAGTCACATGTGAAAGTATCTTGTTTTGCTAGGCCTATGTCTGTTGCTACCATCACCTTCACAGTAGCTGCCACCTCAAGGCAGGAGGCCGTGGGCTGGGCTGCTGCGGGGAGCCCGGATTTAGAGGAAGAGCAGAATCTCCTGTCTGCCGTGGTACTGCAGTTGTGAGAGCAAAGCAAACGCTGGGGGATTTTTCATCCTTTGTGTCACATGCATATTGAATGCAAATGGTATGCAAAGAGCTGATGCCCTGGGAGACTTGAAAGGGGATTGTGTAGCTCCGGTTGGTTTGTACCTTCTGTTTCCTGAAAATGCTCAACACAGCTGCTCCCAGGGAGCACTCTGGCCCCCGCCTCCTCCTGGAGACCTGCACCGGCCCCTATGGGGTCTGTGTCCCTGGACATGTAGTACACCCTGAGGGGCCTCAATGTAAAATCTAGAAAGTCTAGAAGAACAAATAAAAAGCATTCTAGCTAGGTGTGGTGGTACACACCTATAGTCCCAGTGTTCTGGAGGCTGAGGTTCGAGGCCATCCTAAGCAACTTAGGGAGACTCTCAAAAAAAAAAAAAAAAAAATGCTGGAGATGTAGCTCAGTGGTAGAGCGCCCCCTGGGCTCAACCCTTAGAACTTCAAATACAATCAGATAATTAAAATAAATAAATAAAAGCATTTTGAGCTGGGGCTGTTCTCAGTGAAGTTCTTGATATTCTGATTTTAAGAAGCCTTTTTCCCTCTGGACCTTCAGGGAGTGGCCATAGCTATTGATTGGCAGAAACAGCTGGTAAGCTGGTTGGGTCTTTTGTGTTCCTCAATGTCTTTCATTATGAGCTCTAATTAGAGAGATTATTTAGTGTGGACATTTTCTTTTATTGTGAGTTAATTTCAGAACCAAGTTGTGAGGTTAAATGATGATTGTATTTGTTAATCAATCCAACCAGGGTTTCTTCAAAAAACAAACAAACAAAAACCCAACAAAATGTCATTGTGAAAATATTGGAGATGGGCTGTTTGAGACCTTGGGGTTTTGTTGATTACAGTGATGTTCAGGATCCTGACAGTGAATGATAATAAAAGTCTAGGTCACTTATTAGACTGGATGTGCCTTGGGAAGAGGTGAAACTGGAGATGGTGGGAATGTGCGCTGAGGACCATGAGCCTCTAAGCATGGGCTGGGTTCCATCTCCTGAAAGGGGGCTGCATGCCCCTGGGTAGGCCTCAGGGTACCTGCTGGGGAGTCCATAAATACTACCCAAAGATGGTGGGGGGTTAGGGTTTGAGAAGAGATTGCCACTCAGGCTGTGAGATGGGCTGAATCTGCTTGCAGTGCCTTGTGATTCTCTTCCCCAGCTCTCTGTTAGAGTAGGTTCTGATGTTTTTCTGTCTCAGCACTATCAGCATTTGGGACCAGCTAACGTTTTATACACAGGGCTATCCTGTGTATTATAGGATGTTTTGTAGCATCCCTGGGCTGGACTCATTAGATGCCAGCAGCACACACAGTAACATACTCCTCATACCAAAAGTGACAACCCAAAGTGCCTCTGGACATTGCCAAATGTCCCCTTGGAAGCAAAATTACCTCCAGTGGAGAACCACCAAGTTAAAACAAATATTCACTGTAGAAACAATACAGACAAGTGTAGAAAATATGATAAAAATAACTAGCAATTCCAGTAAAACCAGTGAGGCACTAAGCAACTCAGTGAGACCCTGTCTCTACATAAAACACAAAAGAGGGCTGGGGATGTGGCTCAGTGGTCGAGTGCCCCTGAGTTCAATCCCCAGTACCAAAAAAAAAAAAAAAAGAAAAGAAAAGAAAAAAAGAAAGAAGGGCTCTGGAGGCATTAATATTCCAGTTTCCTAGGGGTGGTCTCCAACTTCCTGGAGCCTGGCTGCTGTGCCCTCAGCCCTGAAGGCGCACTGCCTCTAGGGAGGATGGATGTGTTTGCCTGGGCTGTGAAGGACAGGCCTACACTCTGCCAGAGTGCACTGGGATCCTTGGCCCTGGGCCTGCCTCCCCAGCAGGATGCAAGAATGCTTCTGGCTTCTGGCCTTACTTCTCTCTCCAGAAACTGGGCAGCACCCCACCTGATCCTGGTTCCCCAGCCATCCCCTTAAAGTGCTTGCCTCTCATGTAGAAGGCCTTGGCTTCAAACCCAGCACCACTAAAAAAAAAAAAAAAAAAAAAAAAGAATTATTGAGGCCCAGCAACGGAAGCAACGTGGGGGGACATTTATGACAGGGTGAGGCATGGGGTTGGGGATGTAGCTTAGTTGGTAGAGAGCTTGCTTTGCATGTACAAAGCCCTGGGTTCAATCCCCAAGACTACAAAAAAAAAAAAAAAAAAAAAAAGGAAATGTGTACCTCAAGGGGCTTTAATTATATCTTATTTTGTTTATATTTTGAAAAAAACTCCATAGGTACATGGGACAATGTTTAGAAGGTATATTCAAATGTACAGTGAAAATCAAGTTTCCCATCTCTTTCCTGATACAGCCCAATGTTATGCTTTGTCTTTTTTTGCAAATATCTACAAACATAGGCCTCCTCATCCCCCCTCCCCATCATACAAATAGCACATTAAACATGTTGTTCTGCACTTTGGTCTTTTCACCTTACACTGTAGCCTGGAGATCTCTTCACAGGAGCATACAGGTGTATCTCCCTCTGTTTAAAGAATGCCATAATATTCCATTGTGTGCATTTAAATTAACCATAATTAAATTAACTGACCCTCTTTTGGCCATCTTATAGGTTTTTTTCTGACATTTGGGGCAATAAACAATGCCGCCATCAATGATCTTAGATATCCATCATTTCACACATATGCAAGCCGGACATGGTGGCACACGCCTGTAATCCCAGCACTTTAGGAGGCTGAGACAGGAGGATCGTGAGTTCAAAGCCAGCCTCAGCAACGGTGAGGTACTAATCAACTCAGTGAGACCCTGTCTCTACATAAAACACAAAATAGGGCTGGGGATGTGGCTCAGTGGTCAAGTACCCCTGAGTTCAATCTCTGGTATCAAAAAAACCACACATGAAAAATCTACCTGGAGCTAATTTCTAGCTGTGGAATTGCTGGGTCAAAGAGGATGTGCCTTTGATTTGTGATGGCGATAACCAGATGAGGAGCTCCCAGCTAAGGGGCTTAAGAACCACAGCCTTACCAACGCGGATAGTGTTATGAAACACACTGATCTTTCCCTTCTGATAGGAAAGAGGCTGCATCTCACTGTATTTGCATTTTCTTTTTTATACTGAACATGAGTGGATTCTCTCCTTTGATTGAGGCATTTTTTTTTTCTTTCAATTCCTCATGTCACCTCTCTGTGTCCTTTGCCCATTTTTCCTTGTTTGGTAGGGTGAGTTTGTAAGGGTGATGGGCAGGAGTAAGCCTATGATTCTAATGGCTTTTTAGAGCCACAAGGCCCAGACCCCTTCCCTCTGCTGGAGGCCCTTCTGGGGACTGATGTGGAACAAGGGAACAGTGTGAGAACGTCCTGGGAATGGCCCCACTGGGGCTGGCTCTGGGCTGACACAGCTGTTAGCTGGTGGGGAGAAAGGTCAGACTTGCTGTCATGCAACGTGGAAAGCAAGACTTTCACCTCAGGAGGCGTTATCCCAGCAGCTTGGCTCCGGGTTGCTGCCTGTGGCCACCTGGGATCACATGGCACACTTCCAGGCAATGCCATTTACATGGGCTCTAATGTGAATGGCACCCTGCCCCCTGGAGTTAGGTGACAGTAGTGGCCCAATGGCGGACCAAATGGAACCAGCTATGGGCAGCTAGAACTGGTCTCTGCTTTCTTGTTATTGGGCAGGTCCTATGACTTCCTGAGTATCCAGGTCTGGGCAGGGTCAGTGAAGAGCTATGTGTGCTTTGACCTACATCTGGGCAGAAGAGCAGGACAGCCCACGTGAAGTGTCTGTGTTGGCCTGGGCATGGTTTCCTACAGAGACTACCTTCCCAGTCTACTAAGTATACCTGGAGGGGGAATACTCAGGGTCCCCTTTGCTGGTGGCAGGGCAGATAGACCTGGCAAGGAAGGCTTATGGGGAGCCTGAAGACAGGCTGAAAGAGGGCCTTATCAGTTCTGCTGACCCATCTTTCGATGGGACCCAGATCCCTAGGGAACTGAGAAGTGGAGTCAGCTCATTCAGCCCTTGTGCTCAGAGTGTCCCTCTGCAGAAGTCCAGGGATGCCCACAGGAGCCCAGCCTGGGGGAAGAGTGGGCAGGAGATTTTGGCACTTCCTTGCTAGAGGCCAGCCAGACCAGGGCCCCAGCTGCCCAGCCAGCTGGCCTCAGTGCAAGGTGGGCCTGGGCAGCAAGAAGCATGGGGGTCTGTGGGGAAGACAGGCCCTTATCTGCATTTGCCAAACAGGCAACTGTGGTATCTGCCTAGAGGAAGACAGGAGCATTGGAGCAGAGAATCCTTGGTAGGCTAGATGAAGGAGAGATTGGGGTGGCCCATTGCCCTCTTTCCTCAATACTGGGGATTTGATAAGGCTGAAAGCCCTGACAGCGGCATCTCCTGGAGACTGCCAGAATCCCACAACTGGGGCAGCTCAGTCAAGCTGAAGCCATGGGGCCCTGGCATAGGCAAAGGCAAGGTTTTGAATTCCTTGTCCCTTGGCACAGAGGAGAGAGCACTCTGGAACAGAACCCTACATGTCTCCACTAAATCTCATAAAATTATCAAAAAAAATTTTTTTTATTTTTAACAACCTGTTGACCGCAAGACTCCATTTCCTACCTTGGGAAAGAATGTTCCATGGAAGGTCTTTGATGTCCCCTGATATAAATAAAGCACACGCGGGGGCCATGTTGCCTTTTGTCGATTTGCCTTTTTGCCATCTGCCAGATCACCTGGCTGTGGGCCTGTCCTACCCCCATGTTTTAAAACTATTTTCTGTGTTCTGTGGTTTTTTCATCGCCTTACTTCTTTTAGTCAGTTTTTTACCAGTCAGGGAATAATGTCTCTATCATCCACGCCAGGCGTGGAATTGACATTTGGCACCTAGAACAGGGATGGACCCTCGACACGTGGAATTGAAGGTATTTACTGTGTGTGTGGCCTTCTCTCATAGAAAAATCACACACGTTAATTAGTTTATTGTGGAATTATATTGTGAGAGTGAGAGGGGAGAGGAAGTGTTGAATTGTGGGGCGTTAAAACTGTAGGACATTAGGGGCTGGGATTGTAGCTCAGCGGTAGAGCGCTTGCTTCGCATGCATGAGGCCCTGGGTTCGATCCTCAGCACCACATACAAACCAATAAAATAAAGACATTGTGTCCATCTATTTAAAAAAAAAAACTGTAGGACATTAATATGGGGAATTCTTTAGCTTTAGAGAGTTTCATTTTGCAGTTTTGACTGGGACTCCTCTGAGGAAGAGAGCACAGGTGAGTGCAGCCCCTCCCTTCCCTCCTCCAGGACATACCTCTCCCTGTAGTAGCAGGAGGCCTGGGGAGGTGCAGGGAAGGAATGTCTGGGGACCACCAAAGTGTGGGAGTGTGGGGCTGGCCAGCTCTCTCCTGGCGCTGGGGAAAGGAAGCATGGGAATCTGGGTACAACTTCTGTGAAACTCCTCTGGGCTGCTGTAGAGTCAGACTTGGTGTTTGGTGCCCTGTGCCTTGGGCTCAAGGGAGGTTGGTTCTTGGATTCCAGGTGCAAGAGGGTAGGAGGCTGAAACTGGTCAGGCCCTTTCCTAGAATTTGTGTGTAGCTCTTGGCTTATCTCCTAGCCTCTCTGAGATGCTAGATCAACATTTCCCCACAGAACTTTCTGCAATGATGGAAATGTTCTCTCTGCTGTCCAGTATGGTAGCCACTAGCCATGTGAGGCTATGGAGCTCTTAGAATGGGGGCTAACTTGACTAAGGAGCTACATTTTAAATTAGCTTTTGTTGTAATTAATTTAAATGTAAATAGGCACATGTGGCTAGTGGCTACTGACTTGGGCTCTGCAATTCTAGATTCTTGTGTCTCATTAACCTCTCCCAGTTCTCTAAGGTTCCCCGGATGGGAAGTGATAGCAGCACAGATATTCTGCCCATGGGAAATTCACTTAGTTATATGTATATTTTTTCACAATATCTTTATTTATTTATTTATCTATTTATTCATTGGTACTGGGGATTGAACTCAGGGGCACTCGACCACTGAGCCACATCCCCAGCCTTATTTTGTGTTTTATGTAGAGACAAGGTCTCACTGAGTTGCTTAGCACCTCGCTGTTGCTGAGGCTGGCTTTGAACTCGTGATTCTCCTGTCTCAGCCTCCCTAAGTGCTGGGATTACAGGCTTGAGCCACCGTGCCCGGCTATTTTATTTATTTTTATGTGGTGCGGAGTATCGAACCCAGTGCCTCACGCATGCGAGGCAAGCGCTCTACCACTGAGCCACAATCCCAGCCCCACTTAGTTATATTTAATCACAAATTCTCCGAATGTATTTGACCATAGCTCCTGTCTTATTTGGCATCTACTGGTGTTCTGTGGGACTCCCTTTGGGACATCCTGGGAAAGGAAGCCAAACACTTGGAGGAAGCAGCACTCCCACCCAACCTGGGGTGACTTCTGGTTCCTGCAGCACGTGTGTAAGGATCTTTAGAGCTCCTGGTTAAACTGAAGATATTTCCTTGAGTCACCACAGGCCATCCTGGCCTGGGCAGGGACCCAGCAATGGCCTTGGGAGTCTCTATCACTGTGGATTCAGCCAGGGAAATGGCAGCCATGGGGCCAGGGAGCTTCTCCTGCCTCTGTCAGCCGTTCATTGGCCTTAGGGTTTGGGACGCGAGCCTCTCAGTGTGGAGCAGAGGCAGCCGCCCCATTCCATGTCTTTTCAATTCTCTGCTGCTTTGGCTGGCCAAATAGTTAGCCTGTTGTTGTACCATTGCTGTGCAGCTCTATCCTTCTAGTATCTGAACTGGACCCTGATGAAAAGGAGAGAGAAGTCATATCTGTCAGGTTCCCCCTCTGACTGCCCAGGTAGGCGGTTTGGAGGCCAAGGCCCGGAACTGGCTGGGATATCAGTGACCAGTCTTCCTGCAGGGAAGATCCAAGAGCTCCAACTGGAAGGGCTTCATGCTTGCTGGGGTGAGGCCAGCCCAGGTCTGTTGGCTGCATTAAGCCAAGTAGCAGGGCAGCTGTAGCCACCCACCCCACTGGCCTCACTGAGCTGGGATGATGACAGGGCTCTGGTCTCTGGAGGCTTCAGTGGAACCCCCTGTAAATTGCAGGAAAATAACAATTACTCTCAGGAGAGGCCAGCAGGGGATTCACAGCTGGAGGACACTCAGAGGTACCTCACAGTGCTTTCCAGAATAGGAAATGACCAACAGGGGAGGGGCTGCCCGGGATGCTTTCTATCCACTCTGGGGTTTTTGGCTCAGCAACCTGTTTCTGGGAGAAGGACAAGGCTTCCCTGAGCAGCAAGGAAGTGTACCCTCACTTCTACACCCCCCAGAATTCTGGGTGCCAGTGCAACCTTGCAAGCGCTGGCCCAGCACGCCTGCTCTTCCCTATCCAGCCCATGGCTTTCAGATGGAAGGAAGATCTGGAATGCTTCCCTTTGCTGACTTGGGCTCTTGACACCAGAGTACATCTGAAGTCACATCTGGGAGGTCTGGTCAGACCCTATGAAAGGACATCACCAGCCAACTGTGCAATTTCAGGTCTGTAGTGCTTGGGCTGCACTGGGCTCCTCAACTCTGCATCCTGTACCCCCAGCCTGCCCCAACCTGGAGTCCTGAGCCCTGGCCTGTTTTCTTGTGGACATGCTCACGTGCAGAGCTACTGTGACCCACAGCTCTGGGATGTCGATCACATGGAGCACAACATGGGCTGTGTGGGGACACACACACACACACACACACACACACTTAAATGCATGACTATCAGGCTTCACTGTGCACACCTTCCTCACACTCCCAACATGGGGTACTCAACTGTATTTGAAAGGCCAGGCAAAAAATGACCCACACTAGGAGGCTAAGAGTTTTCTGGGGGCATTTGAAAGGGGGTTCCCTTTGCATCGAACCTTTCAGGACCATATCCAGCTCTATCCGGTGAGGTGCACCTGTGCTCAGATGACTCATGAGTATGCACAGGCCTGCCAAGGGCCTGGAAGCTGCTGTTCCCAATTGCAGCAGGTTGCTAGTGATTTATGACTCAAGGTCATGAATCCATAAATCACATTTATGCCCCTGGAAGGATAATTGTGCATTAAGCTTGAAAGAGACCTTTGCTGCAGGAGTCTCTGGCAAACCCTGGTCAAAGTTGTGAACCATCAGACAAGGAAATTCTAGAAGACTCATTGGTCCCCAGAAGCAGCAAGGGCTGCTATGGGGAGAGATGTGAATGAAAATGTGTGGTAGCCTAAATAAAACCCTAGTGGTGAATGGACTGAACTATATACCAGTGCTATGAGCATGGTACCTCCTTGTTCCTGCTGGACATGGGGCTGCAGGGTATACTTGGGGAATCTGATGAGAGCAATTCCAGAATCAGTGTCAGAGGGTCACCAGGTAAATGCTAGATGAGAAATGGATCCAGAATGATCAAGATACTACCTAGGCCTGGGCAGCACAAGAGAGGCAAAGGAGAGACCCCAGCCTTGGTCTTTTAAGCCTGGCTCATTCTCTGCAGCCCACCCACACACTTCACTCTTCAAATCAGAGAGAAGCCCAAGACAGTGACTCAGAGCCCCCTTGGTATTTTTGCTGATAATTTTGTTTTGTTTTGTTTTGAAGTGAGATGTTCTGCCTCTATTAAAGTCTTTAGGAAATTATAGTAATTTGGACTTTTTCAGACATGTTTGAATTACTCACAGTCTGGAATTCCCAGGCAGGGGGTGAGACTGAGAGAGGCAGCGGAGTACAGAAATCAGGGACACAGGATTTGGAGTCAGATTGGTCTGAGTTCGAATCCCTACTCGGATAATTAGAAACTATGTGTTAACTGCTCTGAGCCTTGGGTCCTCTTCTGGTTTGGGTAGCTAACAGCAAGACTTAGTTCAAGGGCCACTAGGGGACTGAATGAGGTAATAAAGAGGGCATGCTTGGCCCCCAGGAGGCCTGAGAGGAAGGGTTACTCCCTGGGTACCTGATTGAGCAGTCAGGCCAAGGTCTCAATGAGCCCTGAGCCAGCCCGCATGAGGTCTCACGCAAAACCCGCTCAGGCTTATGAATCAGGAGCTGGGCTTATGAATCAGACTCAGCTATGTGGCTGACTGGGGCCCAAGAACATCCCTTCTCTGAGGCCTCATTTCCTACAATCTGGATCGTGATCATTCTGTTGTAAGGACTTGTATGTTCAGTGCTTAGAACAATGCCCGTCATGCCATGGGTGCTCCTAGATGGTCATTTTGTCATCGTCCCTGTTCTCTTGTCTGTTCCAACAGGGTAGCCACAGCTAATGTGCCTGCAGGGTTACTGGGAGAGTTTCCATAGCTCTGTTTCTGCCAAATATGGTGTGAATTTGTGCTTTTCTTGTTCTGTGTGTGGCCCCAACTTTTGCCTCTGCTGTTCTCTTAGTCAGGAAATCCCTTACGTCTCTGCCCATCTACCAATGTCCGTCTAAGACCCAGCTCCCAGGGTGATGGGAAGAACTTCCCTGATCTTGCCCTGTCTGAAACATTCACCAAGAGTTCAACCAACATCTCTCTCTCTCTTTTTTTTTTTTTTTTGGTACTGGAGATTGAACTCAGGGGCACTCGACCACTGAGCCACATCCCCAGCCCTTTTTTGTGTTTTATGTAGAGACAGGGTCTCACTGAGTTGCTTAGCACCTCGCCGTTGCTGAGGCTGGCTTTGAACTCGCGGTTCTCCTGTCTCAGCCTCCCTAAGTGCAGGGATTATAGGCTTGCGCCACTGCGCCCGGCTCAACCAACATCTCTTGAGTGCCTGTTCTGATTGAGGACATGCTTGAGTGGATCCCTCCATTTTTTTTTTCTCCCAGCCCATCTCTGAATGTGAACACTATTTTATCTGCCATATCTTCTAGCACTAATTTTTCTCTCTAGACTCCAGACAGTAAAGGGCCTTATAAGCTTGCATGAGGCTCCGTGACCAGTTTGGGGCCTGGCAGCCTCTCTGTCCAGGATGTTCTCCCTGACCACAGACATCTTCACCAGAGGGCAGGGCCAGCTGTGTCATTCTTTGCCAGATGCAGATAGATCTGAGCATGCTCATAAGGTCCAGGGGTTACCACCATTCACTGGGGATGCAGAGACCTTGAGAGGTAGCCCCCAAAGGAAGATGAGGACTTCAAACTGTTACTGAGTCTTTTCAGTGGGTTGCACGGAGATCAAAGCCTGAAGGAAGTAGAAGGTTGCTCTCTGACAAAAACATCGTATTTTTAGAAGCACTCAGTGGTTTAGGATGTTTGCCCCAATGCTGCCTTTCAGTGGAGGAGGTGGAGCTGGGGGTAGAGGGCAAGGGCTTCAACCTTGAGCTGAGGGCTGGTGGGAACGGGTTTCCTGGCACAGACCCAAGGGAAGAGGCTGAGGGCGGGAGGGTGGCCCATTACTGCCTATCCTTCATGAAGATCAGGATGCTCGGACCATGGCACATCAGAGTTGAGAGGCAGTGAGGCGCTGAGGCCTCAGGCTTCATCTCCTTTTTTCAGAAAGTGAGGCGTGTTGGCACATGTTTGTAATCCCAGCAGCTCGGGAGGCTGAGGCAGGGGGATCTGGAGCTCAAAGTCAGCCTCAGCAACTTAGCGAGACCCTGTCTCTAAATAAAATATAGAAAAGGCTAGGGATGTGGCTCAGTGACTAAGTGCCCCTGGATTCAATCCCTGGTACCAAAATAAATTAATTATTAAAAAATAAAAATAAATTAAAAAATAAAAAGAAATGAGAAAACTGAGGCCCAGAGAAGAACAGAGGCCGACCAACCTCTACCCTCCGCCTTCCACACCCACCACCAACATATACACACCCTCCCCATCTGGGGATTTGGGGCTTGCACACATGAAACCATTCGAGAACAATGCATGCATTCTGTAATCAGGGCTAATTGGTGTGGTTCAGAGGAGGAGGAATGCCAGGCGTTTGGAGGTAGTACATCAGTGGGTCCCTGAACAAACTGCCCAGGAATATTCCATAAAGAATTAGAATAACTTTGGGGCCCATGAGGGAGAAGCCCTGGGTGGATGGGAGGACTTTACGGGCAGTATAGACGAAAATGAGTTGAGACCTCGCTTTGCCTGAATGTGGGGACCAGGACAAGGGGGCAGGAGGGGGTCATCCACAGAGTGGATGAGACCAGCTGATGAGCATCTTAGATTGCACCTCACAAATTGCTAATGAGCCTCATTTGCAAAGGTGCGTGGTTGAGTGGAACTGGCTATAGTCTATTCAGAGACAAGCAGGGAGAGTCGTGTTGGGGGCTGCCTGGCCCTCCCCAGCTCTCCTCTGTGCCTCTACCTTATAATCAGGGTGGCCCTGTCTTAATGTTTATGCCAAAATCTCCAGCAGCCAGGCTGGAGTGGCGAGCTGTAATTTATATCATTTTTCATATGGGTTATAGGCTCCAAAGCTCAGACTCCTTTAAATGGGAACCACATTGGTGAAGGGTAAACTGGGAGGAGGGGACGTTAACAACTATGGTCCTGGAAAGTCACCTGCTTCGTGTTTGGGATGTGCCTCAGTTTGTTAGTTGGATCCAGTGCCCAGCTGGTTTTTGGAACTGGCAGATCTGCTGTGGGTTACTGTCCTCGGCAGGCATCTGTGCTGAGGCTGGAGTGAGCCGCTCAGCCTCCAAGGCACCCCCATGAAAAGCTTTACAGAGACTGTTGGGAGCACTGTGCTCTTTGTCCTTGCCTGTCCCCCACAGAGCAAAGCCAAGTGGAGAAAACCTAGTTCAGGCAAAGCTCAGAGCCTGTATGAGGCCTGGGGTCCCTGGCTGGTACAGAGCAGTGAGGATTCTGCCTTCCCAGACACTGCTTCTTGCAAACTATGAATGAGCACACCAAAGAAGGCAAGAAAGGCCTCTGTGCTGACAGCGTGAACCCTGGTTACATGCAACAACACGGATGCCTGGTACGGTGGCACACACTTGTAATCCCAGTGACTCAGGAGGCCGAGGCAGGAGGATTGCAAGTTTGAGGCCAGCCTCAGCAATTTAGCAACACCTTCAGCCCTTTATGCTCTATTTCTTGACCCTAGAGGTGGCTACATGAGTGTTCACACTGCAAAAATTCATTAAACTGTACATTTATGGTCTGTGTTTTTATTTGTGTGTGCGTATGTGTGTGTGTGTGTGTTTGCGTGGTGCTGGGGATCAAACCCAGGGCCTTATGCATGCGAGGCAAGCGCTCTACCAGCTGAGCTACATCCCAGCCCCTGGTTTGTGTTTTTTTGAATGTCATTTTTCACAATAAAAAAGGTTAAGAGGGGGGCTGGGGTTATGGCGCAGTGGTAGCGTGCTCGCCTAGCACGCGTGACGCACTGGGTTCGATCCTCAGCACCACATAAAAATAAAAAAAAAATAAAGATATTCTGTCAACCTACAACTAAAAAAATAAATATTTAAAAAAAAAAAAAAGGTTAAGAGGGGCTTGGGATGTGGCTCAGTGGTAGAGCACTTGTGCAGGACCTGGCATTTGTAAGATCCTAGGTTCAATCCCCAGAATACCCCCCCACCCTCAAAAAAAGGGCCGGGCGTGGTGGCGCGTGCCTGTAATCCCAGCACTTAGGGAGGCTGAGACAGGAGAATCGCAAGTTCAAAGCCAGCCTCAGCAATGGCGAGGCGCTAAGCAACTCAGTGAGACCCTGTCTCTACATAAAACACAAAATAGGGCTGGAGGTGTGGCTCAGTGGTTGAGTTCCCCTGAGTTCAATCCCCGGTACCAAGAAAAAAACGAAGGAAAAAAAAAACAAACGCTCTGATCTTCAAAGTCTGTTTGCTCTATTTTCTTCAATAACATATTGACACATAAAGACAAGTATTGCCTTTTAATGGGTGCAAGGAATCCCTCGCTGTTGAGGTTGAAGAAACCAAATGAGAAAGTGAACCCTGTGGGACCGGGGCTGGCCCCATAGGCTGGCTTCCCCCACGCTCCTTATTTTTCTGGGGCACATGAGTCTCCCCAGACGCACGGGCCTCCTGGCTCTTCCCCGGCCCTGTCAGGTGAGAAACTTTCCATTGTTGCCTTATCTGGTGGCAATCCGCTTCGCTTCCTTGCAGCAACCACAGGTGCACACAGATCTGAGGCCCTGATCTGTTCCACTCTGTGCCAAGCAGAGCCGGGGACGCGAACCCCAGCATGAAACGGCGCCCACAACCGCAAGGCCCGGTGTGCACCCTCTGAAACCGTAGGTAAAGACAATTACCGGCAATTTCCATAGCATGGTTTGTTTTTTGTTCAAAGGCCATGGAGGCCTTCTCAGCAGCAAGCCCAAAATATAGTATTCCCACCGCATGCCGCCTTCATAAACGAGCGATAAAAGCTGTGGTTGCTTTGTCCCAGCTCTTCCTTTTAACAGTCAAACCTTCAAGTTTGATGTTGAAACTGCTTTTTTTCTTAAAGTGTACTTTGATGGCTCAGATAACGCTTCCTGATAAGGAACCTGCCTTCAAAACCATTCACTGTACCTCGTGCACACCATTAGGGTGCACGTCACAAGGGAAAGTCAGGCACCCGAAATTATAAGTGGGACGGGAATGTGCTGAGTCTGTGAGATTGTCTTCTCTGCTGCCTGCACTGGAGATTTTGAAGAAAAAGGAAGGAAAGAAAGAAGGAAGGAGGGGAGGAAGGAAGGAAGGAAGGAAGGAAGGAAGGAAGGAAGGAAGGCCAGGCACCGATCAGAAGGGGATTTGGAAAAGGAGAATATGGTGGGTAAAGCCCTAGAAATTGCTGTTTTAGCTCCAGCAAAAGCTGCCAAGATTCACAGTCATGCCCATCAGTTTCGTTTGAGAAGACTCCATAAAACTGATGTTAAGTGGCCCAGGGTCCCCACAAACTTGGAATGTCTGAGCTATCTTGGAGAGGTGACCCAGGCTCTGCATCCTTTAGCTACCACATATCCCGTGGGCTCATCAATGTCATGCCAATGGCTGCCTCTACCTGGAGTCATAACAACACAATAGGAACAGATCCAGTGTGTCTTCATGTAAACAATGATCCTTTTGTTTTTCTAGTGCACTTTGATGTACTCTCCCTTCCCATGGAAAAGGCTGACACAAATACGGCAGCTACACCAACCCCATCCAGTGTTCTGTGCCCATTTCACAGATCAGTTAATAGCCTTAGGGAAGGAACTACAGAAAGACCAAGGGAGGGTTTCTAGGGGAGGTCCCTTAATTGTGTCTGCAGAGACCAGGCATTTTCAAAGACCTCCAAGCTTTGGAGAGGAATCAGTGGCTTCCTAGGTGTCTCGAGAGAGATTGTGTTGGCTCTTGCTTTCATTTTCAGCTTCCTCTTGTGACCAGGGACCTCAGAGATCCTGGGCCTGTGAGGTTGGGGTGAGAGCTGGCTTAGGTCAGACAAACGGAAGCCTGAAGCCTAACTTAATAACTGTGTGCTTTGAGGAATTACTTCAAAACTCAGCTCTCTGAGCCTCGACTTCATCAGGAAAATGAAGGTTTCAAAATTAAAAATTCTATTTTTATTTTTTTTAACTGAGGATTGAACTCAGGGATGCTTTACCACTGAGCAACATCCTCAATCTTTCTAATATTTTTTTAAAATTTTGAGATAGGGTCTTACTAAGTTGCCAAGGCTGTCCTTAGACATGTGTTCCTCCTGCCTCAGCCTCCCAAGTTGCTGGGACTACAGGTGCGGGCCACCATGCCTGGCTTCAGTAAAGTTCTTTAGGTGTTAACTGTCCTTGCCAAGCATGACAGACAGGGAAACTATGATTCTATGAGTTGCCCTGGATTTGCATAAGCATAATTTAATCTTATAGGCTTCTAAGCACTTTTGCAAATCTTTTAGCAGCCCATTTGATCTCTACCACAGCTTTCTAGGGTGGGCAGGCAGGCAGGCATGCTGTATTTTCATATTCCCATTTGAGAAATGGAGAAATTGCGGTGCAGAGAGATTAAATGGCTAGGTGCAGGAACCACGGCAAGCTGGCAGCTGGCCAGGACGTAGGCAGGAGTGTGGGAACCTTTGGGCCACTCTTTTGTGGGCAGTCCCACTGGTCAAAACCAAAAGTTAACCAATCAATAAATCAAAAAAATAAAAGGCTGAGACAGGAGAATTGTGAGTTCAAAGCCAGCCTCAGCAACTGTGAGGTGCCAGGCAACTCAGCAAGACCCTGTCTCTAAATAAAAAACAAAATAGGGCTGGGGATGTGGCTCAGTGGTCCAGTACCCCTGAGTTCAATCCCTGGTACCAAAAAAAAAAAAAAAATTCTGGCTCCAGTTCTCACCAGCTGTGTGACCTCAGGCATGTGGCTAAGCCTAGGGATGGGATCCCTGACCTCACACATGCTACACAAGTGCTCCACCACTGAGCTCTATAACCTCCAGCCCTGGTGCCAGGATTTGAACCTTATGATTTAATTTAATAAACCTGGACTTAATACACCACACCACATTGACTTCTTATCCTGTTCATAAAGCACTTGAGGACTGCTAAGGCTCTTAGTCACTCTTCCCTCACTGGAACACTACCAGATTCTGCTGAGTGTGTGGGCTGTGGGTCTTTCTTGCTCCCTCTCTGGACTCTGAGTCCTGCAGGTTCTGCAGATGCATCCAATCCAGCTCTGTCTGCCCCACAAACCAGCCTGGCACATGGTCGTTCTTGGCAAGCCTTGCCAGGTGAAGGCTCAGAGAGTAAAAACAGTGCTGTGTGGACGGTACGGTGGCCAGCTGGGGCCTAGAAGCCTGGGGGCTGAACGTTCCAGGGCTCTCTGCCCTAGTCCTCACAGCACAGAAGTGCCGTTTGTCCCACCTCATTACAAATTTGGTCCTGACTTTTCTAACCATGCAGAATAATGCAATATTTAAAAGTGAAGACTCAGGGTTGGACGCTCTGTTTCCTATCCATTATGTGACCCAGGGCAAGTGACCTTGTATTTCATGAATATAAGACTCCATCCATTGTAAAATACACCATATTTTATGTCCCACCGAGAAAGGAAGAACATTCCCTTTCACTTTAGCTACAACAAGCTGATGATTGTAAAACACATCTCAGTCTCACAGATGTGAAGATTTTACAGGCATTTCAGAAAAGAAAATATGTGAATGTCTGATCTGCGCACAAAAAGATGCTGTACACCATTAGTCATCAGAGAAATGCAAATTAAACCCACAACCAGATACCACTATCACATCCATTACAATAGTTCCAATACCCTCCCCCCCAAAAAAACTGACCATCCCACTTGTTGGCAAGGATGTGAGGCAATGATACTACTGATGGGAACGTAAAGCCACTCTGGATAATAGTGAGGCAGCTTCTCAAAAGGTTAGGCATATATCTGTTACACAATCCAGACAGTCTACTCCAAGATAGTTACCCAAGAGAAATAAAACCAAGTTCATGCAAACATTTGTACACAAATATTTATTATAGCAACTTCATTTGTAATAGCCCCAAACTGGAAACAACTCAAATGTCTACCAGTGAGAGAACGAATCAACAAATTACAGTCTATCTATGGAGTTGTGCCCAGCAATTAACTGGAGTTAATGCTGGAATAAAGAACTCAGTGTGGTGTGCTGCATAAAGTCTGGCTTTTTAAGTTAAATCATAATGTTCCAACTCTGGCTCGAGAGCTGGGGCGTAGAGCACTTGTGTAGTGTGTGCAAGGCCCTGGATTTGCCCTAAGGCTCAGCCACCTACCTAAGGTCACAGATGGTGAGGGCTGAAGCCAGGATTATATTTTATTTGATTGATGGCTGACTTTTTCTTTTTTGAGGTACTGAGGTCCCTGACCAGTAGAGCCAGAGATATTTGCATGTCTGCTCAGGTCCTGGCCAGTCACCCATTGACTGAAGTTAATGCTGGTGCCTAGTTGTTAATCCAGGAATTAATTAATGATCTATGCAACAGGGAAAGATCTCACAATTATTATGTTGAATTGAAAAAAAAAAAAAAACAGATTAAAAAAGGAGTACAGGGCTGGGATTGTAGCTCAGCGGTAGAGCGCTCGCCTAGCATGCGTGAGGCCCTGGGTTCGATCCTCAGCACCACATACAAAGCAATAAAATAAAGACATTGTGTCCATCTACAACTAAAAAATAAAATATTTTTAAAAAAAGGAGTACATACTGGGTTTTTTTTTGGTTTATTTTTTTTGGGGGGAGTACCGGGGGTACTCAACCATGGAGCCACATCCCCAGCCCTATTTTGTGTTTTATGTACAGACAGGGTCTCGCTGAGTTGCTTAGCACCTCGCCTTTGCTGAGGCTGGCTTTGAACTAGCAAATCTCCTGTCTCAGTCTCCCAAAATGCTGGGATTGCAGGCATGCGCCACTGTGCCTGGCTAGGAGTACATACTGTTTGATTTGCTTTATATGAAACTCCAGAAAAGATAAAGTTATCTATTTTGACAGAAAGCAGATCAGTGATTGCCTGACAACTAGGGGGTGGCATGGGGTGGGTTGAAAGAATGGATTCTGACAAGGGACAGGAAACTGGGGCATTATGGAGAACTTTGTTTAATAGATCATAGCAATGGCTGCACAGGCGGAAGCATGTCAAAGCTCAACTGTACTCCTTAAATATATATAACTTAATATGCTTCAATTGTACTTTGATAATGTTGAAAAATATTAACAGATATATGTTTTTTTTAAATATTTATTTTTTAGTTGTAGGTGGACAGAATATCTTTATTTTTTATGTGGTGCTGAGGATCGAACCCAGTGCCTCCCGCGTGCTAGGCGAGCACGCTACCACTGCGCCATAACCCCAGCCCCCAGATATATGTTTTGAATGGTTTCCTGGTCTGGGCCTCAGGAATATCGTGAGGTATAAATGAGGTAAAGCCTTTGCTCCCTCTGGTTCAGGGTAAGAGCACTGTAAATGTCAGCTAATGTCATTCCTGCCCCCACACTTAGCCTGCACGGGTACTTTACCTCTGTGGTACTTTACCTTGCAGTTTTTGTTCCACTGAGAGGCCTCTTTGCAGACAGGGGCCCGAGTTTGGGAGAAGCAAAGGCCCTTTCCTTGGTCCCACAGGGAGCTGATGCAGTCAGGCCACCCTCCTGGTCCAGAGAGGGTCCCACACCCGAGGCTGAGCAAAAGAGGACAATCCCAGTCTCCAAAGGGCGGTAAGTGGTCTGTCTTGCAAGAGTGAATGCTACCAGGGACTGTGACATGTGACACCTCAACATTTGATACTGGGTCCTTACTGAGGGTGACTGACCACAGTGAGTAGCATGAGAGAGGCCCTTGCTTGGCCAGCTTTGAAGTTACCCACCCTACGGCTTGCGGCGTTCCTTCTACACACTCCTGAGCTGGCTGGGCCCCTGGTCCCCTGCTAGCAAGTGCTTTGAAGCCACTCTTCACAGTAACGGTGAGAAGCCCCCACCACAGGCCATCTTCGGGGCGGGCCAAGGTTCAACATTACTCAGAGCTTCCAGGACCTGTGTGAGTTCAACAGGAAGCTTGGTTTTTCCTCTCAGGTTGACAACAGCCTGTATTCTGTGTTTCTATTCAGCTCTGGGCTCTCTTTTGGACTAGGTTTCTGGGGTGAAAGTCTGGGTATTCATGACCCTTGGGGCCCTACCAGCAGATGCCTAGGCAGAATGAACTCACTCAGCAAGTCCCGGTGGGGAGGTTTGTGCCAGGCCTTGGGGACAACTTAGCTCATCTATAGTCTTTTGGATTCTTTTTTTTTTTTCCCTTTGGTACTGGGGATTGAATTTGGGGTACTCGACCACTGAGCCACATCCCCAGCCCTATTTTGTGTTTTATTTATTTATTTGTTTGTTTGTTTATTTATTTATTTATATTTGGTACTGGAGATCGAACTGAGGGGCACTCAACCACTGAGCTACATCTCCAGCCCTATTTTTTTATGTGTTTTATGTAGAGACAGGGTCTCACTGAGTTGCTTAGTGCCTCGCCGTTGCTGAGGCTGGCTTTGAACTCACGATTCTCCTGTCTCAGCCTCCCAAAGTGCTGGGATTACAGGCTTGCGCCACCGCGCCTGGTTTCTTTTGGACTCTTACCAGGTACATAGTGGGCCTCCAACACATATTTGTTTAACTGATCCAGGTTGAAATATAATATGTCCCCAACAAACACAACCTCTCCTAGGTTCCTGGTTCAACAAATATTGCCTTCTCCTGCCCCCTTGGGCCAGCTACCCTGGAGTCACCTGTTCCCATCCCCAAGGAGACTAAATACATCTGTTCTTTCTCAGTGTTTCTCAAATGCAGCCTCCCTCCCCCTGCCCTCTGTGATGGTCTCTCTCTACTCTGTCCTCACTGTCATGCCTGGTCCCTCTACAGTCACAGACTTTATGGTGGCCACAGCATCTTTCCTAGATGCTTGAGGGAACATGTGGCAAATGGACCTTCTTTGCTTCCCATCTTTACATCTGCTATTTGGCAAGTCTCAAGTCCCTGCTGTGACCTCCCACCTCTGAAAGAGGCCTTTTACCTCTCACAACTCAGCCAGGTATGATGGCGCAGGCTTGTAATCCCAGACACCTGGGAGGCTGAGGCAGGAAGATTGCAATTTCAAGGCAACTTAGTGTGAGACTCTGTCTCAAAAAAAAAGCTGGGTGTGGTGGCTCAAGCCTGTAATCCCAGCACTTTGGGAGGCTGAGACAGGAGAATTGAGTTCCAAGCCAGCCTCAGCAATGGCGAGGCGCTAAGCAACTCAGTGAGACTCTGTCTCTACATAAAACACAAAATAGGGCTGGGGACGTGGCTCAGTGGTCGAGTACCCCTGAGTTCAATCGCTGGTACCAAAAAAAAAAAAAAAGATTAGGGATGTAGTTCAGTGTTAAAGTACCCCTAGGTTTAATCCCTAGTACCATAAGTAAGAAAGTAAATAAATAAATAAATAAACAAACAAAAATAAAGAGTGCTAGGGACACAGCTCAGTGGTAAAGCAACCTGGGATCAACTTCCAGTACTGCCAAAACAAAAACAGAAACAACCTCATCCCTGCTCTCCAAGGTGCTCTCTATGCTTGTACTAAGGTCACCTGGCCCCTTGTGGGTCCCAAAACAAGCCATGGTCTTCCTGATGTCCAGGGCTCCATGCAGTACTTGGAATAGGCCCCACTCCTCAGCCCCTGGACCTTTGCGTCTCCTGACTCTCACCCTTCCACTGAACCCTTTCCTCCCCACTGCCCTGACCTGGCCGCTCCCAGCTTACCTGACCACAGTCAGAGTTGGTCTCCCTCTTCCTCTCTATGCATGTGTCAGTGTTGCATGCATCATGTGATCCACAGGGGTCTCTGGTCTCTGATGGCAGGAATCTGACTCGGCTGTGTCACTGGCCAACCCAGCCCTGCCTGGATAAGGGCAGTCCAGCACTGAGCAGGTGTTTGGCAGTGTGTGCTGGAGAGCCATCTCTCTGTGCCTTCCATAACCTCAAGGGATCAGCCCCAGGCCTGTGACAGACTTTCCCCTGCCCCACAGGCTCCCTGATGTAGCTAGATTTAGTAAGGAACAAGTCCTGTGGCATTGAACCTAAGTTCAATGGCAGGACCAAAGAGGAAGGGACACTTTCCAGAGGACTTTCTTGAACATTGAATATCTTTGATGTCCTTCTTGGCTTTAGCTAGAGATATGACCTGTGGCTGAGGCTGGAAACTTAGAGAACTCACATTCCAGTTTCTTTTCTTTTTTCTTCTGGTACTGGAGATTGAACCCAGGGGTGCTCTACCCCGAGCCACGTCCCAGTTTATTTATTTATTTATTTTATATATATATATATATATATATATATATATTTTTTTTTTTTTTTTGATACTGAGGATTGAACTCAGGGGTACTTGACCACTGAGCCACATCTGCAGCCCTATTTTGTGTTTTATTTAGAGACAGGGTCTCACTGAGTTGCTTAGCACCTTACCGTTGCTGAGGCTGGCTTTGAACTTGTGATTCTCCTGTCTCATTTTCCCAAAGCGCTGGGATTACAAGTGTGCGCCACCATGCCCGGCTCCCAGTTTATTTTTTATTCTGAGACAAAGTCTCACTGAGTTGCTGAGGCTGACTTTGAATTGGCGATCCTCGTGCCTCAGCCTCCTGAGTTGCTAGGATTACAGGTGTGTGCCACAGTGCTCAGCTTCCACATTTTGTTTACATTGGACTCTGAGAAAAGTATTCCTGAACTCTTGGAAAAACAGTTCCCCTCCCTGGGCTGGGTAGATGCTGGGAAGGCAAAAGGGAAGCCTGGCTCATCTCTGGACCTCGGTGTCTTCATCTGCACAATGGAGAGTACCTGCATCGTGGGCTGGTGGGTGAATATGCATAAAACTCAAACAGAGTTGGACACACATTTGTTAGTTCTGAGGATGATAATGATGACCACACTAGTTTGTGGGGCATGCCAGCATGGCAGAAAATATACCAGTCCCTGTGTTGGGAAGACAGGCCCTAGGCACATGGAACCAAGCCATAGGTCCTTTCTCGGGAGGAGTAGGCTCCATGAGGGCAGAGGCTACACTCAGTGAGAATCTGTTGAATAAACTTAGAGTTTTTAGTTTTTCAGATTAGGCTGAGCTGAAGCTTTTTGTTTTGTTTGTTTGCTTTTCTTCCTGTGAGGGAAGGAAGTCCTTGCTAGGCGTTAGGATAGCGAAGAGGTTTTTGTTGTTGTTGTTGTTTTTTTGGTACTGGGGATTGAACTCAGGGGCACTCGACCACTGAGCCACATCCCCAGCCCTATTTTGTGTTTTATGTAGAGACAGGGTCTCACTGAGTTGCTTAGCACCTCGTCGTTGCTGAAGCTGGCTTTGAACTCGCGATTCTCCTGTCTCAGCCTCCCTAAGTGCTGGGATTACAGGCTTGAGCCACCGTGCCGGCTGTGAAGAGGTTTAAAGGTGTGTTTAATCTCTTAAAAGAAGAATCTTTAAGTTCTTATTTACCAAGGGTGCTAATGAGTAATAATTATTACCCGATCATTCAATCAGACCTCCTCTGGGAACTCCTGATGGGTTTGCATAGAGGCCCAGATGGGGCTAAGAGGAGAACAACTGCATAATTTAAAATAAGCTTATATCTTCCAGAGAGGCACATTATTGTATCAAGATCTTGTCTGGGAGCCAGGCGCAGTGGTGCAAGCTTGTAATCCTAGCACTTAGGGAGGCTGAGACAGGAGAATCGCGAGTTCAAAGCCAGCCTCATCAACAGCGACCCGCTAAGCAACTTAGTGAGACCCTGTCTCTACATAAAACACACAAAAAATAGGGCTGGCTGGAGATGTGGCTCAGTGGTCGAGTGCCCCTGAGTTCAATCTCCAGTACCAAAAAAAAAAAAAAAAAGATCTTGTCTGGGGACTGGGGTTGTGGCTCAGTGGCAGAGCGCTTGCCTCACACATGTGAGGCACTGGGGTTTCATTCTCAGCACCACATAAAAATAAATAAACAAAATAAAGATATTGTGTCTATCTATAACTAAAAAATATTGGGGAAAAAAAAAGATCTTGTCTGTTAAACCTCCTGGAGTCTTTGCATGGGATGACACCCCTATAGGTCATCAGATCCAGCCCCCTGCCTTAGAGCCAGATGTTCATATTCACCTGGTAATCCATGTCTGGAGGCCTTTGAAGTCTGCTGTAGTATAAGAACTGTTGGGCAAGGATGGGCCTGTTTAGGTCTGAACCCCTCACACACAGCCTGGATCTTCCCTGGATCTGAGTCCTGGGTACCAGGCTATGCTGGTGCTGGGGAGAGAGCAGGGTGCTGAGCCGACTTGGTCTGGTTGCACAGGACTCAAGGTCTGAGAGCAGAGGTGGGGAGACAGATGGTGCATGAACTTTAGACACACAAGAGCTTATCATCATACTACATGCAACAAAGGAGATATCTCCCAGATGACAGGGAGGGCTGACCTCATGGGAAAAGACCTGGTTTAGGGGGCTCAGGAAGTGAGGGTTCAGCAGAGACCTGAAGGGTACATGGAGTGGGAGTCAGAAGAAAGGGTGGCAAGCTGAGTAGGGTGTGAATAGTGTGGAAACAGTAATGTTAATAGTGTCATGAAATAATGTTTTCGTCAACTTTCCGTCACTATAGCAAAATACCTGACATAACTTACAAGGAGGAAGAGATTATTTTGGCTCAAGGTTTCAGAGGTTTCAGTCCATGGTCAGACGGCTCTGTTGCCTTTGGGCTTGTGGTGAGGCAGCACATCATGGTGAGGAGCACAGACAGGAAAAGAGCCTCTCACCTCGTGGTGGCCAGGAAGAAAAGAGGGAGATAAGAAGAGGACGGGGTTGCAGTATTCCCTTTATGGGCATGAGCCCAATGAACTAATTCCTTCTACTAGGTTCTGCCTCCTGAAGGCGCCACACCTCTCAATACACCATGGGCTGGAGACCAACCCTTCTATATATGGGCCTTTGGCGTACACTCAAGATCCAAACTAGCCGGGTGTGGCGGTGCACACCAGGAGCTCAGGAGGCTGAGGCAGGAGAATTATGAGTTCAAAGGCAGACTCAGCAATTTAGCAAAGCCCTAAGCAACTCAGCAAGACCCTGCCTCAAAATACAAAAAATAAAATAAAAAGAGCTGGGGATATGGCTCCATGGTTAAGTGCCCCTGGGTTCAATCTCTGCTACAAAAAAAAAAAATCCGAACCATACCAATTAGTGTGCAAATAACGGTGTGAGTACTGTTGGGAGTAGTGTCTAAACACTAGCATGAACACTGTGAGAAGGGTAGTGAGTAGCGGGTGAATACTAGGTGACCAGCGTGTGACTGTGAGAACGGTATTGTGGACTGTGTATGTAAAGGCCTGTGGCCTGTTTTAAGGCCAAAAGGCCTGGGAGCTGCAGCACTGAGGGAGGCTCTGGGTGAACTGGAGAGGAGAGCTGGGACCCAGGTCCTTTTTTTTTTTTTTTTTTGGTACTAGGGATTGAACTCAGGGGCACTCGACCACTGAGCCACATCCCCAGCCCTATTTTGTGTTTTATGTAGAGACAGGGTCTCACTGAGTTGCTTAGCGCCTCGTCGTTGCTGAGGCTCGCTTTGAACTCGCGATTCTCCTGTCTCAGCCTCCCTAAGTGCTGGGATTACAGGCTTGAGCCACCGTGCCCGGCTGGGACCCAGGTCCTTGTTCACCCTGTCTGGGTTCCCATGGGGAACAAGCTTTGATGGTGGATGTCCTTACAGCATATTCGAAGACAATCTCCCAATCTCCCCTCCCCTCCGTGGATTCCCTCCCTTGGATATGACCCATTGCAGGGCTGGGTCAGCCCGTTCTTCTCCAGGTTTCTTTTTTAAAACTCTGAAGTGCTCCCACTGATGAGTGACGGCAGAACCAGAGGAGAAAATGTCCCCGCAGGGCTGAGGCTCCTGCAGACTCCTCACAGGTAAGGTTGATGCCACCTGGCAAGTGGGCAACCAAACCTCCTGCCTCCAACTGCACTGCGCAGCCTTGTTTTCCTCTTCTCCGAGTGGTCTAGTGTTGGGAGTCAGGTGGCACCTGCTTCTCACCAGACACCCGGGTATAGGACACTGGTGCTGGCCAGCTTGCTCAGAGTTGAAACTTCATTTTTCAACTTAGAGTTAATTTTAAAGTTTTTATTTATACTTAAAAATTGACTTTCATGACATAAAAATACAGATATTGGAGAAAATGAAACAATTTTTTCAAAGCTAGAGTTCCTCCTCCCAGTCTCCTCCTTGGGGGATATCACTTGGATAATTTTTTTTTTTTCCTTTTAAGTACATTTTTGCTTGTAGGCATGTAGATAGATTTGTTAAGGATGGATATCTTTTTTTTTTTTTTTTTTTTACATAAATCTTAGTTACACAGAGTATTTAGTAACTTCCTTTTTCACTTGGAGACCTTTGCATGTCAATGGACATAAACCCATTTCCTCTTCTTAGGTAACTGCCCATAGCATTCCCAACTTGTGTTTCCATGGGCTGTTCACCCATTCTCTCACCTCTCATTGATGAACAGTCCCATTATTTCCGATTGTCATCATCATAAGCATCACTGTAGCAAATGTCCTTATATGTGACTCAGACTAGCTTAACTCAAGGATGACTGTTTTGCTGGGTGATGAGATCTCCATTAGAGGAAGTATTCAAGTAAAAGGTAAAATGATATGCCTTCTTCACCCCCAAAGCAGCAGTGCTCAAGCTTTGTTGCATATGAGAACTACCCGGAGAGATTTTAAAGCTACAGATTGTTGGGATAGACCTCTGGGGTTTCTGATTCAGGAGGTCTGGAGTGGGGCCTGAGAATTTGCATTTCTAGCAAGTTCCCACCTGGGATGCTGCAGGCCCACAGACCTGAATGCGAATCACTACCTCAGAATGTGGGCTGCTCAGCCTCCACTTACCTGAAGAGTCACACCACCTTTGGGAGAGAATGTTCTTGAAGAATTCATCCTGGGCCTCTCCCTCTACTGGGTGTTAAGTGACAGGCCAGAGGTCTGGCAAACAAAGGTTTGACTAGATGTTTGGCCTGGGCCAGAAATCCCAGGATCTCTTGCTTCTTGATAGAGTCTGACAGAGCCTGCCAGATCAGACTACTGCCCAACGGCATCCTATCCATCACCTCACCCTATTTTTGCTTTGGAGCCTAATGAAGGGCTCTAACCTCATGGCAAACTGTTTACACACTGTGATTGGGAAGTGCTCTTGGGTTTTCATAAAAGAAACAGCAGGAGACCACATTCCCAGAGAGGAGCTTCTCAAAGTCTTGAGGCTTTAGGGCCCAGAGGCTGTCTGTTCCTAGCCAGACCACAGGAGGTCATATTGGGGTGGGGAGAAGCATCACTGGGTGGAGGTGGGGAGAACCTGAAGCCTGGATCCTTGAACTAAAAACCATCCTGTAGGACTCACTGCCTCTCCCAGACCTCCCTGGTGAATTTGGGAAGGACCTTCTGTACCTGAGGATGCTCCAGTCGCAGGCTGAGAGTCAGACAGTGGGCATTTGTCCAGTGCCTTTGTCCAAAGCTGAACTATGGCACCCTGTAGTTCACCAGGCTCCTTGCTCTTTGCTACCCTCCCCTGCCCCCCCTGCAATGAGGTCCACAACCATCAGCAACTTGATCACAGAAAGAGGCTTCCTCAGATCTGCTGGCTCCTTTCTTTTTTGCGACTATCTGAAAAGGGGCTGGACGAGGGCTGTGAGCTGCTAAGAGCTGCTCCAATCCCCGACCCTTTGTGGGTACAGAACCTGGATCCAGTTCTAATCCTGGCGGCTATGCTCTTGGAGCCTTTCTCTCTCATTTGGTTATGTCCAAAGTCTCCTCTCATTTGTTCTTGGTGGTAATCCCAGCACCTAGCAGCCCTTGATGAATAAAGAAAGAAATGAAGATTTTAGAAGGTGTACTCTGGCTGCTTATTTTCTGGAAGTGCAGGCTAGACCCTAGGGCCACTTATATAACCGTATGAGACCCCCTTTGCATCGCTGCAGCTGTGGAGGGGCTGGGTCCCACGACCAGAGCAACCTCTGTAGAACCTCAGAAGTGAAGGAGGCCCTGGGGAAACCTCCACTCTCTTTTCCAGGGTTACCTTGAAGCCGACCTAACCACATAAGGAAGCATGCAGAGGGGGCCTGGATTCTCCCTTTCCGGGGAGGAGTGGGTGCAGCAGATCTGTAAGCATCTGATGGGCCTGCTGGGGCCCCAGGTTCACCCACGCAGGCTAAGGGCAAGGCCTCTGCTGTCCAAGATCCTACCCCTACCCCTCACCCACCTGTGCCCTCCAACTTTGCGGTGATACTGGAACTAAGGTGGGGGTGGGGATGAGAGAGAATGTAAATCTTTTCATACTCAAAACTTAACTTCTCATTTCTTTCAAGGCTCTCTCGATCCTAACCCAAAAGACGAAAGCGAGGCTCAGGGGGAATTCTGTACAGTGGAAAAGCTCCAGGTGTTACTTTTGGTCTGGGCGGAGCTGCTCTTCAACATTCGCAACTTGAATCTCAGACCCAAAAAGCCCAAGGCTGGTAGCGCTGAGCATCTTCAAGTAGGCTCCTTAAAGATCAGGATGGACCATGACAAAAGAGGGCCATCCCTCCTCCACCGCCCGGTTGGACAAGGGGGACATCACCACCTATCTGGCTGTGCATCCCCCTTTCCGCACGGGGTGGGGGAAGGGGTGCAGCCCTAGGAGGCTTCTCTCTCTGAACCTTCCAGCCCAACCCCTTCCTCTGGCGTCCCCAAGCCCAGCGCTTTGAAGTGGCCGAATTTTCTGGCCCCTCACAGCGCGGCGCCGCCCCCGCTGCGCCAGCCCCTGGCAGTGGCCACTCTGCATAGGAATGGGCGGGTGCCCCCCCACCACCACTCTTTGTAAGTCCATCCCCAGGAAGACGAGGGGACTGTGGGGGAATCCGCCTTTGGGGTGGCAGGGTGTAAATGTGTAGGATTAGCCTCTAAAACCTTGTAAAGATAAGTTCCCAACTCTTCTCAAGTTTCTCTGGAGGAGGTGGGGCGCGCTGTCCCGCCCAAGACCCGGAGGGGTGGCTGCGGAGAAGTGCGGGGGACCAGGTTCAAGGGAAAATTCTTTGGGCCATTCTGGCAATATATTTGTACCAGTACTTAAAAACCTGGGGCTGGGGCTGGGGTTCAGTGGTAAAGCACTTGCCTAGCATGTGTAAGGCACGGGGTTCGAATCTCAGCACCACATATAAAGAAATAAAAAATAAAATTCCATCAACAACTAAAAAGTATTAAAAATAAAATTAAAAAAAACGTACAGACCTTTGATCTATCAACTCCATTGCTGCTAAGAAAATAATCATAGATGTAAAGAGATGTATACGCTTACGAGGCTCCCTGGGCTCGGTCCCCTGTGTCCCCTTTGAGATGTGACCAGGACCCAGGCATTCTTGACTTCCCTGGTACCTTCAGCATGCAAATTACCCTATCCCAACCCAAACCCTCAAAGGTGGAGATGTTAGGAGACACCTGGGAAAACAGAAGTATGACCCCCAGCAGAGGCCATGGTATGGTGTCCTAGAGGTCCTGGCTTTTTTTTTTTTTAACCCTTCTCTTCTCTGATGTTGCTTGGGAGGCCTGGGATGCTGGAAGAAGTTTCTACAGGATCTGGTCTTGTCAAACATTCACTTTACTTTCCAAAAGATGCTGGCCCTCTGGATACAGAAGACTCCCTTCACACTGTGGGTCTTTGCTCCCCATCCCCACCCTCTATTTTCACCCTGAATTATTAGGGGGGGACTGGTGAGGGATTTTCCCAGGATATATCCAGTGGGCTTGAGCTATACCAGTTGAAGCCGTCCCCTCACCATAAGGTTGATAGAGTACTGAAAAAATTCCCCTTGCTTTGTCTAGTAAGCTCTAGTAATCTTTTTAAGTTCTCACTCGGCAGTTTATTATTTTACGTAATTTTATGCTTCTGATTTCTTTAACATTCATTTTAATTTTCTTCAGAAACTACAGTAAAACCTGGGGGATGGCAGTGTGGGTGGGAGCGCTGCTGTGGCCCCAGAGGGGACTGCTGCTAAGTAAGATTTGCTTTTACTAAAACACATGATACAGCCAGGCATGGTGACGCCTATAATCCCAGCGGTTTAGGAGGCTGAGAGGAGAGGATTGTGAGTTCAAAGCCAGCCTCAGAAATTTAGCGAGGCCCTAGGCAACTAAGTGAGACCCTGTCTCTAAATAAAATATAAATAGGGGCTAGAGATGTGGTTTCTCTGGTAAAGCACCCCTGGGTTCAATCCCCGGTATAAAAAAATGTGCACATGATTACCTCCCAGAGAACTTCTTGTTATTGTTCTAAATTTGCTTTGGTGAATGTACCAATTCAGCACTGAGTTTGCTTTTGAGGCTGGGGAGCATTACTAGGGATTGAACACGGGTGATTTACCACTGAGCCACATCTTCAGCCCTTTCTATTTTGAGACAGGGCCTTGCTAAATTGCTGGGGCTGGCCTGGAATTTGTAATCCTCCTGTCTCAGCCTTCCCCCGAGTTGTTTGGACCATCAAGCCTGGCAGCATAGAGATTTTCAAAAAAAGATTGAAAATGGATGAGCAGTGTGCGGTGGTGCACACTCGTAATCCCAGCAGCTCAGGAAGATCCCAAGTTCACAGCTAACCTCAGCAATTTAGCGAGGCCCTAAGCAATTTAGCAAGACCTTGCCTCTAAATAAAAAAATAAAATAAAAAGGGCTAGGGATATGGCTCAGTGGTTAAGCACTCTGGGTTCAATCCCTGGTATATTAAAAAGAGAGAGAGAGAGAGAGAAAGAAAGAAAGAAAGAGAGAGAGAGAAGCTAGGCTTGGTAGTGCATACCTGAAGGCCCAGCTATTCAGGGGGCTGAGGCAGGAAGATTGCTTGCACTAGAAGTTGGAGGCCAGCCTGGACAACACAGAGTTCCTCTCTCTAAACAAAACAGAAAAGGAAGGAAGAAAAGGAGGAGGAGAAGGAAAAGAAAATAAAAGATGAGATCAAGATAGAGAAGAGGACAAACAGTCAAACATCTCTAATATTTGTTCCAGCAGAAGACAATGGGGAGAATGGAGAAGCAACGTGCCAAGAGCCAACAACTGATCTTCCAGAACTGGTGGAATGTGAATCCACTGGTAGAGAAGTCACAGTGATTTCTTTCTTCTTTTTTTATCTTTTTGTACCGAGGATTGAGGGGCACTCGACCACTGAGCCACATCCCCAGCCCTATTTTGTGTTTTACGTAGAGACAGGGTCTCACTGAGTTGCTTAGCGCCTCGCTGTTGCTGAGGCTGGCTTTGAACTCGTGATTCTCCTGTCTCAGCCTCCCAAAGTGCTGGGATTACAGGCGTGCACCATTGCGCTCGGCTAAGTCACAGTGATTTCTGAGCAGAGAAAGCAGAAATTACTTTATACCTAGCCACATTATAGTGAAACTTTGTGACACCAAAGGCCATGAGAAAATCCTAACAGAAACCACAGAACAAGGAAAACTCGCCTACAAAGAAATCATAAGTAAATAACCATCTCTTCAACAACAAAAGATCAGAATAATCTCTTCAACGTGCTGAAGGAAAATAATTGTCATCCTAAAATACTTTAGTAAACTACATGCTGTTCGAACATGAAGGCAAAAGGGACAGTTCAGACAAAAAAGAGAAAGAAGAGACTGACAAGATTTTCACATACATATACCCTCATTGCATCAAAACTGCTGGTGTTTTCATCAGAAGGAAATTAAACTCTGAAAGAAAAAATGGAATAGAAGAAGGGATTATGAGAGGACAAAAAGTATATGTTGGGTAAATCTGAATAAATATATAAAAAATGATAGCAACTAATTGTGGAGGATTTAGAAAAGAGAAAGAATAAAGTACAAGTTAACAATAATTGAGAAGATGGACTAGGGATATTAGAGAAAAGCCTTCTAAGTTTCATTTGTTTTAGATAGAAAGTGAACCTGTTATAGCCGGGCGTGGTGGCGCAAGCCTGTAATCCCAGCACTTAGGGAGGCTGAGACAGGAGAATCGCGAGTTCAAAGCCAGCCTCAGCAGTGGCGAGCCACTAAGCAACTCAGTGAGACCCTGTCTCTACATAAAACACAAAATAAGGCTGGGGATGTGGCTCAGTGGCCGAGTGCCCCTGAGTTCAATCCCCAGTACCAAAAAAAAAGAACCCGTTATGAAGTTATCAAGAGTAACTTGTACCCACCCACCTACCCTACCTACATACTTTTCTTTCTTTCTTTCTTTCTTTCTTTCTTTCTTTCTTTCTTTCTTTCTTTCTTTCTTTCTTTCTTTCTTTCTTTCTTTCTCCCTCTCTCTCTTTTTCTCTCTTTCATACTGAGGATTGAACTCAGGGAACCTAACCACTGAGCCACATCTGTCATTCTTGTATTTTTTTAAGGCTTGCTAAGACAGGGCCATTGCCAGTTTCCCTGAGGCTGGCCTTCAATTTGCAATTCTCCTGCTTCAGCCTCCCAAATTGCTGGGATTACTGGTGTGCACCACCATGTCTGGCTTGTACCTATTTTTTTAAAAAAAAAAATTTTAGTTGTAGATGGACATGATATCTTTATTTTTTTATATGGTGCTGAGAATTGAACCCAGTGCCTCATATGTGCTACCACTGAGCCACAACCCTAGCCCCAGCTTGTACTTTTTTCTTTTTTCTTTTTTTTGGTACTGGAGATTGAACTCAGGGGCACTCAACCACTGAGCCACATCCCCAGCCCTATTTTGTGTTTTATGTAGAGACGGTCTCACTGAGTTGCTTAGCACCTTGCTGTTGCTGAGGCTGGCTTTGGTACCTTTTCCTTAAAGGGAGCTCTCAAATTGAATAAGCTTTAGGTTCCATCAATTGGGATATACCTCTGGGATAGAATTAATATTTTATATTTGGACTCTGTTAGAAGAGTTATATATGTTAAAAGTGTAAAGACAATTACTAAAGGAATAAGAAACAAGACATAACTTCTAATTTGGTAAGGAAAATAAAGATAAGAAAATTTGACAAAATCAATCAAAAGCAGGAAAATGTGGGTGGAGGAGAAACAAAGAAAACACAATATAGAGAACACAAACTACAGTGGCAGATGTGGCCAGAATTTTTCTTTTTCTTTTTGGTACTGGAGATTGAACTCAGGGTACTCGACCACTGAGCCACATCCCCAGCCCTATTTTGTGTTTTATGTAGAGACAGGGTCTCACTGAGTTGCTTAGCGCCTCGCCATTGCTGAGGCTGGCTTTGAACTAGCGATTCTCCTGTCTCAGCCTCCCTAAGTGCTAGGATTACAAGCATGTGCCACCGCACCCAGCTCAGAATTATTAATTAAACTTTGACATCTGTTCTTCTTCCTCACATGCTAATAGAATTTTTAGCTAAGTAAATTTAAAACCTACATCTTTCAGCCTCCCTTACAGCTAGATGTGGCAAATAGTGTGTGACCAGAAGTGGTGTTGAAGTTTCTGAGTTGCCACTAATGGGGGAGGAAATTCCCTTTTTAAAATTCTTTTCCTCTTTTGGTTGGCTGGAATTCAGATGTAATGGCAGGAGATGGCTCATCTATCTTGTACCACAGATAGAAACTGTGTATTGAGGATGACAAAGCAATAAGAAAGAAAGAGAATTGGCCTCTGATAATTAGGTGGATAAGAGCCATCATATCAGCTAGGACTTTCAAGAGAGGGATAAAAATTTTTATCTTGTTTAAGCAGTTTTATTTTTTTAAAAATATTTTATTTATTTTTATGTGGTGCTGAGGATTGAACCCAGTGCCTCATGCATGCGAGGCAAGCACGCTACCACTGAGCCACAACCCTAGCCCCTTGTTTTTATTTTTATTTGGTTTTGGAGATTGAGCCTAGGGGCACTTTACCACTGAGCTATATTCCCAGCCCTTTTTATTTTTTCTTTTGAGACAGGGTCTTAATAGTTGTTTAAGGGCTTTACTGAATAACTGAGGCTGGCCTCAAACTTATGATCCTCCTGCCTCAATCTCCCAAATCACTGGAATTACAGGTGTGAGCTACCATGCCCACCTCTGTTTAAGTAATTATAAATTTAGAATCTTTGTAAAAGCAGCTGAACCAATGTGCAAACTAATTTAGTAATTACAGATACAGTTGTTAGAAATTACAGTAAAAGTAAATGGAGTAGATTCACCACTTTAAAAAACAGTGGTTTTCAGATTAGCATAAAACAAAAACAAAGTAAAATAAACATGGCCACACCTGTTTGTTATGTATAGAACTCACACTACATGGCCAGAGTTGAACAGTTGCAACAGAGACTGCACAAAGTCAAAAATATTCACTACCTGGCCCTTTATAGGAAAAAAACCTCGATAATCTTTGAATTAGTTTATAAGCAAATTTAACAAATATCAAAGAACAGCTACCATATTCTCTTATTTTAATGCAACAAAATTAGAAATCAAACAAAGAGATAGCCAATATTACATTTGAAAGTATTTTGAAGACTTTATAAGGAAAAGAAGAAACAATAAAGGAAATTACAGAATATTTGGAAGTTAGGGCTACAGGTATAGCTCAGTAGTAGAGTGTTTGCCTAGCATGTGTGAGGAACATTGCAAAAAAAAAAATTGGAGTGAAAGAAATTAAAACCTGTAAAAAAGGGGCTGGGATTGTGGCGCAGTGGTAGCGTGCTCGCCTAGCACGCGTAAGGCACTGGGTTCGATCCTCAGCACCACATAAAAATAAAATAAAGATATTCTGTCTACCTACAACTAAAAAAATAAATATTTAAAAAAAAAACCTGTAAAAAAAATTGTGGAGGTCAACTAGGGTAGTGAACAGACAGAAATTTTATCTTTGAAAGAAAACTATTAAAAGATTTTATTAATGTTAAAATATTAATATTATATTAGAAAAAGACTAAAAATTAATAATCTGTGTTCAATTTGTTAGAAAATTTATTCAATTTATTAGAATTAGAAGAATAACAGAATAACATGAAGAAAGTGGCAAAAAAGAAGTACAAATGGACAAAAAAAAAAGAAGAAAGGAAAGTAATAAAAAAGAAGCAATGGAGAGAGAAATGAACAGGAATTAGTTCTTTGAAAAGATCAAGACAGGCCAGGCATGGTGTTACACACCCAGGCTGAGGCAGAAAGACTGCAAGTTCAAGGGCAGCCTGGGCCTTGTCTCGAAATTTAAAGCATAAATAAAAAGGGCTGGGGAAGCCAGGTGCGGTGGTGCACACCTGTAATCCCAGCACTTAGGGAGGCTGAGACAGGAGAACCACGAGTTCAAAGCCAGCCTCAGCAATGGTGAGGCGCTAAGCAACTCAGTGAGACCCTGTCTCTACATAAAACACAAAATAGGGCTGGGGATGTGGCTCAGTGGTCGAGTGCCCCTGAGTTCAATC
>CM053405.1:117578353-117607275 GCA_028644305.1 Xerus rutilus
GTACTGGGGATTGAACTCAGGGGCACTCGACCACTGAGCCACATCCCCAGCCCTATTTTGTGTTTTATGTAGAGACAGGGTCTCACTGAGTTGCTTAGCGCCTCGCCATTGCTGAGGCTGGCTTTGAACTCGCGATTCTCCTGTCTCAGCCTCCCTAAGTGCTGGGATTACAGGCTTGAGCCACCGCGCCCGGCTTGCACAAGGGCTTTTTAAGGCTCTGCTCGTGGTCATATTTGTTTATGCTTCATTGACAAAATCATAACATATGTTGGCCAAAGCAAGCCATTGAATCCATGTGGGGAGGGATTATGAATAGGTAAGGACGCAGGGACAGGGATTCATGGAGGTGGGGGAGGAGCTGTTACTAGACCAACCAATCCAAACTGCTAAGTGTAAAAATCAACACTCCGGGGCTGGGATTGTAGCTCAGCGGTAGAGCGCTTGCCTTGCATGCGTGAGGCCCTGGGTTCGATCCTCAGCACCACGTACAAAGCAATAAAATAAAAACATTGTGTCCATCTACAACTAAAAAAAAAAAAATGTTAAAAAAAAAAATCAACACTCCCTAAGTAAAATGTGGTATTCCACATTGGATGCTGGAACAGAAAAAGAATGTTAGAGGGAAAACTGATGAAATACTAATAAAGACTAGAGGAGATAGGGCGTTGTTCAATTCTAGAGTGCTCACCTCATATGCCACTGTATCACTGAGGTACACTCCAGCCCGGACAGTTTAAATTTAGAAAACCTAATGTAATTTGCCAAACTAAAAAGTTAAGAAGGAAATCATATAGTCATCTCAACAGATGCAAATAGAAAACACATTTGTTGAAATTAAAAAAAAAATTTTAGTTGTAGATGGACGCAATATCTTTATTTTATTTGTTTATTTGTATGTGGTGCTGAGGATCGAACCCAGTGACTCACGCATGTGAGGCAAGTGCTCTACCACTGAGCCACAGCCACAGCCCCACATTGGTTGAAATTTTAATATCACTCATAAAAACTCTTGAGTAAATCATAATTGAAGAAAACTTCCTAAATCTGCTAAAGAGCATCTATCAAATATCTATAGCAAACAATATCCTTAATGGTGAAGTATTTGAGGCATTTCTTTTAAAATCAGATATGAGAGAAATTTACCTGCTGTCGGTGATACCACTTGACATTGTACTGGGTTGTCTAGCTAGCACAGTTAGACAAGAAAAATAAACAAAAAGAATAAAAACTACAATGGATAAAAATTATAATTTTATGTATGAGATGACATGAGTGTCTACATAAAAATTCAAGAACATTTACAGGGAAACTGAACAAAGAAGAATTCAGCAAAGTGGCTCGCTATGATGTTAATAGATAAACGGAAATTTTTCTTTTTAACTGAAGAATTATATGTACAACCTGGAGGTATAGCTCAGAGGTAGAGCACTTGCCTGGCATGCATGAAGCCCTGAGTTCCATCCTCAGCACATTAAAAAAAAAAAAAAAAGCAACGAAAGATGGGGAACAGGGCTTTAGCCAGATGTGCAGTTTATTTCTGGAGTAGGAGGAGAAGAAAGAAGTGATCTGAAGCAGATAAAGTAAAATCTTTTTCTTTTTTTGGTACTGGAGATTGAACTCAGGGGCACTCGACCACTGAACCACATCCCCAGCCCTATTTTGGGTTTTATGTAGAGACAGGGTCTCACTGAGTTGCTTAGCACCTCGCCATTGCTGAGGCTGGCTTTGAACTCACGATTCTCCTGTCTCAGCCTCCCTAAGTGCTGGGAAGATAAAGGAAAATCTTATTTACTAATTCTGAATGGTAGATGAAAGTATATGTGCTATATTATTTTCTTTTTTGAAAAAGTTTTGTTTATTTATTTATATTCAGTGCTAGGGATGGACCCCAGGGCCTCATGTGTGCTAAGCAAGCTTTCTACCACTGAGCTATATCCCAGTCCTTCTTTTTTTTTTTTTTTTTTTTGGGTACTGGGGATTGAACTCAGGGGCACTTGACCACTGAGCCACATCCCCAGCCCTATTTTGTGTTTTATGTAGAGACAGGGTCTCACTGAGTTGCTTAGCGCCTCGCCCTTGCTGAGGCTGGCTTTGAACTCGCAATTCTCCTGTCTCAGCCTCCCTAAGTGCTGGGATTACAGGCTTGAGCCATCGCGCCCGGCTCCCAGTCCTTCTTAATAAAAAATGTTTCTGTGTAATATACATACTACATTTAGAATGATATACCTGTGTAACATATATGTGATTTGTGAAGCGTAATTTCAGAATAGCCTTGCAATCTCTCCAACTAACCTAAAAACTTGAATTTTAGCCAGATGCCATGGTACACACCTGTAACCCCAGCTACTAGGGAGACTGAGGCAGGAAGATATTTAATTTAAGGCCCACCTGGGCAACTTAGCAAAACCCTATTCCAAAATAAAAAAATAAAAGGGGCTGAGGATGAAGTTCAGTGCTGCAGCTCCCCTGGGTTCAATCCCCAGTATTGCAGAAAAAGGAAGAAAGAAAAGAAGGAAGGGAGGGAGGGAGGGAGAGAAAAGAAAAAAAAAGAAGGGGTTGGAAAGGGTAACCTGACTGGGAAGAGTTTTGGTTTCCTTGAGTGTGGCTGACCTTGCTATTCATTCATCCATATTTCCTGAGCACTTCCTCTGCCAGGTACTCTGCCAGGCCCTGGGGAGGCAGGCACCTATCATTGGGTGGGTGGTTGAGCACTGCCTGGGACCAGGTATGTGAGGTGTATCAGCGTGGAAGCTGGTGCCCAGTTGCCACTCAAATGTGGCCATCATTATTATTAGGTTGATTATTACTATTGGTTTCTAAGCAATGGCACCAAGTTGTGAGCTGCGGTTGGAAAGGGCCAGCCTCCTATTAGTCGAGCTTCACTGTGCCCAAAGCATGTTCATTAGACTCTGACTTTGGCCTGTTCCCTGAAGTTGCTGAGGCAAGCAGCCCAGCCCTAGAGGGTGAGAAGGGGTCTTTGTGGAGCAGAGCAGGCTTTGGAGGATTGACGGTGCAAGGCTAGTTGTTTTCAGGGATCCTTAGAGTTCAGGGGTGAGTGTGATCACTCCTGATGAAGATACACAGTCTCCCTGGGCCTCTGCCCAAGCCTGGCTGCAGCCCTCATTCTCTGCTGCTTCATCACCTTCAACTACCCAATCAAACATTTATAATAAACATATAAACAAACAAAATAAACAAGGCATCAAACTTGGGTAGTATTTAAGTTTACAGTTGCTGAGAATCTGTTTGGTGCTTAAAGGAATTTTGTTGGGTCTGGGTGTGAGCGGGATATGGCTGACTTTGTTATTCCAGCACAAAAGAAATCCCAGCTGTCTGAAAACTCTAAAAGCCCTGACTGTCTTGGCCAAGCATGCGAAAATGGCTTGGGGATGTGTGGATGCTCCAAAGGCATCTGGCATCAGTTCTTGTTTGGAGGGGAGTTTATGAAATGGTGTATTGGCCTTCGAGCTTCCTAGCACTTCTGGGACAAAGCTGTTGTAGGTCTGGGGTGTGGGGATGGCTTGGAGGGTAGAGGAGCACCTCCCGGGGCCCACCACCTACAGAACAAGGCACACACCCTGGCATTAGACTCTCTTTAGTTTCAGTTGGAAGATGCAAGCTGTGAAACTCCGCTAGGCTCTGCCACAGCCAGTTTCCTCCTGGTCTGAAGCCAAGGATGAGCTGGGTCAGAGCACGTCGGTGCCTCTCCCTTCTTGGGACCACACCATTGACCCTGGGCCTTCACTGGGAGCAGCCTGGGAGCTCACACTGGCTGGTGGGGAAGGAAGTTGACAGGGTGCCCAGTGTGCAGCTCCTGTCTTAGCCTTTCTTTGCCCGTGGCCCCAAGCCGTGTGCTCCGTAGCTCTGTGCCAGCACTGCCGCCTCACAGGCTGGCAAAGCCTGCTTGGACGGAAGGCCTATAATTTGTGACTCATGGCCTGTCGCCGACCATGGGTTGGCAAGCCACGCACCAGGCAGTGCTGAGTCACCGGGCTTGCCTGTTCTGTGCAGCCTCCTTGTGGGCTTGGGGGAAATAGAAAAGCCCACCCTGGACTGCCCTGTGGAGCTGGGGCAGCTCCCGGGGAGAGGGCGCGGCAGGGCCAGGGCCTGTCTGCTGGGCCCAGCTCCCTGGAGGGAAGTGGGTTGAGAGGTTTGAAAGGCCCAGACAACTGTAGTGTATCAGGTGCCACTAACTTCTGCCTCAGGAAGGTCTTCAAGTCCCCTAAGTCCCTGGGAATTGCTGCCTTTTTTTTCTCCTTGTTTCCCATCCCACCCTGGTTGGAAAACACTTTGCATAATAATCAAGACTGGTGCAGTGGGTGGTCTGCCCAAGGCCTCTCAAGAGGCCCTCAGAGTCAGTCAGTGCCAATGTAGCCAGCTGTTAGAGCGCTGGCCGAGTATGTACCAATCAGGCACTGGGAAGAAAGGAAAAAAAAAAAAGCCAGCAGCTGGGAAACAGCCAGACTGTGTACATGGGCCCAGTGGCCACGCATTCTCCCATTGTTGGGTTATAAGCAAGTACAGAAGTTGCTGGACGTGGTGGCAACCACCTACCATCCCAGTGACTCAGGAAGCTGAGGCAGGAGGATTGCAAGTTCAAGGCCAGCCTGTGCAACTTAGGGAGACCCTTAGCAACTTAATGAAACTCTGTCTCAAAATAAAATTAAAAAGACTGAGGATATAGCTTAGTGATAAAATGCCCCTGGGTTCAATCTCCAGTACCAAAAGGGGGGGAAAAATCCAACACAAAAAACAAAAACAAGGACAGAAATCAAAACAGTGAGGATCACCTTTTTCCTTTTCCTTTTTCCGTCTATCAGGCTGGCAACAAATGTAAATGACTCATAATATCCAGTGTTGAACAGAATGTAGGGAAATGAGTACTGTCATATCCATGGGGCAACAGGGCCCAGCCTCTTTCTGAAGCGCCATTTGGCAGTATCTGTTAAAATTATTTTTAATTTTAAATTAAAATTTTTAAAATTTATTTTTCTGTGTTCTTGGGGACTGAACCCAGGGTTGCTTTACCACTGGGCTACATCCCCAGCCCTTTTAATTTTTTTGAGACAAGTCTCACTAAGTTGCTTAGGGCCTCACTATGTTGCTGAGGCTGGCCTCAAACTTGCCATCCTCCTGCCTCAGCCTCCCGAGCAGCTGGGATTATAGGTGTATTCCACCACACTTGGTGACTTTCACTTCCTAATATATATATTCCTGTATTATATCTTTTTACAGGTATATGTTTACTTTTGAAGAAAAAGAAAAACACAATGAAAAACAAAATAAGCAATTGTCCTTATGGGTCATGAGGATCCAATGTGTAAGGAGTACACGTGAGCATGCCTGAGAGATCAGGAAGTGTTTCAGATTTCTCCTCTCTTCCTCAGGGCTGGAAGCTTCCTGTAACCTGTCCTCCCTCAGATTGAGAATCACCTGGTGGGCACCATAATGGAGTCTGACTCCCATTCCTAAAGGACTTCCCCTGTCTACCCTCCAGACTTCCTTGTGGTTTCCTCGGGGGCCTCCCTGTCCCCTGCCCTTGTCTTCCCAGAGCCGCCTGCCTGTCTCCCTTATGGCCATTTCTCACAGGTACCTACCTCCCACCTGCTCATACAGTTGCACTGGGAGCACCTGAGGGCAGTTATCCTGTCTGAGCCTCACAAATGTCTAGTGAATAGCAGAATGAACAATAAAGGAGCCATCAGAGGAACACGGGATGGAAGGCCCTCTGAGGCACTCAGACTATTCTAGTACCTAATGCCCAGAGGCCCTTTGCCTGCACCTCTAGCCATGGGGCAGCCACCACCTCACAGGCAGCTCATTCCCTCCTTCCTGTGAGAAATGGCTTCTTGGGTTAATCAGGATGGGGAGCAGCAGTTGAGGTATTTCCCAGCTGAATTTAAAGTTTGTGGTCAGTTCCCAGCAGGTAGAGTCTAGAAACTTCTCAGGGTAAAGTGAAATGCCCCCATTTCCTGCAGCCAGGAGGGACCCAACCTGCCACATATTGTACCTGTCTACTGAGACCTGGTCCAGTTCCTGCAGGTCAGCTCCACCCTAACCACCATGTTGGCAGGGTAAATTAAGCATTAAAAACAAACTAATTAGTACTTCAGGGTAGCTTCATTCAGAAAATTACCGCACTGAGGAGGTGTCTCATTTAGAACCGACTTAATTAAAAGACGCTTGGTAAATTCCTGTAACAGATGAGGACAGCACTTTCCAGAAACGCCGTAATTGAAATGTTTTACTGCATATATCAAATGGTTATTAAATCCTTAATATCATAATTCCTTAAGAATGCCATTGTCAGTGACAAACAGCAAGCCTCCCAACAAAGGAGCTAATTGTTCCCTCCTCTTGGCTCTATAACCCACAGGAAGTCATAACGTAAGTCTCCTCTGTTGAAGTACTTGGTTCTTCACGTTTTTAATGAGTGTGAGTAAATGCCAACTCAGGGAGGAATCCACCCTAAAGATAGAGACTGAAAAGAAGTCCTGTTTCTGCCCAGTGAACTTGTGGTTTAGAAAAAAATGCACCCTTTCTAGGTGAGGGACAGGTACTGGCTGACCCTCCGCCATGCTGGGTGGGCTGTGGCATGGGTGCAGCCCAGAGACAGATGCTGAGGAAGTGGCCCAGCACAGTGGAGGCTGGACAGAAAGCCCTACCTGTGCAATGTGGGAGGCAGGGCGGGGTGTGCACACTGGCTTTTCCTCCAGGCATCCTCCCAGCCTGGCCCTGTGGGACTGTCAGCTTCTCCAGGCCTGGCTCCCTGCCACAGGACTCGCCTCTTCCCTGCAGCACCTGCCCCTGCACTGATTTGGGGATGGAGTTACCTACAGAGGAGGGGAGAGTCGGGCAGTGGGTCCACAGATCCACACAGCAAATTGGCCAAAGGCAGAATCCTCCCAGGGTTCCGGGGGCGAGGCCTGTGGGGCTTAGGAGTGGAGGGAGCCTTCCAGAAAGGAGCCAAGAGAGCCATTTGACTGACAGGAGCAAATGGTGTGATCGCTCCATGCTCCAGTTTCCTCATTTGCAAAAGCAGCGGATGTGTCTCAGGGCCTGGATTTGGAGACCAGGTGACATCAGTGTGAATCCTGCTTGCTATGTATTATGGGATAGGGGAGCCTCTGGCAAGTGTGCAGAACAGCAGTACCTGCCCCACTTCCCACCGTGTGGCCTCAGGACTGAAAGAATCACCACGCGGAGCGCCTGACACTTGGCCTGCGCTCAAGAAATGAATTCTGGCCGGGCGGGCGCGGTGGCCCACGCCAGCAATCCCAGCAGCTCTAGAGGCTGAGACGGGAGAATTGCGAGTTCAAAGCCAGCCTCAGCAACGGCGAGACGCTAAGGAACTCAGTGAGACCCTGTCTCTACATAAAACACAAAATAGGGCTGGGGATGTGGCTCAGTGGTCGAGTGCCCCTGAGTTCAATCCCCAGTACCAAAAAGAAAAGAAAGAAAGAAATGGATTTTGTAGGGAAAGAGAAAAATACATTTTTTCTTCTGCCCTTATAGGTGTTTGGGTTCCCTGTAACAAAGGCAGATTAACAAGAGGAAAACATTAGTTTATTAAACAGAAGGCTGTTTTTTGTTTGTTCGTTTGTTTTATTTTTGGTACTGAGGATTGATTCCAAGGGGTGTTCTACGTCCCCAGTCCTTTTGATTTTTTTCCTTTTTTTTTTTTTTTTTTTTCCATACTGGGGATTGAACTCAGGGGCACTTGACCACTGAGCCACATCCCCAGTACTATTTTGTGTTTTATTTAAAGACAGGGTCTCGCTAAGTTGCAGAGGTTGACTTGAATTTGTGATCATCCTGCCTCAGCCTCCTGAGTTGCTGAGATAACAGGCATGTGCCACCACAGCCGGCTTACATATAAATGTTTACCAGAGACAGGAGCCATCTTAAGGAAGTGAGAACCTGAAGAAATTAAACCTCAACACTTTCGTACTAGGTCTGACAAAGAGTGGAGGATAGAGGGAAAATGTAATAGGAATAAGGGTAAGAAAGGAAAAAAGAAAAAGGGTGTAAGTGAAGAGCAGTAAGCTGGGGGAAATTTTGTAAGCTTGTGGGTTCAGGGTCCTCTGAGCATATCTCTATCTTTGGGGATAAGAATGGTCCTTTTCTAGCCATTTCCATGGTACTCACCTGTAATTTCAGCTGCCCAGGAGGCTGAGGCAGGAGGATCCCAAATTCAAGGCCAGCCTCAGCAATTTGAAACATGACCTTTTCTCAAAATAAAATAAAAAGGACTGGGGATGTAGCTCAGTGGTGAAGTGCTTGCCTAGCATGTGCAAGGCCCTGGGTTCTATCCCCAGCACTGCAAGAAAGAAAGAAACAAAGAAAGAGAAAGCAAGCAAGCAAGCAAGCAAACAAGCAAGCAAACAAGCAGGCTGGCTCATTCCCTCTGGGTACAGGAGAGCACTTCTCATGGAAGGGTCTGTGACCTGCTTCAGGGAAAGGTCAGAGTCTTTCCTACATCTGCTATGGCACAAATTCCTTCAGCCTAATACATTCAATATGCCAAGGCACCAGATTTTGGGGTTGTGTGTCTCCATCAGTCAGTACTGATTATTAATATTATTGAATCTGTTTACAAGAAGAAAGATATGGAACCGAAGGTGTCACATCCTGGTGGTGAGCAAGGGGACCTTTTGCTTCCACCACCAGTTCTTACAAAAAAATTAAGTGCACAAAAAGGACCTACCTGAAAGGGAAAGGTGAGGTCAAATCTGACCCTGACCCTGATTGCAAGATACTCTGGAACAGTCTTTCGGCATGCAGAGTGCTGATTGGTCTGGATTCCCTAACTTGCACAAGACCCCAGGGAATCTTCTTTCTAGCCCCAACCAGGCACAAAGTGAGAACTGCAAGAGTGACTTGTGAGCCTGGTGCCACAGTGCATGACTGTAATCCCAGCAACTTGGGAGGCTGAGGCAGGAGGATTGCGAATCTGAAACAAACCTTGACAACTTAGCAAGACTCGTCTCAAAATAAAAAATAATACCACTGGTGACTCAGTGGTAAAATGGCCCTTGGTTCAATCCCCAGTACGAAAAAAAAAAAAAAAAAAAGAAGACAGCTTGTGTACTTAGACTCAACCTAGCATCAGGGCTAGACAAGGCCACTCCCTTAGCATGCAGATGGGGGAAGCTAAGGTGTATGGTGCTTAATTCAGGACCCTCCTGCTGAGCACAATGGTAGAGTCCATGTCTCCTGCATCCCCCATCATACTTCCCAGATCCTGATTCTGTGCTCCTTGTACATCCCGCTGATATAATCCAGGACCTGCTGGTCCCAACGGCACCTTTGAGAAAACTGGAAGGAGCTGCCCCATCCTCCTCACTGGTGGGCACAGGCTGATTTCAGATGCTCTGGTGTCCTGGGGCTGCCACCCTTCTCAGGCACAATCTACACTGCGGTGTGCAGTGCAATGTCCTGAGCAGCCAGGACCACACATGTCCTCAATAAGCAGAGACCTCTTCGACCATAGGCCTTCCCTCACCTCCAGAGGCTCCTGGTGGCTTTTTAATTTTTTTAAAAAAATTTTTGGTACTGGGGATTAAACCCAGGAGTGCTAAACCACTGAGCCTCATCCCAAGCCCTTTTCATGTTTTGAGACAGGGTCTTGCTTAATTGCTTAGGGCCTGGCTAAATTGCTGAGGCTGGTTTTGAACTTGGGATTCTCCTGCCTCAGCTTCCCAAGTCACTGAGTGTGCTTACAGGTGTGTACCACCCTGCCTGGCTCCTGGCTCTTTTGCTGGAGAGAGTAGGGTGTCTTTTTTTAATGTACCTGGGTCACAGCCCTTGTCTCCAGTCTGGTCCTCTACAGCACATGCCCAAAGCCAATTCACACACACACACACAAAAACTGATATATCCAGTGACACTGACATCCCCAATTTGAAATATTTTTAGTATTTCATTTAAGAATTTTACATGCTTTGAATTTTTCAAGGAGTTCTTTAAGCTGACTCTCATGAAGACAGTTCTTTCTTAACTCTGAGCCAACAAACACACTTAGAAGCTTCCAAGAAAAACATGGAAGAGCTTGGGAGAAAATCATTTCTGCAGAGAAGATGGACCAATCTTTCTCCTGTAATTGGGAGGACATCTCCCTCCCAATTTCACTCTCTCCCTATTCCACATTCTCTTTTATCTCTTCCTCTGCCAAAAGGAGGGAGGAGGGGAGCTCCTGGGGGGACTGGAAGCATAAATGGGACCTCTCTTCCGTGCATGCCCTAAAGGATGCGCTGAAGAACTAAAGGGTTGAATAATTTAAAAGCAACCTGTACAACTCCTGGAAAATAGAATGATTAACTTCTCTGGAAAGGGAAAGTGTTTCAAATCCAGGAACTGTGGAAGGCACAGTAGGACAGAAGGTGGCAAATTTAATACATTTAAATCTCCATGTGTAAATGAAAATGAAACTAAATGGAACGATAAAAAAGACACTCCTGAAAAGCTTCAAAAAATGTTCGTATCATTGGAACTGGTAATTCAATGTCTGGGGAGACTTTGCTAATGAATTTCCCTTAATTATGGAGTTAGGTTATGCATACAATTGTTTATTGAAGAATTATTTGTGATATGGCTGGGGATGTGGCTTGCCTGGCATGCATGAGGCCTTAGGTTGGATCCCTGGCACTGCAAATAAAACAACAAACAAACAATTATTTTTGACAGTGAAAAATATAACCAGAAAATAATGTAAAATCATTATGATTGAGGAATGGTGAAATCCATATAAAAATAGTAGTATAAAATTATTTTAAATGCTGTTCCTAAAAATACTCACTGAGAAGCAGACAGGAACGTTAGGGATACTAGTTTGACATCAGTCTGATCTGATTAGAAACCCAGTGCTATCTGTGTGACTTTGGAATTTTCTCTCTCTAAGCCTTAGTTTTCATATCTGTAAAATGGGAATAATGATGGACTGTATCATAGGGTAGGATTTCTTTTTTTTTTTTTTTTTGGTACTGGGGATTGAACTCAGGGGCACTCGACCACTGAGCCACATCCCCAGCCCTATTTTGTGTTTTATGTAGAGACAGGGTCTCACTGAGTTTAGTGCCTCGCCATTGCTGAGGCTGGCTTTGAACTCGCGATTCTCCTGTCTCAGCCTCCCTAAGTGCTGGGATTACAAGTAGGGTAGGATTTCATGAGATAATGTACATAAAGGTCCTAGCACAGACTAATCCCCTCAACTGCCACATATCATGACTATTGTCACTTTCACATAGAAAATTATGCTCATTCTTTGATTTGTTCAGCAATTATTTAATGAAGTTTTACTTGTGCCAAGTACTATACTATGTACTGGAGCTACAGCAGTAAGTAAATTTTCAGTGAGAACACAGAAGGTATGCATGGAGCACAAACACAGATATGTTACAAATAAAAAGATTCACTGGATGTGGTGATGCACGCCTGTAATCTCAAGGACTCTGGAGGCTGAGGCAGGAGGATCGCAAGTTTGAGGCCAGCCTTTGCAACTTGGTGAGGCCCTAAGTAACTTGGCAAGACTCTGTCTCTAAATAAAAAAATAAAAAGGGCTGGGGATGCGGCTCAGTTGTTAAGTGCCTCTGGGTTCAATCTCTAGTACTAAAAGAAGAAAAAGGAGGAAGAGGAGGAGGAGAGGAGGAAGAAGAAGAAAAAGAGGCAGCTTCAGGAGAAGGAGAAGGGCCCAGAAGGCCCCGAGTTTCCTCCTGGGGGAGCTGTGTGGTAACTCTGTGGCCTGGAGATGGACACTGCATATCCTCTGTCTCCTACAGGAATGGTCCTCTTCTGAGGCCCAGTCCCCTGGGACCCTCTTCTCACCCCATGTCCACCTCTGAGGTCGGCCCCTCTCTGCTGCTTCTCCCCTGCCCCCGCCCCATGTACCACCTGCCTGTTTCTATAGTCATGTGACACCAAATCCTTTATTATCCCAGGGTTTCTACCCTCCACCAGCAGGTGGCTTTTCATGCAAAAAGCATCCTTTGTTCCTTTTCTATGACCCACTTAGGTATCAAAGGCTTCATTCACCAGTGAGCTCCCAGGAAAGCTGGGGCTCCCCCTACCCCTTGGGCTGCTGCTCTGGGGAGGGGCAGAAGGGCTCCAAGGGTCAAGGACACTTTCTCAGTTACAACCCTGCTAGGTCCACGTGTGTCCTTTCCCTCTCCTGACCCTCACCCATTTCTACACAAATTGAGGTGCATCCGTGTGGGGGCAGCTGAGGCCACGGCCAAGCTTCCCACACACAAGAGTGTCGCCACACACACACACACATACACACGCACGGCACCTTTGGAACTGGGTATGTGATGACTCCTTATCATCTTTGCTTCACAGATGAGAAGACTGAGGCCTGGAGACCCCAAGCCACATGCCCAAGGTCACCCCACTGGTAGGTGGTAGAACTGACATAAACAGCAAACCAGGTTCTATCAGTAGTATGCGTTGGGCACTGTTTAGAGAGCAGCTGAGATTAGGGGGGAGGCCTCCTTGTCTTCCCTAATGAGGTGCTGGCCACCAGGACCTAGAACTAGGGGGATTTTTGCCTGAGATCTGTCTTGACTCAACCCCTTCTAATCTGGGGCATTTCCCTCCATTTCTGGGCATGGTAGACAGAGAACACCCCAGCCCCAAGATGTCCACCTCCCACCTCCCAAAATCTGCGACTGTGTTACTTCACAAGGTAAACAAGACTCTGCAGATATAAGTTAAGGAACTGGAGAGGCAGAGTTTCTCCAGGGGGGCCTGGCGTCATCGCTAGGGTCCTTCAAGGAGGGAGGCAGGAGAGTGGAGGCAGAAGAGATGTGACAAGGAGGCCAGTTTCCGCTGGCTTTGCTGATGATGTTGTCAGAGCCCAGGATTGCAGGCAACTTCTGGAAGCAGGAAAAGGCAAGAAAAGGATTCTTTCCTAAAGTCACCAGGAGTGCTGCCCTGCAGGCACTGTGCTTTTAAGACTCCTGTCCTCCAGGGTGGTGATATAATAACTCATGCTGTCAGTTGCTGAGTGTGCTGATTTGTTAGGGTAGCAACAGGAAGTCAATACTCTGGGCTTTGGTTGTCCTTGCTGTGAAAGAGTGGGGTCCTTAGGAAGATAGCCACACAAAGCCTGCAATTCCAGCAGGCTCTGATTTTATATCTTTTTTTTAAAATATTGTTTTTAGTTGAACACAATATCTTTATTTATTTATTTCTTTTTCTGTGTGGTGCTGAGGATCGAACCCAGTGCCTCACACATGTGAGGCAAGCGCTCTACCACTGAGCCACAATCCCAGCCCCTGATTTTATATCTTTAATTTTGCAGTACTGGAAATTGAACCCAGGGGTTCATGCATGCCAGGCAAGCTCTCTACCATTGAACTATATCCCTATCCCATTTTATTTTGAGACAGAGTCTCACTTAATTGCCCAGATTGGCTTCCAGTGTGCAATCTTCCTGCCTCAGTTCCCTGAGTAGCTGGAATTACAAGCATGTCTCGCCATACCTGCTTGTATTGACTGGTTTTGTGAACTCACTTTGGGAATCTCTGTCTCTGGTACCTCTTTCTCCTCCATGAAGGGGTTGTAGCCCTGTCCACCTTGGCCTTCATGGGGAGTTTGATCTGTGATCTGGTTGGGGAGAACAAGGCACAGGATTTTGCAGGGTCAACTTGTTGGAAATTGTTGGGACCCTGTCCTGGCTTTGTCTAAGCTGTTACAGGGCTGGGGCCTTCTGGGAGCCTGAGGCAGTGCAAAGACCTCTCATCCCATCCCCAAAACCTGATTTTTGTGATCAAGTCAGAAATATTTGAGACATGTGGTTCAAAGTAACAGGAATGAGTTTATTGAAGGAACAGGAGAAGGGAAAGGGGACACTCTAAAGAGAGAGAGTGGGTCCTCTCAGAGAAGAGAGGGCCAGGGTACCTCTCCTGCACTCCAGTTCTATTGAGGATTCCAGAGAAGTTTCCAGAGAGTCCCACCCATGTCCACCTCTTGACTTTTGACTGACAGTAGGGATGACTTTCAGTTCTCCACCACCATGACAACCACAGGTCACCTTGGCCCATGCTGACCATTCTAATTGGATTCATAACCACAAATTCTTCATGATTTTTATGGTTAGGAGGAATTATTCTTATCTCCCTGAGATAATTATCTCATTCAGAATCTGGTCAATGAAAAGGGTCACAAAATATCCCTGTTCAGGGTGACTTGGGTTCCTCTTATCAACATTATTTCAGGTCTGCATTTCTCTTGTAGGTAACAGGTAGTTTGGGGAGGAATGTGACATAACCTGTCCACTAAGCCAGGCAGGGCTGAAGGTAAATTGCTTCTTGGAAAAGAAAGCATGTGGGGTCAGCACACAGGACCCATTTTATAGAATTATTCCCCGAACCTCATGTTCCCACCTCTTGCCTCTGTTTGTCCCCTAACAGGACCAGCTCACAAAAGGCCCACACTGCCCTCTGGCTCCCTGTTGAGGCCTCCCTTCTCAGAATGGCTAGGTCGAAGGTGCCTCTGATGGCAGTGAGCTCTCTATGGCCAATTCTCCTGTGCTCCCAGCTCTGGCACAGGGCCTGGAGCAGCTGCTCAAGGAACATTTATGGAATGAGTGGAGGACCCAGTGATGTCCACGCAGCCTGGACATCACTGCTGTTTCTACACCTAGACACACTCACAGAGAAGAACCTCGCTGGGTATGGTGGCACATGCCTGTAATCCCAGGGACACTGGAGGCTGAGGCAGGAGGAGATGGTAAGTTTGAGGCCAGCTTGGGCCACTTAGCAAGACACTGAGCAACTTAGTGAGAGCTTGTCTCAAAATAAAAAACTAAAGAGGGCTGGAGATTTAGCTCAGTGTTAAAGTACCACTGGATTTGATCCCCATACCAAACAAAAACAAAAAAACGAGAGAGAGAGAGAGAAAGGAAAGAACCTACATATGTGTGTATGTACAAAGACACACATAGATAACTATGTACATATAGAGAGGAATGTACATACGGACACATACAGGTATGCACACATATGTGCCATGGACGCTATTCTGAAGGAAAAGAGCAAGTGCCTGTCCATCAAGGGAGTTGAAATGCTAGCTGACACCAGGCAAGGTGGCACAAGCCTGTAATCCCAGCATTTAGGGAGGCTGAGACAGGAGAATCACAAGTTCAAAGCCAGCCTCAGCAATGGCGAGGCACTAAGCAACTCAGGGAGACCCTGTCTCTAATTAAAACACAAAATAGGGCTGAGGATGTGGCTCAGTGGTCAAGCACTCCTGAGTTCAATCTCCAGTACCAAAAAAAAAAAAAGAAAGAAAGAAATGCTAGCTGACTTATCAGTGCCTTGGAAGTCCTTATGAATTCATGGACACCGGGGCTTCCCAGCAGCTAAGGAGGACCCAGGCTCAAAGGATGTGGCAAATCTCCCATTGATGGTGAGTGGGTACCCAGATGTCGGCTGCCGTTGGTGGGGCCGTTGCACACACACCTGCGTGTATGGGAGCTGGAGCTGAGGCGGGAGGGGGCTGGGGCCCTGTACAGATGTCTGAGTGGGCCTCTCAGCAAGAGGAGATATGCTTCTGAAGTTTAAGGCCCTGAATTATGATCCTCCTTGAACCTGGAGGAGGCTCAGCTTTAGGGCAACGCTTTAAGAATCAAGGGGATACAAACTCGACATTCTCTCAGTAAAGAGATTGGGTTGGAGGCAGGGCACTAAGCAGAAAAGAGCCCTTACTCTGGAGTTAGAAACCCTTGGAATCCCAGTCTGCCACTTATGAGCTGTGTGACCTTGGGCTGCTTAAAAAGTGTCTCTGTGCCTCAGCTTTATCATCCCTGAAATAGGCTAATGAAGGTACCTACCTGCAGGACTGGAGTGAGGGGTAGATGAGAGAATGGGAAGTCGAGTGCTCCACTTACTGCCAAACTAAAAAGTGGTAGCCTAAGAAAATGGTGGCACTCATTAAAAGCCTACCCAACCCATCCCAGGCCATGACAGCCAGGGAGCAGGCGAGAGTCCTTTACAGCCACCTCTCACCAGGCAGTCCCACATCCAGAATCCTGCTCTGGGTGGGCTAATTCCTGGGAGGTGTGTGGCCCGGCACTGACCTGGTGCTCGCCCTGCCTCTGGTGCTGGCTTGCTGTGTGACCTTAAAGTAAGTTGCATTGCCTCTCTGAACCCAGCAACCTCATTATCTCTAGCCTGGATAATTGTGAAGCTCAAACATCTGAAACTCCTGGGAGAGGTGAGGAATCTGATGGGAGCTCCGGCCATCCTCATGCAGTCAACATGGTGCTCTTATTCTGACAGGCCCGTGGACCTGCCATTCATGCTTATTTCTGTGACCACTGTTTTCCTGCCACCCCCTCCCTCACTCATGGAGAGGCTGTTGATCGGCTCTAAGAAAGCTAATGGGACCTCACGGGTCTGCCTTTATCTGTTCCCACCTCCTTGTCCAAATTCAGGAAAAGGCCTAGACCTGCACCCTCTGGGTGCCGAGAATGAGGAGCCCCCGATTCTTGGATTCTTGAAGGGTTTCTGCCCTCCTGAGTGCTCTCTCCTGGAGCTAGGGAACTGGGGAGCCCCCGTTTCATCAGGAAGCACAAGTCCAGCAGGCCCGTCAGCCAGTGCCTGGTGCTGCCCCTGGGAAGGCACGCCAGTGCTAAAGGGGCTCTTGGTGTCCTGCTTGCTGTCCAGGTGCTCCTGTGTGTGGGGAGGCACCAAGTCCTGGGCACCCAGCATGGACCTGTGGGCTAGAGGTGGAGGGTAGTTGTGGCTAGTCTTGTTTCCTTTGGTGTACCCTCCACCCCAGTGACTGGAAAGCTGCCTCTATCCAGGTTGGGTCCCCCACCAAGTCCACGTTACCAGGGTAAGTGTGGGGTGGCCCTGTCCCTGAGCACCGGTGAAGGCTCTGTGAGCCCACCCCATCGGAACCGGGTCAGTGGGCGGCCTTGTTTCCCAGCTCCCCCACGCCCGCCCTTGACTCATTGCAAGAGAGCATCACCACGAGGGTTTCTGGCCTCTGACTTCACCTTTGCTTTGGTTTCTGCTTAGGCCGCTTAGAGCAGTTTTGTTTTTAAGTGCAAACCCACAGAGCTGCTTTCCCTGTTCTCAATCCCCCAAAACAAACAGAGGATGTTGGTCTGCATTTTGGTTTGTTTTGAAGCTGCAGAGGAGAGTGAGGGAAATGGGTCACCTCAGGAGCTTCGAGGGTGGCCAGGCCAGCCAGGGAGTGGGAGGGTGTCTAAGGATGGTGGCCAGGATGGCGCCTCACTCTCGAGGACTGGCTGGCCGGCCCACCCTGGGTGGGCCCTGCTCGCTACTCACAGCAGGATGCTTGGAGCTGGGGGCTCCTTGTGGGGCCGGGGCCCACGTGAAGGCAGCAGACCTAGTCTCAGGCTCTTACTGTGTGAGGCAAGGACTGAATTTCTCTGTTTCCTTTCCGGTTCTACTGAATCCCGTGCTATTCACAGAACTGACTTTTAGGGTCCACCGTAAACAGCAGGTCCTGAGACCAATGGAAAAAGTACTTCATATCCTGCTGGGACCTTGGCCATGGGGGCTGGTCTTCTCCAGCCACAGACCCCTCCTCCATCTTTCCACTGGCCAGGAAGAGGCTCCCTCACTACTTGGGGTAAATGATCCATAGACATGTGCCTAGTGGGCCTGAGACTCCCCCTCACGGGGTGCACAGGCACTCAAAGTAGTAAAGATGTCAAGGAACTTTTGGCAGCAAGTTCTTTTCTGACCTTTCACCTGACCAAGGTGAGCTCCATCCTGCCCAGAGCTTGTAAGTGACCAGATATGTCAGAAGGAAGTCTGGGCCAGCCAAGATCTTTTTTTGGGGAGGAGTACTGGGGATTGAACTCAGGGGTACTTGACCACTGAGCCACATCCCCAGCCCTATTTTGTGTTTTATGTAGAGACAGGGTCTCCCTGAGTTGCTTAGTTCCTCGCTGTTGCTGAGGCTGGCTTTGAACTCGCGATTCTCCTGTCTCAGCCTCCCTAAGTGCTGGGATTACAGGCTTGAGCCATGGCGCCCGGCTCAGCCAAGATCTTGAGCCACTAAGGGAAGGGGCTGGCAGTGCTTCTGGATTAATGGGACCAGTGGCAGGGCACCGTGGCAGGAGAGTGAGCAAAGAGAATACATTTATTTCAGAGCAAATGAACTAGCTCCCAAATATTTTAAATTTCTTTATTAAAGTTCACCTGTTTTGATGGTTCTTGATCTTTTGTATTGTTAATCCTAATGAAAGCTACAGATCATCTTCTTGGGAGGGAAAATGCCATTCAGAATTGTGTGCCATATGTAAAGGGGTCCAGAGCCCTCTGTGTTTAATTCTTGGGAAATTGAGGAAATTCAGAGAGAACTACTTTGTTGAGGGACCCTGTCTCTCATTTTGAAAGAAGACCTTATTGGATAACTTTCAAAGGACTTGTTTTTTAAATATTTTTTCTGTAGTTGTAAATGGACACAATATCTTTATTTTACTTATTTATTTTTATGTGGTGCTAAAGATCGAACCCAGTGCCTCATGCATGTGAGGCAAGCGCTCTACCACTGAGCCACAGCCACAGCCCATCAAAGGACATTTTAAACTGATGAGGAATCAATTGCTTTTCACAATATGGGGTTGCTGCTCTTAGAGCTCTCCCTTTGTTTCTAAGAGGAGGAAACCACTGGGCACAGTGGCACATACCTGTAAACCTGCAGTTCAGGAGGCTGAGATAGGAGGATTGAAAGTTCAAGGCCAGCCTCGGCAACTTAGTGAGGCCCTAAACATCTTAGTGAGACTTTTTCTCAAGATAAAAAATAAAAAGGGCTGGGGATGTGGCTCAGTGATAAGTGCCCCTGGGTTCAATCCAATCCCTGGTTTAAAAAAAGAAAGAAAGAAAGGAAAGAAGGAAGGAAGAAAAAAGAAGTTCATTTTTGTGGAGATCTAGGGAACCGAAGCCCTCCCCCACTCCCAGAAGGCCCTATTTTGGGGTTCCTCGAGCTCTTGGACATGAAAGGGGTGTGTTGGCATTTCATTTTTTTACCATTAATACTAAGGATTGAAATTAGGGCCTTGGCATTCAAGGGCTCTACCACTGAGTTACATCCTCAGTCCTTGTTATTTTAAAAACTTTTTTATTTATATTGTTATTATTATTATCATCATCACCATGGATTGAACTCAAGGGCGCTTAATCTCTGAGCCACATCCCCGCCTCTTTTTATTTTTTTATTTTGAGACAAGTCTTGGTTAGTTGCTGAGGCTGGCGTTGAACTTGTTATCCTCCTGCCTCAGCCTCCTGTTTTTGTTTTTAGATGCCCAGCCCTTAGGTGCCTGTGTAGGATGTGCTGCTTCTGGGAGGTCCCTGCAGCCTCTGAAGTCTTGCTAAAGTTCCAACTGGGAGAAGTCTGGAAATTTGTAAACGATTCTAGGCCTACATTCCACACACCTAGTGTAAAAAAAGGCAGAGACTAGTGCTTGCTCCCTAATCCAAGGGCTGGTAGGTGGCATCTCTTTCTAGGTTTTGGGAGCCAGAGGATCGCCCATCACACCTCTTTTGTCACATTCTGGCGCCACCTAGTGGCCAATTCTCTAATAGCACCCAGGATCTCAAAATCACCAGAGGGAGCTTTAAAAAGTTCCCGCGTCAGGTTCTATCCCTGACCAATTATGATGACAAGAATCATCTGGTGTGAAGCTCAGCATCCGTGATTATTAGCTATCTCCAGATGGTACCAACGTAGAGGCAGGGCTGTGAATCACTGTAACACCAGTAGTTCCCTGGTCCTTTGCTAACGAGTAAAGAAGGGTAGGTAGGAGACATTCCAAAGGCTTCTGAAGGCTTGCTTCACCTTCCTTGTGTGGACGCTTTCACTGTTCTTTTTTTTTTTTTGTACTGGAGATTGAACTCAGGGGTACTCAACCACTGAGCCACATCCCCAGCCCTATTTTGTGTTTTATGTAGAGACAGGGTCTCACTGAGTTGCTTAGCGCCTCGCCATTGCTGAGGCTGGCTTTGAACTCGCGATTCTCCTGTCTCAGCCTCTCAAAGTGCTGGGATTACAGATGTGCACCACCGCGCCCAACTGACACTTCCACTGTTCTGAAAATCCAGAGGCATGCAGGTCAGCAAGTGCTGACCACTATGATGGAGAACTTTGAAAATAATGCAGGAGTTATGCTCGTGGACATTTCATTGAAGATCAAAATGTCTTCACCGGGCATTTGTTCACTTTGTGTCTTTATTTCAATGATAACAATAAGTCGACATAAACACACTTTGGCTTACCTGTAGGGCTCTTAACCCAATTCTCTATGCAGGTTTTGGTGTTCAAGGTAACCTTGAAATTTACCTGTTTATGTGGAGGAGAACTGTTAGGTAGAAGTTAGACACAAGCAGTGAGTCAGGAGTTTAAAAAAATACTTAGAACAAATCAGCTAATGGACAGCCCTAGCTGGGTGTCCCTGCAAGGTCTGACAAGATAGCTATTTCAGGACCCTCACCTGATCTCAGCCCTAGAAACTATTCCTCTTACAATAGGAGGAAGATAGATAAATTTAGAGAGTAAGAACCAAAGGGCAAGGATATGTTTGCTCAAAAGGGCTTAATTGCCAAGACATTTTAGGCAAGACTCTACACAAACAACCCAGATGTGGGAAAGGAGGATGATTCAGACTGAAGTCCACTGACCATAAATACTATAAAACCAGTTCCAAGTAGGTAGGACCTGTCAGCCAGACCAAGATGACCAAGAGTTGCCCTTAGTTTCTCAGCTACTGTAGTCTGTCAATGCAGAGCAGAGGATGATACTGGGTGGGGCCATCTAACAATCTCCCTCCTACGCCGGTGAAAGCTGGGACACACAGAAGCGAGTTGTCACTCTCCTCTCTGAGAGGACTCACTCTCTCCCTTGAGGGTGCTTCTCCCCTTCTTCTTTCTCTTCTAATAAACTTTGTTGTACTTTTACTAAGTCTCATGTCTTGCTTGAAATCCCCTCACATAACAACGCAAGAGCTGAGAACAATCTCTGGTAAGATCTCATTTCAGGTATCATCTCTGTTATCAGAACTACTTTCATTGTTATGGGCCAGTTACTGAAGGATGAAAGGACTTAACTGGTAAAGGATGTGCTCCAGTTAGGCAAAGACTCGGAGAACATTCCAGAACATTCCACAAAGGTTTTATAGCAGTTCAGACCAAGAAAAGACTTGAGAGAATCAAGTTATCTTTTCAAAAGTCTTTTCGTGTTTTCAAAACAATGCTGTAGTTATTTTTGAACTCTTAAGTACTTGCCCCATGCAAGGCCATGCACGCTCGCATCATGAGTCATGGTTTTAGGGTGTGATGGAGGAGTTATTGGCATTTGGAGAAGAAATAAAGGCAAAGAAATAAAACCCTGTGGGATCCTCCACGACTTTCCTCCCAACCTTCTCTTTTACCATTCTACCTTGCTTGGCTCCACTCCAGCCACACCAGGCATTTGGCTGCTTCTCAAACATTCCAGGCTCCCTGAGGATGCCCTTTGCTCTTTATGGACCTCTCTTCCCTGAGATGTTTGTGTAGTTTTCTCTTTGAGGTCTTCAGGCCCCAGGGTTAGTGTCAGAGGCCTTTCCTAACCATCCTTACTAAATTAGGACTCCTGCATAATTCTCTCCATCTTGGGTTCTCTGTTGCATTTTTCACTCTTTGAATGATATCATTTATGTGTTTGTTTCCTTTTTTAAAAAATATTTTTTAGTTGTCAATAGACATTTGTTTTATTTATTTATTTAAACGTGGTGCTGAGGATCAAACTTAGGGCCTCATGCATGCGAGGCAAGCGCTCTACCGCTGAGCTACAATCCTAGCCCCTCCTTTTTTATTACTTATGAACTCCACACATTGTGAGTCCTTAAGGGTAAAGACCATAGCTAGCATTTACCATAGTTTTCCCCATTTCCAGTGGTGCACATTAGCACCATTTAATAAGCATTCTGAAAAATTTCCTTTTATTCTGAAATAATCCTAGTTGAAAAATAGTACAGAGTCATGATAGACTTTTACTTTGAATTATCCTAATGTCAAGATCATATATCACAGCCGGGCGCGGTGGCTCAAGCCTGTAATCCCAGCACTTAGGGAGGCTGAGACAGGAGAATTGCGAGTTCAAAGCCAGCCTCAGCAATGGCGAGGCGCTAAGCAACTCAGTGAGACCCTGTCTCTACATAAAACACAAAATAGGGCTGGGGATGTGGCTCAGTGGTCAAGCGCCCCTGAGTTCAATCTCCAGGACCAAAAAAAAAAAAAAAAAAGATCATATATCACCATAGCCCAATGATGTGACATTGATACAATTTACTAATCTATGGATCTTAATGAAACTGTCATGAAGCTGGGCACAGTGGCTCGTGCCTGTAATCCCAGAGGCTCAGGAGGCCGAGGCAGAAAGATTGCAAGTTCAAAGCCAGCCTTAGCAACTCAGAGACGTCCTAAGCAACTCAGGGAGACCCTGTCTCCAAATTCAATATAAAAAAAGGCTGGGGATGTGGCTCAATGGTTAAGCACCCCTGGGTACCAAAATAAATAAATAATAAACAAACAAACAAATAAAAACTTCCATGGACCTACTCATCATTTTATTTGTCTAAGGTTTTAATCCAAGGGTTCTACATTATGTTCCTATCTTTTTAGTTTTTTATAGTTGGGGACAGTTCCCCAGTCTTTAATAACCTTGGCACTTTCAAAATATATTGGTCAATTATTTTTTGAGTGTCCTCAATTTGTGTTTGTTGATTTGTGTGTGTGTGTGTGTGTGTGTGTGTGTGTGTGTGTGTGATTAGTCTGAGGTTATGATTTTGGCAGGAATACCCCAGAATGGACATTGTATTCTCAGAGTGTAGCATCAGCAGGCATATAGTGTTTATATGCCTCCTTAACAGTGTCATTAACTTTGATCACTTGGTTATGGTGGATTCTGCCAGGTATCTCCACTGTAAGCTATTTTGCTTTCTCCTTATATTTATTATTATTATTTTTTGGTACTGAGGATTGAACTCAGGGGTACTCGACCACTGAGCTACATCCCCAGCCCTATTTTGTGTTTTATGTAGAGACAGGGTCTCACTGAGTAGCTTAGCACCTCGCCATTGCTGAGGGTGGCTTTGAACTTGCGATTCTCCTGTCTCAGCCTCCCAAAGTTCTGGGATTACAGGCTTGAGCCACTGCGCCCGGCTTGCTTTCTCCTTATAATTAATAAATACGAAATATGTTAAGATGCAAATATCTGTTTCTTATATTGTGGCTCATTTGTTATCTATTGATGGTTCTTCATGCAACAATTACTGTGTTGTTTGCATAATGGTGGTTTTCTATCTCCATCCTTCCTTCTACATTAGTTGACAGGAATTCTAAGGTAAGGAAGAGCTGCCCCTCTTCCCCACTTATTTAGTTGTTGTTTATTTACATGAGCATGGACTCGTGGACATCTATTTTATTCTGTGGGTTATAATCCATTGCTCTCATTATTTGTTTTATTGCTTGTATTATCCCAGGTTTGACCATTGGAAGCTGCTTCAAGTTCCTGCAGGGTTCTGTATGCACTTTTTTTTTTTTTTTTTTTGCTACCAGGCATTGAACCCAGGGACGCTTAACCACTGATCCGCATCCCCAGCCCTTTTTATGTTTTATTTTGAGAGAAGGTTTCACTAGGTTGCTCAGGGCTTCACTAAATTGCTGAGGCTGGTTTTGAACTTGTGATCATCCTGCCTCAGCCTATTGAGCAGCTGGGATTACAGGTATGCACTACTGTGCTGGGCCTTTTTTTTTTTTTTCTCAAGTACAATCTTAGTTTCTGGAACCACAAGATGCACCAGGCTCCTTTTGTGTTTACCCTGACCCAGCCCAGCAGCCAGCCATATCTCCAAGAGCTCTGGTTCTTGGAGACAGAGTGGAACACAGTGCTTAGAAACCAAGACCTGGGTGCTGGCTATATTCATTGTTATGGGATCAACTGCTTCAAGGCCCTCTCAGTGGGCAGAGCTGGGAAATGCATGTGCCTATGGACACGTACATACACGTCTCCATACACGTATTGCTCCATAGCCCTCCATCTCTCTATCTACAGTAAATATCATGAATTTATACTGTTACCTCTGATTGCAATTCATCACCCCAGAGTTTAACCTTTCCCTTTTTCTTACCTATAACTCCTTTTATTCAATAGTGAGAAACCAGCCAGATGTAATTCTAGCACTTAGGGAGGCTGAGACAGGAGAATCGCGAGTTCAAAGCCAGCCTCAGCAATGGCGAGGTGCTACGCAACTCAGTGAGACCCTGTCTCTACGGGGATGTGGCTCAGTGGTCAAGTACCCCTAGTACCAAAAAAACCCAACAGCAGTATTTTGGCCAGGCTCAGTGGGACATGCCTGTAATCCCAGCAACTTGGGAGGCTGAGACAGGAGGATTGCAAGTTTGTTTAAGGCCAGCCTGGACAATTTAGTGAGACTCTGTCTGAAAAGAAAAAATAAATAAATAAATAAACAGGGCGAGGGATGGAGTTCAGTGGTAGAGTGCCCCCGGGTTCCGTTAAAAAAAAAAAGCCCTTTGGTGGGATGTGGGGTGGGTAACACAACATTTTATTTTATCATAATTCTGAAGGCCGGTTCCAAAATTAAGGCATCCAAAAGACACAACAGGTTCCTTCTGCAGGCTCTGAGAGAATGGTTCCTTGTGGCTTTCTAGCTCCCAGTGGCTGCCAGCCAGAGCTTGAGTCCTTGGCCGCTGGCCATGTGACTCCAGCCTCTGCCTCCCTTGTCACATGGCCTTCTCCCTGTGTGTGACTTCCCTCTCTTCTTTTATAAAAATACCAGACACTATTGGCTTTAAAGCCCATCTTTATCTCAAGACCTTTAATTTTTTTTTTTTTTTTTAACCAGGGATTGAACTCAGGGGCACTTAATCCCTGAGCCACATCCCCATCCCTTTTTTTGTATTTTATTTAGAGATAGGGTCTCACTGAGTTGCTTAGGGCCTTGCTAAGTTGCTGAGGCTGGCTTTGAACTTGCGATCCTCCTGCCTCAACCTCCCAAGTGGCTGGGATGACAGGCATGCGCCACCGTGCCCTGCTTCAAGACCCTATTTCCAAATAAGGTCTCCTTCACTATACTGAGGAGTAGGGCATAGACATGTATTTCAGAGGGACACAATTTAGATTACTACATGTAAAATAGTTTTGAATGCTGACCCATACTCTCCTGGAATACAAATTTACCAATATATATGTGTGAATATCTTTTTATTTTTAGTCTTATACTATATAGTCAAAATAATGTTTTTCAGCTGGGTGCGGTGGCACACACCTGTAACTCCAGCAGCTCAGGAGGCTGAGGCAGAAGGATTGCAAATTCAAAGTCAACCTCAGCAATTTTGCAAAGCCCTAAGCAACTCAGTGAGACCCTGTCTCTAAATAAAATATAAAAAAGGGCTGAGGATGTGGCTCAGTTGTTAAGTGTCCCTGGGTTTCAATTCCTAGTATCAAAAAAAAAAAAAAAAAAGTTTTCAAAGTTACTTAGATTAGCTTTTCTCTTCTGCACTCCTTTGGAGTGGTGCTTTGTTATTTATTTCTAGTTTAGTTAGGTTCATTTATTAATATTTTAATTTCATGTGGGGCTCCTCCCATATCCTCATCGATTTTTTTTTTTTTTTTTTTTGGTACTAGAGGTTGAACCAAGGGGTGCTTTACCATGGAGCTACATCCCCACCCCTTTTAATTTTTTTTTTATTTTATTTTGAGACAGGGTATTGCTAGACTTCCTAGGCTGGCCTCATAATTGGGATCCTCCCGAGACTGTAAAAAAAAATTTTTTTTTTTGGTAGTGGGGATTGAACCTAGGAGCACTTAACCATTGAGCCACATCCCCAGCCCTTTTTTATATTTTATTTAGAGACAGGGTCTTGCTGAGTTGCTTAGAACCTTGCTGAGTTGCTGAAGCTGACTTTGAACTCACAATCCTGCCTCAGCCTACTGAGCCACTGGGATTACAGGCATGTGCCACTTCACTCAGGGGCTTCCCTCATTCTTATGGACCTATTTCCACATGCCCTTTCAAGAAACCAATCTCATTAATTTTTAGTTTCTCCTCCATAGTTTGTTGTTGTTGTTGGTTTTTTTTTTTTTTTTTTTTTGCATAATGAGGAGATAGTTTTTTTTTTTTTTTTTTTTGGCACCAGGGATTGAACTCAGGGGTACTCTACCACTGAGCCACATCCTCAGCCCTATTTTGTGTTTTATGTAGAGAGAGCGTCTCACTGAGTTGCTTAGCGCCTCGCCATTGCTGAGGCTGGCTTTGAACTCGCAATTCTCCTATATCAGCCTCCAAAAGTGCTGTGATTACAAGTGTGCACCACTGCACCTGGCTCCCTTCTTTCTTACATGAAAATTAGCACCTCATAAGTACTTTCGTATTTTTCCATTTAATATCTCTTGGGAATCCCCTGCCCACTCCACCTCCAGCAGTGCTGGCAACTAAATCCAGGGCCTCATGTATGCTAAGTCAAGCCCTCAACCACTGAGCTACACCCAGACCTATTTAATTTTTCAAAATTTATTTATACTGAGGCTGGTTTTGAATTTAGGATCCTCCTGCCTCAGCTCTCAAGCTGCTGGGATTACAGGCATACCATCACCAAGCCTGGCTTTTTTTGTTTGTTTGTTTTTTTGTTTTGAGACAAGGTTTCACTAAGTTGCTGAAACTGGCCTTGAATTTGTGATCCTCCTGTCTCAGCCTCTCACGTAGCAGGATGACAGGCATGGGACACCATGCCTCGCTTGAGAATCCATTTGTATCTTTCCCTCATTTTTTTTTTTTTACAGCTACATACCACTCCACTGTGTGTTTGTACCAAAATTCTTTCACCATTCTCTTACAGACGGACATTTAGATGATCTGCCGTATTTTTCAACTCCGAACAATGCTGCAATGAATAACCTTGTGTGTGCATATTTTGTGTTGCTGGAGGTGTATCTTCAGAGTCAATTCCTATAAGTGAGTTACTGGGTCAAAAGGTGAGCACAGATACAGTTTTCTTAGGTGATACATTTGTTTCCTAATGCTGCTATAGCATATTCTCACAAATTTAGTGGCTTTAAATAGCATCCATTAGGGCTGGCATCCATCTTCAATACAACAATATAAATGAATAAATAAAAATAAAAATAACATTCACTTATTATCTGACAGTTCTGTTTGCCAGAAGCGTGAACCAAGGTATTGTCTGGGCTGTACTTCCGGCTCTGGAGAGGATCTGTTTTCCCAACTTTTCTAGCCTTGAGAATTGTATCTTTGCACTCCTTGGCTCACAGCCAGTTCCTCTATTTTCTTTCTCTCTCTTTTTAAAGAATATCAATGCAAGCCGGGCGCAGTGGCTCAAGCCTGTAATCCCAGCACTTAGGGAGGCTGAGACAGGAGAATCGCGAGTTCAAAGCCAGCCTCAGCAACAGCGAGGCGCTAAGCAACTCAGTGAGTCCCTGTCTCTACATAAAACACAAAATGGGGCTGGGGATGTGGCTCAGTGGTCGAGTGCCCCTGAGTTCAATCCCTGGTACCAAAAAAAAAAAGAATATCAATGCAGTTATTTTGTTGCCAAGTTGCTTGAGAGGTAGACACAATGAAACACTCTGACTATCCAATTATATGTTTTAGCTCCTAAAATAGAAATCCATCTATACCTATGTATTTCTCCTGCTGTACCATTAGGCAAAACTATGAAGATTATTTAGTCGTATACCTCTGTATTTGAAAATTGACAGTTCCTTTATTTTCAAAGCCAGCAAGTAGCATCTTCCATTGTCACAGTGCCACCTTCTCTATAGAATCTCCTTCTGGGAGGTGGCTCAGTGGTACAGCCCTTGCCTAGCGTGCATGAGGCCCTGCTTCTGATCTCCAGCACTGCAAAACCAACCTTGCGCCCCCTCCCCCGCCAAAAAAAAAAAAAAAATCTCCTTCTCTGTCTTATAAGGCAACAATGTTTTAGTCAAGGACAGGCCGCATATGATGGTCACATAGGCGATAATGAAGCTGAAAAATTCATGCTCTCTAGCTGCTATAATGTCACAGAGCAACCAATTTCTAGGGTGTGTGGAGGTGCTGGTGTAACCCTATCGCACTGCCAATTGCATGGATATAGCACATACTATTATGTGCAATCTATAATAATTGATAATGATAACAAATTACTATGTTGCTGGGTTATGTATTTACTATGCTATCTTTTTCTTTTGCTAGTTGTGTATGGACAGCATGCCTTTATTTTTATGCCGTACTAATAATTGAACCCAGTGCCTCGCCATGCTAGACAAGCACTCTGCCACTGAGCTACAGCCTCAGCCCCAACTATACTATCTTTTATCATTCTTTTCTTTTTTTGGTACTGGGGATTGAATTCAGAGGTGTTTTACCACAGAGCCACATCCCCAACTCTTTTTATTTTTAAGTTTGAGTCAAGGTTTCACTAAGTTGCTTAGGGCCTTACTTAATTGCTGAGTCTGGCTTCAAACTTGAGATCCTCTTGCCTCCACCTGCCAAGTTGCTGGGATTACAGGTGTGTGCCAACACATCTGGCTTTTTATCGTTTTCAAAGTGTACTCCTACTCATAAAAAAGAAGTTTATTGTAAAACACTATGCCAGATTACATTGGTAGCAGTTTTATGACTTCAAAAATAATCTGGCTGGGTACAACTCAGGAGGCTGAGGCAGGAGGATTGCAAGTTCAAAGCAAGCATCAGTAAATAAGCGAGGGCCTAAGCAACTTAGCAAGACCCTGTCTCAAAATAAAAAAATATAAAAAGGGCTGGAGATGTGGCTCAGTGGTTAAGTGCCCTGGGTTCAATGCCTGGTACCAAATAAAATAAAGTAAAATGAAAATCTCAGTAGAGTTTCTTTCTTTCTTTTCTCTCCCTCCCTCCCTCCCTCCCTCCC
>CM053405.1:117607775-117651339 GCA_028644305.1 Xerus rutilus
TATTTCCTTGTTGATGGATGGAATATTCTATATATATCAGTTAAGTCTAGATCATTGATTGTTCTATTAAGCCTTGTAGATTCTTTGTTTAGTTTATGTTTGGAAGATCTATCCAGTGGTGAGAGAGTTGTGTTAAAGTCGCCCACTACTATTGTGTTGGGATCTATTTGGTTCTTGAATTTGAGAAGGGTTTCTTTGATGTACATGGCTGCCCCATTGTTTGGTGCATAGATATTTAAGATTGTTATGTCTTGTTGATGTATGATTCCCTTGAGCCCTTGTTATATTTTAAGAGGCCATTCCTTTTTCAGACTTTGGCTCAGCTGTCAACTTTTTTTTTTTTTGGTACTGGAGATTGAACTCAGGAGCGCTTGACCACTGAGCCACATCCCCAGCCCTATTTTGTGTTTTATATAGAGACAGGGTCTCACTGAGTTGCTTAGCACCTCGCCCTTGCTGAGGCTGGCTTTGAACTCGTGATTCTCCTGTCTCAGCTTCCCTAAGTGCTGGGATTACAGGCATGTGCCACCATGCCCAGCTTCAGCTGTCAACTTTTTAGAGGCCTTTCCCACAGCCTTCCACCTCCTCTTGCCTCCCAAGCACAGGGATTGAGCCCCGAGCCTCGGGCATGCTAGGCAAGCACTCTACCACTGAGCTATACCCAGTTCCCCATAATCGTTGTTGAAGTTTGTTCCCTCTATATCATTCTTGGTCTCTTTTTTGTCCCCACCATTGCACTTGTCACATTTATAAATGCATAATGCATTTGCCTGAAGTCTGAGCTCTGAAAAGGAAGGCAGAGATTGTCACCTTTGTCCCTGGTGGTCTCTCCAGGGCCCAGTACAGAGTATATGCTGCTCAGAAGTGTCACCAGAAGCTGGACGTGGTGGCGCAAGCCTGTAATCCCAGCACTTGGGGAGGCTGAGACAGGAGGATCGCGAGTTCAAAGCCAGCCTCAGCAATGGCGAGGCACTAAGCAACTCAGTGAGACCCTGTCTCTACATAAAACCCAAAATAAGGCCAGGGATGTGGCTCAGTGGTCGAGTGTCCCTGAGTTCAATCTCTAGTACCAAAAAAAAAAAGAAGAAGAAGAGTCACCAGAAACATGAATGAGCTGAGTCTGAGGGAAACATGTGGCGAATTCTGAAGGGAAGGAGAAAATGGAAGTCCCTCTCCTGTCACTTCATGGTCATTGACTCTTGAGAATGTGATTAGATCAGTGTTTCCTCAGTCTCATTACTATTGCTCTTTTGGGTTAGACATTTCTTTGTTGTGGGGAACTGGCCTGGGGAGGATATTTAGCAACATCCCTGGCCACTACCGAACAGATGCCAGTAGCACCACCCACTACCTATAACTGGTGACAATCAAAAATATATACTGATATTGACAAATGCCCCCAGAGGTCATTTGGAACTGAGTCAGATCTTAACTTTTTGTACGAAGATGCACTCGGGTGCAGAAGAATTTCCTTACCAGCTCTGGTTTCCTCATCAGTAAGAGAGACTGACACCTTTTTAGCCAAGAAGCTGTCTTGAGGCCTTGCAGGCTTTGGGTGACAGACTTGGATAGTGCTGCCATCTGTTGGTAATTGTGTGGAAATGTGCCCTTGGATGACCAGCTCAGGGCTGCAGTGAAACAACTTGCCTGCCAAGATGGGAGGCAGATGTGTTGGCCAGTAAGGACCTGTCACTAAGAATGGGCCAGGGAAGGCCCAAATAAGAACAGCCAGGATGTTCAGTGGACAGGAGAGTTAACGGGAATGGGACTTTTCCTATTATTTTGGTCAAATATTTAGCAATGTTAAAAAATAAAATCTGCTGGGCTTGGTGGCACACGCCTGTAATCCCAGTGACTCAGGAGGCTGAGGCAGGAGGATCACAAACCAGCTTCAGCAATTCAGCGAGGCCCTAAGCAACTTAGTGAGACCCTGTGTCAAAATTAAAAATGGCTGGGGATGTAGCTCAATGGCTAAGTGCCCCTGGATTCAATCCCTGGTACAAAAACAAACAAACAAACAAAAACCTCAACCAACCAACCAAACAACAAAAACCAAAACCACGCCTTTATTTCCTTCTTTTTTTTCTGCAGACACTATGAGCCCTTTGCCTTAAAATCCCTCTGATTCAAGTCTTATTTTCATCAGAGCAGGAACCCTGAGGGTCGGCATCCTGGCCAGCTTCTGGCCTGTCGATAACTCTCCTTGGCCAGGTTGGTGGTAATTCCAGAGGTGATTCTCAGGCTGGGCTTGGTGGAAAAGGCAGGAGGTTGGCCTGCCAGTGACCCCACCCAAACTCACCATCCTTCTCTAAGCCACACGTCCCCTGGCCCTTCCACCTCAGTCTGTGTGCATCAGCCCTGGAGCTGCACAGCTGGACACATCACCTCTATCTCTGAGTCCCACTAATTTTGCTTCCTAAATTAGTCTAGTTCCATTTCTCCCCACTTCAGCCACCTGTATCCTAATCCACCTGCAATGGCTCATCTGAGTCATTCTTCTGTCCTTTGTGGTGTTGGCTGGGGTCATGCACATGACTGATTCCGCTGAGAGCTTGGCCGGGTTGGAATTTTCTAGATGGCCTCACTTACAAGTCTGGTAGCTCGGCTGGTGAGGGTGCTGGGGGAGGTAGCTGAGCTTCTCTCTATAGCAGAGACTTGTCATGTGGGGGCCTCAGGGCTCTGAGAGCATCCAGGCCCAGAACTGGCACAATATCCCTTTCATGATGTTCCATAGAGTGAACCCCAAGGATAGCCCAGATTTTTTTTTTTTTTTTTTTTTTTTTGGTGCTGGAGATTAACTCAGGGGTACTTGACCACTGAGCCACATCCCCAGCCCTATTTTGTGTTTTATGTAGAGACAGGGTCTCACTGAGTTGCTTAGCTAGCGCCTTGCCGTTGCTGAGGCTGGCTTTGAACTCATGATTCTCCTGCCTCAGCTTCCCAAAGTGCTGGGATTACAGGCATGTGCCACAGCACTGGGCTATAGCCCAAATTTAACAGGAGGTCAAGTAGACTCCACCTCTTGAGGAGAGGAGTGGTTGGGAAGAACTGGCCACCATCTTTACAGACAATCCTCCCTACCCACTGTCAGAGCCCTCCATTAAATACCCACTTCATAAATCACTCAGGTGCTTCACTCCATTTCTACTCAGAAGTCTCCTCCTTGGACACACTTCCTTGCCTTTCCTGAGTTGTCCCCCTCCTTGCTCTCTGCACCCAGCCTGCCCTGAATTTTCTATATGGACTCACCAGCCCTTGACATCATAGTTCATAATTATCTGCCAACTTTCAGTCTTGCTCACTAGACTGTTTTTGTCCAGAGGGGAAGAACTATGTCTGTTTTGTTCACTGCTGAGTCCCCAGCAACTGGTGGAGTGCCTGTGCCATGGTGGGAGCCCAATAAAGAACTGTTGAATGAATGAATATTCTTTTTTTTTAACATTTGCATTAATTTTATTTTGGAATGAACAAACATGGCCCAGGTATATTGGCACACATCCCTAATCTCAGCTACTCAGGAGGCTGAGGGAGGTGGACCACAAATTCAAAGCCAGATGCAGGAACTTAGAAAGACTCTATCTCATAATAAAAAATAAAAAATTCTGGGGATATAGCTCAGTGATAGAGGGCCCCTGGATTCAATCCCCAGTACAAAAAAAAAAAGAAAAGAAAAGAAAAAGAAACGAACAAACGGGGCAATAAAGCTTAACTAACTAATGATGTAAGGTAATCCATTTATAAGAAAGATAAGAACATTCCAGAAACAAAACTGCACACTTTACCCCCACTTGGCAGAATACCTGGTATGATTGATGACAACCTTAGGAAAAATGTTTTTAAGCATAACTCACTGGTAAGTAATAATACAACTAAGCCTTGAGAAGATCACTGTATCACATAAAACAGAGAAGCTTATAAACAAGGTTCCTGTTATTAAATGTGGATTTGTTGCAAATGTTTATGCTTACACTAGCTATTTCTCTAATTATAGCAAGTGTAATTTAGTTAGTGTGACTTGCTACATTTCTATAATAAAGAGACGAAGATACAGCTAGCCCAACAGAATAAAGCCCACTTACTGTGAGAGGACAGGGAAAGGGGACTATCTCATTTTATATATTCAAGGAAAAGAACTCCAAACACATAGCTCTCATTTACCCCCCCATTCTCCTGAGTGGTTCCATCAAAAGCCAGGTTATCACATTTCCTGCCATCCCCTCTTGCTTGGCCTTCATGTGAAGCCTTCCACAGCTCTTAGCATTGCCACAGTGCACAAAGCATGGGTGATGAAGACACCTTGCTCATGCTCATTGGTGTCCAGGCCCCACTGGAGAGCACTGAAGACCTTGAGGAAGGATTCTTGTGGAAATTCTTGGGTCACTGCCAGGCATGGTGGCACATGCCTGTAATCCCAGAGACTCAGGAGGCAGAGGCAGGTGGATTGCAGGTTCAAAGCCAGCCTCAACAAACTCTGTGTCAAAATAAAAATAAAAAATGGGCTGAGGATGTGGATGAGGGGCTAAGTGCCACTCCCCCTGAATTCAGTCCCTGCTACAAAAAAAAGAAAGAAAGAAAGAAAGAAAAAGAAAAGAAAAAAGAAATTCTGGGTCATGGTATGCACCAGTTCCCCAAATCTGTGCTTCTTCAGGACAGTTTGCACAGTGACATTCTTCCCTCCTTCCAGTCTAACTTGCAGCCAATGCAATGCTCCACTGTGTGAAGCCCAAAAGAGATGGGGATGTGAATTATCAAGCTTAGACTGAGTGTGCTGGGGATCGAACCCAGGGCCTCACACATGTCAGGCAAGTTCTCGACCACTGAGCTACATCCTCAGCCCCTAAATGAATGAATATTCTCAAGAGCCCTCCTTTAATAGCCCTTATCAAAGTCCATAATTGCACATTTATCTGTGTGGGAACTTGAGCAACGTCTATCTTCTCCCTTGACTCTAAGCTCCACAAGGGAAGGGACAGTGTCTGTTTCTACCTAGTCTATCCCCAGTTCTTGGTGCACTGTCTGGGAAATAGTGACCTTCCATGAATACTGGCTGAGTGAGTGGACTCTGAGTCACAGGGACAGGAAGGAAGCCAAGATGTGAAGCATCTTGGTAGAGGCATCTCTCTTCACAGCATACAGATGCTGGGTCTCGAAAAAGATGTATTGCTGTGGTTTGTGTTAGCTATGGAAAATGACAAACCTCAAAATAGTGTGGCCTGGGAAGAGGGAATGAGGAAGAAGGCAACACACTGACAACATTGATCTTTTCCCAGTACATCCTTTCCCAGTGATAGGACAATCCCTGGGAAGGAAACAAACATCACCAGTGACAAGACAATCCCTGGGGAGGATATATCCATCAAGCCTAAAATGGCTTGATGGGAGGAAGCCAAAGTATTGATCCTTCCCCAAATAAATCCTTTTCCAGTGACAGTACAATGGGACCCTGGAGGGAAAGAGATAAGCACTGAACACTGACCCCAGACCTTCCATTCTTCCCCAAAACACTGCCCAGTAAAAACAAATTTCAAATTCTCACAACCTGTTTCCCAAGTGCCCAAACTGACATGCTCTGTCAATAATTAAGTCACCTCTCAGGGTAGCATATATAAGCACAGATTCCTCCTTTGTCCAGTGGCTCATTTTCTATTAGGAAAGTGTGTCCACCAGATGCCTGACTCCACTGCTGAATAAAGGCTCTGCTGATCCATGAAGTTTGCACCTGCCTGGGTCATTTTGTGGTAACAGTTTGAATGTTCATCTCCTCCAGAACTCATGTTGACATTTTATTGTTCCTGTAACAGTATTAAGAGGTGGGAGCTGGGCGCAGTGGTGCAAGCCTGTAATCTCAGCACTTAGGGAGGCTGAGACAGGAGAATTGTGAGTTCAAAACCAGCCTCAGCAATGGCGAGGCGCTAAGCAACTCAGTGAGACCCTATCTCTACATAAAACACAAAATAGGGGTGGGGATGTGGTTCAGTGGTCGAGTGCTCCTGAGCTCAATCTCCAGTACCAAAAAAAAAAAAAAAAAAGAGGTAGGACCTTTAAGAAATGTTTAGAGCATAAGGGATCTCCATTCATGAATGAATTATAAACACCCTGTTATAGCTCAAGGGTGTTTGTGTCCTCTCTCTGTTTCATACCCCTTCCTCTCTTGCTCTCTGTTAGTCCTTCTGCCATGTGATGCCCTTAGCCATAGGATGACACAGCAAGAAAGCCCTTGCTACATGATGGTGCCTTGATATTAGACTTTCCAGCGTTCAGAACTATGAGCCAGTAAATTTTTGTTCATTACAAATTACCCTGTCTCTGGCATTCTGTTACAGCAGTGCAAAATGGCCAAGAGATAGATGGATGCAAATTAAAATGTTCTGAATTGATTAAAACAACAATAACAATAACAAACAAATCTAGGGAGCTAGTGCTTAGAACAGCCACACCTGAATTTCTTTCTGTGATTACGGGAGATCACAGCCTTTCTCTAGGCCTGCAGCTCCAGGTTTACTCCAAGTGCTTGTGAAAAATGCAAGTGTCATCCTCACCCCAGAAATATTCATGGGGAAATTTCAGGCCAGAGTTCTCATCATTTGCAGGGCTCCCCAGCCTTCCAGGTGACTTTCAGATATACAGTATTTTGAGAATCATTGTCTTTCCATTTCTTTGTTTGAAGTTTGGGTTTTCTTGGGCTGGCGTTTCCTTTAGGACATTTAGTGTCTCTTAAGAACTTGGTGGTTTTAATTTTTCCCCGGAAGACTTTGTGAACAAGCAACCTGTTCTATAATCCCTGGAAAGCCAGTATATCTATTTACTTTTGCAGGCTGCAGAGAGGTCATATGGTCCAGTCCTCTGGGGCTGGGCAGGATCACACTGAAGCCAGACCAGGTAGGGAGGAAGCAAAACTAGGTTTCCTCCCACTCCAGATTTACCATGTGTGGGATTGTGGAATTTTTGTTTGGGGCTTGTGGTTTGCAGAGAAGGGGTGGGGTCCTTGGCAAGGGAGAGCTCTGAGCATAGTTAAGGGAAGTAGGTATTTCCCCAGGGGTGGGGAGGAGCTGGGGGGCTGAGGGAGGAATAAAAGCCTAATCTGCTTATGTAAGAGTCATGGAAGAACTTGTTTTGTAACCTCAGGGCAGCAAGGCTGCTAAATTTAGATTCAAACCTGAAACTTTTGAACTTGAGAGGCATCTGAGGCTGCAGCCTCTGGCAGGAAGGGCTGAGTCTGGGGCTCAATGGTCTCAGCCTGGGCTGGTGGGGAGATCTGAGACTGTGGCATGAGAGGAAGGAAGGACCTGATGGGTTTTAGGAAAGCCACAGCATTTCCAGAGGAAATTCCTGATGGTCAGCCCAACCCTGTCATCCCTCCTCCAGCATGAAAGGCCAGATAGGTCTTAGCATGACAGGTAGGGAGGGGTAAGGACAAAGGTAGCGACATGTGGGACACAGTGGCCAACTTGGCTGCTCACTTGTTGTCTACCTGTCATTGCTTACGTCAGAAAGAAAATATTTAGCCTTGTTGTGGTGGCACACCCATAGTTCCTGCACTTGGGAACTGAGGCTGAGGCAGGAGCATCACTTGAACCCAGGAGTTTGGGACCAGTCTGGCCAAACTAGTGAGACCTGGTCTCGCTCTTTAAAAAAAATTTTTTAAAAAATCCTCCCCTTCAGTAGAGACAGGGGGTGGGGTGGGTGAGAGGCATTGGGGGAGGGGCCAGGAGGCTGCCAGCGCTCTGCATCTTCTGGAGGAAGCTTTGGGGAGTAAGCACTGGTCGGCAGTGTGGTCTCAGCCAGTGCAGGGGCCTGATCTGACACTGCATATGTCAATCAGCGGGGAGAAACCAGAAGCCACGCCTCCTTAGAGCGTGTGGGTGCATGTGCGCATGCGTGTGATGGCTGTGGACCCAGTGCAAGGCTAGAGGCAGTGCAGTCCACAGCCCAGCTCAGTACTGACACCAATGGCCAGGTTAGGGAACAGTCCATAAGGCCACCCTTGGTGCTGACACCTAATATAAACTGGAGGGTCCCTGAGGCCCGCTCCCCACTTGATAGTTCACCAGAAGAATGCAGGGAACTCACGGAGATCTGCAGAGAACTCACTGAGATCCGTTGTCCTCAAGTCACGGTTTGCTCCAGGGAAAGGATACAATCAAATCAGCCAAGGATGGGCGCAGGTGGAGGCTGGGAGGGTTCCTGACGGAGCTGTCAGTTGGCCTCTCCCCAGGGATCTCTGTTGGTGTTCACCTTTCCCAGCAACATGTGAGACAACACACAGGGAGCACAGCCAACGAGGGAAGCCCACCTGAGCCTTGGTATTTGGCGTTTGTATTGGGACTTCACAGTGGACCATCCATGTGGCCTAGATCAGTTTGGAGTCCTTCCAAGGTCCAGCGGCTCACGTCTGGCTCAAAGCCCACACCCTAAATTACATTGTTGGTTATCTGGTGTGGCCAGTCCCCACCCTACATCACATTGTTAGCTGATGGGGCATTGCCAGCTCCTGCCTTAAATAAAGATACTCTTATCTAGCCGGCACTGCAGGAACTTAGAGATGACTTTCCAGAAGCTGAGGGTGAAGGCCAGACCGCTCCTTGGCAAGGTTAAGTTCTTTACTACATAGGCAGCCACACAAGGCTGTGCGTCCGTTCTTCTAGAACAGACAACTCACTGGGCATAATTCCCAGCTGTCCCCAAAGTGTGCAACCCGTATAGAGGGGTGGTGAGCCACTCCCAATCAGTCAACTGGCTTTATGTTGAGAGTCTTCCTCATCGACTCACCATATACTGAACAAGGGCCCTATGATGGTCACTGTGGCAAGGATATAAGAGTAGACAAATCAGAGACTGTGTCTGCCCCACACAGCATTCATTTCTAGTGTGGAAATCAGATAATGAAGAGCCACTGAACAACGAAATACTTAGAAACTGTGCTGTGTGCTAGGAAGCAAACAGGACTGATGGAGGGATGGGGGAAAAAAAAAAAAAGAATGACCTGCCTTTGATTTTTTGGCAGAGAAAGTAGCTTTGAAAAGGTCCCATTTAAGCTGCCCAGAGAATGAAAAGGCAACAGTGGTGGCAGAAGTCCATGCCTCTGGCAGAGGGCCACCAGGATCTTTTCTGCCAACTGATGTCTGTATGCAGATTGTGAAATAAGAATAATAGCACCCTCCTTGTGGTTGACATAGTCTTCTCAGGACCCAAGGCTGTGCATGGATCACAGCCTTACACATTCGTTGGCCAGTGCTGGTGCAATGTAAACCATACAACTGTACCTGGCAGGCTTGGCTAGCCAGTGTCTGAAAGCCAGCACCCGGAGTAATGACAGCAGGCTGTTATGAGACACTGGCCATTTTAATTCCATTTGACCTTGTCCATATGTTAAATAATGAAAAACAAAGTTATGCCTGTTTGTAGAGGCCTTGATGCCAGAAATTGGGGAATTCTTCAAGTTGCAGCCCCCTAGGCAGTGCATAGAAGTCAAGGGGGGAAAGGCGGGTCCATTTTTGTCTTCAGGGTAAACCATATGTTCCATTCATGGGTGGAGCCAGGAAAAAGGATTCCACATCTTTTGCAATAAAATGAGATCCTAGCTGAATTTTCCTTTTCCTTTTTCTTTTTTTCCCCCTCCTTCACCCTTTCTCAGGAACCAGAACTTGTTTAGCAAAGGGGAAACCTTCTCAGCTCATAATCCCTGGTAGAAACCCAGACCCTGCCAATTCTACTTACACACCCTCACTCATGTTTGAGAGCCGCACAGCTACCCGAGCTGTGCATGGAGGCCTGGGTTTACCACCTAATAACTGGAATATCCGCATTCACTCTAAATCTCAGTTAGTTTATACAGGAAGAGCCTCTGCCTCTTTTCATGATTGCTTGATTTTAATATATTTACCACATTTTTTAAAAGTTGGGAAGTAGAGAAAACAAAAGAAGGATGTTTCAGCACATTCAGGCTGCAATAACAAAATGTCATAGACTCGGTAGCTCCTAAGCAAAAGTTTTGGAGACTGGAATTGCAAGGTCAAGGTGCCATGGATTTGGTGTCTGCTCAGGAAAGCTTTCCGGCTCATAGACAGCACTTTGTAACTGTCTTTACAAGGTGTAAGGGATGAATTACCTTGCTGAGGTCTTTCATGAGGGCACCAATCTTATTCATGAGGGTTCCACCCATATGACCTAATCACCTCCCACAGGTACCACCTCCTAAAACCATCTTTTTTTTTTTTTTTTTTTTTTGGCACCAGGGACTGAACTCAGGGGCACTCGACCACTGAGCCACATCCCCAGCCCTATTTTTGTGTTTTTTTATGTAGAGACAGGGTCTCACTTGGGAGAGAGAGCTGGCCTGAGGGCTTCCGCAGTACATAATACAACTATATCAGGTTTTTCAATCATGAGGTTTTTGGCCGTCATAGTTCCATAATGTAACAATAGCCACATTCCTGTAAATAGCAGCAAGGTGCTAATGGAATAGTCACACCCTGTGCACCCTGTAGCGCTTGGAGGACAAAGGGCCTCTTAGCATATATAAAGAGGGACCTGAGCTCAATAAGGGAGTCTGGGGTGTCTGGAAGAGTCTCTGAAGTCTCCGGCCTTGTTGTGTGTGTGTGTGTGATTTTTCATCCGCGGCTCCCTCGCCTGACTCGGTTTCCCTTTGTGCTGGCGCGGGCGCTGGCACTCACTGAGTTGCTTAGCACCTCGCTGTTGCTGAGGCTGGCTTTGAACTCGAGATTCTCCTGTCTCAGCCTCCCTAAGTGCTGGAATTACAGGCGTGAGCCACCGCGCCCGGCTTAAAACCATCCTTTTATAGACTTCCATATGTGAATTTGGGGGGGAGGGGGATAAGCGTTCAGATCACAGCATCATTCTAATGAATCTTTTACAGAATTGTCTTCCAGAGGTTTGTGTGTTCATTTCCTATTGCTGTTATAACAAACTAACATAGATTTAGTGCCTTCAAACAACTCACGTTTATTATTTTATAGTTCTGGAGGTCAGACGTTTAAAACCAGCCAGGTGTCCAAAACCAGTGGTGGTATACACCTGCAATCCCAATGGCTTGGAGGCTGAGGCAGGAGGTCTGCAAGTTCAAAGCCAGCCGCAGCAAAAAGTGAGGCACTGAGCAACTCAGTGAGATCCTGCCTCTAAATAAAATACAAAATAGGACTGGGCATGTGGCTCAGTGGTCAAGTGCCCTGAGTTCAATCCCTGGTATCATCCAGCAACCCCCTCCCGCTCCCGCAAAAAAAAAGAAGTCCAAAACCAGTCTCTCTGGGCTGAAGTTAAGGGGTTGCCAGGCCAGATCCTTCTGGGGGGTCTGAAAGGAGAAACCATTGCCTTGTCTATTCCAGCTTCTAGAGGCTTCCTGCTTTCCTTGGCTTATGGCCTCTTCTTCTGTCTTCAAAACTAGCAGTGTATGAGCTAGGATTGTGGCTCGGTGGTAGAGCGCTTGCCTACCATGTGTGAGGCACTGGGTTTGATTCTCAGCATCGCATGTAAATAAATAAATAAAATAAAAGTCCATCAACAACTAAAAAATATTCAAAATGAAGCCAGGCGCGGTGGTGCACGCCTGTAATCCCAGCACTTGGGGAGGCTGAGACAGGAGAATTGCGAGTTCAAAGCCAGCCTCAGCAACGGCGAGACGCTAAGCAACTCAGTGAGACCCTGTCTCTACATAAAACCCAAAATAGTGCTGGGGATGTGCCTCAGTGGTCGAGTGCCCCTGAGTTCAATCCCTGGCACCAAAAAAAATAATTCAAAATGAAACATAACAAAAAACTATCAGTATAGCCTCTTCTAAGCCGCTCTCACGGGTGCTCCCCCTCTACTCTCTTATCTCTGCTGCTGTCATTACACTGTCTTTGCTCACTCTGACCCTCTTAGAAGGATCCTGTCTTATTTTTTAATTTTTATTTATTTATTTTTGGTACTCTTACGGGGCTAGGTTGAGCTGGGGCAGCCACTGCAATCCTTGGGTGCTGGTTCTTGTGACTCTGCTGGAAATAATTTGAGTGAAACACAGAGCAGTAAGAAAAACTTTAATAGAGTGGGAAGTGAGGGTAAGGCAAGCATAGGGACTGCACAGACTTCCTCAAAGAGAGGGTGGTCAGGCTGGAGTGTTTAAGGAAACTGAGTCCGTTGTTCTTGCCTCAATTTCCCTGTTCCTCCTTAACTGGCTTATTTCCCTTTGGATAGCCATCAGCCAGCTTTCTTTGTGAGGGTCTCGTATTCTGGTCGACAGGGTGGTTGTGACATAGTTTTGGCAATGAGGGAGGGTTGGTTGCAAGAGACAGTGATGGCATTTTTCTGGAAATCATAGTGCCCCTTGAGGGGTTATGATTAGCTGTAGCTGGGAGCAGGGTATCTTGAGATACCAGATCCCACTTCTCTGATGCTTATCTGTTTTAGTTAGGGTCCCCAGGATTTTAAATAATAATTCTCTCAAGGGATTTTATTTGTCTACAGATTGAGGAAAGTTAGGCATTGCCTATCTCATTCCCAGATGCTTGCCTATTTAGGTAAGGTTCTCCACAGTTTCAGTTTTGTGACTCTTAAATTTTTCTTAGTGTGTAAGCCTGATGTCTGTCCTTCATTGTCCTTTCCATCTACCCTTCTATTCATGACTAACTAACCTAACAGCACCAGGGATTGAACCCAGGGTGCTTAATCATCAAGCCACATTCCTAGCACTTTTTAAATTTTGAGATGATCTCACTAAATTGCTGAGGGCTTTGCTGAATTACTGAGGCTGGCTTTGAACATGTGTTCCTCCTACCTCAGTGTCCTGAGGCTGGGATTATAGGAGTGCACCATTGAGCCTGACGAGGATGCTTTTAAATTAAATTAAATTTTTTGGTACTGGGGATTGAATCCAGGGGTGCATAACCACTGAGCCACATCCTCAGCTCTTTTTAGTATTTTATTTGGAGACAGGGCCTCTCTAAATTGCTGAGGCTGGGGGCTGCGATTGTAGCTCAGCAGTAGAGCACTTGCCTCGCATGCGTGAGGCCCTGGGTTCGATCCTCTGCACCACAGACTAAGCAATAAAATAAAGACATTGTGTCCGTCAACAACTAAAAAAATATTAAAAAAAAAAAATAAATTGCTGAGGCTGGCCTTGAACTTGCCATGCTCCTGCCTCAGCATTCCAAGCTGTTGGGATTACAGGCATGTGCCACCATGTCCAGCTACATTTTTATTTTTATTTTTTGAGAGATGAAGTCTCACTATGTTGCCCAAACTGCCCGTAAACTTCTGGTCTCCTGCCTTGGCCTCATGAGCAGTTGGGACCATAGGCATCCACACCTGACTCTCATGAGGAGCTTTGTGATCACATTAGGCCCCTGGATAACCCAGGATAATCTCCCTTGTCCAAATCCTCAACATCAGTATGATCCCACTTAAATATGAAATCTAAAATAGTCATAATCAGCGGCCCGTGGTAGTGCTCATATCTGTAATCTCAGCCAGTCAGGAAACTGAGGTAGGAGAATCACAAATTGGAGGCTAGCCCTGGGCGACATGGTGAGACCCAGCCTAAAAAAAAAAAAAGTCATAAAAGCAGAGAGTAAGTAGAATGATGGTTTCTGGGAGAAGGGTGGTGGTGGGAGCACAGGCAAAAGGAAATAAGAAGTTACTGGTTAAAGGGCACAAGTTTCAGTTATGTTATGCAGGATGAATAAGTCCTGCAAATCTATAGATCTACAATGTAGCATTGTGTCTATAGCTAACAATACTGTACTGCATGCTTAAAATAGTTGAGTTGGTAGATCTAATGTGTTCTTACAACAAACAAAAAAGTAGGGTGGGGGAGATAACTGTAGGAGGGGATAGGCATCTTTTTTTTTTTTTGGTACTGGGGACTGAACTCAGGGGCACTAAGCCACTAAGCCACACCACATGCTATTTTGTGTTTTATGTAGAGACAAGGTCTCACTGAGTTGCTTAGTGCCTCACTGTTGCTGAGGCTGGCTTTGAACTCACAATTCTCCTGTCTCAGCCTCCCAAAGTGCTGGGATTACAGGTGTGCGCCATAGCACCCGGCTAGGACAAGCATCTTTATGACCTTTCTTTATGGTCTTGTTGGTAACAGTATTTTCTTTTTTTCTTTTTCTTTTTTTTAGTTGTCAATGGACCTTTATTTTATTTACATGTGGTGCTGAGAATCGAACCCAGTGCCTCATGCATGCGAGGCAAGCGCTGTACCACTGAGCCACAACCCCAGCCCGGTAACAGTATTTTCAAGGATGTTTACTTATCAGCAAACTCCTTGAGATGAATATGTTACATATATACAGGTTTGGTTTTTTCCTTAACATTAACATGGTAACAGAAAGATTTCCCCACAGGAAGTCTTTGTAACCATCTTTCTTCAAGGCTGCATAAGGGGGTTCCACTTCAGATTGCTCAAGCTAGAAACCATACTCTTGACACTGCTGCCCTGCATTTTCCTGCGGCTGGCATCCCCCATATTTAGGACTACTGCCTTACTGTAGATTCCCAGCAGCAGGTCAGAAGGGGAGAACAGGTTTATGATTCTTTTTTTTTTTTTTGTACTGGAGAATGAACTCAGGGGCACTCGACCACTGAACCACATCCCCAGCCCTATTTTGTGTGTTATGTAGAGATAGGGTCTCACTGAGTTGCTTAGCGCCTCGCCATTGCTGAGGCTGGCTTTGAACTCGTGATTCTCCTGTCTCAGCCTCCCTAAGTGCTGGGATTACAGGCTTGAGACACCACGCCCGGCTTAGGTTTATGATTCCTACATACTTATTACATACTGCCTAGCTGCCTTCCAGAAGGATTCTATCCATTTACACAGCCTCTCCTGAAGAACATCATTTGACTTTCTTAAAAATAAAAGGTCTTCTTTTCTAAATAATAAAAGTATTATATCCTCATTAAAGAATATTTGGAAAATATAAAAAGATCCGGGGGGGTGGTGGTGGTGGTGATGGTGGCTGGGGATATAGCTCACTTGGTAGAGTGCCTGCCTCACATGTACAAGGCCTTGGGTTCAATCCTCAGCATCACACACACACACAAAAGGGGGGTGGTGGTAGTGCTGGGTGTATAGTTCAATGGTCAAGTGCCCCTGGGTTCAATCCCAGGTACCAAAAAAATAAATAAAGGGAGTACTTCTTCTGAGTTAAAAAAAACAAAAACAAAAAAGAGCCAAAGGGGAAGAATCTTTTATAATCTCATAAAATGAAACACCATCTAATTATAATCTTGTAAATACTTCATTAATACAAAATGCATTTTTTTCCAATACTTACCTGTGTGCATGTATATAAAACTCTTAGAAAACATGGATATGATGTTAGAACTTTTTTAGATTCAAGATACCTCATGTTTTTAGATATGCAAGAGAAAAGTAAAATTTCTTTTTCCCACAGTACTGGGTATCAAAAGCAGGACCTTGTGCATGCTAAGCAAGCACTCTACCAACTGAGCTACACCCCAAACCCTTTTTTGTATTTTTTATTTTGTGACAGGGTCTTGCCAGGTTGCTGAGGTTGGCCTTGAAGTTGAGATTTTCCTCCCTCAGCCTCCTGACTTGCTGGGATTATAGGATTGCACCACAGTGCTTATGAATATTTTATTGTGCTTGTCTTGGGATGGTTTCCATCCTGTTTACTCTATGGATGACTACCTTTCATGTTACTCAGAATCTGGAAGGCTGGTGGATCCTTCCTTCCCTGGGTGATGAATGTCAGGGTCCAATGTGGTGACCACAAGTCCTGACTCCCCTACTTAATCTGAAGTCTGAGGAGTTCACTGAAAATTAGTTAAAGAGGTTAGATTTCATGACAATTCAGCTTTATAAGGCAAATAATTGATGCTGCTTATAAACAAAATATTTTCCTCTTTAAAAAGTAGATTATGAGCTGGGCGCGGTGGCTCAAGCCTGTAATTCTAGCACTTAGGGAGGCTGAGACAGGAGAATCGCGAGTTCAAAGCCAGCCTCAGCAATGGCGAGGCGCTAAGCAACTCAGTGAGACCCTGTCTCTACATAAAATACAAAATAGGGCTGGGGATGTGGCTCAGTGGTAGAGTGCCCCTGAGTTCAATCCTCGGTACCAAAAAAAAAAAAAAAAAGTAGATTATGGCTGGGAGTGGTGTCCCAGGCCTGTAATCCCAGCAACAGAGGAGGCAGAGGCAGGAGGATTGCACATTCAAAGCCAGCATCAGCAATTTAGCAAGGCGCTAAGATACTTAGCAAGACCCTGTCTCAAAATAGAAAATAAAGAGCTGGGGATGTTGCTCAGTTGTTAGGCGCCCCTACGGTTCAATCCCCAGTATTGCAACAAGAACCCCTCTCTCCCCCAAATGTATTTTTTTCTGGATGTTGTACATTGTTCCATTTGAAGGGAGGTTAGGGCCTGTAAGAAAACCCAAGCCAAACTAGACAAGGCAAAAAAGGTTATCTATTGGTTTAGAGAGCTGGAAAGTACAAGACTCAGATGTGGCTAGATCCAGGAGCAAGATATGCACATGATCTGATCTCTGCCTCTTTTAAAGACTGGTTCTATTTTTAAGGAAAATCTTTATTTCATCAGCCCCAGGAACTCTCATCCAGTCTCACTGGTTCCTCCCTGTAGCTAGGGCAGTGTGGAGCTCTGGTTGGTCAGGCCCCACCACATGGCCAAGGGCCCTGGAGTGATCTCCATCAAAGCTTGTGGACTGGGAAGGTGAATTAGGATCAACACCCCCGCATGACCCCAACAAACAAAAACAAAAACACTGCGGGTAGGACTGACCTGTCCCCACAAACGTTCTTCTCCCACTCACAGCCACCCAAGAGTCCTCCTCAGGGATTCATTGCAGCTGGGTCAAGCTGAAGCTGGGTTATTAAAATGACACAGGCAAACCCAAGCACAGGGAAGAGAAGAGCCATTCAAGAAATGGCCTCAAAGCCACGTTCCCCTCTCCTAGGGCTGCTCCTTCCTCTGCTCTGTGCAATGCTCTCCTGTTAAAAGTAACAGGCCAACAGGGATACTAGACTCAGGCCTGCCAGAGTGAAGCTCCGGGACTTTTCCCTATACGCTCACTTCGGGTTTCTTAGTTTGAACTTTCGAGAGAGGACCTGATTGGCTCAGCGTGGGTCGCGTGCCCACTCCCAGCCCAATCAGCTGTGGCAAACCGAGTGGAGGGCGGGCTGAGGGCGTGGTGGTGATGACAAATCTGGTATAAATTGCTACTTGTTCCCTTCTCCCTCCCGACTGTTGCTGGGGTGGGTGTCAGGGTTAGGGTTGTGAATCACGTTCTACTGCGATTAGATTCCAACCCAAACCCGAGGGCTTCCAGGTCCCCAGTTGATCTCTTTTACTATCAATTGAGTAAGCACTTTAGCCGTCCCATTTTTAAATTATGCCAACACTCTGAAGTTGAGAGGTCAGAGTTTTTCCCAGGGTCACACAGCCAGAGTGTCTCAGAAGGCATCCGGTGATTAATCCTAAAATAGCACCACAGCAGCTGAGATTAGGGGAGGCCTGGAGAATCCTCCAGATTGAGGGATTTTTTTTTTTTTTTTGGTACCAGGGATTGAACTCAGGGGCACTCAACCACTGAGCCACATCCCCAGCCCTATTTTGTGTTTTATGTAGAGACAGGGTCTCACTGAGTTGCTTAGCGCCTCGCTGTTGCTGAGGCTGGCTTTGAACTCAGGATTCTCCTGTCTCAGCCTCCCTAAGTGCTGGGATTACAAGCGTGAGCCACCGCGCCCCGCTTCAGATTGAGATTGAGGGATCTTGAAGCAGTTTTGAGGTGATGCTGGAAGGGCAAAAAGATTGCTCTCCCAGCCTCACAACTGGGCAGCACTGGTGGTGGCGGTGGCAACGTTAGGGGTGGGGCCTCCTTTTTCTTGTCCTGATCTCCCTCCCTCAGGTCCTGTCCTCCAACTCTTGGTCTACTGCACTCTTGGGTGACTCAGCAGCTTTCCCTGCCTTCCAGTCTCTGGGAGTGGCTGGGCCTTTGTGTGCTGGAGTATGCACCCTCAGGGTGGGAAGCAGGAAGTCCCCAGAGAAGGGGCAATTCATGGGCCTGGGAGGCAAACCATCTATTTTTTTCTCCCTAGGATCTATTTTTGCTTTAAAAAAATTTTTTTTGGGTGCTGGTGATCAAACCCAGGGCTCCACTTGCTGCATACACTCCCAGCCAATTTGGAAGGGCCTTTCCTCATATTATCTGTAACACACCACACTCTGATTCTGAGCACACATTTTCCCCTTTCCCCCTCCCCCAGGGCCTTGGACACCCCTTACCTCCACCCCTTATCAGTTCTCTTTTTTCCATTGGAGCACCATTCCCTGCTCTCATACTGGGATTGAGCCCAAGGTCCCTCTATCACTTAGTCACATCCTCAGCCCTTAACACCATTTCTAACTCCATTGGTCACTTTCTCATTTCATCTGGCACGTCTATCCAGAAGCCTACCCAGTGCCTACTGCTTTAGCCACAGCTGGCTGTGAGCAAGTGTCCTGATTCTGGAACCTGGTATCTACTCCACAGGGCCTTAAGTGCGTCCTTGGACCAAGGCCAAGGGGTGTGCAGAATCTTCATTCATCCTAGAATTCATTAATCCTCTAACCCTGTTTCAGGTGGTCTGGCGCTGGACAATGGGGACACACAGTGATGAACCAGGCCACTAGCTTGGGCCTAACAGGGAGAAAATGATGGTTTACTCTACACAGGAGGGCAGATCCTGCCGGGACAGGGTTACCTGAGAGGTTCCCTGCTGGCCTGCGGAACCGGCGTGACCTTATCGCATAGTGAAGTATAATAATTTGCAGGGCAAACTCCGCGCACTGGGGAGTTTTCTTCGCTGTTTACAAACTGATGCGCGCGGGCGGGTCTGAGGCTCCAGAAACATTGTGTCCAGAGCCTAGAGTTCAGAGCAACAGGGGCCACCAGCTCAATACTGCACCGCCTCGGGGGCCCAGTGTTCCGGATGGACGCGGACTGACCTTAGAGGTTCGGAGCCTGATTTAACACTCGCCCGGATTTTCCTACCGGAGCACGGAGACCACCTAGTCCACCCAGGAGCGGACCTGGTCCACAGCCAGCCGCCCCATCAATTCCGGTAAGGGGGTCTCCAGCCCCAAGGCCGAATAGGAGGCACCGGAACCCGGCGCCTCTACAGTGCCGGGACCCCCAGGGCACAGCTCAGCTAACCGGAAGACCTCCCTCCCCTTCCCAAATGCTTCCACCCCGCCCGTGGTGCCGGCAATGACCCGCGTGTCCCTGCGCACGCACACACCGCGCGCACGTCAGTCTCACGCTTCTCGGTCGCACCGTGCCCGGGCGCACGCAAGCCCTTCCTCGCGCCCGCACACGCCTGCAGGCTCGCGCGTCCGCTGCGGGCACACAGCGAACCAGAAGGGTAAGAGCCCGGCTAGCGGGAGGGAAGGTACCCAGGCCCCACCAGGGCGCTGCCCGGGGCGTGGCCTAGGGCGGAGCTCGCCTGGCTGGGCGCGCAGGGCGGGGGCGGGTCCGCGCCGCCGCTGTCCATGCGGTCCCGCCCTCGGCCCCGCCACTTGCTCCCCTCGGTTCCTTCGCGCTGCAGCCCGGGTCGTATCCGCCACCGTTCTCGCAGCTCCCGCCGCCACCGTCTCCGAGGTAGGCGCAGCGGAAAAGGGCCTGGGCTCTGCCTGCGCCCCGGGTCGCGGGCCGGGCTCCTGGGGAGCTGAGAGGAGGGCGATGGCTGGAGGAGCGGACGAGGGCGAAGGGCCTAGGAGCACGGTCCGGGGAAGAGAGCAGGGACGGCCGGCGCGGGCCTGGCTGGTCAGCAGCAGGCAGAGAAACCCTGGCAGGTGGACCCCAAGAGGGTCCTGGCCGGGGAATGCGAGGACGAGGGTCCAGAGGCGCCAGCGGCTGGGAGCGAAAGGCCAGCTCGACTTGCGTGCGAAGGGCATGGGCCACCGCGTGGAGGCCCGGCCGGCCGCGGGTCTAGGTGACCTTCCTCGGCCTGCGCCCTCTGGCCCTCGATCTTGCTGTCAGCGTCGGTCCGGTAGGGACCCTCTCGACTCTCACGCTTGTTGGTCCAGGACCCTGGGCCTGTGTGGGCCAAGCTACAGCCTCAGGGTGAACTCCTATGACGTCCGTGCCCCGGAGCCCCCGGCCCTACACGCTCTGGTCGGCCCACACCCGAAGAAGCTGGCGCTTGGCAGTTCCAGCGCATGCCAGCGCCTTTCCGGGCGGAATGGAGAGTCGACTTAGGCCTCAGAGGCCGGGACTCGGGCCTGGGCAGGAGGTTTGGCCTCGGAAAAGGGGAGCTCCAGAAAGCAATGTGGCCTCCTTGTCCTCAGAAGTGATTCCTGATTCGGTGGCTCATTCATTCGGCAAATGCGACTGTGCATTTAGGAAAACTGGTTCTGAACCTGATTTCAGGTTTGAGGCCCACAGCTAGTGATTTGTCCAAGGTCATAGAGCTGGGAAGTAACCAAACCTCAGTTTTTTCATCTGTAGAATGGGAGCAGTTGTACCTCTCCTTCTTGGGTTCTGGGGAAGAATAAAATGATTTGATACCTTCAGGACAGTGCCTGGTGTGCACAAGGCCTCCACAGAAACCTTGACATTTACCCTTGAGACTTTTGAAGAGGATCTAGCCCATCCCCCATAGGCCATTTCGCTCCATGTGGTGTTCTGAAAGGGATTCAATAAGTGTAACTCCTGTTATTTTAAACATTATTGCTGTATTACTATCAAGAATTTGTATACAAGTATCCAGTAACTTTCAGGATAATTCATGAAAAATCCGGTTCCGTTTACAAATGACAAGGTCAGACTGGAGCAGTAAGTTTGCATATGCAGGCCTTGGATGCGGTAGCAGACAGATTGTACCTAGGCCTGTCTCACCTGAAGTCTCCTTGATCAGCCTCCCTTCACCAGGAGAGACAGGAGAAAGTGCTCTTCTTTTGCCTAAATATTATGCTGTTGCAAAGGCCATGGCAAACTACCAGGGCCAGCTTTCTTTCTTTCCATCCCAGCTCTGGACTGACAGTTCCTAGAGGGTCAGATTTAGGCTCTGTGGGAGTAAATGCACTTTTTGTACCCACCTTTATCGACAGTTGGTTTTACTATTCTAGCACATGGCACATAGTATTAAGTATTCTTGGAATTATTGAATGGGCATATGTAGGGGCTGAAGACCCAAGTCATAGTCCCTTAATCCTGGCCATCATTTTGGTGAACATAGACATCTCACTTACAGAAAATAGTCTTGCCTAGCAGAGAGTCACAAATATATGAAGAGCTATAGTGGTATGTATGCCCTAGAGCATTTTTTTTTGTACCGGAGATTGAACTCAGGGGTACTGGACCGCTGAGCCACATCCCCAGCCCTATTTTGTGTTTTATGTAGAGACAGGGTCTCACTGAATTGCTTAGCGCCTCACCATTGCTGAAGCTGGCTTTGAACTCGCGATTCTCCTGTCTCAGCCTCCCTAAGTGCTGCGATTACAAGCATGAGCCACCGCGCATCTGGCTACGCCCTAGAGCATATTGTGGGTGGCAAAACTTTTCTGACTTGGAATAACTGCTTTAAACACTTGGTCTTCATTCCTTGACTTCCCAAGTCCCATGGAAACTTGTTGAACTGATGTTTCTGGGCTTGAAGTAGGGTGACATGGGTGAGTAGGATTCTATCCAAAGCTATGGGCCTGGTGCCCCTTCCTTCCCTGATGGTGGGTGGGTTGATGTCTTCTGACCAACTTGTCTAGAGTAACATACCTGGCCCAGGGAAGTGACTGCTCACAATTGATTACTCTATTTCTGCCAGTCTAGAAGTTGGGCTATAGGCAGGCACTGTTGGCAGCACAGACAGCTGGGACTCAGGGAGACTGTACAGTGAGGAAGTGCCTTGGGCCTCTGGTCCTGCTGGATACTAAGCACACTGTGGACTCTGAACTCTAGGCTGGTGGTGATAAGGAGCATCATCCTCCACCTTTGCCAGCAAGATGCTCCTGAGGCACTGGAGTTCACTTTGCCTATGATAGAATTCCCTGTAGTGTGATGTTTTTGGTGGTAGTGACCGAGAGGCACATGTGTGGCTGAGAACTGGCCCAAGCCAGGAGACAGCCTCTCAGGGTTCCCCAAGGGTCTATAGTCTTTGGTCTTGGGATCCCCCAGCCTCCTGTGGATCCACTAAGAATCAGCAGGAGGATTTTCAGCTGGGTCTGTGCACATTTCTTTATTTTACTGCTTATTCACAGAGGGCAGGGGGAGGGGGAATCTATGCTCTTTACCCACAACTGGGCTGGAAAGAGACCCAGAGAGCAACTCTGGTCCAAAATGAACCATAGAGTCTAATAAAGGCTAAGTCACTTTCTTGTGCCTCATTTTCTCTGCTGCAAAAGCACAATTGTCATTGTTACTTTGTTGAGAGTCTGCTCAGTGCCTTCCTGGGGGCTGGATGTATGTTCTGTGACATTGAGTCCACTTCCTTACAAACCCTGGAAGAGAGGTTCTGTTGTTTCCATTTCACTGGTCAGGAGGCTTGGGCACAGTAAGTGTCACACAGGTGGGCAGGGTGGTGTAGGGATTTGGGCTTGCCCTGGTAGTCCATGCTTGTGTTCTCACTGCTTCAGGGGCCATTTCAAAGAGCTAATAGGCATGAATGCCTTTTGAAAATTAGAAATTGCTGTTCAGATGGGAGATGTTATTCTTTCACAGCAATCAGAGTGAGCTTGTGCATGGGTGAGTGTAGGCCAGCCAGCAGTGGAGGGTGGTCAGGTCACCCTTGTTTGTGGCAATGACAGTGGTACTGGTGACTATTTAGAAGGGTCAGTGTTCTCTGGGATGAGGTGGGAGGCTTTCTTCCAGGACCTGGCCAGACATATTCAGCTAAACAATGCCTCTTTATTGACAGGGAGAACTCTGGACCCTGTGGTTCAGGGTGACTTTTTGGCAACATGCTCAGCAGCCATTGTTATAAGAAGAAATTTACAAAATGTAACTTGTAATAAAACACTAGCAGTGTTTGTTGCATGCTTAATGTGGATGAGCTGTGGTAGTGAGTGCTTTATATTAATGAACTAATGTATTTCTCAGTGATGCTGAACGAGGTGCTCTTTCACCATATTAGAGCTGAAGAAGAGTGAGGTGCAGAGGTGGTGACTTGCCCAAGGTCACACGCCTAGAAAGTCGTGGAGTAGGATTGGTACTCATGTCTTTTTGACTCCTGAGGCTACCTGTCCCAAATGCAGTCTGTATAATACTAATAGGTCCAAGCCAGGCAGCAGGGCTCCCGAGAAGTGAGGTGCCTGGACCCTGGACCCTGGACCCTGCTGTGTTGGCTGCCAGCCCAGGCCTTCTTCCCTTAATGGGTGGGTGGTGGCAGCTGCCCCCCCCCCCTCCAGGCAGCTACATTCTCCTGTGTCTCCTGGAAGGCTAAACTAGTCGTGGTGGCCTAGCTTCCAGGGTGTTTTAAAATAGAAGCAACGCCTGGAAAGCTGGGCTGCCCTCTGCGACTGTTGTGGAGTGGGGGGAGGGCAGCTGCTTTGAAAACACAAACCTTCTACCAAAGCACAGAGCCTTGGCTTTGCCAGTATCTGGAAGCAGGGACTGGGCTGCCTCTTCCTGGAGAGAGAATGCCGTATGTGGGGGTTGGGGGAGGCTCCTGAGTATGATCTGACCCCCACATGCTGGCTTTCAGAACTGGCCTCTGGGCTTACCTTATGCTGGGAAGTTGTTTTTCCTGCACCCAGGGTTGGGGCAAAGTGTTGTTGCTCTAATCTAACCCCAGTTGGTCTGACGCCCCTTCTGTAGGCTCTTTGCCCCGGCATGGCCAAAGTCTTTTCCACAGTTATGTCTTCCTGAGGGGATTCCTGGGATGATGATGTTGATTTCAATTGCCGTGTGGGTCAGTGTCTTAGAAGGCATCAGAGGCACACTTCCACATGGTGATCTGAGAGAGTTTAACGAGGGGATCATTTGCAGATAGGTGGGTAAGGTGTAGGGTACCCACAAGGGGGGTACCCCTGGGTCTGTTAACCTGAGGCCTTCAGTGGGAGGGGACAGTTAGGGAAACTGGGAGGGAGCTGGAGCTTGGGAGGGGCCTTTCTGTCAGGGGCTCTGTTTTTGGGTAGAAGAAAGCAGTTCCTGTTTACCTGAGGCCTGGAGGGGAGGTAACCTGGGGGACAAGTACCTGATCCCACTCTTTCCTGAACTCCCATCTTCTGCATGTGCTTTACATTTGCTGAACCCAACGATAAACCTGTTGGTAACAGTCCACAGTGATCTGGGCACAGAGCAGTATGGGAGGGAGAAAAGCATATCTGGAGGATCCAGTAGAATTGATTATGTCACTACTGTCGAGTGTTCTTGTGCCAGACACTCCTAAGGGTTCTATTTCATTTATTCCTGTAACACTTCCCTTCAGTAGACTTCATTGTTAGCCCTCATTTTATAGATGAGCAACATGAGTGTAAGTGGCTTGTTCAAGGTCATATAGCCCGTAAGAGTTTAATGAAGGGATTCATTAACAAAGATGTGGGCAGGGTGTAGGGTACCTGATAGGGGTGTGGTCCTGGGTTTGTTAATACTTTGGCCATCCTCTGCCAGGTTTGTAGCCCTTCTGTAGTCACTGTGCCCTGTGGATACCTGGATGGGCTGGGAAATGCCATGGCAGGGTAGCTCCTGGTTTGTGGTTCATAGCCCTATCACCCCTTTATCTTTGGAGGGGGTGTCTTAACCTCCTGGGATGTTACCTGTGTTCAAGAGACTTCTCCCAGCTATTACTGGCTGAGTTCTGGGGACTCACAGCCACCCCACTCCCTGCTTCAACCACTTTAGTCATTGTTGGCTCTCTGAGGGCACCAAGGGTCACCTGCCTGAATCCTTGGGGAGGCTCTGCTGAGAAACTGAGCATATATCAAGGTAGGGGTTCTAAGAGGTGCTTGGTGCAGGGAGTTAGTCTGCTCTTCTTTGTGGCATCTGGGGTCATCCCGCCTGTGGACAGCCAAAGGCTGGGGATGGAGAGACGGGGATTTTTGCCTGCTTGCCCTGGGGGCTTCTCATGCACACCAGGAGCTTTGCCCTACTTCTGCCTTTTGGGCAGGGTGGTCAAGCCATTGGTGGTCACCTGGGAGTGGAATCTGCTCCTGTAGCCTGTGTCTGATAACCATCTCAGTGTAGTTTGAATATATTCTCAGTATGGACACCATCTACATAATTTTTCCTTCTGGCATTTCTACTTGCAACAACCTGTTGGAACATGTTTAGCTTTTAAAATTATCAATGTATGCAATTTAAACAATGAAGTAGATCCACACTTTCTCCAAACCACCTTTCCTCTCTAGAAGCAATTGCAAGGCAACCATAATTTATAGGTGGCTTGTATCTTTCACAGGCATTCCCACCACTCACAAATTTGGGAGCGTAGAGCTGTGCACTTAAAAAGATTTTCTCCTCATTACGAGGAATTAGAAATTTTGTGACTTGTTTTTTTCATTCAGTTGTGTCATAGATGGCTGTATCACCATGTATAAATCCACCTCCTTATTTTCAATGATCACGGTTATTCTCCTTATTTTAGCCAGTACAAACTTGCTAAAATTAATTTTGTTCTTTTCTTTCCCTGTTGTTGGACATTTAGGTTGCTTCTGAGTTTTGCGTTACAGGTAATGTGTGTGCATCCTCTTGTGCACACCTTTGGGGGCATTGGATACTACTTGGGTGGGTTCCTAGGAGTGGAATTGCCACTAGGGTTAATTCTGGGTTAGTTACCTAGCAGTTGCCCTCCAAAAAAATGTACCTATTATTCACACCTGGTGTGAACAGGAGTGACTTCCACAACTTCACCAACATTGGGTATCATCATTTACAGTTTTACTAATCGCTGCTTAAATGAGATTCCCAAACAGATGTGTCATCACTCTGCAGTGGCCCCATGAGGCCCATGTGGACTATGCTTGGTTTTGAGACCAGAAGTGGCTGGTTCTCACTTCTGAAGGCGCTTGGTCTCCTCTCCTTGAGTTCAGCCCTCCTTAGGCCTGAATTAGGGCAGGTATAGGAGGGATGCTAGTCCAGTCTCTCCCTCTCCCTACTCAGGGCACTGCAGCTGCCCAGAACAGGGAGCTCCTCTTTCCTGGTTACATTGTAATCTCTTTAGTGCCATTTATTAGATATTAAGTTTCTACCCCTACCACCCTTACAATAATGCTTTTCTTTTTTGTGTCAAGGTCTTGCTTTGTTGTCCAGGCTGGCCTCTAACTCCTGGGCTCATGCAGTCCTCCTGCCTTAGCCTCCCATGTAGCTGGGACTATAAGTGTGTGCCTTCAGGCCTGGTGTACAGTAATACTTAGATGTTTATTGCTCATTCACACGTTGAACATAATTTATAATGAAGACCTATCTCGTGCCAGGCCTTGGAATCATTTATATCTAGCTTTTTTCATAGTTGGAATAAATTTATGCATGATGGTCTTGAGATACTTTGAGTTCAAAGGTGTGGTTTGGGGGTAGGTGTGGGGAGGTGGGGGCATGGTGAGCAGAGCAGTTGTCACTGACATGCAGCTGATGAGTCAGGGAGGATGTGTCCCCCCAAGATGGAGGTTATGTAAGTGTGTTATGCTGAGTGATACACTATCCCTCCCCTCTGGTGCTTCCAGTATGGCTGGATTTACATTCCTTAACTGGAGTGGAGCTTGCATAATTTGTTCAAGGTCAGCCAGGGAAGGGTTGGGTAGGTAGGCTGGCAGGCTGTGGAGGGGAACCAGGGACTATTGTCTCTGGTGTGACTTGCTGGTCCTTCTCAAAGTCATCAGTGACTGCAGGCAAGTCTGCACACCCTGCCCTGCCCATCTCTCTGTTTCCTGCTCGTCTTGGGCATGAAGCTCCCAGGTCTGCCCAGAATCCCTTGCTCAGGCAGAGAACTATGGTCCTGTCTTCCCCAGGCTGCCTTCTGTTTCTCTCTGTGCAGGGCTTGGCTGGCTGGCCTGCATCAGACTGCCGTGATTCCTCCTTGGCCTCTAGAAGCTGGGCTTCTGGAGGCACGTGAGGCAGATGCTGCAAAGACAGCTGTGCATTGGAAAACTGCACAGACAGCAACTGGGAGCAGGTCTGCGTGGAAAAGGAGGGGAGAGGACAAGGCCAGGGTTCAGCCTCCACCCACGCGGGGTTTAAGTGAGACAGCTGAATGCTCCCTTCTCCTCCCTCCAGTCTTAGCCTGAAGAAACAATTGCAGATCATTATTTCTACCATAAAACTGTCTCTGAAGTGGGTTCTGAGAAATGTATAAAAATGCGTGTTTTCTTCGTAGTTGTAAGAAGGCTGAGCTCAGGGAGAGGCAGGGCTGTCCGTCTCAGGGCTTTCCTTAATCCTGTCAAATATATGAAGCAAAAGAGGGGGTGTGGGTGCACAAAACGCAGAAGGGGAAGCTACAGTGGGGTGGTGAGGGTAGCGAAGGGCAAGCTAGCTTTTAGTTCTCAGGTCCAGGGGTGGGTTTGCTCAGCTAGCAGTCCTCCCTGCAAGGTGCTGTGCTGGGGAGCATGCCTATCTGAGGGCACAGAATGGGGGTGGTTTTGCTCCGTTTTTTTTGTGTTTAAGCAGACGGAGAAGGGACGGGACACACTCATGAGAAAACTGGCATCCGGAGTGGTTAACATGGAGTGTCGGCACTTGGGGTTGTGTTTTAGTTAAGTGGCAACTTCATGTACATGCAGCTGGTACCAAATGAAGGAAGTGTTGCGGGACTTCTGGGGAGGGAACCCACAGCCCTGGGAAAGCTGGCTTTCTTTGAGCTCCTAAGGGCCCCTCTTCTGAGCTCTACCATCCCGACCCCCTGTCCTTGGTGGGTAATCTCCTTAGCAACCTCAGGCTTTTGGGCTGATGTTTGCTGTGGGTGGAGTGTTTTTTTGACAGGTGGCTTTGCCTATTGGGTTTTGGGGATTAAGTGATGAGAGAGGGCATTTGGGGAGCATTAAATGATGAGAGTTCTGCTTTTTTCCCTGAGGGAGAGACCAGTCCAGATGCAGAGGCCACTGTGTCTGGCAGGTGGGTCCTGGAGGGTCTCTCCTGTGGGGCCAGGGAATAGTAGAGGGAAGACCCTGGCTGCTGAGGTGCTGAGGGGACTTAGAGGACCCAAAGGTACTACCACTTCCTCTTCCCCAGGCCCATTCACAGAGGGATAACACCAAATAGAGGTACTCTGTCCACTGGCTTGTTAACCCTGGCCGGGATGGGGAATGTTTTGGGTCCTTTGCCAAGATATCTGCAAGTCTGCTTGAGGCTGTATTACCTCAGCTTTTAAGCTAAGGCTGTGTTGTGTTGGCTTCTCCTAGGAGGGGCCAGGCTTATCTGTGCTTAAGGCCCTCTGCCATTAGGCAGGTCGTATGTCTTGAGGACTTGGTAGGTGGTTCCTGATGTGACCCTGGGGTTGATGTCCCTATAGGGTTAGTTGGGAGGAAAGAACAGTGGGAGGAGGGCATTCCTCGGACCTGAAAGAGCCAGTAGGGGCAGCCTGAACTGGATCTCCTCTGTGCTCTGACCCTGATATGGGCTGACCTGCCCAGGGTTCCAGCCTGTTCAGGTGCAAGAAATAACAACAGCAGCAACAAAAATAGGACAGAGTAAGCAGTTCACTGCTCTTCTCTGCTCTGACATGTAAGTGGGCTGGGACAAAATTAGCAAAGCATCTGAAAAAAGTAAAATAGGGCCTGGACCACAATTTCATGATTTAACATTGTGGAGGTTTATAGTCTTTTTTTTTTTTGCAATGTACTCAGTATTTCAGTGGGCTCTCGGCAATGTCTCTGAAGTGAAGGCCTTGGTCAGGAATGCAGCTTCTAGTTGTGATCTTGTTCCCCTAGGATCACTTGAACCCCTCCTCAGTGGGCTCTTGCTCCCCAGGAACATGCCATCAATGTGTTTATTTATGTAATTGCATACATATTATGTGTGATTCAGATGGGGTATATGCAGATTCAGTTTGATAAGTTAGGTATAATGTATTTTAAAAAAAATGAATGGAACCAAAGCCAGGCGCGGTGGCTCAAGCCTGTAATCCCAGCACTTAGGGAGGCTGAGACAGGAGAATCGCGAGTTCAAAGCCAGCCTCAGCAATGGCTAAGCAACTCAGTGAGACCCTGTCTCTACATAAAAACACAAAATAGGGCTAGGGATGTGGCTCAGTGGTGGAGTACTCCTGAGTTCAATCCCTAGTACCAAAAAAAAAAAGAAAAATGAATGGAACCAACCTTCTGGTTAATGAGACTAATATTCTGTAATGATTCTGGGGATAGAGAGGGTGTGGGAGATGGTGCTTTCTTATGACCTCCCTCTGTTCCTAGACAAGGCACACAGTGTACGCTGTCCTGGATTAGGATTTTAATTCTGTGTACATAGATTGTCAAAGCCAAGCCTTCCAGGGAGATAGTGTTGTCCTTCAGGCAAAGATTGAGTTACTCTTTCATTGAACATCAAGGTGCTTGATAAATATTTGTTGACTGACTCCATGATAAGTAACAATCCAAATAGTGCTTTTTTTAAAAAATTGGTCCTGGGGATCAAACTTAGGACCTCACACGTGCTAAGCAGGTGCTCTACCATTGAGCTCCATCCCCAGTCCCCCAAGTAGTACTTGGATAGTTGGTTTTAAAATAAAATCATGCTGGAATGTAATGAAATTTTATTTAAATTAAATTTTTTTTGTATTATGTGATTGGATTTCTTTCCATGTGAGGAAAAAAATTCCACGTGAGGAATTGCCTAACTAGTTAGATCTTATTTTATTCTCTATGATGAATATATCACTCTAAAAGTGGGATCCCCTAAGGACTAGGAATGTAGCTCAGTGGTAGAGCACTTGCCTAGAGTGCTCAAGGCCCCAGGTTCAGTCCCCAGTTTTGTATAAAGTTGGCCCATTCTGGCACGTAGTAGGTACTCAGTTATATTTGTTGGTTGAATAAAATTAGAACCATGTAGAAATACGTCACCATAAAAAACTCCGATTTTTATTCAGTGCATTTAATGCCCTAGCAACCGACATTTTATAAGAAGATATGTTTTATTGGCAAGAGTCCTGCAATCCAGTAAAATAGCTGGCTCATGGGAATGTGTCTTTGATAGAAAATCCATTTAGCCAAAATTTACTGACTCCCACTATGTTCTGGGCCTGTACTCTGTCCTGGGTATACCCAGAAGAAGAGGCTGATCCCCTGTCAACATAGATTTACTGAGTGTCTCAACTCTGGCCCCAAAGTGAAGGACAAGAGAACACATGCTTCCTCTGCCCACACCCGGGAGGATACAGTGCCTGTAGCTCTTAGTGGCGGATAATTTTTATTGGTTGTTAATTGTGTCTAATAATTTTTATTGATGGTAAACTAATTTCCATAATTACCAATGTATTTATTCTGGTGGTTCCTTTATTGCAGCAGAAGATGGCTGTGCCTCCCACATATGCCGATCTTGGCAAATCTGCCAGGGACGTCTTCACCAAGGGCTATGGTAAGTGCTGCTGGGAGGGAGGGGCCTCCCGGCTATAAAACCAGTTGGCGTGTTTGTAGTTTTACCTTAACGGTGTGGGAGACCTGGGTTGGTCCACTACTTTGAACTTCTCTATCTGGAAAAAGAGAGCAGCTTCCTGTGGTTGGTGAAGCAGTTTTGGTTGTGCACCCAGTAGGGACAGCTTGTGGACTGCTGCTAACAAGTGGATGTTCTCATTTTCTCTTGCAAGCAAGGAGCAGCCCTGGATGCTGCTGCAGTGGAGCACGACTTCTAAATATAGCCTGCTGTGCCCACGAGGCCCCAATGACTGTCTCTGCCAGCTGCAGGCACCTTCTTCTCAGTCCTCACTAGGAGTGCGGGTGGAGCCCAGGTGGGCTGTGCCTCTCTGCTGCTGTTCCATGGCTGCTGAGCCCCATGGAGGTGACCAGCAGCAGGGGCTGGGGCCCTCAGCCTTCAGGGCCTCAGTGTTCTTCCTTATAGAAAGCATTTCCAAGCAGCTGTGAAGGAGGTGCTGTCCTCAGCTTAGTTACTCAATCTGTTTATGGTTTTCTTCCTTCTTTAGGCTTTGGCTTAATAAAACTCGACTTGAAAACAAAATCTGAGAATGGATTGGTAAGTTATCCAACTCACATGGAACATGGGTATTTGTTGTTGATTGGCAGATAATTGCCCCATGCCAACTGGCAGAACTAAAAGCTCCTTTGTGGATTGTGGCAGTTTGAGATTGTCATTCATTACATCTCTGTGTGATGGGTGGTCCAGGGAACCATGAGCAAAGGCCCCCAATTTAGCAGCTGTTAATATAGGAAAATGGCAGTGGTTTCACTTGAAGCCTCCCTCCCTGCCTCCTTCCTTCCCTTCTTTCCTTCCTTCCTTCTTATGCTGTGGATCAGACCTAGGGTCTTCAGTGTGCTAGGCACACTCCCAGACCCTTCCTTGTATTTCTTATTTTATTATCAACCTCTGTTTAATGCCATATAATTCTTTTAGAAACAATCTTAGTCCCTTTTAGATTGTGCCTGCAGTCATTATTGGAAGGAAGATTTGAGTTGAATTGCTGCCCTGTCCACTTTAGCCTAGTGTGTCTTCTCTGAATGAGGCAGGAGGTAAGAGGGAAGGAAAGCCTTCTTGGCCAGACGTAAGAGTTAGAGAGGAGTAAGGAATCAGTCTCCTGACAAAGCATTCCCTGTGCAACTTCTTGAGGTAGTGGACTCTTTTACCCCGCTGTGCAATTTAAAGATATAATCGACCTGTGGAATTAACTGTCGCCTGCCCACACTCTGGGTCTCAACCGTTGCATGATGGCCTGAGTAGTACCAAGGACATACAGGGCTGCAGGCAGTGATTCTCCCTCTCTTTTGAAGGAATTTACAAGCTCAGGCTCAGCCAACACAGAGACCACCAAAGTGACAGGCAGCCTGGAAACCAAGTACAGGTGGACTGAATACGGCCTGACGTTTACAGAGAAGTGGAACACTGACAACACACTAGGCACTGAGATCACCGTGGAAGATCAGGTAACAGCTCCTGTGAAGGGACATGGGTTTCATTCATTCACACCTGCTCGCCTGCCCTGTGACTAAACCTGGTGGCACATTTCTTTTTTGTTTAGCTTGCACGTGGACTGAAGCTGACCTTTGATTCATCCTTCTCACCTAACACTGGGTAAGACTCTCATTTCTTCCCTGTGAGGGCTTCCTATGGTTTTATGGGCCCTGGAAGCTTTTTGTGACAAAGGGTTTTGGGAATGGGACTGACGTCACCTAAAAGGCAGCCTCAAAGACATAGAGAGATACAAATTCTCTGGTTTTGATTTGGTTCCAAGATACATCCATATCTATCCATTAATGAGCTGTGCCGTAATGAGTACTCCTTAATTTAGGAATGGTGTTTACCCAAATTCAGGTTTTGGTGCGCCTGTCTTTAACCTTGTACTCATCTGGGGATCTGAGGGTGCCCAGGCTGCTACCCTCTTCCTCCCCACCACAAGGAGCTTCCTTTTTTTTTTTTTTGGTACCAGAGATTGAACATAGGGGCACTTGACCACTGAGCCGCACCCCCAGCCCTGTTTTGTGCTTTATTTAGAGACAGGGTCTCACTGAGTTGCTTAGTGCCTCGCCATTGCTGAGGTTGGCTTTGAACTCATGATTCTTCTGTCTCAGTCTCCCAAAGTGCTAGGATTACAGGCATGTGCCACCGCGCCCCGCTAAGGAGTTTCCTTTTTAATGGAGGATGCAGACTCATATTTAGCAGTGTTTTCTAATAAGATTCTCTACTGTCCTGTACTTCTGGCTGCAGGCTGCAGAACATCTGGTCCAGTAATGCTGTTTCATGTGGGCAAGCCTACTGGTAATATAAGTGGCCAGGGCCACAGGGCAGCAGGTGACATTTGGAAGGAGGGGCTGACTGGTCACTGTTGCCAGTTCATTTGTTGGGTGCCGGGGTCCTTCTCCCATGGAGACCTAGTGGGCTTGACCACAGGGTAGCTCCTGAGGCTGCACTTTCCATGCTGGGCCCTCTGGCTACAAGCTGAATAGGTTTGTTGGTTTTTTTTTTTTTTTTAATTTTTTTAGTTGTTGATGGATCTTTATTTTATTCATTTGTTATTTATATGTGGTGCTGAGGTGCATGCCTCACGCACGCTAGGCAAGCGCTCTGCCACTGAGCTACAGCCCCAGCCTGGTTTGTTGGTTCTTGATGCATCAGGAGACAAGTTAACTTATTAGTATGCTTCAGCTCCTGAGTGCCTGAGTGGCTAAAAGGAACTGTTCTCTCCTAGAATTCTTCCCACTTAGAATGGTAGATCTCCTCAACTGGGGGAAGATTGGGGTTTTTTTTGTTGTTGTTGTTAATTTTTTTTAGTTGTAGATGGACACAATACCTTTATTTTATTTATTTATTTTTATGTGGTGCTGAGGATCAAACCCAGTGCCCCATGCATTCCAGGAAAGCACTCTACCATTGAGCTACAACCCCAACCCCAGGAAGGTTGTTTTTTATACTGATGATGGGATCAAAGGCATGTACTGAATTTACGTTTTTAATGTTTAAGAATTGTAACAAAATACACAAAATGCACCATCTCCACCATCTGTAAGTTCATTGGCGTTATGAATTTCATTTTTTGCCATTCCATGTTATCTTCCTTTTTTCTTTTCCAACAAGTGTTTATTAGAAAGAGCATCTACTAACTCTGGATGGGATGGGGTGACCACAAGCACTGGCTGACAGGGTTCCTGTTCTCTGGAAATAAGTCTTTTTTTTTTTTTTTCATGATAGTAGGGATTGATCCTACCTAGAGACCTTTACCACTGAGCTACATTCCTAGCTTTTAAAATTTTGTTTTATTTTTTAATTAATTAATTAAATATATTTTTTTCTTCTTCCTTTTTTTTTTTTGTACCAGGGATTGAACCCAGGGTGCTTAACAACTGAACCATATCCCCAGTCCCTTTTTTTTTTTTTTTTTAAATTTTGAGACAGGGTCTTGCTGAGTTGCTGAGGCTAGCTTTAAACTTACAATCCTCCTGCTTCAGCCTCCCAAATTGCTGGGATTACAGATGTGTGCCACCTTGCCTGGCTAAAATTTTATTTTGAGCTAGGGTCTCATTAAATTGCCTGGGCTGGCCACAAAATTTGTGATTGTCCTGCCTCAGCTTCCTGAGTTGCTGGGATTACAGATGTGTGCCACCATGCCCTTCTGTTAAGTCTTTTTATACTTAGTTTTGGATGATTGGCCAGGAGCTGGTTAACTCTTGTTCTCCTCTCTGCCATGATTTCTCCTCCAGGAACATTGCCTTTTTGCTGGTCCACTTCCCCCAGGCACCATGCCATCCTATCAGGGAGCAGTCATCCACAGAGGTCCTCTGATAGGGTGAGGGGCTGGAGGACAAGACTACATGCCTGAATTTGCTGTCTGAACTTTGCTTGCTGCTCTGAGATGGCACACTTTGGGTTTTTCCATGACCTTTGGGGAGGTCTCCAGAGACAAGGTTTGCGGCAGGTCTTAGAGACTTCTCTGTAGACCTCCCCAAAGGGAAGTTTATACACACACACAAACTCACATACATATGTATATATTTACTCACTATATTGAGTGATTGACTTGGACCATCTAGGTTTGAGTAAGTACACTCTATGATATTTACTAAATAATGACATTGGTCAGTGAAGCATTTCTCAGGATATGTCCCTGTCATCAATCAAGCATGACTGTAATGATCAGAAGCAGCAAATTAATGTTGTCGCTTATATTGTTAATGGTTATCCCACTGAGGTCTTCTTTCTAATCCATGATTCAGGATCCTATGTTGTGTTAATCCTTTGTCTTTTCTAATCTGGGACATATTCTTCATCTTTCTTTGTCTCTCTTGACATTTTTGAAGAGCAGCCAATTATTTTATAGAATGTCCTTTAATTTGGATTGGCCTGATGTTTCCTCATGATTAAATTTAGGTTATAAACAGGCGCGATGGCACAGATCTGTAATCCCAATGACTCAGGAGGCTTAAGTTGGAGGATTGCAAGTTCAAGGCCAGTCTCAGCAACTTAGCAAGACCCTCAACAATTTAGTGAGACCTTGTCTCAAAATAAAAAAGGGCCCTTGGGTTCAATTGCTGGTACAAAAAAATTCATGTTACACATTTTTGGCAACCATAGAAGTGATGTTATATTGTGTCCTCGGTATATGCTCTCAGGGAGAATATGTCAGTGTGCCTCATTACTGGTGATAATGACTCTGATCACAGCTAAAGTAGTGTTTGCTAGGTCTCTTTACTGTAAACCTATTGTTCTTTCTTTTTGTAATTAGTAGGTATCTTATGGGAAGATATTTTAAGACCGTAAACATTCTGTTTCTCATCATGCTTTGGCACAGATAAAAGCACCCTTTGGTGATTCCTGCCTGTGACACTAAATGGTGATTTTTTTATTCCTATTGTTCCTTCACTTATAATTTGAAATCTATTATAAGAAAGAGCTGTCCCTTGCCCCTCAATTATTTATTCAATTGGTTATTTATATCAGTAACTTATTAGTATGATTCGTGGATATTTATTTTATGGGTTCTAACCCATCATATCTTTTATTTTGTTGCTCACATTGTCTCAGATGTGGCCATAGGGAGGTCCTTCAGGTTGACATCTTGTGTGCTTTTGACAAACTTCTGTTATTTTTTTGAGCTCATCTTTATTTCTGGTTTTAGAAGATGTACTAGGTTTGTCTTGTTTACTTGTTCTTACCTGCTATTAGCTATTTCTTCAAGGAGACCTGGTTTCTTTCTTTTTTATTTTAAGTTTTTGTTGTTGTTGTTGTTTGTAGATGGATACGATACCTTTATTTTATTTATTGATTTTTATGTGGTGCTGAGGATTGAACCCAGTGCCTCATATATGCTAGGCAAATGCTCTACCACTGAGCCACAACTGCAGCCCCTGGTTTCTTATACTGGAGAATGGTGTTTAGAAGATAAGGTTGTGGGAACTATGTGGGGACATTTTCCTACTGGGTATTTGAGAAAAGTTTTAATGACTTTTTTTTGTATCGGGGATTGAACTCAGGGATACTCGACTACTGAGCCACATCCCCAGCCTTATTTTGTATTTTATTTAGAGACAGAGTCTCAGTAAGTTGCTTAGCACCTCCCTGTTGCTGAGGCTGGCTTGGAACTAGCGATTCTCCTGTCTCAGTCTACTGAACTGCTGGGATTGATGACTCTTGATGGAGACTGGAGGTGAACATTGGCTTCCAAAGCCACTGAGGGGTGCTGCTTGGAAAACACCTGGCTACTCAAGATGCTGAGTATAGACCACATCCAGTCCTTAATGCAGATCTCATTAGGGACCAGCACTCATCCTGAGTGTCTGTTACAGATAAAGACTACTTGCTAACCACAAATCAGAGTCAAGGCTCTCTTGGTGCTTGTCAGATTAGCACCACTGCTTAAATTGCTTAAAAAACAACAACAACAAAAACCCAGTGATATTCGAGAAAGGCAAGGCTCCATAGCTGTAGTGCACTGTGCTAGAAAAGGAGAAGCCTGAGCCACTGCTTCAGTCTCGCTCCTTCTCTTGAGAACTCGGACCACTGGCCAGGATCCCATGAGACACTGGGTGCCATGGAAACTAGTGTATGTGGTGCACACACTGGTCAGAAGCTTTGCCATGGGCATTAACACTCTGTGGTTGATAGCAGCTTTTTATCTGATAGTCTTAAGATGCCTTATTTGTACATTTTATGACCTCCTGCTCGTTTGAATGTCAGCCTCTTAACAGCTATGTTGTTATCAATCACTCCGCCCAGGACTTGGGTCTGGGCACCCTGTTCTTCCTGCAAAGAACAGGCAGACCAGAATAAGTGGATTTGGAATTTTTCCCATTGAAAAGTAATTTGTTTGTTACTCCTCTTTAAAATGTACAGAAACAACTTGAACAGAATCGAGGTCCCAAAGTTGCACTGTTACTTCTTTATTTCTTTCCAGTGCTGGGGATTGAACCCAGGTCCTTGTTCATCCTAGGAAGGCACTCTGCCATTGAGCTACATCCTCAGCCCCCTCATTGTCACTTGGGAAGGGTGTTGGCTTTATTTTTAACTGTGATCCCTGAAATTCTGGTCTCATTGAGAACTTGAATTGCTTCAACTTAATTTTTTTTTAATTATGGAAAATCTCAAATACACAAAATTACACAGAAAAGTATACTAAGCTCTAAGCGTTTACTCATCTGCCTTTAAAAATTGCCAACCCATGTCCAGTCATTTTTGATTTAGACAGCCATAAATAACTCCTCTACCCACATATCACTTATGTAAATAACAGCACATAATTTCATATGTAAATATTGTAGTAGGTATCTTTAAATGGTAAGTTTCCTTCTTAAAGAGGTATAACTATAGTCTTATTTTAATTGAAAAATGTTAATCATAATCCCTTTATATTGTCAATACTGGGGATTGAACCCATGGGTGCTATACTACTGAGCTATTATCTCTAATCCTTTTTTTATTTTGGGGGGCACCGGGAATTGAACCCAGGGCCTCTCACATGCTAGGCAAGCACTCAACATCCCCAGCCCAGTCCTTTATATTTTGAGACAGGGTCTTGCTAAGTTGCCGTGGCCTCAACAACTTGTGATCCTCCTGCCTCAGCCTCCTGAGTTGCTGATATTACAGGTGTGTGCCACCACACCCGACTATATTATCAAATCTTTAATCTGTTCAAATTTACGTGATTGTTTTGTGACCTTTTTTAAAAAAATAGAATCAAAAATTGTTCATGTAAAATTGGGAAAATTGTTTAGATGGCTTCTCAGTCTCTTAATTTTCAGATTTTCTTTTTTTCCCTTGTTGCTTATTACAAGGAGATCATTTGTTCTATAGAGTTTATAGTTACATATAGACTGGATTTTACTGTTTGTATCTCTATATCTCTGAGTATCATTGAACATATTAATTCCCCTACCCCCCCACCTTTTTTTTGGTGAATTGATAAGTGTAAAGGCTTTATCACGTTTGGATTCCGTTATGGGGTGCAGGGGCTAAAAATAGAGGTAGTGTTGTGTGCTTCTGCTGATGGTGGGATACACACATAAGCCCTCCATTTGTATGATGTCAGCATTATGCATAAACCTACTTTTATAATTCCTCCTTCATTTATTGCTACAATATTACAATAAAGAGAAAATTCTCATCAACTATTTGGTGACCTTGAGGCATAGTTAGTATGGGAGAGGAATTGATTCCTTTTTTATTTTCAGAGTAACAAGTTGGTTCTCTAGTGTCCAGAGATGTTGATTTTTTGTGTCATTATGAATTCATAGATTTAAACATATTTGATACGTTTTAATCCACTGCCAATATTATTTTTTAAAGAAAATATCTTCATTAGTGCGTGCCATTGTTTTTACCAAAGCCCTTCCTTCAAAGGAAGCGCTATTCATGTGAGCTCTTTAATCCTTTTGCTCCAGCCCCAGGAATGTTTGATAGCCTTGGTAGCTAATGCAGGATCACCTTGTACATTTTCTGCCCAGACTTGTAATTAGACATTACAAGGAGCAGTGGTTCCTCAGAGGAGGGAATGGTTTTTAAAACCCATGGTCTGAATGCTTGGGGTGAAGCTTTCATGTCAATGTGAATGAAGAAAGCTAGAGCTAGACAGGGCTATGCAGTCCTTGGGGGCTCTGAGCAGATCTCATTCTTCCTGTGGTCTCTGCTGAAAATGCAGCTGGCTGGGGGGATGGGTCCATTTTATAGCTGAATACCAGAAACAACCAGATGAACCTAGTTCAGATTCTTTTGATAAATACCATCTCATTCTCCAACATTTGCTTTTGTAAAAGACATGGTGACAATATATTTGCAGATGATATGACCCTTCTTTGGGGTTTCTGGTTCTGGAGGAACAGGCACCAGAGGCACTAAACTGGTCATAGACTCAAATGTGGCACCATTAGCCTGGACCTGGGGTCAGGTGCAGCCAACCAGGACTTCTGGCCCCCATGACTGCTGGGCCGCAGCTTCCACATCAGCATCCAGTTCTCTGAATTGTATATGTGGCGGGAGTCTCACAAATATGACATTGAAAGTCATCTTACCTTTGTATTGACTTAGAAGGGATGTAGTATTTGTTTTTATACTTACTGAACGATCTGCAAAGAAGATAACCATCTCCTTAAAACTGCTGCTTAGGTAGCTGCCTTCTTGACAGATATATCTTTTCCACAGGTTTGGAAGATAGCAAAGATGCATCTGCTTCATAATTACATGGTAGTGTGCTGCCTAATAAATGCCTGTGTAGGCTGCTCCATTAAGCCTTAGGAGAGGAGAGCAGAGGAAGATTACTGAGCGCTTACTTTTCAGGTCCCTCTGCTGGCTCTCACTTTGTTACTGTGCCTCTGCAGACTGGAGTCCAGTTGAAGAGAGGCTGCATCCTGCCCACTGTGACCCAGTAGTTGCTTTCCAAGGACCCGAGGCCCTGACTTCTTCTCCACCCTCTCTGCCCCATTTAAACTGGGATTAAAAAAATTTGCATTTCTCAGCATGATGATACCAAAGTGAGTTAGCTTCTGATTGTAATATAATTTCTTTTTCTTCAGGAAAAAAAATGCTAAAATCAAGACAGGGTACAAGTGGGAGCACATCAACCTGGGCTGCGATGTGGACTTTGACATTGCTGGGCCTTCAATCCGGGGCGCTCTGGTGCTGGGTTATGAGGGCTGGCTGGCTGGCTACCAGATGAATTTTGAGACCGCAAAGTCCCGAGTGACCCAGAGCAACTTTGCAGTTGGCTACAAGACTGATGAATTCCAGCTTCACACTAATGTGTAAGTGTGCATATTGCATGGTTTGAATATGTATCATGGGGTGGGAGGTGTGATTTTCATTTTTTTTTTTTCCTAAGTGCAGTTTTTTGGGGAGGGGGCAGTACTGGGAGTTGAACCAGGGATGCTTAACCACTGAGCCACATCCTCGGCCCATTTTATATTTTATTTAGAGACAGGGCCTTGCTAAGTTGCTTACCTAGTTAAGTTGCTGAGGCTGACTTTGAACTCATAATCCTCCTGCCTCAGTCTCCCGAACTCCTGGGATTACAGGTGTGTACCACTGCGCCTGGCCTAAGTGCATTTTTTAAAAAATTGTTAGTATAGATGACACAATATCTTTATTTTTATTTATTTATTTTTATGTGGTGCTGGGGATTGAACCCAGTGCCTCACATGTGCCAGGCAAGTGCTCTACCGCTGAGCCACAACCCCAACCCCCTAAGTGCAATTTTGAATCACTGTAATGTGTGTTTGTGGCATCAGATGAACCAAATGGCCTCTTGGCATTTTTGTTTCCCACCTACCCATTTCTTAAAGTGTCTTAGTTTCTGTTCTATAAATACCAAATACTGCTTCTGGTTCCCAGGATGACTGACTGGTTATAACAAGGCATGGTATCAGTCCAGGGGGTGTCCCTTTCTTGCAGCATTCTGGACCCCGGAGGTCCTTTCAGTTTTAGTTAACAAAATGGGGGGACAGGGTGGGGAAGATGAAGCTCTCTAGCTTGTATAATGCCTGAGGATCAGCTTTCATGCTTAGTGGAATGGAGACATGGTAGACAGATGAGATGATTATCTCAGTGAAGAGCAAAGGTCTCTGCATTGTGGGGATGTTTTGTTTTTTTTTTGGATGTTGGAGATTGAACCCTACCCAGAGGTATTTTACCACTGAGCTACATATCTAACTCTTTTTATTTTGAGACAAGGTCTTGCTAAGTTACTCATGCTGGTCTTGAACTTATGATCTTCCTGCCTCAGCCTCCTCAGTAGCTGAGTAGGAGGCATGGAAATCAATGTGCCCAGGATGGTGGGGCATTTAAGTTTATTAATTAAGGACAGTGTGAGGAAGGGGAGAAAGGATTAAGCTTAGTGTTGAGAAAGCTACTCATAATCAGACTTGAGGGTTGAAATAGAGTGATGATTTATGTTAAAGCAAACAAAGATTTCAATCATAAAACTCTTGTTTTAGTTCCAATGAGGAATGAACTCGTGGTACTAGATGAGTACTGCTCTACCAAGTTGCTTTCTTTCCACTAGAGGTCACTACAGAAGTGACTTCTTAAACTTAAGACCAATAAGTGGCATTAGTGCGTAAAATAATACTATTTGTTTTCTTGAGAACTTTTTATCATTAGTTTAAAATTTGAAAATTTGAGTCTTTCTTTTTTGTACCCGGGATTGAACCCAAGTGCACTTAACCACTGAGCCACATCCTCAGCTTTATGTTTTATTTGGAGACAGGGTCTTGCTAAATTGCTGAGGGCCTCACTAAGTTGCCGAGGCTGTCTTTGAACTTGGGATCCTCCTGCCTCAGCCTCCTGAGTCGCTGGGATTCAGTAAGGTGTGCTCCATCCTGCTCAGCTAACAATTTGAGTCTTATGAAACTAAAAAGTCAGAGGAAAAACTAATAGAGGCAGATCAGGGATGGCCCGGAAGGTGGGGAAGTGTGATACTGAGGGGCAGCACCAGAGAATTTAGGAGGTGGAATTATTTTGTGTCCTGATTGTTGTGATAGCTACACAAATCTGTATGTGTTGAAAGTTATAGAAATGTATATCAACACAAGGTTGATTTATTTTTTCTCTTTTTTAATTGTGCCACTGGGGATTGAACCCTGGGGTATTCTACCACTGAGTTACATCCCATCCCTTTTTAAAATTTTGGGACAGGGTCTCGCTAAGTTGCCAACGGTGGCCTTGAACTTGTGTTCCTCTTTTTTCAGCCTCCCAGAGAGTAGCTGGGATGGGAGGTGCACAACACTATGCCAGGCTGATTTAATTCTTTATAAAAGAAAGTAACATACAAAAAAGGCATAGGAAAAATATTAAGGCATAGAAGTGTTTTTAAATTCAGAATTCCAGCTAGAATGGTAAGTGCCTCCTCAGTTTGGAACTGGGAGTTGGTACCAGTTCTAGGAGGAATGATGGCTATTGGACATTTCCCTCATACCTGAGCTTTGGTATTTTCAATAAGGAACAAGTAAACATAGTTTATTTTTGTCACTGGCATGGAGGCAGCTGACCCTGCTTCTTGGGGCTGCTCTGTGTTGCCGGAGCCCAGATATGGAACAGATGTTCTTTTTTTTTTAAATTTTTTCTTAGTTGTAGATGGACACAATGTCTTTACTTTATTGCTTTGTATGTGGTGCTGAGGATCGAACCCAGGGCCTCACGCATGCGAGGCAAGTGCTCTACCGCTGAGCCACAATCCCAGCCCTGGAACAGATGTTCTTTGTGCTTCCTGTAGGTAAATGTGAAACAGGGAGTTCCCTCTGCTTATGGTTTTAAAAGCTAAGTATAGGAAAGCAATGTTGTGTACCCAGTTTTAGAATATTCTGGAAATGATGACCTTTTTAAAAAACACACATTTAAGCCCAAGAAAATTTCCCTATTTGAATATCATACTAAAGCCATTAGAAAATTTATTACTTTGAACAGGCTGTCATTTTTTTTTTTTTTTTTTTTAAATATTTTTTAGTAGATGGACACAATATCTTTTATTTATTTATTTATTTATTTATTTATTTATTTATTTATTTATATGTGGTGCTGAGGATCGAACCCAGTGCCTCACACATACGAGGCAAGTGCTCTACCACTGAGCTACAATTCCAGCCCCAGGCTGTCATTTTGTAGCATCTTAGGCTTCTGAAGAAGAGTTCCCTGAGAATCCATGCTTGGCTCTCTCTCTACTTGCTGGAAGCATAGGGTCTGGCTGAGTTTCAGGGGAAAATTTAAGACTTCAGAATGCATTTAGAGAGCATCTGCTTTAGGGAAAGGATATGGTAAAGAGCAGAGTGGGGTGAAACAGCAAAAATTTGTAGTCCTTAAGACCTTTGCTGGTTCAACTCACATCCATGCCCTTTCCTCCAGAAATACCCAAAGTGGTGAGGTAGAACTTTGACATTGACTTTCTGTTAAAAATGTTTGAGAGGGTTCAGGTAAGCTTTAAGACCCGTTGATGCTTGGAGGCTGCTTATCCCCACCCACTTTTTAAATTACACCATTAGCAGGCGCAATGTGGTACACACCTGTAATCCCAGTGGCTCCAGAGGCTGAGGCAGGAGGATCGTGAGTTCAAAGCCAGCCTCAGCAACTTGGTGAGTCCCTAAGCAACTTAGACCCTATTTCTAAATAAAATATAAAAAGGGGTGGGGATGTGGCTCAGTGGTTAAGCATCCCTGGGTTCAATCTCCCATACTCCCCCCCCAAATTATTAAATATTATCTTAAATTTTAATCAAAGGTGTCAGAGCCCATGTTTATGAAATTAAACAGTGCAGAGGTGCTTATGAAAAGCAGTGGTTCCAACCTACCTCCACCTGCTTGCAGTAGCTACTTTAATGGTTTAGGTTTTCTGTGGTTCCTGCTGTAGGAAGGATGCTTCTTCTTTTTTTTTTTTTTTGGTACTGGGGATTGAACTCAGGGGCACTCGACCACTGAGCCACATCCCCAGCCCTATTTTGTGTTTTATGTAGAGACAGGGTCTCACTGAGTTGCTTCGTGCCTCGCCATTGCTGAGGCTGGCTTTGAACTCGCGATTCTCCTGTCTCAGCCTCCCTAAGTGCTGGGATTACAAGCGTGAG
>CM053405.1:117651839-117851037 GCA_028644305.1 Xerus rutilus
TGGTACTGGGGATTGAACTCAGGGGCACTCGACCACTGAGCCACATCCCCAGCCCTATTTTGTGTTTTATGTAGAGACAGGGTCTCACTGAGTTGCTTCGTGCCTCGCCATTGCTGAGGCTGGCTTTGAACTCGCGATTCTCCTGTCTCAGCCTCCCTAAGTGCTGGGATTACAAGCGTGAGCCACCGCGCCCGGCTGGGAGGGTGCTTCTGACTGGGCCCTGGCATATACTGTGCATATAAGCAACAATCCAAAAGCAGTAATAGTAGACAGTGTACGGACCCCAGCTGACTGAGAAGGAAAGATGTGGACTTTCAGCTCTTTATGTACATTTTGTGGATGGAAATGGCCACACAACCATACACAATGCCATTCTGCAAGTTCTGTGGATAGGGCAGACTTCCTAGTTGAAGAACTTGAGCAGAGCCTCAAAAAAGGAAGAGGAGGATCTGAGTGACTTGGTGGGGGTGAGATAAGGAGAGATTTCTAGTGACTGGAGTCAGTACAGTATGTTTGGAAGAGAGGAGGAGGGAGTTTGGCCAGTTGAGGTTTCATTTACAATATTTTTGTGAGATAGGAACATTTTGTAACAGCAAGAAACTCCCTTTCAAATCCTGTAGGACCTTGGAAATTGCAGCACTGGTAAACAGTGGATGTCTGAATTGGGGGTGAAGCTCTTCTATTACTGCTGCTTCTGCAAAGGGCAGGGTGGGTTCTAGTGTGCCCTGTGGCTGTGGCTTTTTGTGCTGAGGGTTATAGCCTACCTTCCAAGAAACACGGGGGCCAGGTTTCTCACCAGTTCTGATTGTGTTCTCTTTTCATTTACTAACAACACCCCTCCACCCCCCACCTTTGTGCTGGGGACTGAATTTCGGGCCTTGTGTATGGGAGGCAAGCACTCTACCAGCTGAGGTATATCCCCAGCCCTCCCCCTTTGTTTTTATTTTTATGGTGTGACAATGTATTTTCACAAGATAATAATGATGGACTAGTGTTACATTTAAACTAACTACAGTACTTCAAAAACATTTTGCACAAAGAGCTTACAGATCACATTTGTTTAATAACAAGATACTTTGTTTAATAAAATGTTTTTGAGAACTACAATCTAATTTTCAAAACTGAAGAACAGAAATGTTAACCAATTTATGGCACAAGACTTCATAAACTTATCTATGCAAATAGCAGGTATAATTTAGTACTAGAAGCAAAATGAAGGAAAATTTAAATTGATCCCCAAATTCAGGGAATAGATATTTATAAGTTTCTGGTTAACTTAAGCTTAATTTTATAAGGAACAGGGGCCTTTAAGCATCAGTTTTTTTTTGTTTTTTTTAAAATAAAAATAAAGACATCTTGAGCCAGGCGTGGTGGCACATGCCTGTAATCCCAGCACTCTCGGAGGCTGAGACAGGAGAATCACGAGTTCAAAGCCAGCCTCAGCAACGGCGAGCCACTAAGCAACTCAGTGAGACCCTGTCTCTACATAAAACACAAAATAGGGCTGGGGTTGTGGCTCAGTGGTCAAGTGCCCCTGGGTTCAATCCCTAGTACCAAATAATAATAATAATAATAATAATAATAATAATAACAACAACGACATCTCAAAGATTAGTATATTTTTTACCCTGGCAAATTTTGTTTTCTTTGATAATTTGGAATTCTGCTGGTCATTCATCAAATTTGTGAATAATATCTGATAATTTCTTAAACTACTAATATACATCAGCCTTAAGATGCTGATTCTTTTGAATTTTCTTGTAATATGATATTGAATTCTGCAAATCACTATTAAAACTATTTGTTGTGGGATGTGAATTTATACACCTAAAAGTTGGTTAAATTTTAATGTAGCTTAGAGATACAGAGCTTGCCTAGCATGTGCAAGGCTCTAAGTTCAATTCCCCAGAACCCCCAAAACAAACAAAAAAATCCATAAAATTACAAGACAACATACTGGGGGAAAAAAACCTTGTTTAAAATTTTTTGAGTTTTGTTTCTTTGATGCTAAAATTTATATAACACATGAAGTTTGAAACTTAAAAAACCTAAATGATAAAATGTCAAGAAAGTTAATTATCATTGATAATGTCTGTAACCATCATAAAAAATTATACATTTAAGAACCACACTGTTTAAGAGTCTGTAGGTCAGATATTATCAAACTGCCATCTATGATCCATAATCCTTTTACTTTTTTTTTTTTTTAATATTTTTTGGTTGTAGATGGACACAATATCTTTATTTCATTTATTTTTATGTGGTGCTGAGGATTGAACCCAGTACCTCACGCATGCGAGGCACTCAACCACTGAGCCACAATCCCAGCCCTCCTTTTACTTTTGTAAAAAAAAATTGTAAGTTGTAGATGGACACAATACCTTTATTTATTTATTTATTTTTATGTGATGCTAAGGATCAAACTTAGTGCCTTACGCGTACAAGTGCTCTACCACTGAGCCACAACCTCTGCCCAATCCTTTTACTTTTTTTTTTTTTTTTGGTACTGGAGATTGAACCCAGGGGCACTAGACCACTGAGCTACATCTCCAGCCCTATTTTGTGTTTTATGTAAGAGACAGGGTCTCACTGAGTTGCTTAGCACCTCGCCATTGCTGAGGCTGGCTTTGAACTCGCTATTCTTTTTTTTTTTTTTTAATATTTTTTTAGTTGTTGATGGACACAATGTCTTTATTTTTTATTGTTTTGTATGTGGTGCTGAGGATCGAACTCAGGGCCTCACGCATGCGAGGCAAGCGCTCTACCTCTGAGCTACAACCCCAGCCCTTGAACTCGCTATTCTCCTGTCTCAGCCTCCCTAAGTGCTGGGATTACAGGCTTGAGCCAGCACACCCGGCTTCCTTTTACATTTTTTAACTCAAACACAAATATGTAAGATTCAGTAAATTATAGTTTACAGAAAGTTCTCGGAATGATCAGAATCATCCTCCAAGTAAAAAAAACACAGTTGGGTAATCTATTTTCCACAAATGAATGCTTGCTTGTATTGTGAGGTAGCGATCAACAACTGCATAAACATCTGTGGTGACAGTGCTTTCTACTCTTCACATAAAGAGCATGAACAAAGAAGGGACAAAGAGAGTCTACCTTTCATTGTTTCATTGACTCCTAGTACTTTCGTAGTATGTTAAATGCCCAATTTCAATTTTATAACAACAACAACAAAATACCAATATTTAGTCTGAAAAGTAATTGTATGTTCCCTATAGCAGATATTGGCAACTTCCCACACAATCTCTAGGAATAATTTGATGTGCTGAACCATGCTTTAGAAAAATATTTCCAGCAGTCTGTGCAGGATTTAGTCCTGTTCTATCATTAGTGATTATTGTGCTGTTGCTGCAGGAACTTTAAATTCTGCTGCCGTAAATTTGAAGACTGCTGTGAAAGGGGTATTCTCAGAAACACTGAGAACTTTGTGCAACAGCTGTGGGTCTGATGTCAGCATGATCTTAAGGGAAACTTTGACATGGTGGAGCAGGTCTGGACAGACACCAGACGCCAACTTGGCCATATAGCTCCACTCCCTCTGCAGTGAGGAAGTGTTTCTTCCCATCCTATTTTTTATGATAGAATCATTTATAAAAGTAATAACATGAGCAACAGGAAAAAATAAATCACTCAATCCCAATGTCCTTGTTGTTGCTTCTATTTTAAAGAACATTTGGAAGCAAACTTCAGGTTCTTTACAGCTCTAGTAATTGCCTGGGCTGCCTTTGGGTGTTCCAGTGATGGTTGAAATAGCTCTTATTTTCTGAGCCTTCCTGACTCTGGTATGTTTCCCATTCTTATCAGGCTTCATATAATTTAGTGCCTGTTTTGTGGAATTTGGTGAACTTCTGATCTTCTCCATACCAGTGATGATCTGTGCATTTCCAACATTCCCACTTTCTGGTTGATGTGGGGCAGCTGTGTGTGGACTCTGGCCCATTCCCTGGGCAGCTTGGCATCTGTGCTGTACTTATTTGCAGGAATGACGGGACAGAGTTTGGTGGCTCCATTTATCAGAAGGTGAACAAGAAATTGGAGACTGCTGTCAATCTTGCCTGGACAGCAGGAAACAGTAACACTCGCTTTGGAATAGCGGCAAAGTATCAGATTGACCCTGATGCCTGCTTCTCGGTGGGTACCTGTGGAATCACACAACTCTTAGGATTGTGGGAGTTCTGTACTTTCACTTAGAGATTTTCTCACTGTGAAAAGAGTTCCACATGCACACAATGATAATAGTAATAGAACTTACTATGCGTACTAGGCATTGTGTGGAACCTTTTACCTGTGAATTATTGCATTTAATTCCAGTTAAAATAAATACTATCTTGCTTTTGCTTTTTTAAAGCCATCTCTGTTTTTACAAATGGGGAACTGGAAGCTTAGGGAAGCTGATTAAGTTGCCCAAAGGCACCCAGCAGGCAAGTGCTGGATTTGACCAGACAGCCTTGCTATGAGATTCTTCCTTTAATCAGTCCCTGTTTCATAACTGTAAAGGGGGGCACCCTGAAACATAGGGCTTTAAGTGTTTATTTTCGCCCTCATTTTTCATTCTTGTTTTCAGTTCCTGCTGTGCACATGAAGAAATCAGTGGGCAAATCTTGTAGACTCTGTAGCTTTGCTCATGAGTTCTTGAATTGTTGCACATTGTTTGCAATAAATTCTGTTGGGCTCATTTCTGTGGTCACAGGGCATTGTAGGCTCTACCCTTTTTGGGGTGGAATGAGGAAGTTTCATGTTGCAGAATGGTTTCTACTGGTTTGTGTAATTTACAGACAGTCCATTTTAAGTCTCCTGAACTGGGAACTGAATTTGGCTCTCTTAACATTAGGCACATTAAAAACAAGGGAGAAAGGCCCTCATTGTTTGGAAGTTATGAACAAGAAGAAAGAGTTATAAGGGACATTCCTTGCCAAGAGCCTTCATTCTCTCCGCTTTGTTCTTATGAGGAATGCCAGAGTTCTTAACAAGCAGGAAAACACATTACCTACATTTGAGATATTTCATGTTGAGTTTAATGAATCCTGTAAATGAGGTGGTTATGAAAAGAGACTTGATTCTAAAGCCTTAAGTTTGCTGAATAAAAATCTCTAATTACTCATTTTGAAGGTGGAAGTATGAAGCACTTAGTGTTTTCACTTGCTCTTATCTTTTTCCTATCTAGGCCAAAGTGAACAACTCCAGCCTGATTGGTTTAGGATACACTCAGACCCTAAAGCCAGGTATGTGTTGCTTGTCGGTGAATTCAGTTCTCAGTCTTAAGAAAATTGTGATGCTGGCTTGTTGATTTGTGCTGTGGCTTATAAAATGTCTATATAGGACATTATAAAAGAGTGTAAGTTTTATAATGAAATGTTTTTAAAGGAACTACAGAGTCATTTTAAAACATTTGGAGAATTTGAAAAATAGTAATCATGAGGGAAAAAGGCTGAGACTAACATGTTACAATTTTGGTTACTTTCTTTCATATTTTTTTAATAATGTATGTAAATAATGATATTTATTTCTAGCAGATTCTGAAAACTAGCCTATAAATCATTCCCATTGTAGAAAGAGAAATAGAAAAAGTGGTTTGCAGTTCTCTTCTGTATGGTCGGCTAGGTATGTGAGAGCTCCAAGAGGTAATTCTACCTTTCAACCCAGGAAGGCTAGGATTATATGATGTTAGAATCAAGCTACTCCTGGGAAAATCAGTCCATTAAATCTAAACTTATAGGCTACTCTTGGGAAAATCACTTCAGGGGGTGTGTGTGCATGTGGTACCAGCAGTAGACAGACTACCTTTAGCTAGGGGATGATGTGAGGAGAGGAAAAGTGGGGTTCCAGCATAGATTTAGAGAGGCTTTCTGGTCTGTGGAATAATGATAATTTATTGTATAAACTCACTCTAGGATACAGATTCTGAATTTGGTGTTAACCTTTCTTCCCTTTTCTTTCTTCCATCCTTCCTCCTTTCCTCTTCCTGGTTTTCCTTGCTGCAGGTATTAAACTGACACTGTCAGCTCTGCTGGATGGCAAGAATGTCAATGCTGGTGGCCACAAGCTTGGTCTAGGACTGGAATTTCAAGCATAAATGAATACTGTACAATCGTTAATTTTAAACTATTTTGCAGCATAGCTACCTTCAGAATTTAGTGTACCTTTTAATGTTGTATGTCTGGGATGCAAGAATTGCTAAAAATCATGTTAGACCTCCAGGTTAAAGAGGATTCAGCTTTAAAGTGTTACCATTTCAGAGGTACAGAAGAAACCCAGTCCAAAAAAAGGTCCTTTCAGCTGTAGACTTGTGTGTGTGAGGGACTTGGTGGCCCCTCTAGAGACTCCAGGTTTCTTTTTTTCAAATCTAGAAATGGCTGCAAGTGGAAGCTGATCATGTATAGGCACTTTGTAAATCTGTATTGAATAAATAAATGGAATTGTGACTTCCTGAGAATTCAACCTTGGTTTCCTAACCCTAATTGATGAGGAGCTCATTCCTTGGTGGTGTGTACAAACTCATCTGAAAGGGACTTTTTTAGACAGCTCTTCATCACCTTTTTCCACCTAGCCCATCATCACCTCTTTTACACCAAAAGTAGTCTGCAAGGCGTGGTCACTGTTTCTTTTTTGTGCCATTTTGGGGTGGAGAGGGTGGACGTGATGAAGCCAATAATTCAGGACTTAATTCTTTTTTTTGTGTTGTGGGTTTTTTTTTTTTTTTGCCCTTGCACCAGTGTCTGAAATAGCTTCCAGAAGCTCCAGCTATAGGCTGGGAAGAGCCTGCGTGATTGTAATCACACGGTGACAACACTAGGAATCTAAATTGGACTTCTGTTGTATTCTCACCACTCAATTTATTTTTTAGCAGTTTAATGGGTACATTTTAGAGTCTTCCATTTTGTGTGGAATTAGATCCTCCCCTTCAAATGCTGTAATTAACATCACTTAAAATAAAACTTGAATAAAATATTGAAACCTCATCCTCCTTCTATTGTCCTTATCAAAAATGTATATGAACAGGGCATTTATTTGTCCCCTTGCTCTGTGTGTGTGTGTGTGTGTGTGTGTGTGATTAGCTTTTCTTGCTATATAACTGTGAACTTAACAGCTTAAAAGAACACTCATTTTTGTGACAGCTGCAGGTCAGAAGCTCAGGTAGGTGTGCAGGGGCTCTCTGTTCAGGTTCTCACAATGCTAAAAATTAGGGTGTTAACCAGGCTGTGTTCTCATCCCAGCAAGAGGCCTGCGGTTCTTCCAGGCCTACATAGAAGAATGGCAGAATTCAGTTATTTTTGCTTATAGGATAGAGGTCCCTATTTCCTTGCTGGCTCTCAGCTGAGATCCACCTTCAGTACCTAGAGGTCGTTAGCATTCCTTTCCACATGGTTCCCTTCATCTCCAATGACAGAACAGAAAAACTTTCTCATGTCTTTTCCCTCTTACACTTCAAATCTCTTCTAGGAGAGCCCCATCCCTTTCAAGGGCTTAGTGGATTAGGTCAGGACCACTGAGGGTAATGTTTTCATAAATTTAACTGCAGGGTAAGTGACTTAAGCATAGATAAAATACCATGATATCTACAGATTTCTCCCTGTGGGTCATGTCATTTTAGAATTCTCCCACGTTTGTATATATATATTTATAACTTTATTATGGACAATTCACAAAGAAGAGTAATGAACTCTACATTATCCAACTTCAACAAATATGAACATTTTCCCCACTGATTTTTTTTTTCAGGCAGCATTCTTTTTTTTTTTTTTTTTAATGTTTAAAAGTGACAATCAAAACAGGGATCAGATTTATTTTTAGCATTTTGTGTGACTGATGAACCAGAACTGTGGGCCTCAGTATTTGTCATATTATCTTCAGGTTTATAAGGACTTGCAGCTGTTTCTAAGTGAATGTTTAGAATTTTTCCAGAGTTTCTAGGACGCAGGTTGCTGAGTGTATCCGGTCAGGTGCCAAGAATAGTATTAAATATTTTGAAGTGCATAATGGCTCTCAATATGAGAACATTTTGCTCACCAATTACTTAATAAGTGTCTGCCTATTGTATGCTGTGTGTTGAAATATCATTGTGCAAAACTGAAAATGCCTTGGGTTTATAATATCAGTTAAGAGAATTGAAACAATCTGTTCTGAAGACAAATGAACAAAGTGGAGAAAGGTTCAGAAAAGAGGACTGAAGTGTGTTTATTACAGGAATAAGTCCTATTTAAGTCTGAAAGCAATTTCTAAACAAGCAAGAGCTGGGATTGAGGGGTTTATTAATTAAACTGAGTGTTGTTTTCTTTCTTTTTTTAAAAAAAATGACTTATTTATGTTTGCAGTACTGGGGTTTCCATCCAGGGCCTTGAGCATGCTAGACAAGTGATCTACTACTGAGTTACACCCCTAGCCCTTTTTATTTTTTGTGTGTGTAGTACTGGGGATGGAACCCAGGGCCTTGTACATGCTAGGCAAGTGCCTTCCTACAGAGCTCATCCCTAGCGTGAGGAGTGTTTTCTGTATTCACAGAAGCAAAAGCTCCTGACTGCCTAGGGGAACTGTGTGCTTTGGCTAACTTGGAAGGTTTGCAGTAAGGGCACCATTCTGTCTATATGGGCTTGTGGTGGACTTTGGAAAATAAGCAGATGAATGGCTTCTTAGTTTTCTTAACACAGACTTAAGTGTATCTGAGCTGTCTCTCAAGCCAGATAAATGCTATGGGAAAAACATTCAGAACACAGGCCCTTCTCTACTCGATAGAGGCAGTTCAGCTGGCTCTGGGGACAGCAGCAATCTTCTGAGTCACAGACAGTGGTGAAACTGTGGACAGAATAAACGTCTTTATGCCATGCTAACTTTCGTGACAATTAATCAAATAGGACCTTTAAAAATTGAAGCATATAGCTGTTAAGGAAACATTCACAGAAGGAACACACAGACCAAAGCATTGTGCCAAGGCCTAAGTGAACTTCCTGGAAGTTTCTAAATTTGCATTTTCATATACTGGGGGTTTTGTGTTTTAACTTACAAAATTTAAAAAGTAACAGAAATGTATTTTAGGAAATCTGGATGCTATTCATAATGGCAACCCCGCACTCCTACTTTCTAGCTACCTTCCTGTTTGTTCTTTACTATCTTATATATTTTGTATGCTTTCAGCTGTTGTCTCCCTCACAATCAACTTTACACAGGCTTTGTGGTTCGTTGTTTTCTGCTGTACCCTGAAATATGGAGAAGTGCTAAATATTTGTTTAAGTAATGATTGTAGGGAGCGATAACAATATTTATCATTCCACCACCCAGATATGACCACTACTAACATTCTCCTTTCCATTGCCTTTGGGAGGGGGAGTGAAGTTCCCTTTCGTGATTAGTCTACTTCAAACAGCTACATTTTCCTTTAGAAAATGTTTTAAACCGCTCCTATCGGAAGCATAGTACCCGGTCGTGTGGGAGGCAGCGAGGGGCTTGCCCTGGCCCTCTTCAGCACCTTTCACACCACGTCCTTAACACGCAGCCGCGCGTAGAGCTTAATCCCTGGCTGCCACTCCCACTACCTTTCCTCATTCCGGTTTCCAGATGCTACGTCATCACGCTGGGACGTAGATGCCTAGGGCCGCGGCGCCTTACGCAATGTCTGACGTCATGACGTAGAGCCTAGCAACAGCGCAGGCTCCGGGCCGAGTCCGTTATGGCCGCAGCCGCCCTGGGGAGGATGAGGGGTGCAGCACAAGCGAACCTGTTTCCTGGGCTCGGCATCCAGACCCCTGGAGGGCTGGCACGGACACTGGTCCTCGTGCTCCTGCTTGCGTCCGCCATGCCCACTGGTAAACGGGGCGCGACGGCAGGGCGGGTGCGGGAAGGAGGCGAGGGCCCGGGCGCGGGTCTGGAGACAGATTGGGCCAGGGGAAAGGGCGCTTCTGAGTGTCCAGAGCAGACGTGTCTAGTTGGGGCAGAGTCTGCCCACCCTAGAAGGGAGCACATGATGTCTGAAGGGGTCCAAGATGGTGAGGTCTCCCAGGGCCTGAGAAGTGCGGTTGAGTGATGCAGACACCCGGGGAGCAGGGAGCAGAGTATAGATGGGCGGGGAGTGGTGGTGTGGTCCAGAGAGTCTTGAAGAATAGGCTGTCACAAGGAGTGGCGACCGTGGAGTTTCCACAATTCTTTGGAATGGGGAATTAGGGTCTCGAAAAAGGGGCCGGAGGGGACAGGAGCTGAAGCGATGCTCCGGGTTGGGAATGTGTGGTGTCTGTGGAAGGTCCCAAAGTGTATGTGTGTGTGGGAGGGCGGGGCGGGGACCTTGCAGAGCCCAGGAAGGAGAATCCCCCGGCTCCCGCCCCCCAGAATGGGCGAGGTCAGTAGTAAAGACAGAGGTGGGCAGGAGCAGTGACCCATTGACTGGACTGAACAGAATGAATATTTAAGAGTGAGAGGGAAGGAGAAAGCTGCTTTCGGGTACTGGTTCATTTCTGAGGTCTTGGAGGTTCTGGTGGATTGGTAAAGATCTCGAGTATGGGGGCGTTGGGTTCCTGAGGAGCTTGGGAGAAGGAGAGCAGTTTGGGAACAAAGAAGATTCTTTGTAAACGTGGTCCCCTTCCTGTATCTTGGGTTAACCAGGACAACACTGCCTCAGTTTAATGGATCTGTAGGATTTGACAGAGAAAGGATTTCTGCTCTTGCAAACGTTACATTGTAAATCAAGATAAGCTTGAGATTTAGTGGGAAAAATACACTAGCAAGAACTTAGAATGATTAAGCAGTATCTTGTTTAGTAGCCTCGTTTTTCTTTCAGTCCAAGATGCAGTCCTTTTCTTCCAAAATGTTTTTTGAGTTTTCAGATGAAAAATAGTGTGTGAATGGGGATAGTTTTCTTCCTTGCCAACCAAGGACATCCAGCCATACGTTTTACTACAGTGCTTTGGGTACATGTTTCCTCAAAAACACTGATGGCAGTACAATGCATTGCCTTCCCAGAGTTGTTTGCAAGTCTGAGGGAAAGGGCTATGGTCACTCTGATCCATTTTACCAAGGCCCTTTCATCATTAGTAAAATGTAATGAGGATTTCCCTGGTTCATGTTGGTATTTCTGTTCCTAAAGTACTTGAGTAGCATAATTGTTTGGATCATTTAATCATCTAAGGAAAAAATGACATTTAAGTGTCTGTATTTCCTGCTGGAATGGTTAAGAAGTATGTATAGCTCGGAAGTAGTTACAGAAATAAGACGTTTTGGTTGAAAATTTTGTGTTGGGGGAGTGGGGGCAAGTGAGGGGGACTGTGAAGTATTAAGTTGTCCTTTTGTCTCTTTTTATTTCTTAGAGTACTTAAATATTGCTCCAAGCATATTGAAGGTTTTAGGGAACCTTTATCTTTTAAAATTGTCTTCATATATGCCTATTTTGAATGTTACAAGTTCAGATTTTTTCCTGCTGAAAATAAATTAAAATGACCACATATACTTTTTATAGGGGAGCAACTCCATTGCAGTAGTGTAGTATTTATAAAGCTTGGGATAATGTAAGTATTTTTTGCAAGCGTGCCTTATGTGGAATAATTTTAAATTAATCACTCTTATAATAAGAAAATTTAAAACTTAGGATGTGTTGGGTTTCAAATTTAAAATAAACCTAGAGAAAGTTATTAGGTTTATTTAAAATTGTTTCCTATTAGTTTTCTTAAAATTTCAGTGCTTAGGTAGGAATTCTTAAGTTTTATGTTTTTGTTTTGATAAAATCTAAAAAAAAAAATACTCATTTTGGATTACTGGATGACCAGCTTATGTCCAGCTTATGCTGAGCTGTTTCAAAAGTGCCTGCTTTTCTACAGTTGCTATCTTTGTTCCCAAATGATCGCCTTAATTTAACCTGTAATACATTTAATTTTTAAGGCAAAGTTTTTTAAACCAGCATGTGAATGAATTCTCAGGGTTTTTTGCATTCTCAAGTTTGAAAAATGCCAATATAATTTTATTTTATGGCAGCTTTTTTAAAAAAGGAAAAAATTAAAGAATAAAACTTTAAAAAGTATTGTTTTTAAAATGTTAAGTTTTAGCTAAAAAGGTAATATCAGTTAGGAAAGGGTAGAAATGGAAGTTTTTTTTTTTTTTTTTTTTTTTAGAAATGGAAGATTTAGATGCCTAGAGTAATGCATATGTTTGTAGAAGCAATTACATCCATAAAGCAACAGTTGTCCCTTTGTTCTGAAACCTCTTCATAGCTAATTGGATCAGCTCCTCTCATTTAAAGGAGAGACGATGAAGGAAGTTGATCCACTTTGGATCAAATGTTTCAGATAAATTCTTAGTTTCTTTTCCTGTGTGGTATTTGTGTATTACTTTTAAGTTTTTATCTCTTGAACAATACATATTCGGCTCCTGCTTGGTGCAAGATATTGGAGTTAAACAAGAAGTAAAGTTAATATTAGAGATATTCTTAGAGCAAGTGGTGTTTCCTGGACTTTTCAGGAGCAGGGGGAGGTGCAGAGATGCTACTTGGGATGCCATGTGGAGTTGATGGTGAGAGTTGGGTGAAGAGCATTCAATAAACACATTTTTATTAAATGCCTACTACCTGGTAAGTAGGTGGTGGAGGTGGAGCAGGTAGGAAGATTAAGCAAGTGATACCGAGAGTGAGTTAACCAGGCAAGATCATGTAGGATCTTGTAGACTATTGTATAGACTTTGGCTTTTGAGAGAAAGGGGGAGCCCCTGGAGGGTTTTAAGTAGAGGAGTGACCTCATCTGGTTTAAATTTTTATAGGTGATTGGCTGCGCTGTTGCGTGTGGACAGCACAAGTTAGGGTGGAAGGAGCCAGATTAATTAGGAAGCTGTTGTAATAATCCAGGTGAGGCTTGGACTAGGTAGGAGCAGTGTAGAGGTGAAAAGTCTTCAAAAATATTTTTAAAATTTTATTTTTATGTGGTGCTGAGGTTTGAACCTAGTGCCCCACATGTGCTAGGGAAGCACTCTACTACTGAGCTATAACTCCAGCCCCAAGTCTTCAAAGGTAGAGTAACAGATTGGCTGTGAGGTGTTAAGAAAATGACAACTCCAAGGTTTTGGGATTGAGTAACTAGAATAATGGAGTTGCCATTTTTTGAGATGGAAACTGGGTACAGCAAGGTGTGTGTGTGTGTTTTTAAAGTTTTGGAGTGGGGTTTAGACATTCATTTCTTTAAATTTTTTTTGTTTGAGATAATTAGCAGTTGTAAGAAATAATATAGAGATCTTCCGTACCCTGTACTCGGTTTTCTCCAGTAGTAACATCTTGCAAAACTGTAGTATAACATCACATCCAGGATATTGACAATGATAATCAATTTCCATTGGCATTTCCAATCCAGGACATTTCCATTACCACACTTGCTGCCCCTCTGAGGCCACCCCCTTTCTTTCCCGCTTCACCCTCTCCTGAACTTTTGGCAACCACAAGTTTGTTTTCCATTTCCATAATGGTGCCATTTTGGGAGTGTTATATAAATGGAATCATGCAGTACATAACCATTGGATTAGCCTTTTTTTTGGTACTGGGGATTGAACTCAGGGGTATTCAACCACTGAGCCACATCCCCAGCCCTATTTTGTATTTTCTTTAGAGAAAGGGTCTCACTGAGTTACTTAGCGCCTCGCTGTTGTTGAGGCTGGCTTTGAACTCATGATTCTCTGGTGTCAGCCTCCCAAAGTGCTAGGATTACATGCGTGCATCACCGTGCCCTGCTTGGATTGGCTTTTTTTACTTACCATAATTCTCTGGAGATTAATCCAGGTTGTTGTGTGTGTCAATACTTTGTTGCTTTTTATTGCTGATTAGTACTCTATGGTATATTAGACTTTAATTATCCATTTGTTTAAGGATGTCTGGTTGTTTCTGGGTTTTGGCTATTATGAATAAAGCTGCTGTAAACATTTGTGTGCTGATTTCTGTCTGAGCTTAAGTTTTCATTTTTTTCTGAGATAAATACCTTGGCATATAATTTTGAGTCATATGATTGTTATATGTTTAGTTTTTTAAGAAATTGCCGGATTGTTTCCCAGAGTCTCTGTCCTGTTTTACATTCACACCAGCAACATATGAGTGATCTGGTTTCTCTGCATCCTGACCAACATTTGGTGGTGTCCTCATGTTTCATGTTAGCCATTCTGATAGATGTGTAGTGATATCTCATTGTAGTTTTGATTTGCATTTTCCCGATGGCTGACTGTCTTTTTTTTATGCTTATTTACCAACTATGTATTCTTTGGTGAAATGTCTCTTCATGTCTTCTGGCTATTTGTGATTGGATTGTTTTTTCTAACCCCAAATTTCAAAGATTGTTTCCTATATCTTTTCTAAGGGGTTTATAGTTTTATATTTAAATATGTGATTTATTTTTAGATAGATTTTTTTTTTTTTGGTAGTGCTGAAGATTGAACTTGGCCTCATGCATATCAGGCAGGTGCCCTGCCACTGAGCTATATCCTTAGTACTTTTTAAAAAAATTTTTTTTGTTTTAGGACAAAGTCTTACTAAGTTGTCCAGGCCAGCCTTGAACTTGAAATCCCCATGCCTCTGCTTCAGCCTCCAGCATAGTTGGGATTACAGTGTACAACGCTGTGCCCAGCTATTTTTAGTTAATTTTTGTATAACTTAAATAGTGGATTACACTGATTGCTTTAAGAACACTGAACCAGTCTTGCATCTCAAGAATAACCCTCATTATTCATGGTCTATACTTTTTATTTTTGTATTTTGGTGGTGCTGGGATGAAACCTTGGGCCTATGTGTGCTAAGTATGCTGCCACTGAGCTACAGCCCCAGATCTTTTAATTGATTTTTATTGTACTAGTTAGCTTCATGTTATTCTAATAAAATACCTGAGGCTATTAACTTATAGAGTACAGTTTATTTTGGCTCATGGTTCTTGAGGTTCCATTCTAAGATTGTGTGATCTATGGCTTTGGTTATTGGTGAGGGCATAGTGGAAATGTGTGGAGGAGCAAACTTCTTATATCAACCAGGAAACGGAGAGACAAGAGTCAAGGGTCCAAAATTCTCCTTTGAGAGCATGCCCCAAATGACCTAAGGATCTTTCACAAGTCTATATACCTCTAAAGGTTCTACAGGTTCTCAGTAGTACAACACTGGGAACCAAACCAATCCTTTAACACATGGGGACCATTCAACTTCCAAAATATTTTTATTTTTGGCACTAGGGAATGAACTTAGGGGTACTTCACCACTGAGCCACATCTCCAGCCCTACTTTGTGTTTTATATAGAGACAGGGTCTCACTGAGTTGCTTATTGCCTCGCCGTTGCTGAGGTTGGCTTTGAACTTGCGATTCTCCTGTCTCAGCCCCAAAATAGAGCATTTATATTGCAGAATTTTGCCGGGCGCAGCGGCGCACGCTTGTAATCCCAGCACTTTGGGAGGCTGAGACAGAAGAATTGTGAGTTCAAAGCCAGCCTCAGCAATGGCAAGGTGCTAAGCAACTCAGTGAGACCCTGTCTCTAAAAAAACGCAAAATAGGGCTGGGGATGTGGCTCAGTGGTCGAGTACCCCTGAGTTCAATCCCCAGTACAAAACAAAAACAAAAACAACCAACAACAACAAAAAACACCTTATATTGCAGATTTTTATTTGCTATTATTTGTTAAGGATTTTTAAATGTATATTCACAAGAGATATCAATCTGGTTCCTTTTTCTGTAGGCTATTTGGTTTTGGTATTAGGGTAATAGTATTAGCTTCATAAAATGAATTGATATGTATTCTTCTTTTATTCCCTGGAAGAGATTGTGTAGAATTGGTATTAATTCTTATTTAAATATGTGGTAGAAATTGGTGAGACCATCTGGGCCTGTAGATTTATTTCTTGGGAGCTTTAAGTTTAGAATTCTATTTCCTTAATATTTATAGGGCTAGTCAAATGAGGTGAGTTGTGGTGCTTTTCAAGAACTTTGTCCATTTTATCTAAGTTGTCAGATTTATGTGTGTGGTGTGGTTCACGGTTATTCTTCATTTGATGTCTGTAGCATCTGAGTTGTATCCCTTGTTTAATTTCTGATATTGATAATTTATGTCTTTTTTCTCATTTTAATTTGTCTTTCTTTCTAGGCATTTGACAGTTTTTCTGATCTTTCTCTTTTCAAAGGACCAACTCTTTGTTTCATTGATTTTTGGTATTTTCCTGTTTTCAATTTTATCTTTATTATTTGCTTTCTGGTTTTTGAGTTTGTTTTGTTTCTTTTCTAGGTTATTGAGATAGGAGCTTACATGATTGGCTTGAGACAGTCCCTCTTCTAATGTATGCTTTTAGTGGTATAAATTTCCTTGTCGTTGCTTTAGCTGTATCTCACATACCTTGACATGTATTTTCATTTGCATTCATCTTAGTGCTCTTTTTTTCCCTTGACTTTCTCTTTGATTTATAAATTACTTAGAAGTATGTTGTTTAAGATAGCATTGTGGCTCATGCCTATAATCCCAGCTACTCGGAAGGCTGATGCAGGAGGATCACAAGTTCCAGGACAGCCTGGGCAACTAAGCAAGGCCTTCTCTTAAAAAAAAAAAGTATGGGGAGCAAGCTGTGGCTGTGGCTCAGTGGTGGAGCCCTTGCCCTTATGAATTCAGTCTTTAATACTGGGAGGAAAAAAATGTGTATTGTTTAGTTTCCAAATATTTGAAGATTTTTTTTCTTTTTCTTTTCCTCCCTCCCTCCTTCCCTCCCTTATTGAACCCAGGAATGCTCTTACACTGATCAACATCCCTAGCCCTTTTAAATTTTGAGACAGGGTCTCAATCTGTTGATAAGACTTGCCTCAAATTTGCAATCTCCTGCCTCAGCCTCCTGAGTCACTAGGATTACGGGTGTGTGTTACCTAGCCAGCTTCTTCTTTTATTAATATTTTGTCTTTTCTTTCTTTTTTTGTAATACTAGGGATTGAGCCCAAGGCCTTACACATGCTAAGCCCATGCTCTACCACTGAGTTACATCCCTAGCTTCAATATCTGGTTTAACCCTTTTTCTCCTCTCTTTCTAATCAAATACATGCTAGGTTTTTTGTTATTGCCCCTTAGGTCTTTGAATCTCTGTTTATTTTTCTACAGTCTGTTTCCACAGCCTGGATAATTTCTATTGTTCTTTCAGTTCACTGATTTTTTTTCTCCTGACTCCATTCTGCTCTTGAGTCCACCTCTTGAGCATCTTATTTATTCATTTGGTTCTAGGGATTGAATCTAGGAGCAATCTATCACTGAGCTACATCCCAGCCTCTCTTATTTTATTTTTTGAGATAGGCTCTTGTTAAATTGTCTAGGCTGGCCTCTGGTTTGTGATCCTCCTGCCTCAGTCTCCTGAGTAACAGGGATTACAGAGTGCACCACCATGCCTGGCTCTGTTAGCATCTGTTGATTGTGTTTGATACCTTCCTGGTTTCTGGTACGACAGATGATTTTGGAGTGAAACCTGGACTTTTTTTGTACCATTCTGTGGGACTTATTTAATTTTTCTCTTTCAATTTTTTTTTTTTTTTTTTTTTTTGTAACACAGGGGTTGCTGCACATTACTGCTGTGTAGAGGTAGAAATCTTGTTTTTTTCACTTGATCACTGTTGATACCTGAGTAGTGGTGGTCTCCTTGTTTTCCACGGGTGGAGGTAGGAGATCTGGCTTCCCTCATGGTCTGCACTGACATAATTGTGGGGGTGTTTGGTGATGGTTGACTCTGCAGTCCTCTTCTGGCACTGTCCCAATGGGGAGGAGAAGAGGGTACCCTGTTACTCTTTCCTGATCTTTTGGCTAGAGAAAGTAGCCTTTTGGAGGACCATTTCTGTCTATACCCCTTCTTGTTTTCAGGTTGTTTGCTTCTTTAGCTGCAAGTCTGGGATACATGAGGTAAAAAGAAAATTCAGGGCTGTGAGTCAGCTTTCCATCACTCTAACAAATACTTGAGATGTTGAGCTTATAAAGAGAAAAGGTTTACTTTGGGTTACAGTTCTAGAGGTTTCAGTCTAGAGGTTGGCCCCATTGCTTTGGCTCTGTTGTGGCACATATGGCAGGAGCTCATAGTAAAGCAAAACTTTGGACCTCATGGCTGGGAAGCAGAGTTGGAGGGGGAGGGCGGGAGGGAGGGAGGCAGGTGGAAGGGAAGGGATTGGTGTCAGTGATCCTCTTCAAGGGAGTTCCCAGTGATCTGACCTCCCAGTAGGCCCCACCTGTTAAAGTTCTACCACCTCCCAATACTGCCAAGCTGGGCACTAAGCCTTTACCACATAGACCTTTGAGGGACATTCTAGATCCAAACTATAGCACTAGGGAAGTCACCACCATGTCATTTCTTAGGTCCCAATTTTTTATTTTTTAGTTGTTGATTGACCTTTATTTATTCATTTATTTGTATGTGGTGCTGAGGATTGAACCCAGTGCCTCCCACATGTGAGGCAAGCACTCTACCACTGAGCCACAATCCCAGCCCCCCCTTTTTAAAATAATTATATTTTTTTCAGTTGTAGATGGATACAATACTTTTATTTATTTTTATATGGTGCTGAGGATTGAACCCAGGGTCTCACACATGCTAGGCAAGCGCTCTACCTCTGAGCCACAACCTCAGCCCAGGTCCTGAGTCTTGTAACTGCCCTGCCTTGTTCTTTCCACCTTTCAGAGTCTTCTTATGTTATACATATCTAATTTTCAGAGGTTTTAGTGGTTCTTCGTGGGAGAAATGGGCAAGAGTACATCTGTCTTCCTGTAAGCCAGTGAGAATCCATTTTGAACCTGTAAATTTGAATGTCAGACATCTGAGAGGAGATAGATGTCAAGCAGGCAGTTACATGTATGAGTCCAGAGTTCTGGTAGTTCATGGAAGTTCCCTTCTGATGGCTTCATTTTTCTCTGAGATGTTAGGAAGTGATGTCAGTTGAAAATGAGAGTAACAGAGAAGGTGTTGGAAATTTGATGACAGAGGAAAATGTGAATGTCCTCCTAAGAGGGGAGGAGGGCAAATAGACTAGGAAAATACAGTATAATTGCTCGCATCTTTAAATATAAACCTGAATTTTTGGTTTTGAATTTCAAATAAAAACAGTGGCATGGTTGTGTATTTATTTCTAGGCATGTTCAGCTGCTTGGTGTCCTTGGTGAAAAGTCAGAGAGCTTGATTTAACTAGGGGTAGATGTTGCCTCTCCAAGTCAACAGGACAAAGTGAGTGAGAGGGAAGGGAAGGAAATGTGGATTTAGGAGAGGGATTGTAATGGCTAACCACAGAATTGGATCTTGGTGAAAAAGAGAAGAGTGTGTATTGGTGGGGTTTGGTGGTGGCCAAGAGTGACTGAAAAGGTATTAGGATCAGAGAGTAGTAGTCTTGATGGATTGAAAATAGGGAATGAGCTGAAAGAATAGGAGCCTGTGTCAGCAAGTAGGATGCATGAAACAGATGATGGAAGAGTTGTGATAATAGATAATGACCTCGGTGAGAAAGGCTAATATAAGCAGGAAGGCTATGTTACCAGAAGAGAGGAGGTCAAGGAGTTTGAACTCAAGACAGGAGCACTTGTCTTGGATTAAACTTTAGAGCCAGGAGCTAAAATCATTAAGAATTAGAGGACAGGAGCTGATAGAAGTGAGTGAGTGATAGCTGAAGATGTGAGACTCACAGCTAATGGAGCTTATGGAGGGAATGGTCTAGTCTGGACAGGGCAGAACCTGTGGTGCAAGGATGTGGGAGAATAAAATAGCTATTAATTAAAAGGGCTGTAGGGCATGTGTGTCTTTAAGGGACAGTTAGGTTTTAGTTATACCAAGAAAGTGAAGGATGGAAGGAGAGATCTGCTGAGAATTGTGAATTCTAGAATGCTCCAGGGAGACTTTCTTTATAATCATTGCCACTGCTATCAGCTTGTGTTCTTCAGACAGAAATGAGTATCCAAAAGGTCAGATGTAGAAAAACAGTTGTTTTGAAAGTCAAGGTTAATTACTTGGCTCCCAGTTATTTGAATTTTTAATTTTTTTAAAAAACTTGTCTGCATACTTTGGGACAAAAGTTAAATGTATTACAGAAATAGTAATGTATAAGTTCCTGAACTGTAACTAAGTTGAGGTGATAAATGTAAAAATTCTTTTTAGAAGTCCTTGTTTAATAGTTTTTGAATTATACACTCCACTATAGGTTCTGTTTTTCTTTTCTTCTAATTAAAAATTCGAAGGAACTCAACGGCCGAGAATGCTTTAAGAGAGTTTATCTGATTTTTTATTTTTGCAGTACTGGGTGTTAAACCTAGGGCCTCACACATGTTAGGCAGGTACATGAGCACTGAACTATATTCCCATCCCCTTTTTAAAAATTTTATTTTTAGACAGGGTTTGTTATGTTGCCTAAGCTGACCTTAACTTTTCAGTCTTCCTGCTTCAGCCTCCTGAGTAGCTGGGATCACAGATGTGTGCCACCATGTCTGGCTACTATCTTTTTATTTATTTTTATTTTTTGCAGTGCTGGTGACTGAACCCAGGACCTTGCACATACATACTAGGCAAATGCTCTGTCACCCAGTTACATCCCTAAGCCCTAATATCTTTTTAAAATAATTTATTAAATTATTTTCTTGGGAGACTCTCTTCATCCCAATTGAGATTAGCTTCATGAAAGGGGTATCAACTGTGTTAAGTAAACGAGTATATTCACACAGAGTTATCTGCACATGCACACATTTTTTAAAGGCCTAGTGTGGCTTGATTTAATCTTATGCCTATAAAATATTTCACCTTAATTTAAAATATCTAAATATATTTAGATCCACCAAGACTTTTTTTTTTTTTTTAAAGCATAATAGATGTCCTTGAAGGTCTTCAACAAATGCTACATTCAATTGTGAATTAGAAACACTGTTTAATTTCAACAGAAATTCCTCTGTTGAATTTGCCTTTGTTGATACTTCTTGGTATATAGTTACTTATGTAAATAATTTTACCTTTACTTTAGTAAACCATGCTGAGTAGGTAGCAGCATAGGGAAATAAGAATTGGTATCTACTAGATATCATTTCCCATACCTAGATTTCTTTCACCAGTCTTTGTAAATACTTTTTTTTTTGATACTGGGGATTGAACCCAGGAGTGCTCTACTGAGCTATACTCCCAGCCCTTTTTTATTTTTTTGACAGGGTCTCGCTACGTTGCTTAGGCCCTCACTGAATTGCTGAGGCTGACGTCAAACTTGTGATCCTTTTGCCTCAGCCTTTTGAGTTGCTGGGATTGCTGGTGTGCACCACTGCACCAGGCTGTAAATACTTTTTTTTTTGGTGTGTATGTGAGATGCTGAACATTGAACCCAGGGCCTCACACATGCTAGACAAGTGCTGTATCACTGAGTTACTTACCTTGTCCCTTCCCCAGTCTTTATCATAGTCTAATGGAGCTGTCACTCAGCTTTCAAGTTCTAGTTTCTAATTTTTGTCCTTTATGACATTTTCCTTTCTTTTTCTTATGGGTACTTTAAAAAATCTGATGAAGGAATCTTCCTGTTCAAATGGACAGCTTGCTTAAACCTTCTCTTAAATGAATTATATTTTCAAAAGTGTTTAGGTTTCCAAATTACATATCTTTTTTGTGACCTACCTGAGCCATGATTAGCCAGCTCTTCATTCTGGGGATAGGGTGGAGCCTGGACAAGGATGACTCAAGTCCAACCTCTTCATGAAGGGAAAACAACAGGGATGGGTAAGGGCTGTATGTGAACTTTGTCATCTGAGCTAAAGTCAGATCTCACTGGTTTCTTTCAGTGGCGGGCTATACCACAGTGGGTCCATTATGCTACTCAAATTGTTACTGCTTGGCAAAGCAATTGATACCTGATGAATAATTGACTTAAAAAGAAATGTAACTGATTGCTGGCTGTTGAGACTTAACTAGTTCTTGAGAGAAAGTCATAATAAATTAACGGAGAATAATGCTTAATGAAAAATTGAAGTAAATATTGCTTTTAGCTTGGTAGAGATTAGTTGGAAATTTCAGGGTAATGTCTTTCTTCATTTATTTCAGCTCTATCACTAAGAGATTCACTGGACCAAACTGCAGGAAACTTAGATGTTTCTCCTTCAAATCTGAGTGCTTTAACACGTGAAAACCTGACCAGAGCTTCTGCTTCCCAAATCAGTACCACTCTCCCCCCACCAGCCAGTACAGAGAAAAGCGGAAGAGCATCTGCAGCCCCCCATCCCTCCCTTACCACCTCTCTGTCCCAAGAGGAAGCTGATAACAATGAAGATCCGAGCATAGAGGAGGAGGATCTTCTCACACTGAATAGTTCTCCATCCACAGCCAAAGACACTCTGGACAATGGAGATTATGGAGAGTCAGACTATGACTGGACCACCAGCCCCAGGGATGGAGAGTCTGATGAGACTTTAGAAGAAAACAGGAGTTACATGGAAATTGAACAGTCAGTGAAATCTTTTAAGGCTCCATCCTCAAATGTAGACGAGGAAGATAGCCATTTCTTTTTTCATCTTATTATTTTTGCTTTCTGTATTGCTATTGTTTATGTTACATATCACAACAAAAGGAAGGTAAGTTTGGGGATTTTTCAGCCTCTCTAGTTGTGCATTATTAGCTCAGTCATATTTCTTTTCTTTTTTTATTTTATTTTTTTTATTTTTTATTTTTTGGTGCTGGGGATTGAACTCAGGGGCACTCGACCACTGAGCCACATCCCCAGCCCTATTTTGTGTTTTGTGTAGAGACAGGGTCTCACTGAGTTGCTTAGCGCCTCGCCATTGCTGAGGCTGGCTTTGAACTCGCGATTCTCCTGTCTCAGCCTCCCTAAGTGCTGGGATTACAGGCGTGAGCCACCGTGCCCGGCTTTCTTTTCATTTATATTTTAAAGTGGTAAGATATCAGGAGTCTACTTTGTAAATCTGTGGTGTATTTTAACAAGTTGCAGACAGAATACAGAATGTTTGATTGTATGTGCTTCTAAAAAATAAATTAGTCACGGGGCTGGGATTGTAGCTCAGCGGTAGGGTGCTTGCCTCGCATGCGTGAGGCCCTGGGTTTGATCCTCAGCACTACATACAAAGCAATAAAATAAAGACATTGTGTCCATCTACAACTAAAAACATGTTTAAAAAAAAAACAGTCAAATTACTTCTTACTTCTTAATGAGTAAAACCCAAGGCCAGTATTTTTTTTTTCCTTTTCAGTACTAGAGATTGAACCCAGGGGTGCTGTATCACTGAGCCTTATCCCCAGTCCTTTTTATTTTTCATTTTGAGACAGAGTCTTTTTGTTGTTTTGATACTGGGAATTGAACCCAGGGGCACTTAACCCCAGCCCTTTTTAAAATATTTTATTTAGAGACAAGGTCTTGCTAAGTTGCTTAGGGCCTAAGTTGCTGAGGCTGTGTATGAATTTGTGAATCTCCTGCCTCAGCCTCTGAAGCTGCTAGGATTATAGGCATGTGCCATGTGCCTGGCTGAGACGGGGTCTCAATAAATTGCCATAGCTGGTCTCCAATTTGGGATCCTCCTACCTCAGCCTCCTGAGTTGCTGTTGTAACAGGCATGTGCCACCATGCCCAACTCAGTGTTGGTTTATTTTGATTTTTATTTTTATATCTTAATTTAGCATTGCTATCTCAGTGTGAGTACTTGTGGAATGTTAAATTAGTATTTTTGTCTTTTAATTTATTAAGCATTGAACTTAATGATTTTATAAACTTTTTTCTGACTCTAAAGGTACTAAATGTTTCTTTTAGGAAATTCAGGAAATTTGAGTTTAGAAAATAAAATTCAAGCTACTATCCAAGGGGTATTAACATTTTGGTATATTTCTGATCTATAAGTGTGTATATAATTCATACGTACATGTATATAATTTTTAAATGAATGTTATATAGTTTTTTATCTTCTTGCCTAACAAATCATGAGCATTTTCTTTTTAAATTTTGTTTTTTAGATGTAGATGGACACAAATATCTATCTTTCTCTCTCTTTCTTTCTTTCTTTCTTTCTTTCTTTCTTTCTTTCTTTCTTTCTTTCTTTCTTTCCTCTCCCTCTCTCTCTCTCTTTCTTTCTTCTTTCTTTCTGTCTCTCTCTGCCCCTCTCTCTCTTTTTCTCTTTCTCTCTCTCTTTCTTTCGCTGAGGATCTAACCCAGTGCTTCCCTCATGTAAGGCAAGTGCTGTACCACTGAGCTATAGTTCCAGCCCGAGCCTTTTCTGTAATATTAATATTCTTTAAAAACATGGTTTGATAGCTGTATAATTGATTCAGCCATTTTCCTTTTGGACATTTAAATGATTTCCAATTTTTGGTTCATAAATAATATTGTGACAAACATTTCTGTGCTAAAATTAGTTTATTGTATTAATGAGGCAAAGAAGACATAAATAGCACTGCATGGGCCATTTAATATGAGAATGCATCTCTGTACCATACAGTCCCATAAAGCCTGAAGAGTTGAGCCTTTCAGAATACTCAAAGAGAGATCAAATACAGAATTTCTTTCTTAATACTTAATGGTCCAGAAATCTCAGTTCTTGACTTTATTGCTTTTGATTCCTTGAGGTCATCTTCCTATTCGGGGCTTCATTTTTGTACCCAAGAAATGGCAAAACTGGACCAGATAATTTCAAAATGCCGTACAGCTTTGAGAATCAGTGAATCTAATAATAGAAAATAGCAAACATGGCTGGGCTTGGTGGTGCACACCTGTAATCCTAGCGGCTTGGGAGGCTGAGGCGGGAGGATGATAAGTTCAAAGCCAGCCTCAGCAGAAGTCAGGTGCTAAGAACTCAGTGAGACCCTGTCTCTAAATAAAATACAAAATAGGGCTGGGGATGTGGCACAGTGGTTGAGTGCCCCTGAGTTCAATCCTTGGTACCAACAAAAAAGAAAATAGCAAACAAACCAACCCTCCAGTTGTCATTACTGACCTATCACTGGCTTTGTAAGTATTTGTAGGTAGAAAGAGTTTTGAATGCTAGTGATATTGTATCCCAGTGTTTGGTGTTGGACTGTCTTCGTTATGAACTCCTAAGAGACTTGTGAAAAGGTAGGCTCCTGGGCTCTATCTCAGCTCCTAATTCAGGCTTGAGAATAGAGCCCCAGAATCAAAGTCACTCCTGTGTCCATTGACATCTGAGAAGCACTGTCTGACCTTGTTTATAAGATGAAAAACAAAATAGCCTTTTTTGTTGTTGTTGATACTTTTGTGTTTGGGAACAAAGGAGAGAGATATTTCACTTGTTGCAAAAACTTTTACTATATCCCTTTTTTTCTCTTTTGTACATCTAATTATTATTATTTTTTATTCCAGATTTTCCTCCTAGTTCAAAGCAGGAAATGGCGTGATGGTCTTTGTTCCAAAACAGTGGAATATCATCGTCTAGACCAGAATGTTAATGAGGCCATGCCTTCTCTGAAGATTACCAATGATTATATTTTTTAAAGCACTGTGATTTGAGTTTGCTCATTATATTTTATTTGCTTGACTTTTTATATGATATTGTGCAGATGTTTGCCATAGGCAGTTGGTACTTAAATGAAAGGCAGATCTCTCTTTTGCCTTGGTGCTTTGGAAATTGAATGTCACAAACAGGGAGTATATAATTTTTAAATCTACATTTTTAGAGCTGAATTCAATCAGGTGTCTGAAATGTGAGTTAAGTATTACCTTACATTTTCACTGGTAGTTTTTGTTATTTTCCATTCATTGTACTTTTTCTGGAAGTAATGCTACTTTTAAAAGATCCCAGACTTGTAACTAAATTCTAACATAGTACTATTGACTTAGATTCATTCTCTGCCACTCAGATACTATTTTTTAAACATATTCCTTTGTGGTCCCAAACCAAAATGTGCAAGATTGTATGTAATAGTACTTTGCATTCAGGTAACATGCTTTTTTCTCTCCATAAAACTACTTTGTGTATTTTAGGCAATTAAAACACAGTTTAAGATCATGAGACTGCTGAATCCCACCACAGTTTTAGGTAACATTAAACATGTCTAGAAATTCTGGCAGAAGAGACTGAAATTTGCAGTGAACATAGATAAAATGTTACATAGATGTATATTTTTTGGTTTGAATTACTGAATTATAGGTAGCAACTGGTAAAATGTTAAACAGATGAAGAATTACTTTTAGTTAGCATTGGTTATACCACAGGTTCCTCAAAGCTTTCAAGCAGTGGGCAGAGTTTAAAATTACATGATTTATTCATTTTGGTTCTTATTGTATAGTAAGTTTGAGTAAATTTTAGGCCTTTTATCACTTAAATAAGACTGTATCTTAGTCTTCCAAATTAAAATTATACCTGAATGAAGTTGTTTGTATACATAAAAGATATATGTGTACGATGACCTTTTCCTCCTGGAGTTGTTTTATTTTCTTGTTTGTTTATTTTTTACAGCAACTGGAAATTATTTACTGTATTTCATTTCAGTCTGTGTTCCTGTCACAAAGAATTGATTGGTATGTAAATAAGTGATTTGAACCATGTTTGACTTACTTACAAGTGTCACTACAACTTTTCAGAAGGCATCACCTCTACTATGTGTTAAACAAAGCCCAGGCCAGCCACAGTCATGTGCTTTGTGCAGAAATGGAAGCAGCAGCACTGTCCATCCTTCCTCTCGGCTAGACACTTGACTGCCCTACTGAGGAGGGGAAGCACAATGGAAATACACCTGAACTGTTTTATTGCAGTAATTTTTTTCATATCTGAAATTGTATTATTTAATATTTTGAATAAGATTTTAAAAAATAAATACAATGTATAATTCCATGATTTTACAATTGTGTTTCATTTCAGTGGTGACAGAGGGCAGTGCTATCTGGGAGGAAGCGAACTTGACTGGCTTGCTATTTGTCCCTCTTAGCTATAGGACTTTGTCTTTAAGAATGCTACCTATATTTCTGAATCCTTCTTTTTTTTTTTAAATCTTTTTTTAGTTGTCAATAGACCTTTATTTTATTTATTTATATGCAGTGCTGAGAATCGAACCCAGTTCCTCACACATGCTAGGCAAGTGCTCTACCACTGAGCTACAACCCCAGCCGCTCTAAATCCTTCTTTAGGTCCAATTTCCAAATGGGTCATGAAGTTTATTGAAACTGAAACAAAGTAGGATGGCAAAGGAAAGGAGCTGCTCAATGTGCTCTTTTTAGCATCCTGGACTCCCTATTATTTGGAACAGGACCTTTTCAACCTGGAAGCTCATCCCCCTTTGGTGGATCTAGATCTCCTGGGTACTTCCTTATGCACAGTCTTTGTCACTCAAGTTCCATTGCTGCCATCAAGCAGTGTTTGACCTTTGGAGCTTGAGATTATACATTGATTAAAAATGCTGCTGGAGGGGCTGGGATTATAGCTCAGTGGTAGAGCTTGCCTTGCATGCGTGAGGCACTGGGTTCGCTCCTCAGCACCACATAAAAATAAATAAATAAAGACATTGTGGCCATCTACAACTAAAAAAATATTTAAAAAAAATGCTGCTGGCTGGGGCTGGGGTTATGGTGCAGTGGTAGCGTGCTTGCCTGGCATGTGTGAGGCACTGGGTTCGATCCTCAGCACCACATAAAAATAAAATAAAGATATTCTGTCCACCTACAACTAAAAAAAAAAAATAAATATTTAAAAAAAAAAAAAATGCTGCTGGAGTCAGAGGCATCTGAGCTGCTGGACAAGTGACTGAAGACTCACAGTTGAACCTCACAGCACTCATGTGTCTTACTCATGTGTGTGATCTGCTCCCTTTTCCCAAACTTGCTTTCTGGATAGACCAGAAGCTCTGCTCAGTGTTGGTACTGATGGCATGATAGGTTACCCTTTAGCTCCCATCTGTGTCTTAACTGAAAAGGAATGTGTTGAAACTTGAAAGACAGAAATAGACATTTAGAATTTGTGCAAGCTGACATGCACGCATGTCTCAATGAAGGTTTCTTGATTTTAGGTGTAAATTCAGGGTGAGTGCAAGCTCTTTGGGGAGTTTGTCCCAGAGTTTCTTGAGAACAGGAAGTGGTTGTTATTGTTTTCCCACCCCCAACTCGACACTGTGCCTGGCACTTTCTAAGATATTCAATGCAATGTTTGAGAAATGAAGAAAAAGCAAGATAGGGGCTGGGGTTGTGGCTCAGTGGTAGAGCACTTGCCTCGTATGTGTGAGGCACTGGGTTCGATTCTCAGCACCACATATAAATAAATAAAAAATAAAGATCCATTGGCAACTAAAAAAATATTAAAAAAAAAAAAAAAAGCAAGATAGTCCAGCTCTCCAGAGGATCACATAGTATATAGTTTATACTAACAGACCGGACACAACAGCTCTTAGGGCTTGAGAGCCAGGATGTAGCCTGTCAGTCATTATCTGCACCCCACACTAACTATGAGATGTCACCCTTTCCCCCAAATACCAGGTCTTGATTAGAGCCTATTGAGGTCAAGATCACTGCTGACACAGTTGCCAGTCCTTGTAGCTCTCCCTGTCTCTACTGCGCGTGTGTGCATTTGTGTGTGCGTGTGTGCGTGTGTGTGTGTGTGTGTGTGTGTGTGTGTGACTGCACTTCTGCCTTAGCCTGGTTTGCTGCTCTAACAGTTTATCTCCCTTATGGGCTCTACCTGAAGCTGTTCCATCCTGTCTTTGGAGGGCAAGATGTCTTCCAACGCAACAGAAGAAGGCTACCCTGAGGTTTGAGGTCTTTTTGGCCTGATCCAGCACAGCGTTGGCCAGAATATATGGGGTGTAATATATGGGATGTAATTTTCATATAGTTGGACTCTGTTCACTTTGACATGAGGAGGGGAAGTTGCTGGGACAGATTCTGGAAATGAAGCGAGGACCATTTCTATCTCACATCTCAGGAGCTTTTCATGACTTCTGTCTAGGCAGCTTACGTAACTCAAGGGATTTAATTTTGGATAAGCAACAACTTCTACTGAATGAGCTCTAAGTTCATTTCTCTTCTGGCTCCTTTTGAAAGAGCCCTTGACTCATTTTCTATCATTAATGAAGCTTGAGATTTAAAAGCCCTTGCTTCCTACTTAGGAAGTCTTTCTGTCACCAAAACGTTCAAACGGCCTCATTTCTCTGCTGGGAACCCCAGAAATCCCATGTTCCATAAACCCTTCACTTCCTAGATGCCCTTCTCTTTATAACCTTTGTGCCCCTCTCCCAGGTATGAAGGTTAGACACACTGACAACTGAGACCCTTCTGAGGGAAGCAGTGCCTTGCAGTAGGTTGGAAATGTGGTAGGTCCTAGAATCTCAGAGGTCAGGACTCCTACTCTGGGCCTGATCCTCAGGCTCAGAGTCTTCCCTAGGCCATTCTGTAGCCTCTAGAAAGAGGCCAAACATATTTCCTGCCTGTTCTTTGGAAATGAGGAAGGGTCAGCGGTATCAAGGGATAAAAAATATCTTGGACCTTATTGGAGCTAAGGTTGGCCTGGCCCATGTTGCTCCTACTTGGTCTTTAGAAATACAGACCTAGGGAGAAAAGGAGGAAAAGGATGGCTGTGGAGTGGGGCAAGGGCTGGATGACCTTGACCTGAGCTTTTCTGTTTCAGTTCCTACCTTGAAAACTGGTGATTAGTTAGCTTCTAGGTCTTTTAGGAGGAGTTCTTGTTTTGTTTAGGTTGGTCTCCAGATTTCCTTATTTCTTTAGAACACAAGACAGCTAGAGAAAGGTGAGAAGAAAAGATTATCTAAAGGTCCTCAATATTTAGGTATATTCTTTTTCTTTCTTTTAAAATTTATTTTATTATGCTTCTGACATAGCTCATCATAGAAAAATACACAAAATCAGCTGGGCATGGCAGCACATGCCTGTAATCTTAGTGACTTAGGAGGCTGAGATAGGGGGGACTGTAAGTTCAAAGCCAGCCTTAGCAACATAGCAAGACCCTGTCTCAAAAAAGGGGGGTGAGGGGCTAGGGATGTGGCTCAGTGGGTAAGCACCCTGGGTTCAATCCCCAGTACCAAAAAAATATCATAAAGTTAGTGTACAGCCTAACATTATGAAGCAAATACTTGTGTAGCCACTGGAACTTTGCTGACATCTCAAACCCTCTTCCCAAGCATTCAAACGCTACCCTCATCCTGCCTCCACAGGGAGCTAACATTTTTACATTATAGCAATCACTCCCTTCTACTGACCCCATTTATTTTTTTTGGTAGTAGGGATCAAACTCAGGATGCTTTACTAATGAGCCACAATCCCAGCCCTTTTTTTTTCTTTTTAATTAAATTTTGAGATAGGGTCTTGCTAAGTTGCTTAGGGTCTCGCTAAATTGCTGAGACTGCCCTCGAATTTACAGTCTTCCTGCCTCAGCCTCCATAGTTGCATGGCTTAGAGGTATGTGCCACCATGCCCTGCCTTTGTTATTTCTTTTTTTTTTCGGTACCAGGGATTGAACCCAGCAGTACTCAACCACTGAGCCACATCCCCAGCCCTATTTTGTGTTTTATGTAGAGACAGGGTCTCACTGAGTTGCTTAGCGCCTCGCCATTGCTGAGGCTGGCTTTGAACTCGCGATTCTCCTGTCTCAGCCTCCCAAAGTGCTGGGATTACAAGCATGAGCCACCGCGCCTGGCTCCTTGTATTTCTTTTTAGATTTACCACAGAAGTAAATATCTTTAAACACCATCATCTGGTATAGTTTGCAAATTCAGATAAGTTGAACCACACAGTATACATTATGTACTTTTGTAACTGGCTTTTTTCATTCAACATTAGGATTGTGAGATTCCTCACATTAGTTCTATGGGTGGCTGTAGTCTATTTTTGCTGTATTTTATCTGTTGTGAAACATATCCTGTCATATGCTTATCTAGTTTACTGTTGATGGACACTTGAATTGTTTCTGGTTTCAAACAATTATGAATGATACTGTTAGGAATATTCTCACATTTCTGTTGCTTTGCAGGCATATACTTAGAAAGTTCAATTGCTGAATGTACGAGTTGAATAGCTAACACCAAACAATTTTCTAAAATGATTGCAACAACCCCTAGCAGTGTATGAGTTTCCTGTTGTTCTAAAAGGAACAATGCCTTGCTGAGGTTTGGCATCATTAGTGTTCTCAATTTCAGCTATTCTGGGGGATGGATAGTGATGTCTCATTGTGGTTTGACTTACCTTTTCCTTGATGATTAATCATAGTGATTATTTTTTTCATATGTTTATTGGACATTTGAATGTCCTTTTTTGTGAAATGCTTGTCTCTAATTTATTTTTCTTTTGAGGCATATCCCTCCTCACCTTTTTTTGTGTGGTAGTGCTGGGGATCGAACTCAACGCTTCATGCATGCTGGGTAAGCACTCTACCAGTAAGCCACATCCCCAGCCCTATCTTTTTCATACTGATTTGAGAGAGTCTTTCCTTTTGGATATGAACCCTTAGTTGTTTGTAATATTATTGAGTTTTATTTTTTGGGCATATTGGGGATTGAATTAAGGGGCACATGACCACTAACTCACATCCCCAGCCATATTTTGTATTTTATTTATTTATTTTTAAAGATTTTTTTTGTAGTTTCAGATAGCATGCCTTTATTTTATTTGCTTATTTTTATGTGGTACTAAGGATCAAACCCAGTGCCTCATATGTGCTAGGCAAGCACTCTGCTACTGAGCTATAGCCCCAGCCCTGTGCTTTATTTAGAGACAGGGTCTCACTGAGTTGCTTAGCGCCTTTCTTTTGCTGAGGCTGGCTTTGAACTTGTGATCCTCAAGCCATTGGGATTATAGGTGTGCACTACCGTGCCCAGCTTGAGTTTTATGTTTAAATGGCAAATAATTTTTATATATTTATGGTACCATGTGATGTTTTGATTCTTGTTTACCTTGTGAAATAATCAAATTAGAGTAATTAATGTTCTATCAACTCATATATTTATCATTTCTTTATAGTGAGAACATACAAACTCCTCTCTTTTAGTTATTTTGAAATATATAATACATTATTATTAATATATATATATTTTTGGTACCAGGGATTGAACTCAGTGATACTCAAACACTGAGCCACATCCTCAGCCCTATTTTGTGTTTTATGTAGAGACAGGGTCTCACTGAGTTGCTTAGCCCTCACCGTTGCTGAGGCTGGCTTTGAACTCGCGATTCTCCTGTCTCAGCCTCCCTGACTGCTGGGATTACAGGCTTGCGTCACTGCACCCGGCACATTATCATTAACTATAGCGCCTTGCTGTGCAGTAGAGCACCTGAGCTTATCTCTACTGACTACAGCGTTACACCCATTGGCCCACATCTCCCCAGCTTTACACCCATTGGCCCACATCTCCCCTTCCCCCAGCTATACCACTCCTGATGCCCAGGCTCTGGTAACCATCTTTCTGATTTCTACATCTATGAGTTTGACTTTTTTAGATTTCACGTATGAGTTCATATTGTTTGAAGTCGTGCCTCGTGGGTCCCACTCAATGAGTTGGGGTCCTGAGAGATGAAGAAAAGGGGGCCCTCGGAGGATGAAGTGGGGTCTCTCAGGATGAGGTTTTGGGGTGACAATCTGCAGAGTCACTCCACTCAGACTCTGGGGTAGGTAAACATTCTGCTGGAGCAAGATGCAGAAACACTGTTTAGTCTAGAAAGTACAGAAGCTTATATACACTCCTGGACCAATCAAGGCCCAAAGTTACAAACAAAGGGGTGCTCTCTGTCAAGCAGCACAGCCCATTAACATAGAATGGGGAAAGATGGAGGGGAGGGGCTGAAGGTATGGAGAGTGCTCCTACTAGTTCATGCAGTATTTGTCTCTCTCTGCCTGGCTTATTTCATTCAACATAATATCTTTTAGGTTCATTCTTGTTTTCTGCTTCTGCTACTATTTCTTTGAATCTGTATTCTGTCCCTTTCTCTTTTTCTTCTCTTTTGGATCTAATAACACCTGGGTCATCTCATGTCTCAACTATCTTCACTCTTTTTCGTTCTTTTTCTTTCTGTTCCTCATATTGGATGATATCTAGTGACCTATTGTTTGCTTGATCTGATCAGCTATTAAAACCCTCTTGAATTTCCAGTTCAGTTACAGTATTCTTTAGATCTATGATTTCTCTTTGGAACATTTTATATCTCTCTGCTAAAATTCCCAGTTTCTTCTCACATTGCTCTTTTGATGTTGGTGAGCATTTTTTTAATGACCATTGTTTTGAATTCCCTGTCAGGTAAATCACTTATCTCCACTTCACTTGGGTTGATTTTTGGAGAGTTTTCTTTTGTTGGGAATATATTCTCCTGTTTCTTCATTTTCCTTGTCTCCCTGAGTTGGTATCTATAAATCAGATAAGAAAATTACTTCTAGTCTTGTCATGCTGGCCTCACATAGGAGAAAGATCTCATCAATCTATACAGCCAAAGATTTTAAGGTGCCTCTCAAATCTCTGTTTGACCAGATTTCTCTCTCTTTCTCTCTCTCTCTCTGGTGGTTTTCTGTGCCATGTCTTGTACTACCCTGAGACTACAAGGGTAGGAGGCAGACTCTAGGTATCTGGAAAGGTCAGAGTGGTGGCTGTGTATTCCAGTTCATTTGATCTTCATGTGAAGGCCAGTATGAGCATTTATCTCCCACTCTCTGCACAGCTGAGTAAAGGCTCTGTAGGAAATGCCTGTACTTATGCTCAGGCTGTACCTTCTAATTCTGGGGAGATAGGTGATTGAGCACTCTTTTCCAACTACTGATTGCCACCCCAACCGTGGTCTCCAGAGAATGGCATGTGTCTACTCCTCTCTGCAACCAGAGCTGGGGAATTAAGAGCCAAGTGAGGGAACCTTAGAGTTAGGGTGGTGTGTGAGGTCTGAATCCTTCTCTCAACATGGAGCAGTTGGGGGTCAGGGAGTCCTTTCCTGGATGTGGGGCCCATACCTAGGGTGGGGATATGTCTCAGCTTTTGCTTTCCTAGTTGCCCAGTGGATAGGAATCTCACGACTGGTCTCTCATTTACTCTCAGGAATTGATGCATGAATAGATGAATAGGTGTTTATTTGGTGCATTCATGGGAGGAGGCAGAGTTGGAAGCTTCCCATTCTGCCATGTTGCTGTCACTGTCCTCTCTCAGTGTTTTTTTTTTTTTTTTCTTCCTTTCTTTCTTTTTTTGGTACTGGGGATTGAACTCAAGGACACTCAACCACTGAGCCACATCCCCAGCCCTATTTTGTATTTTATTTAGAGACAGGGTCTCACTGAGTTGCTTAGCACCTTGCTTTTGCTGAGGCTGGCTTTGAACTTGCAATCCTCCTGCCTCAGCTGGGACAAAGTTGTTTTTTAAAAAGGAAGTTATGACTCTGTTTTATTGAAGCATACCTACATACATTTGCGGATATTTAAAAAAATTTTTTTGGTAGTTGTAGATGGACAGCATGCCTTTATTATTTTTTTGTTTTTATGCTGTGCTAAGGATGGAACCCAGTGCTTCATGAGTGCTAGGCAAGCCACTAAGCTACAGCCCCAGCCCCAAATTCACAGATTTTTAAGTGATCAGTTCAGTTTTGACAAATATATATGAAAAATATATAACATGCATATATAAATATCAACATGTATAAAAATATAGATGTGTGTGTGTGTGTGTGCGTGTGTGTGTGTAACCACAATCCCAAATAACATATATTTCTATTGACCCCTGAAAACTCTCACATGTCTCTTTTCAGGCAATTTGTCACCCACCTTTCAGAGGTAACTACTTTCTGGTTTCTGTCATGAGAGAGTAGTTCTGCTTATTATCAAATTTCATATAGCATAAAAATAAATAAAAATATACATTCTTTCAGTCAACATGTTTTTTTTAATTTTTAGATTTGTTACTATTTTTTTAAAATATATTTTAGTTATAGATGGACACAGTGTCTTTATTTTGTTTATTTATTTTTATGTGGTGCTGAGGATCGAACCCAGTGCCTCACACTTGAGAGGCAAGCGCTCTGCCACTGAGCCACAACCTCAGCCCCTGATTTGTTACTATTATCCATTATTAGTAGCTCATACCTTTTCATTACTGAGTTGTATTCACTGAATAGACTACAATTTATCCAGTCTTCTACTGATGCACATTTGTGTTGTTTCATTGTATATGTGTAGATGTATACAAATACATTTATATTTGGATTTAACATCATAAATGTATTGATGTATTAAGTATGTATTTTAATAATTTTATAATATTTTATTGCTCTGTAAGTGCACAATGATCGAACAGTTCTTCTGAGCATAGGCAGTGGGTCAGATTAAGAAAATTAGACATTATAGAAATAAAGACAAAGATTCAATTATGAGTGTAAGCAGGACTCCGTGGGCAGATGAGGCTTGATGGGTCTGTTCTCAAACAGCCAGAGTTTGTGTTTATTTTATAGACTTTAAACATCAAAGGGATTCACTGTAGAAGGGCTTCTTGAGGTAAACAGGATAAAGTTGAGCAAAACAACTTGGTTGGGGCTTATCAATTTACACCCATCTCTTCTACCTCAGGGCAGCCTGGATTTGAATTCAAGGCTTTTGAACTAGTAAATTCCATGACAAGAAGTCACCTTGCTAATGGGCATTTCCCTTGGTGCTTTCCAGATGAAAGGATTCCCAGAAGCAGCGGCTCACTGTCCAGGTTTATATGGTTCAAAGCAATGATTTATTTACTGCACATGATAATATTTAACATATATTAAATGTAAATATATATAATTATATTTACTTATGTCAAAATAATTATAGATTCACATACAGTTGTAAAAAATAACTATGTCCTACTGGGTGTGGTGGCATACACCTGTAATCCCAGCACTTTGGGAGGCTGAGACAGGAGAATCGCGAGTTCAAAGTCAGCCTCAGCAACGGAAAGGCACTAAGCAACTCAGTGAGACCCTGTCTCTACATAAAACACAAAATAGGGCTGGGGATGTGGCTCAGTGGTTCAGTGGTCCAGTACCCCTGAGTTCAATCCCTGGTACCAAAAAACAAAACCAAACCAAACAAAACCAAAAACAACAACAAAAAATACTATGTCCTATGTACCCTTTGCCCAATTTCCCTTCATGATAACTTTTTGTAAAACCATAGCAGGACATTGGGCTTGATATAGTCAAGATGCAGAATACTTCCATCACCACAAAGATCCTACTTGTTGCCCTTTTGTATCTCCCCACCTACAGGCCCCCCTTAGTAACCACTAATCTCTTTTCTTTTTTTTGGTACCGGGTATTGAACTCAGGGCACTTGACCACTGAGCCACATCCCCAGCCCTATTTTGTGTTTTATGTAGAGACAGGGTCTCACTGAGTTGCTTAGCACTTCACCATTGCTGAGGCTGGCTTTGAACTTGCAATTCTCCTGTCTCAGCTTCCCAGTAACCACTAATCTCTTTTTAATTTCTATAATTTTGTCACTTTGAGAAGGTTATATACTGTATGCACGGGAAGTCTTGGTGCACGCATGTAACTATAGATGTCCAGCCCCCTTTGTCTAGCCGTCATCTCCCCACCCCTCTCCACCCTGTCTAGATGGCGGCTAGACAAAGAGGGGCTGGTCAGCCGGGCGCGGTGGCTCACGCTTGTAATCCCAGCACTTAGGGAGGCTGAGACAGGAGAATCACAAGTTCAAAGCCAGCCTCAGCAATGGCGAGGCGCTAAGCAACTCAGTGAGACCCTGTCTCTACATAAAACACAAAATAGGGCTGGGGATGTGGCTCAGTGGTCGAGTGCCCCTGAGTTCAATCCCCAGTACCAAAAAAAAAAAAAAAAAAAGAGGGGCTGGTCATCTGAAGTTACCTGCATGTGCCAAAGGGTCCACTGCTCACCACACTGACGTCAACCAATCATCAATGAGCATGCTGACCTCTGAAATCAGCCCATACCTGTCACGGGGCCTCAGCCAACCAAAAAGAGACGCCTCTTCCTGAGAATTCCCCTCTGCTCCACCTACCCATAAAAATGGCCTCTCCCAGTCTTGGGCGTGACTTCCTCCGGCTCACACTGGTGGACTGGTGAACCTCGCCGGAGAGCAGACCCCAATAAAGCCGTGCTTATGCATAACCCTTCTGCTAGTGGTCATGGTCTTTATTGCAGATCTGATCTTACATTTGGTACCGAAACCTGGGAAGGGTGTGTTGATCTCCCCTTTGGGGAGAGGTTCCCCCCTTCCTCCCTTTTTGAACCAACGACAATCTGTGCCTCTCCTCTCCTCATCCAGGCTGACAAACATGGTATAAGTTCCCTCTGTTAGGTCAGTTCATGGTGTCCATTTAGGGGTGGCCAGGGCAGCCCTGGAATGGAGCAGCCAGCCAGACGCTGACGTAGGCTGTAGAGGCGCCTCCTGTCAATCAGGGTTTTCCTGACTCATCCAGGAAAGACTCTGACCTCAGCAGGATCCTCTGACCTTCTCTTCCTGCCTTAAGCCCTCTTTTTCCTGACCCGGCCTTTTAACATTTTCTGTATCCTGGAACACATGGGTGATTCTCCCGGACACACTCTGATGGACGGGAGAGTTCAGCCCCAGAGCGTGTATTTCCAATAAAGCCTTGCCCAGCGGTTTTAATTCACCTCCTTTTGGTCATCTGGCTTTACACCCTCCATTTCCCCTTGGCTCTCCAGATACACTGTCCTCTGTGGGATCTGTCCGTAAGTCCTGTTCACACGCCAGATCACCAACCATTCCGTTTGGGTCCCCATTCTAGGCTCCAGCCCACCCACCCTCCTGAATTGGGTGATCACTATCAGAACTTGGGACGCCTCTTTCTGATCTTGTTCATTCCTGGGCATGTCTGTTGAGTCATGGGGAATACTGGGTCCTCTTTAGACCCACAAACCCCTCTGGGTTGTCTATACATTAATTTTTCCAAACTGGGATTCAGCCATGACCTTCACTGTAAAAGACTGCTCTTTTATTCACCTGAGGTCTGGCCCCAATATCCTCTGGACAACGGCTCAAAATGGCCTCCTCAGGGAACATTTGATTTTAACATCCTCATGGATTTGGGCAACTTTTGTCACTGGATGGATAAGTGGTCAGAGGTCCCTTTCGTGCAGGCTTTCTGGGACCTCTGCACTCGCCCCGACCTTTGTTCCACCTGCTCTACTGCTCAGGTCCTCCTGGCCCATCATAGCCCTTCTCCTTCTCCTCCTTCACCCAAGGAGTCTCCAAACTCTCCATCAACTTCTTTTCCATCTTCCTTCTCCCACCCACTAGAGCTCCTCGCTGCTCCTTCCCTTCTCTCATCTCCCCGCCCTCCACCTTACCAGGCCCCTCCTGCCCCTCCCCCTGCCTCTTCCCTGCAGTCTCCTGGCCCCTCCCCCTTCTTTGCCGCCATCTTCCCATCACACTTCCTCCCCTGGCCTCCCTTCTGTCAGTGCTCACACCTGCTCCCGTCTTCCAAAAACAACTTACAACCCTCTTCTGATGCACAGTTACTTTGCCCCCTCCGTGAGGTGGCGGGAGCTAAAGGCACAGTGCACATCCATGTCCTGTTCTCACTTCAAGACCTGGCCCAAATTGAGCAGCGTTTAGGGTCCTTTTCTGCAGACTCCACCAATGACATGAAAGAATTCAGATATCTCTCTCAGGCTTACGATCCTACCTGGCAGGATGTCTATGTTGTTCTCTCATCTTCTCTTGCTCCTGGTGAAAGGGCTTGCATCCAACAGGCAGCCAGGGACCATGCAGACCAAGTCCGCCTGACAGACCCTCCCCTCCCCACAGGGATGGAAGCAGTCCCTGAGGTTGACCCACACTGGGACTACCAAGAGGGTCAACAAGGCCATAACCACTGCGCTTGGATGATCCAATACCTCCTGGCAGGCATGCAGGCAGTCTCTAACAAAGGGGTTAATTTTGATTAACTGACAGAAGTTACCCAGGGCCCTGATGAAAGTCCAGCTTTGTTCCTCAACCGCCTCACTGAAACTCTTACCAAATACACAAAGCTAGGTCCCAATTCTCCCTCTGGGGCCACAGTTCTGGCAACTCATTTTATCTCTTAATCAGCCCCTGATATAAGAAAAAAGCCCAAACAAGCTGAGGATGGTCCTCAGACCCCTATCTGAGATCTAGTCAAGATGGCTTTCAAAGTTTATAATACCAGGGAAGACTCAGCCGAATTGGCCAGGCAGGCACGCTTACAGAAAAAAGTAGCTCTCTCAACCCAGGCCTTGGTAGCTGCCCTGCGGCCTGTGCAGCTGACACTACTTCAAAAGGGGCACCAGCCATCTGCCCCGCCTGGGGCTTGCTTTAAGTGTGGACATGAAGGTCACTGGGCTTGGCAGTGCCCGAACCCATAGCCTCCCTCCAGACCGTGTCCCATTTGCAAGCAGGCAGGACACTGGAAGAGTGATTGCCCTATGGCTGGCCCTTCCCTGGTGCCTCCACGCAGGGGTATGGCCACCAGGCAGTCCCTTCCCTAGAACTGCTGGGATTCGCAGATGACTGAAGAAGCCCAGACTCGAGGACCCCTATCACCCTCACTGAGCCCAGGGTAATGCTCCAGGTAGCAAGTAAGTCCACCACCTTCCTGGTGGATATAGGGGCTACCTGTTCTGTTCTGCCTCCCCATCCTGGTCCTTTATTTCCATCTCAGATCTCGGTTATGGGAATTGATGGTACATCTTTCTTTCCAAAACAGACAGCCAAACTGGCCTGCACCCTAGAGGGACATCCATCTACTCACTCCTTCTTAGTTATCCCCTCCTGTCCAGTTCCCCTCCTTGGCTGTGACATTCTCTCGTTCCTAGGACTGGCCAGCTTCTTCTGCCACTGGATCCCTAATTTTGCTCTTCTAGCCAGGCCCCTCCAGTAGTTTTTCCAACCTCTTTTCTTTTATCTTGGTCTTTCTATTATTCTCTAGCAGATTTATTCCACTTGTGAGATATACTCTACAGTCTCACCACAGGGAGGACTTAAATCCAAACTCCCAACTCACCAGATGAGAGGCCACCAACCAGGTAAGGATTGGCAAATTGACTTTACTCATATACACAGAACATAAAAAACTCCATTATCTTCTCACTCTTTCAGGCTGGGTAGAAGCCTATCCCGCCTCCAGGGAGACTGCAGATATAGTGGCCTCCGTCCTCATTGAGCAGATTATTCCCAGGTTTGGACTGCCTGCCTCTATTCAGTCTGACGACAGACCAGCATTTATCTCCTAGATTGTTCAACTGGTCTCTGAAGGGCTTCACATCACCTGGAAACTTCACATCCCACATCACCCTCAATCATCGGGTTTGCTTGTGAGCTTGTCAGAGAAATTGCCCAGGAAGTAGCCAGACAGATACCTGCGCCCTATATCATCAAAGAGGTTGGAATGTTGGGTCAAGAGATGGCAGCTAGACAAAGGGGGGCTGGGCATCTGAAGTTACCCGCGCACAACAAACGGTCCACTGCTCACCATTCTGACATCAACTAATCATCAATGAGCACGCTGACCTCTGAAATCAGCCCATACCTGTCATCAGGCCTCAGCCAGCCAAAAAGAGATGCCTCTTGGTGAGAATCCACCTCTGCTCCACCTACCCATAAAAATGGCCTCTCCCAGTCTTGGACGTGACTTCCCCCGGCCCACACTGGTAGACTGGTGAACCTCACCCAAGAGGGGACCCCAATAAAGCCATGCTTTTACCAGCTAGTGGTCATGGTCTTTACTGCCGATCTGAACTTACAGGTTTTAATTTGTATTTCTTTGATAGCTCATTATGTTCAGATCTTTTTATATGCCTATTGTGTGTACATCCTTTTCCATGACATGTCTCTTCATGTCTTTGCTCTGATTGTAATTCAGTGATTTGCTTTATTATTTTTTTAGTGTACTAGGGTTTGAACTTGGGGGCACTGGGCCACTGAGCCACACCCCCAGTGCTATTTTGTTTTATTTAGAGACAAGGTCTCACCAAGTTGCTTAGAGTTGAAGCCAGAATTAAAGACAGGCAGTCTGTAAAAATAGATAATCAGATTGGATCTAGAGAATAAAGGCCAATTTGGGCTTGGGAAGCTGAAGACCACCCCTGATGAACTGAAATGTTAATGCCTTCAGAGCCCTTCCTCCACCCTTATCTAGATAACCTGTCCCTGCTCCAACTTGTTACTAAGGTAACCTGGCCCAGGGATTGTTCCTCCCTACAGCGAGTTATTAAAAAAAAAAGTTGTTAATTAATATACCCTGGACCCCCTTCCTGCCCGGATCACTCCACCTTGGCCCCTCCAGCCCATCTACTTCTCACCTTTTGGCCATCCCACTGGACGTCTCCTGGGCCTAGTCACTTATGCAGGAAGGAGAGAGATAAGGGGAAAAAGAGCAGGAGAACAAAGAAAATCTTGGACGTATAAGAGGCAGAACGTGCCCTGTTCTCGGAGCACGTTCATACCAGGATACCAGCTATGGCCCCCTTTTCCCTCCTGGGAGAAGCCTATGTTACCCCTTTTTAAGTAAACCCTGCTTTATATTCTTGCCTTGGTGTGCTTTTCTAATGTTATACTTCAACATGTAAGGAAGCAGGACTTGTCACCAATAACCAGTGGTATTAGTGCCTCGCTTTTGCTGAGGCTGGCTTTGAATTGTGATCCTCCTGCCTTAGCCTCTTGAGCTGTGGGATTGCAGGTGTGCACCACTGTGCCTGGCTTAATGATTTGCTTTTTGCCGTTGAGTTTTTTTTTGATAACTTTTATTGTAAATTACATGTAACATAAATTTTTATCATTATAGCCATTTTAAATGTAAAATTCAGTGATATTAATTACATTCACATTGTTGTGCCATCCTTATCACTGTTTTTTTTCATCACCCCAACAGAACCTCTGCAATCATTAAGCAATAACTCCATTCCCCACCTTCCCCTGAAAACCTGTATTATACTTTGTCTCCAGGAGTTGGCCTGTTCTAAATTTTCCAAACAAATTGGAATCACTTGATATTTTTCTTGTGTCTGACTTATTTTCCTTAGCATAATATATGAAGTTGATTCATGTGTAGTGTAAGAACTTCACCTCTTTTTATGGATGAACAGTATTTCATTGTATGTATATAGTACATTTTATCTGTCTATCTATTTATAACATTTGGGTGTTTCTACCTTTTGGCTAATGTGAATATTGCTGCAATTAACATTGGCATGCAAGTGTCATTTGAGGCCCTGTTCTCAATTCTTTTGGGGATATACAGAGGAGTAGAATCGCTGGGTCATCTGGTAAAGGTATATTGTGTTTGGAGTGTAATGCCCAGACTCACGAGACCACCAGAGACCACCAGGAGTCTGATCCCGATGCAATTACAAAAGGGGTCTTTTATTTCAAGCTCGAGCAGGGACTGCACACACCTTCACCGATGCAGCGGGTAGGGAGGTGCGGCCCCGAGTCTGGGGAGCAGGGATTTTTATGGATTACAATCGCAAGCAGGGGAGTATATGCCTTGGCGTTACATGATTGGGTAAGGGAAAGCGCGTGCAGGGGGACAGTGGTCTTGTCGCTACAGGATTGGGTAGGGGTGAGTGCGGTATGAGGTCAGTTGACCTTTAGGCTGATAGATTTCGCTATGGCGGGCCCAATGCTTAATTTCCTGATTGGTTGGCCCAGATTGCGAAACGACTCACTGGCGCCAGAGAAGTGTGCTGTTAAGTGTGTTTCAGGAACTGGGCAGGGGCTACTGAGTTGGGGACAAAGGCCCAGAATTGCAAAATGGCACAGGTCTTGTCCTCTCAGGAGGAACTGCTAAGCTCTTAACCACCACAGCTGCACCATTTTACGTCACCACTGGCACATGTATGAGGGTTCCAACTTCTCCATGTCCGGGCCCAAACTTGTTTTCTGGCTTTTATTTGTTTTCATTATAAACATCTAAATAGGTGTGGCATGGTATCACATTGCAGTTTTGATTTGCATTTTCCTAATGAAAAAGGATGTTGAGTTTGTGTTTATTGGTTATTTCTACATCTTGGGAGATTTCTCTATTTGTGTCTTCTGCCCATTTTTACACTGAATTTGTTGCCAAAAGCTTGGTCCTTGTCCCTGATGCCAATCCAATATGAGGACACAGTTTTGAGAAAAAAGAAAAAAAATGGTTTATTGCTTTGCTAGCAAAGGAGAAACACAGGGGACTCCTGTCCCAAAGGCTGTGATTCTGCCCATCAGTAGGAACAAGGGGCTTTTACAGAGGTGATTCAGAGAAAATGAGATTAGGGAGGAAAGATCAGGAAGGAGAAGATCAGGGAAAAAAAGATCAGAGAGGAGAAGATCAGGAAGGAGATGGTTAGGGAAAAGAACACCAGGAAGGAGAAGATCAGGGAGAAGATGTTTGGGAAAAAGAAAAAAACATGTAAATTGCAAAGCAACAAGGGATATTGTCAAAGCATCAAGTGAACCCCCATTACAATTTGTTTGATTTTTGTTGACTTTAAGGTGTTATTTTAGGTCTTGATCACTTGCCAGATATACGATATATTAGCTTGATCATTTATTAGATATATTATGTATTAGAAATCTCCATGATCTGAAGTTTGCATGCTGAGGAGTATAATTTAGTTCTAGTCCAGAGGCCCAAGAACAAGAGGAGCTGATGGTATAAGTCCTGGTCTGAGTCTGAAGGTCTGAGAAATGAGGGTGGGGTAGGTGAGGAGGGGTATGATGATGTGTGTCCAGTCCCGGAGAATCAGGGTCATGGATGTATGATGTCTGAGAACAGGAAAAGATGGATGTCCTCGCTTAAATGCACCCACTCAGAATTTGCTTTTCCTCCACCTTTTTGTTCTATTTAGGCCCCCAACAGATTGGATGTTGCCAGCCCACACTGTTGAGATGGTCTCATCTACTCATGTAGCTGCAAGTGGCAAGCCTGAGATGATCTCTCCCTGCCCTCAGCCACAGATTTCCCAGGACCTTCTTCGTTGACCTGTTGGACCCTATCTGCACACCTGTCTTCTCTCCAACAGCCTACCTCCCAGTTTCCAGCTGTTTTAGCTCTAGTTTCAAACTCTGATCTCTGCATCCTCAGCTCTGTGGTAATATCATGCTGTTTGGCTCCTAGCTCTTTGAAACATGCTTGGGAAATTGTCCTCAAGCAGAGAGCTGGGTGGCTGGGTGATCATTCAACTCTTTCAGGAGTTTCCTGTCTTTCAGGGATCATAGTCCTACAGTTCCTGCTTTCACTGCCTGAATTATAACCATATATGTTAGATACTCATGAGCATTAGATACTCATGAGTGTGCACACAGGATGTATACAAATACAAATATGAGTATATGCCTTCTATTTTAATAATTATTTACAGTGGGAGGACTAGACTGGTATCAGCGACTCCATCTTACTTAGAGGCAAATGTTCCCCTTTTCATTTCTTAATGAAATGAAGCATGTGTTGGCAAACATGTTGGGACAGATGCCAGGCAGAGCTAGCCACTCTGATTCCTGCCTTTGTTGGGTCTCCACGAGCAGTACGTCAGTCACTTGTGAGGCTCTGCAAGGGCACAGGTATGGTGTCTTGCGCCTCCTGTGCTCAACATGCTCCAAATGAAGGGACGTGGACAGGAAAGCACTGGTGTCAAGATCTTTGGATGCTGGAACACACTCACCTTATTGTTGCCAACAAATAAAAAGGGTGTTCAGCTCTCATTATAAAAATCTAGTTCTGCCTGTTTCAGCCTGCCCTTGTGCAGGAAGGAAGTTAAGGCGGCTGAGCTGCCTGGCTGAGGAAGGATGGGAATCTAACTCAAAGGTCTCCTGGGATTCTTTGCTGGTATCATTAACACATGGGCTGGATTCCTGGCATTGGGCTGGCAGGCAGAAAGCCATGTAGTAAACAGTGTTCCAGAGGAGGGAGCACACAAGGGACGTCTTTGAGCCCATTAGGAAGGAGGCCCAGCCAAGTCAAACACCAGAGCTGAGAAGTCACTCTGAGACATGCTGCACATTGAAAGGAATGTGGAGCTTGGCATCTGACCCTGCTCCAGAGCCCACAGGCGACTCATTCATGTAGCAGACATTTTGTGATTGCCTGTACTGAGCCAGGCCCTGTGCTGAGCTGGGGATAGAGGATGAGGGAAGGATTCTTCAAGAACATGGTGTGTGAGTTGGCTATGGGGGTCAAATTTTGGTTCCAAAGAAAATGAAGAAAAAAATTGCAAAAAGTTAATCTTTTTCACCTTTGAAGAAAAGAATATACAAACCAAATTTATTTTTTTGGAAAGGGAACCAGAGGTTTTATTTTGGAGCTTGAGAGTACCACTTTGAGGGTAACCCCTGACCTTGCCTATCCCACCCCTAACTCTTTTTTTTGGTACTGGGGATTGAACTCAGGGGTACTCGACCACTGAGTCACATCCCCAGCCCTATTTTTGTGTTTTATGTAGAGACACGGTCTCACTGAGTTGCTTAGCACCTCACCATTGCTGAGGCTGGCTTTGAACTCGCGATTCTCCCTAAGTGCTCCTCCCTAAGTGCTGGGATTACAGGCTTGAGCCACCGTGCTCTGCTCCCACCCCTAACTCTTAGCAGAGTCCCTTTAGGAGCTTATACCTAGTTGTTTTCATAGCTGAAGATGGGAATGATCTCTGGCCTTTTTTTGGTGGGGGGGGGGTACCGGGGATTGAACTCAGGGGCACTCAACCACTGAGTCACATCCCCAGCCCTATTTTGTATTTTATTTAAAGACAGGGTCTCACTGAGTTGCTTAGCACCTCACTTTTTGCTGAGGTGGGCTTTGAACTCTTGATCCTCCTGCCTCAGCCTTCTGAGCCACTGGGACTACAGGTGTGCGCCACCATGCCTGCCTCTCTGGCCTTGTTTGGGGGCCTGACACCTTCTGGTTCTCTCCCTCATCATCAGTTGTCCCAGAGCAGATGTCTGAACTTGAGGAGGTCTACCCACATGGTAGGATTAGGTGTGGCCCTCTGGACTCCATCACTGGGGCACTCAGTCTGTGGAGAAGTTCTGGTAGGTAGAGAGGGGTATCTCTGTTTTTGGTGTCCCAAGTCTTACTCTGGAGCAGGGGGATTGTTGGCCAAGGTGAATATTTTGGGGGTTTTGTGTGTTCTTTGGGAAAGTGAATTCACACCCTGCAGACAGGATTTTCAGGATTCTCTGAAAATTCTGTTTCTGCTGAAGGGAGTTCTCTGAAAGGCCTGGTGGTTCTAACACTTCAGAGACTTCCGAGGTTTCCAGAGACGCATCCTGGTCTTCCTTTTGTCGGTTTTGCAAATACACCTTAGACTTCATTCCTTGGTCATGTTCTCTTTCCATAAATAAAGAAAAGCAGGTGGTGCTGTTTTGTTGCTGGGCATCATTTTTGGGGTTTTCTGGACCACGCTGTTGGATAAAGCCTCCATTTGGGGGCTTGGGTGCTTCTATGTGTGGAACATACCCTTGACCATGCCTTGTCCTGGTGGCCGGGTCCTTTCCCTGCCCCTCCCACTGAGAGGCACAATCAATTTCTTTCTTTGATTCTTTATCACTGCCTGTATGGTGATGTTCACATGTGTAGTGTCTTTCCACAGGCAGGATTAGATTTCTGAAAATGTAGGTTTTTGTTTTCCTAGGGAAGAAGTGTATGACATGATGGTCAGAATTAATTATGATGGCCGAGTGCAGTGACAAGCACCTGTAATCCCTTTGGCTTAGGAAGCTGAGCTCAGCAGGAGGATCCCCAATTTGAGGACAGACTGGGCAACTAAGATCCTGTCTAAAGAGAGTGGGTGGGGCGCGGGGAGAGAGAGAACATGAAGATGCGAACCGGTATCGAAAGCTTTCTGATAGACCAGAATTTGAGGAAAGGATTTTCATGATGTGTAGTGTGCTCTGAGCTCCTATGAGTCTCATTTCTTCCTTCTTGCTCTCCTGGCACAGGGAGAGGAAGTTTTTGTGTAATTGGCCCTTGAAATATTATAATAATCACTTGGTGACCCCCTGCAGCTTATTTTTAATTACAAGGTCTACTGCATTGTTAAATGATTAACTCTGACAATTACGTATCTTAGCATTCCATTATCTTGATGAAAATGAAAACCGAAAGGTCATGGAGGCTCACTGGAGGTTTTGGTCCACTACAGCTGAAATGAAGCGGAATCAGATCAGCAAATGTTTGCAGTGTGTGAATGATGGGGACCGAGACAACTTGGCAAACACAGGTGTTTGCTGGGGCAGTTGGAGACAGGCTGGCAGAGCCCCTCTATGTGGTGGGAGGTGCCTTTTGGACTACACTGGGTGACAAGCAGCTGCCTCACTGTGTACATCTCCTCTGAGATGGACAGCCTGAAGTAGCCAGGAAGCAGCCGTGTCCCTGTGCCCCTCCTGCCAGGTCTCATGTGAATTTCCAAATCCCGCTGGTCTCCTAAGGCTGGTTCCAGACTCTCTGACCTGTCTCAGCCCTAATTCACTTCTTCTGTGTCTGCATTCACCATGTGACAACATCACCAACGCTGTAACTGAATAACAATAACTGACACTGAGTACTTACCCTGTGCATAATGCCTGCCCCACAGCTTGGTCTTGGCAGTGTTTACAGACGCAGCTCCTCCTGGCCATGCCACCTTCTGTCCAGCAGGGGGCAGTGTGACTACACCACAGAGGGAACTGTCCTCCATTCAGAAAACCCGAGGCTTCGGAGGAGTTTCTGCCAGATTCTGGAAGGCTGCTTCCTGCTTTGACAGCAAACCCAAGGCTCCTCCAGACTGTGTGCAGAAGGAAGCACAACAGTTTCAGTGGGGGTCCATCAGTCCCTCCATCAAGTCATTCTGTGTTCAGTCCTGGGCTTCCTTGACTCCAGGGGCAGGCATGAACCTGGAGGACTGGCTCAGCCTCAGCCCGTGAGGCTGACACTGTGGCAGGAAACCTGGAACACACCAGGAGACACTTGGCAGGAAGTAGAGATTGGAGGTCCACTGGTTCCCGGGAATGTTATATGCATCGGGTGACTGGCTCTGCTTGATGAGAGGCCAGATGGCCACGTGGGACAGTTGGTTCTATAGGCAAATCCCCTTGATGGCTATAGCATATCTGCCAGAAGCCTGGGAAAGGCACCATCTATCCCATAGCCTGAGGCCTGCTGTGCCTGATGTATAATTCCAGGAGAGGAAGGGAGTGAGATGTTGCTAGGATATTGTTGTGTCAAGCTCTGACCACTCTCACCTGCAGGGGACCTTGGTGAGAAGATGAGGCACAGGCTGGCTCCCTGCTCTAACGCTAGCTAGGTTCTTTGCACAGATTAGCCAGTTTAATTCTCACAAGGACCCTGTGATTTAGGTGCCATATATAAAACACTCTACATATTTAAATAATATATGTAAGTGGCTATCTGCCTATAGCCCCCTTGTGTAAGGTGGACCCTGAGCTGTGGAGAGGTTAAATCAAACTCTCAGGCAGTGAGCCCTCAAGCCAGCAACTTGGGGAGGGGCTCAGAGGAGGCTGGAGGGCAAGCAGGAGACAAGTTTCAGATCCCTCTGCATGCCAGCTACTGGCAGCCACCTGATAGGGACAGAGATGGGGCTTTTTGATCATAGCATCACCCCCTCTGCACTGTCCCCTCCTCAGCCCCAGCTGATCTTTGAAACAGGGAGGAACAGCTTTGTCCTTTAGTTTTTAAAAAATTTTTTATTTGTTCTAATTGTTATACATGGTAGCAGAATGCATTTCAATTCATTGTACACAAATGGAGCACAACTTTTCATTTCTCTGGTTGTACATGATGTAGAGTTGCACCACATGTAGTCATACATGTACCTAGGGTAATGATGTCCATCGCATTCCACCATCTTTCCTGCCTCCATATCCTCCCCCCCCCCTTTGCCCAAAGTTCCTCCATACTCCCCATGTCGCCCCCCCCCTGCCATTATAGATAAGCATCCATTATCAGAGAGAACAAACGGCCTTTGGTTTTTTGGGATTGGCTTACTTTGCTTAGCATGCTATTCTCTAACTCCATTTACCTGCAAATGCCATAATTTTATTCTACTTTAATGCTGAGTAATATTCCATTGTGTATATATACTACAGTTTCTTTATCCATTTATCTGGGCATATAGGTTGGTTCCACAGTTTAGCTATTGTGAATTGCAGCTTTGTCTGTTAGGCTTGAGGTGTTCTGTCATAATTTGGTTTGATAGGACTGATCCCTTGGGATTCCAGGAGGATGGAAAGGCAGATGTCTAGAAGGTAGAGAAACTAAGCCTAGAAAGTGTAAGAGGTCATTAATCAGTAGTGAAATTTACTGGCTTCCTGGTCCCTTCCCCAAGGCAATGTAGACCCTAAGAGGGACTTTGACAATCTCTGCCTGAGAAAACAGTCCAGTAAGGTCAGAGCAAAAAGGTCACTTTTAAACTCATCTAACATAAAGTGTGATACATTAATTTTTATTTTTTGAATTGCTAATACATGTGCAAAGACAAGTTAACTTGGGCAGTACAAAAAGGTATAGGGACAACTGAGTCTTTATCCCTCTCCAGTCCCCCTGTTCCTCTGCCCTGATGTAATCACCACTATTGTTTCTTATGTATTCATGCAGATATAATCAATACTTGTATGTGACAGGCTGTTGTAAAGAAACTAAGTTTCATCTGATGTCCCCAAAGCTGCCAGTCTGGCAAGAGGGACCTCAGGAAGACCACTTGGGTGGCTTGGATGCAGCCTGTGTAGCTGGGGGAGGGCTGGTGACTGATATACATCTGAAGGGTTTCAAAGTGAGACACTTTGGGGTAGATGGGAAGAGAAGAGGAACAGAGAGGAGAGGAGGAGGAGGGAGGGAAGGAAGGAGGGTGGTGGAAAGATAAAGAAAGGGGGGGGGGAGAGAGAGAGAGAGAGAAGAGCTGTATTTTGCTTGCTGGTGGGTAAATATTTCTTACAGAACAGACATAGGCCACTAGGGATTGAACCTAAAAAAACTGCCCAGAAGGGGAAGGTGACCCCAAAGATAGGTGACCCTCAGATTCCAGATATTGAAGGAGAAAATCAAACAGCTAACCAGAGAAATATTCAACCCAATGTCCCACGTTGGGGTCTTCAGAGAATCGCCAAAAGTGTTCTATAAGAATAAGGTTAGCAGGGTGCAGTGGCGCAAGCCTGTAATCCCAGCATTTAGGGAGGCTGAGACAGGAGAATCGCGAGTTCAAAGCCAGCCTCAGCAATGGCGAGGCGCTAAGCAACTCAGTGAGACCCTGTCTCTACATAAAACACAAACAGGGCTGGGGATGTGGTTCAGTGGTCGAGTGCCCCTGAGTTCAATCTCCAGTACCAAAAAAAAGGCGAATTCCAGGGAAAATCAGCTTTAAACACGAGTTAAGACCAGAGAAAGGCAATGCCAGATGACTTTGGTCATGGTCACTGATAATATCTTTTCCATCCTCTTCCTTCTCCTCCCTCCACACTTACTCAATGTGGTGACCAGAATGTTTGGACCAATGGGCATTTTTGGTGACAATGACTTTATCACCATGTCCCAGAATGAAGTTGACAGGGAGTACACTAAAAGATGACTTGGTCTGTATAATAGGGAAAGCTAGATCTAGGGGTCAGAGCCAGACTTCAGTCCTTCATGGAGATTCATGGTCCATCATTCATCTCAGACCTAAGACAGTTGATGTACCAGAAGCATATGATTGAAGGTAGCTCTGGGCCCTCCAGAGGAAGAAATTTGCAACAGAGCCAGAAACATGGTCCCATGTGTGATGGAAAGCTGCCCCTGAGCATTCCTTATTGGGATCCACAGCCTTTGGATCTGAGGACAGAGGAAATCTGCAATCCTTTTAGGGGCTGCTTGCCACTGGGTTGTTTTTTTTTTGGTACCAGGGATTGAAATCAGTGGTACTCAACCAATGAGCCACATCCCCAGCCCTATTTTGTGTTTTATGTAGAGACAGGGTCTCACTGAGTTGCTTAGTGCCTCGCCATTACTGAGGCTGGCTTTGAACTCGTGATTCTCCTGTCTCAGCTTCCCTAAGTGTTAGAATTACAAGTGTGAACAACCGTGCCTGGCTAATTCTTTTCTTTTTTTTTTTTGGTGGTGCTGGGGATTGAACCCAGGGCCTTATGCATGTGAGGCAAGCACTGTATCAACTGAGCTATATCCCCAGCCACCACTGGGTTTTGATTTTTGGTAATTCCTGGTGTTTTAGCCAGCTTTTTTTTGCTGCTGTGCCTAAAGGATCTGACCAGAACAACTGTAGAAGAAGAAAAGTTTGGGGGCTCACAGTTTTGGAGGTCTCAGTCCATAGAAGGGTGGCTTCATTCCTCAGGACCCGAGATGAGGCAGAACATCATGGCAGAAGAGTGTGGCAGAGGAAGGAGCTCACATCACAGTGATCAGAACGCAGAGAGAGACTCTACCCTCCAGATGCAAAATATATACCCCACAGCCATGCCCCAGTTCCTACCTCCTCCAGCCATACCCTATCACTTCAATTACCACAGTTAATCCCTATCAGCGAATTAATTCACTGATTGGGTTAAGACTCTCACAACAAATCATTTCTCTTCTGAAACTTCTTGCATTGTCTCACACATGAGCTTTTGGGGGGACACCTCACATCCAAACCATAACACCTGGGAAACTCCAATGCCACTGTAGTTTACCAAACAAGGTTTTTATGGCTAGGTGGGTGATAAATGGAGTTTTGGACATGCTTAATCACAAACTGGGTCTGGTGACCCACTCTGTGATATTTTCCTAGTCTCTAAAAGTATAATGGAATAGACCTACCTACTCTGCAATTAGCAGAACCATTACATTAGCTCCCCAACCTGTGCATCAAGAATGATTATAGAATTTCCCCTTCTGACAAAAACAATCAACCAAAACCAATATTGCATTTTTGGCAGAGGGTGGAGGGAGGATTTCAGACCTTAGTATCAAAAAATATCCAAGAGGCAGAGGTGGTGATTTATTTCCCATATTCACTTAACTTATCTATCTGATCTGTACAGGAAGTAGGTAGATCTTAGAAAATTATGATTGATTACCATAAACCTAAATCAGCTGGTGACTCTAATTGCAGCTGCTGTTCTGGTTGTGGTATCTTTATTGGAACAAATCAGCACAGCCCCAGCACCTGGTCTGTAGGTTTTTTATTTATTATTTATTTATTTATTTCATATTTAATTTATTTATTTGTTCTATTTCGGCTTACATGATAGCAGAGTGCAATTTGATTCATTGTACATAGATAGAGGATAACATATCAATTCTCTAGTTGTAAGTTGTATAGAATCACAACATATATGCCGTCATACATAAAGTTAGGGCTATGATGACCATCAGATCTGTAGGTTTTTAATATGACAAGTGCTTTTTCTTTTACCTGTCAGTGGCCCTGTTGGATTGTGTCAGGGTTATGCCATCTTCTCTGCTACTGGCCATAATGTAGACTGCAGAGGTAGATTTTGATCATCTTATCATTGCGAAGAACATCAGTGGATCTGCTGCCTTGATGGCAGCAGGCTGATTGGACCTGATAAGCAGGAAGTACTTTATATCTTAGAAGTCTCCATAAGACACATCTGAACCCGAGGGTGGGAGATAAACCCCATGAAAAGTCTTTGAAGTCTTTGGGAGTCCCATGGTTTGGAGAATAGAGAGTGGGGGTTGGGGGAATCTTTCTTGTTGCATCTCCTGCTGGCTTACCTTTAAAGAGGCACAACACTTGGAGGCCTCTTTCTATTTTGGAAGGACTAGATAGCAATTTGAGTGTTCTGCTCTGACCCATTTATTAACTTCAAGGTTTGCAGTTTTGCACAGAACTCTGAAGGAGGTCCAGGCAGCAGTACAAAATGCTTTGACCCTGGGCTTCATGATCTGGCAGATCAAATAATGCTGGAGATGTCTGTGGTTAAAAAAAGATGCTGTGTAGACTCTAGCAAGTCTAAATAGGGTGATTGCCACATAGACCCTTAAGGTTTGGATGAAAATTTATGTTTTTTAAATGTAAATAGCTATTCTCCTCTTGAGAATCAAGACTTGGCTTTCTGGGCCTGAAGTCAAGTGAGCAGACAACCTGAGCTACCCATCATACACTGGGTAGCTTATGGGTACTTACGGCACCCAGCTATAAGATTGGGCTTCTACAGCAGCAATCTATAAATGCATATAAGTTTCCAGAAGAATGGAAGTACATGTAAGTTTCATAGGTGACCCAAACCCCTTTGACTCCATTCTTATTGCTTTGTCTTCTTTCCTTCAGTCCACACCAATGGCCAGATGGGAAGTTTCTTGACTGAGGGAAAAACACTGGACCTAGTTTACACATAATTCATCATATGCTGATATGCTGGCACATTCTGGAAGAGGACTGGTATAGTCTTAAACCTTAGTAAGAAATGTCTATGAAAGACAGTGGAGATAAATCCTCCAAAAGGATAAAACTTCAAGAACTACCTATGGCTGTGCACTTTCTCTGCACACAGAAATGGCCAGAAATAGGAACATGTTCTAATTCCTAAGCAGTGGTGAGTAGTTTGGCTGGCCGTTTAGGGACTTAGAAAGACTAGGACCAGAAGATCCTGATGGTGCTCTGGAGAAGAGCCCCTGATATGACACTATGCTTTGGAATATTTGACCCTCCCATGATAAAGGGGACAGAGATTTGCTTTCCCTGTAATAGATATTCCAGACGTGGATTTGCTTCCCTTCCTCAATGCTTTTGCTGGCACCACCATTCATGGACTTATGAAAGCCCTCTGCACCATCATGGGGCTCACATAACATTGCTTCTGACCTTGGAGCTCATTTCATTGTAAAAGAAGCAGAGCAATGGGCTAGGGCCCATGGAGTTCACTTGTCTTACTATGTACCTCATAACCTAGAAGCAACTAGTCTGCCATTAGATAGAACCATGTGAAACTGCTAATACTGATTTTTTAAAAATATTTTTTGTTGTTGTTGATGGATCTTTATTTTATTCATTTATTATTTATATGTGGTGCTGAGGATCGAACCCAGTGCCTCACGCATGCTAGACAAGCACTCTACCACTGAGCTACAGCCCCAGCCCCCTGATTTGTTTTGACTTATAAAATCAACATTTTCACTGGTTTATCCCCATATAATAGCAGATTGGCCTATTGAGGATTTATGTATGGCACAAATTGGAGACAACATCTCGAAGGGTTGGGGTTCTGTCTTACTGGATGCAGTTTATGCTCTGGATCAAAGACCAATTATGATGCTGTTTCTCTCACAGTGAGAATACAGGAATATGGGGACTAAAAGGATGAAACTAGGAGTAAGTAGTTTATTTTCTTCCATACCTAATAACCCACTCATGTAATTTTTGCTTCCTGGGCTTGCAACTTTGGGCTTGGTAGGTTTGGAAGTCACCATGGAACTGGAAGTTGCAATTGCAACTGATCACTGTTAGCTTATCATGATACCAAGCCAATAGGCAAAGAAGGTGTTTGCCCTATTGGTTGGGCTGATTGATCCTTATTACCATTTAATATGCTTTCTATTCTTTGCAACAAAGATACATTGCAATAGCTCAGTCTCTGCCGAGTTGGGTCAGTTTCTATTCCATCTCTTACGACTGCTCCCTACTAGGGTCACAAAATAGCACGAATAATTCTTATTTTTTCTTGTGAGTGGGAGCTTCCTCTCTGACTTGGTTTTTGACCACACTTGGAACTGTAGTCCACTCTAGGGAGCACAGGAATGCACCAGGAGAGAGCAGCAGAGAACAGAGCAGAGCTTTTGGTTGTCTTTCAAAATATGAAAAATGAAAAAAAGATTTAGCAACTTTGCCGTATGTTTAATATCACTGAGTGCTTAATTCCTCTCCCCAAATACTCCTCAGGGCTTCTGGCAGTTTCTGCAATACAGCATTTGGAATTGCCTCTTTGTTTCTCAACTTAAGGGATAGCTCGGAGTATGAGTCAGAACTGTAAAACAAGTCACCTTTTTCGCTCCGTCTTGTCACAGTGTCCAGTAATGTCTGTTTAATGGGCTGGAAATGAGGTTCTAGGTGTCTGTGTCAGGACTTCGAGAAGTCTGGTCGGGCCATTTTCATTCAAAATTAATGCACTCTATGGCGGGGGATGTGAATAAACTGGTTAGGGGAGCTAACCGATTTCCTCATTGTCATCTAACAGCATTCAATGTGTGTGTGCTTGGAATAATTTCTTTTCTACAAGCCAAATGGGAAAATGCTCTAATGTATTTCCCTGAATTTGGCCTGCCACTGTTGTAAATTACCTTGCTTAATGGACTTTGGGATTCTGTTATCTATTTGGAAACTTTGGAGCTCCTAGAGAACAAAATCAAGTGTCTTAGTCCCCAGGAAGGGGAGGCAGATTTAGATTTACAACTCCAGGAACATTGTCACTGGTGTCTGTTGTGTTTTGCAAATAACTTTCCTGTGGAATAAGTTCTTATGATGAAGCTGTGGCTGCTTTTTTTTTTTTTTTTGGTAGGTTGTCCTGAAGTAATAACTATCAGGGCCCATAAATCTCCTCTGGAAATCAGCATTCTAGGAAGGTTTCTGGCAATGATTCCACTCTATCCCCACCCCAGCTGCATGTGGGAACCCTACCAAGGCCCTGGAATCCTTCAGGGCATTTACTAAAAGCCGCTAAAATAATCAGAACAGAACAATAACTGTAGTTCCCATCTGGAAAGCCCTTCACAGGTTCCAGAGGGGCTTGTGGACCTCATCTCACCTGATGCCATGTGGAAGCTGAGGCCAGAGATGTCAGCCACTAGTGAGGGATGAAGCAGTGTGAAGGCCAGGCCTCCTACTATCTCTATTCTCTACTGTGATGGTTAATTATGCATTAACTTGATTGGGCCACAGGGTACCCAGATATTTGATAAAACATTATTCTGACTATGTCTGTGAAAATGCTTTCTAATATTTAAATATGTAGACTCCATAAAGCAGATTACCTTCCCTAAGGTAGGTGGGAATGATCCAATTGGTTGAAGACCTGAATAGAACAAAGACTGCTCTCCCCCAGTAAGGAGGCACCTTCTTTCTGGTGGCTGATGGACTGGGGGACATTCTGAACTCTGGACTCAAACTGGGCCATTTGCTCTGGAGATTTTAAATTTGCCAGCCTCCATAATCATGCAAACCAGTTCCTTAAAATAAATCTCACTGGTATTTGAGATGGTGCAGGTCTGAGCTGGGCAGAGATGAAAAGGCTAAAAGTGGTTGTGAGATTAAAGTGCTTATTTATTTATTTGCAGTGCTGGGGATTGAACCTAGGGTCTCATGCATGCTAACCAAATGCTCTACCTCTGAGCTACAACCCTCATCCAAGTGTTTTCATTTAAAAATTTTAAAAAATTGATTTTAATTGTGGTAAAGTACACATAAAAATTTTACCATTTTAAACATTTTTAAGTGTACTATTCAGCAGTAAGTATATTCACATTGTGATATAACATTTTGATTTAAACTAGATTTTTAATTTCTGAAAATGGGCTTACCCTTACAACCCAGAGTGCCCTCAAAGATTATGGGATTGGCCTGAGATGGCTCCAGGGAATGAGGAAGAAGCCAGCAGAGCGTGTTTGGAGATGGAGCTTTGGCTGCTTGCCCTCTGGAGTAGAGGTCTTTCTCTCTGCCAGGCCCAGAGCCAGCCACTATGCCTCGATGACATCAGGGCGAGGAAGGGACAAGAGCTGCCGAGGACTGGGGGAGATGTGTGGCATTTGAGCCCAGTGATGGAGGGAGGTGGGTTCTGAGTGATTGGAGATGGGGAGGGGGAAAGGAAGGGGTGTAGGGTGGCCGTTGCAGACAGCAACGTGGACTAAGGCCAGTCTCAACTTGCCCCTGCCTCATTGAGGCCAGGATGCCAGTAAACCTGCTCTGGCTGTGTCCATCCTGGTGATCACACACCTTCCTCTCTACCTCTGCAGCCCATCTGGCCCTCCAGTGGCTCTGCAGTCTGGAGTTGTTCTGCGCTCACCCTCACCTCTCCTTGGGCTTCCTTCCATTCCGTACTTGAGAAGTAGCATTTTATAAATAGCTGCAGTGACAAAACCTTAAATATAGCACCCCTGGGAGCTGAGTTTACCCAGTGGCAGAGCTGGGAGTGGGTAAGTGTTATCTAGAGTGTGACAGCAGTCTGACGTGTGTGGGGTAGGGTGGTGGTGGTGCCAGAGGGTGTCCCAAGGCCCCCATTCCTTGAGCATCACCAGGACTGGCAGGAAGGAATGGGTGAAGGGTCACTGGGTGGAAGCCTTTGGCTGCAGAGATGAGCTCCCTGACTTCCATTTGTGACCCATGGGGTGCCCTGTTCCTAGTCTTTGTCTGAGCAGAAAGACCTGCCTCTGGGTTTCATCTCTGACTGGCTTCTTAGACACCATTAGATAGCAGAGGCTATGGCTGGGCAGTTTAGGGAGGAATCAACTTTCAGAACCAGGGCTGGGGTCCCTTGTATAGCTTCTCTCTGAGCAATTCAGCCTCAAGAATGGGCCAAGCCCAGGCCTGGGGGTCCGGCCTCTGCCTGTTCTCAGCCAGCTCCCACCTTCATGTTCTCCACACTGTGGTCACAGTAGCCTTCTCCTGTGGCCTCACCAGACCACACCCATGCTCCCTGTGGGATCCCTGCCTGTGTGAAGTGCTCTTCTCTTCTCATGCCTTTGGCCAGGCCCTTCTCCCCAAGCTTCATGTCCAATCTAAATTCTGCAGATGTGACCCTTCACCCCTGCTGGGATGAGGCCGGGACTCTGGTGCACACTCATGAGTGCTGTGTCCCCTGTGCACCTTGGATTGTGAGTCATTCAACACTCCCAGTAGTGACTGGAAACTGAGCATCTTCCAGGTGTGCAAGCTCCATGAGGACAAGGGCAGTCCGGTTGCTGCTCTCTGTGTCCCTAGCGTCTAGGGAGGGGCTCAGCATACGCGGGCTGTGCAGTCATTGTGCAGTGAACGAAGGGAGGAGCATCTAGCAGAGTCCGCATTTCCCTAGAGCCAGAGACACCCACCCCAACAGCTCCCTCCACCTCCTGGAAACATGGGGCCACTCCACAGCTGGGTCCCACTGAAGGCACTGGAAGGGCCAGCTAGGACCTTGTGCCAGGGTATACACAGAGCTGGGAGTGCCGGGCTGCAGTCTTTAGCTGGGCAATAGAGTGATGGTCGTCAGTCTGTGGATGTGCCAAAGGTTCATGGCTAGTGCCATCATATATGTCTCACAAGTGGTGCAGAGGGCACAGGGAGACAGCTCTAGTCCCCTCAAGGCAGGTTGTGGAGGGGTGGGGCCTCCAGACCAAGGGCAGCTGGGCAGTGTGACTTCTCCAGGTTCTAAGAGGAGTGTGTAAGACCCTGGCATATGTCAGGAGGTATAAAGAAGCCACTGGAAAGGTGCAGGAATTGGCTCCAGTTCCCGCATCCTGGAAACTTTCCTATAGAGTCCAGGCAGGGCTGGGACTGTACCTCAGGGGCAGAGCTCTTGCCTAGCATGAGTGAGGCCCTGGGTTCCATCCCCAGAGGTGGAAAAAATAAGTCAAGAATAACCCATTGAGTCCAGGTTTTGTGACTATGCTGGCAGTGTTAAAGTGACTACATGGAAATTCAGATCCTCTGCCAGAGAGCTGGAAAGTTGGCTCCCCTGAGACAAGCCACAACCCAGCAAGCCCCAGGTGAAAGGAAGAGGATTAGCAGTAAGGAGCTCCACAAGCTTTCAGGGCTTTCAGGGCTTTCAGGGCTCCCAGGTCTGAAGGGAGTAGGCTGTGGGGACCAGGAGGGGAGAGAATAAGGACAGACAGGAGAAGAAAAGTAGAAAAAGAGAGGAAAGGAGATGAGGAAAGGGAAGGAGGAGGAGCAAGGAAGGAGAAAGAAAGGAACGGAACGGGGAGAGGAGAGGAGCCCTGGCCACATGGTCTTGGGGACAGGCCTGGCCCAAACGCTCCCTTGAGACATAGATTTTAGCCTGGTGGCCAGCGGCAGAGGGCCTCTTGGCTTCAGCCACACGTTCACAATTACATCTTTACATGAAGATTTTGGGAGTTATTCCAAGTGAGGTTTTAATGTTAAAAGCACTAATTTGTGAAATGTAAGCATTTAAAACATGCCACAGGATTTATAGCCCCATCTCGGCATGCCTGTGCTTTTCAATCTATTGCAAGCCTAGTAAAATGGCAGGCATCCAGACTTTTGGGCTTGGGGTAGCCCTACTGAAGGATCTTTCTCAGGGACAGAGCCCCACACTGGAGGAGCCTTAAGCCCAGGCCCCACCTACACACAATTGCGAGGTGTCTCATCTTGCTGGCTCAGTTAGCTCACCAGGCCTCCTCTGCCGAGAGAACTAAGAATGGCTCCTCCTGGTTAAGGCTGGAGGGATCTCATCTGAGGGTTATGGGATGATAGAACACTTGACTCCCGACACTGGGCAGGTGGATTGACAGCAGTTCATTGGTCACACTCAGCCTGGGGAGGAGGACACAGTGCAACACACAGCGTTCCTTGGGGGTTGCACTCAGGAATGAATTGTCAACCAGAGGCTGTGGGAGGCAGCTTGGAAGTATCAAGAGGGTGGGGAACCCCCTGGTCTCCACAGGAGCGTGTGGAATAATTGTAAGCTGGTAGGGAACTGAATTCCAATATATAGGGATAGGCAGACAATGCTCCTTATCTGCAGGAACAGGATGGGGAACTTGAGGTGAGACCCTCTGAGGTCCTCCCAATTTTGCCAGATGTCAAAGCAGTACATAATAACAGCCCTTAAAGCACAAGAGATAATGGATTAGAACTCCTGCCTCCTGCTTCCGGTGCATGGTGAAGGAAAATGACTGAAGACTGAGCTGATGGTTCTATGCTTGTGGAGCTCAGTGAGAGCTTGGGAGATGCTGGCAGGAGATGACAGGACCCCAGGAGGTCACCCAGGAAGATAAATTAAACTCTTCCTCTTGAATATTCTCCTGGATACTTTTTTTTTTTTTTGATACTGTGGATTGAACTCAGGGGTGCTCGACCACTGAGCCCCATCCCCAGCCCTGTTTTGTGTTTTATGTAGAGACAGGGTCTCACTGAGTTGCTTAGTGCCTCGCTGTTGCTGAGGCTGGCTTTGAACTTGCGATTCTCCTGTCTCAGCCTCCCAAAGTGCAGGGATTACAGGTGTGCAACACCGCGCCTGGCTTCCTGGATACTTCTTGATTCTTTCCTGCTGTGTTGAAGTCAAATCACACTTACTCCTGGTAGAGGACTGCTATGACTTAGATATGGCCCCAAAGTTCCTGTGCGGAAATCCAATTCCCAACTTCACATGCTAATGGTATTTGGAGGTGGAGACTTTGGGAGGTAAGTAAGGTTAGATGAGGTTGTGAGGGTGGGGCCTCCATAATGGCATTAGTGGCTTTATAAGAAGAGGAGAGAGGCCTGAGTTGGCAAGCTCCCTCTGGTACTGCAAGATGCTCTCTGCCACGTTATGATGCATCATAAGGCTCTAACCAGACATGGCCTTAGAGCTTGGACTTCCTAGGCTCCAGAACTAGAAGAAATAAATCTCTGTCCCTTATAAATTACCTAGTCAGTGGTATTATCAACAGAAAAATGGATGAAGGCAGGGACTGTCCCATTTTTCTGACCTGATGGAGAGTGGATATATTGTGTCTTCAGGTCAGAGTTCTCAAGGCCACAGGCCCAGCCACTGAGAGGGACAAATATAGGCTCAGTGTTTTGGGAGGCAGGAAGCCCAGAGCATGCCACCCTACACCCCACCATCTTCCCTTGAGACCCTGGGTCCGGGCTCACAAGAATGGCTTGGAGGGGCAGTTGGTAAGATGGGGCATGGGGCATTGTGCCTAAGGCCACAGAATCCAGATCTCCACAGTTTTGCTGTTGGATTATGATCTTTGTCTCCACCTTTCTAGACTGAGGTCAAACCCTCCCAGTGTGTCCTTAACCCCAGCAGCCTCTGCATCCTCCCATCCTTGTGGTCCTGAATGGCCTGCTCCAGATGCAGGGGCTAGACAAATCTCAGCTTTGCCTTTCTGGAACTCATGCTGTGATCTCACCTGTCCTTTCCTGCACCTTTTCCAACTCCATAGACCCTGGAGCATCTTCTCTGTCAAGACCCCTATTGCACTTTGCTGACCTGTGTGTGAAGACACTGGATGAAGGAACAGTTATTTTGGACATTGCTATGGTTTGGAGGTTCACGTATTGGGAGATGGTCCTCAGTGTGGCAATGTTGGGAGGTGCAGCCATTAAGAGATGGGCCTCTCTTAAAGAGCTGGGTGCCATGGTGCATGCTTGAAATCCCAGCTACTTGGGAGGCTGAGGCAGAAGAATCACAAGTTTAAGTCCCGCCTCAGCAACTTAGCAAGACCCTGTCTCAAAATAAAAATATAAAAGGGCTGGGTATGTAGCTCAGTAGTAGAGTGCTTGCCTAGCATGTGTGAGGCCATAGGTTCTATCTGCAGTACTGAAAAAAATAAAAATAAAAAAGTGTTGGCCTCCTGTTCATTTGCATCATTTATTTGGACTTTAAGCCATCAAAATTGTTTTTTTAAAAAATTTATTCTTTTTAGTTATACATGATAGTACAATGTATTTTGACATAGCATACGTACATGGAGTATAATTTCCCATTCTTGTGGTTGTACATGATGTGGAGTTTCACTGGTTGTGTAGTCATATATGAACACAGGAAAGTTATGTCCAATTCATTCTACTGTCTTCTATTTCCATCCCCTGTCTCTTCCCCCTACTCTGCCCTGTCCAATCTGCTGAACCTCCACTCCTGTCCAATCCTCACCTGTTGTGAGTCAGCATCTGCATATCAGAGAGAATGTTCATCCTTTGGTGTTTGGGAATTGGCTTATTTCACCTAGCATGGTAGTTTCCAGTTCCATCCATTTACTGGCAAATGCCATAATTCCATTCTTTATGGCTGAGTAATATTCCACTGGGTATATATACCACTGTTTCTTTATCCACTCATCTGTTGAAGGGTACCTAGGTTGATTCCACAGCATAGCTACTGTGAATTGAGCTGCAATAAACATTGATGTGGCCATATCACTATAATTTGCTGATTTTAAGTCCTTTGGGTATATACCAAGGGGTGGTATAACTGCATCAAATAGTGGTTCCATTCTAAGTTTTCTGAGGAATTTCCATACTGCTTTCCAAAGTGGTTGCACCAATTTGCATTCCAATCAGCAATATATGAGTGTATCTTTCCCCCACATCCTCACCAACCTTTATTGTTACTTGTATTCTTGATAATTGCCATTCTGACTGGAGTGAGATGAAATCTCAGTGTAGTTTTAATTTTCATTTCTCTAATTGCTAGAGATGTTGAACATTTTTTCATATATTTGTTGATTATTGTATTTCTTCTTCTGTGAAGTGTCTGTTCAGTTCCTTAGCCATTTATTGATTGGGTTATTTCTGTTTTTGGTGTTTTTTTTTTTTTTTTTTTTTTTTTGGGTACTGGGGATTGAACTCAGGGGCACTTGACCACCGAGCCACATCCCCAGCCCTATTTTGTGTTTTATGTAGAGACAGGGTCTCACTGAGTTGCTTAGCGCCTCGCCCTTGCTGGGGCTGGCTTTGAACTCGCAATTCTCCTGTCTCAGCCTCCCTAAGTGCTGGGATTACAGGCTTGAGCCACCGCGCCCGGCTTGTTTTTGGTGTTTTTTGAGTAGTTTGTATAACCTGGAGATTAATGCTCTATCTGAGGTATAGGTGGCAAAGATTGTCTCCCATTCTGTAGGTTCTCTGTTCATGTTCTTGATTGTTTCCTTTGCAGCGAAAAGGCTTTTTAGTTTGATACCATCCCATTTATTAGTTCTTGATTATACTTCTTGCACTTTAGAAGTCTTGTTGAGGAATTTGGTTCCTAAAGTGACATGATGGAGATTTGGGTTTACTTTTTCTTCTAGAAGGTGCAGAGTTTCTGGTCTAATGTCTAGGTCCTTGATCCACTTTGAGTTGAATTTTGTACAAGGTGAGAGATAGGAATCTAATTTTATTTTATTACATATGGATTTTCAGTTTGCCTAGCACCATTTGTTGAATAGGCTATCTTTTTTTTTTTTTTGGCACCAGGGATTGAACTCAGGGGCACTCGACCACTGAGCCACATCCCCAGCCCTATTTTGTGTTTTATGTAGAGACAGGGTCTCACTGAGTTGCTTAGTGCCTCGCCGTTGCTGAGGCTGGCTTTGAACTTGCGATTCTCCTGTCTCAGCCTCCCAAAGTGCTGGGATTACAAGCGTGAGCCACTGCGCCTGGCTAAATAGGCTATCTTTTCTCCAATGTGTGTTTGGTGTGCTTTTGTCTAGTATGAGATAACTGTATTTATGTGGGTTTGTCTCTGTACCTTCTGTTCTGTACCATTACTCTTCATATCTGTTTTGGTGTCAACACCATGCTGCTTTTATTTCAATAGCTCTGTAGTATAATTTATTTTATTTTATTTAAAAATTTTTTTTAGTTGTAGGCAGACACAATACCTTTATTTTTATTTGTATATGATACTGAGGATTGAACTCAGTGCCTCACCCACACTAGGTGAGTGCTCTTCTGCTGAGCCACAACCCCAGCCCTCTGTAGTATAATTTAAAGTCTGGTATTGTGATGCCTCCTGCTTCACTTTTCTTGTGAGGATTGCTTTGGCTATTCTGTCAGTCACCAAAACTGTGAACTTAAATAAACCTATTTTCTTTTCAAAGATGATCTACCTCAGACATTTTGTTATAATAACAAACCCAGATTAGTACAGATATAATCTGTTTTGTTCTCATTGCAAGATTTGAGATATTTTCTTAAACTCAGGAAGGGGCTAGTGGTTTGCTTTGAAGGTTTCATAAGCAATAGCAACTAATGCCCCTGGTCTAGGTGCTCCCTAAGAACTGGTAGGACCTCAGGAGGAGCACCTGGCAGAGGCCTGCCATTGATGCTACATTAGGATTGATGAAGCTCCTTCCTGAATATTCTGCTGTGCATTGAACTCCCAAGAATATTACATGACTCAAGAGAGAGAAAGAGGCCTCCCTAAAACCTGAAAGATGTTGTGTTTCTCATCAACCTTGGTGAATGGCATGCTCATGAAACTATATGCTCACTTTTTCTAATATTAAAAGTAATCCATTGGGCATGGTGGCACACGCCTGAATCCCAGCACTTTGGGAGGCTGAGACAGGAGGAATGTGAGTTCAAAGCCAGCCTCAGCAATGTTGAGGCACTAAGAAACTCAGTGAGACCCTGTCTCTAAATAAAACACGAATAGGGCTGGAGATGTGGCTCAGTGGTTGAGTACCCCCGTGTTTAATCTCTGGCACTAAAAGAGAAAAGGTAATCCATCTTAGAAAATTAGGAAAATAATGAAAAATACAAAGATAACCAAACTCACCCAGAATCCTACCACCCAGAGATAAGCACTGCTGACATTTTGGTCCCTTTCCTTCTACTCCTACTTTATGCTTGTCTCGATGTAGATAGAGTCATTCCTTGGTATCTGAGGGGGATTGGCTCCAGGACCCTGAAGATACTAAAATCCAAAGTCCCTTGTATAAAATGGTACAGCATTTGCATATAACCTAAGCACATCCTCCTGTATACTGCAAATCATCTCTAGATTCAATGCTGATGCATCGTAATAGCTGCCATCCCATATTGTTTAGGGAACAATGACAAGAAAATAATCTGCATATGTTCAGTACAGAAGCAATTTTTTTCCTGAATATTTTCTATCTGAGCTTGGTTGAATCTCCGGATGCAGAACTGGCCAACACAGAGGTGCACCATATGTATAATTTACGTGGAGGGTATTCTGCTGGAGGTAGAGATTCATTTGCCACCTTTTATTTAACGGCTGGACAATATTTTGCTGTTTGGATCTGCTAGCATATAACCACTTCCTCTATTTTTGGTAGTTTGGATTGTTTCCAGTCTTTTTTTGCTATTATTAATAATGTTGCAGTAAACATTCTTGCACATCAATCTTTCTGCACGTCTCTGATGAAGTAATTAGTCAAGTGTCGCTGTGCAAAGACCTGCCTCAGGAGCAAGGGGGCATCTTGACCTAAAGGCCCAAATGCAGAGGTGAACATGCATCTTCAGAGCTCTCTCCTGTTTAGTGGGAGTGTAGTGTGTCAGGTTAGAGCTAAACTCCTGCATTCAGATCTTCCCACAACCCTGTAACATGACACTATTCCTGCCCTGGGTCGACAGATGAGGAAACCGAGGCACCGGCAGAGGCTGAGTAATCGCCCAAGGCCCTAGAGTCTGTAGGTGTCAATGCTAGAACTTAAAAACAAAACAAACAAAAGCAAACAAGGCACCACAGTGTAGAGATGGTGGCTCTGTCAGGGGTGTAGCTCAGATGGTCTGCAGCGGGCTTCCCACACACCCGCCCTGGTACTGTCTGCATCTTTACTTTCCCTGCTGCCTGGGTTTCACACACCCCATCTTTCCGGTGGGTGTTCTGAATGCTTCCAATTCAGGACTGTTGAGCCTCACACTTCCTCTGCATTCGATTTACTCAAAGCTCCTGTCCACCTCCATCTACCACATCTGAAGCCGTGAGAAGCGAACTTCAAAATGTCATTGGAGTGGGAACAGCATGTTCTCTGGTGGAGAGACCCACAGTGACTCACTGCTGGGCTTCCGTTCACTGGGAACATTCCTCTTAGCAAGGGGACACTGCGGCTGGCAAAGCTTTTTGAGCCCAAGGCTCTGCCTGAGCAGCCCCCATGTGACATACTCTGGGAAGTTCTTCTTCTCTCCCAGGGGACCAGGGACCCACGATGCCCTGAGGAAAGAGTGTGGGTGGCACACACAAATCCTGTCACTACACACACTCTGGGCTCTTTGTGGTCCCAGGAGCCTGAAAAGCTCCCTGCCCCCTTTGCAGAATGTTCTTTCTGCCAGAGCTAAGGTGCTAGTGAAGAAAAAACAGCAGCACTTCAGAATGCAACCTTATTTGGAAACAGGGTCCTTGCGGAGGTAATTCATTAAGATAGCTCTGGATCAGGGTGGGCCCTAGATCAGGCACTGGTGTCCTTATAAAAAGGCCATGTAACAATGCAGCAGATCGAGGAGATGGAGCTGTTGGCCAAGGATTGCTGTCAACCTTGGGAGAAGGGACAGGAAGGATTCTCTCCCAGAGCCTTCAGAGGGAGTGTGACAATAATGATACTTTGATTTTGAACTTAGTCTCCAGAACTGTGAGAGAATAAATTTCTTTTCCTTTTCTTTCTTTTTTCTTTTTGCTACTTGGGATGGAACCTTGGGGCACTTAACCACTGAGCCACATCCCTAGCCTCTTTTTTATACTTTATTTAGAGACAGGGTCTCATGTCTCGCTAAGTTGCTTAGGGCCTCGCTAAGTTGCTGAGGCTGGCTTTGAACTTGCAATCCTCCTACCTCAGCCTCCTGAGCTGCTGGGATTACAGGCATGCACCACTGTGCCCAGCTGAGAATAAATTTCAGTTGTTCAAAGTCACCTAGTTTGTGGGTGGGGTGCTTGGCTAGACTCCCATCCCTGGAGGTGGGAAAAAGTGTCCCCCAGGAGGAAGGGCATGTTAGAGCAGGGTGTTTTACCCAAAAGCCCAGGCAGGAGAAAACCTTCAAAGTATGACCCGCACTCTTGATGGTTTGACTGGTCTGTCCCTGGGACTTTCTCCATTTCTTCAGATTTGTAGTCTGCATGGGCCTGATGGCCCATGCCTGATGTTGGAGGACTGGGCTGGCTGAGAAGTTTCCTGATGTTATAAGATCAATACTGAGATTGGACTTCATCTGTTCAAGCCAGAGGTATAAAGCGATTTTCTTTAAATCATCTAAAAATGTTTCTGACTAGAATTTGAAGTTTGTGTACCAGCACAAGGGACTCTATGATGCTTTCTACCACCCTGAATTTTTTTCTTTTTGGTACCAGGGATTGAACTCAGGGGCACTCAACCACTGAGGCACATCCCCAGCCCTATTTTGTATTTTATTTAAAGACAGGTTTCACCAAGTTGCTTAGCACATTGTTTTTTGCTGAGGCTGGCTTTGAACTTGTAATTATCCTGCCTCAGCCTCCCAGAGTGCTGGGATTACAGGCATGTGCTACTGCACCTGGCTCGATTTTTTCTATTTTAACCAGAAAATAAAAATAGTGAATTCGAGAGTCATGTGGGAACTACCTGATTCTTATATTCTTCCCTTTCTCTCTCCTCACTGCAAAATGAATTTGGGACAAGGAGCAGCTGGCCAAGGGAGGGAAGCTGCAGTTATTTTTGTTGATAAGGAAGAAGCCTGGGATGGGCCCTGGGGACCCACAGTGGCCACCATCAAAGCCTCAGCTGTTGCACCCCAAGGTTAGTGTTAAAGCATACTTGGTGGCATCTGAGTTTTTCTGACCCCAAAGCCATCCTGAGTGACCTGACTCAGAGTAAAAACTTTTGTCCCTTCCTCTTCCTTTGTTACATTCACCATTTAAAAATCCCCCACTCCTATTTGGAGTTTAGATCTTCCTGGTGCTGATGTTCTGCTTATTCACTTGTGTGATTGTGTATTATGTCTGTCCGCTCTGAACCACAGGCTCCAGGAGGGATTCTGTCCCTTCTGTTCACCTCTTGTATCCCTAGGCTCTAGAACAAACCTGGCACAGATTGAGTGTCCAGAAAAGATTTATCCAATCAAAAGTCAGCAAAAGATGGCTGCTTCACAGAGACATGTATTGGCTGTGATTTCAGACTGAGAAGGAGACTGGCAGGGTGCAACCTTTTTCCCTTGAAAGAAAATAATAATCCAAACCATCGATTTACAAGGCCTTTAAGTTCTCCCGCCTCCTTCATAGGTATAAGAGTGGGCATTAGTGGCTCTGTGGGACTGAGGGCGGGGGAGAACTGAGGCTACATGGGGAGAGAGAGCCTGTGGTGGAGCAGGGTATGGGACAGCACTGGCTCAGGAACCTGGCTTTCCTTCCTGGAGTCTGTGTCCTGGGTCTTGGACCAGCATGGCCTGCTAAAATAGCACCTACTAATTTTGACTTGAACATTGGCATTGAAAAGAAAACAACTGGCTCATTCAGTCTTTTCCGAAGTGTTATCTAAGAACTCGAGGCCCTCAAGGTGCTTTGAGCAAAATCAGCAAGCTCTTCTTCCTCCATGGAGGGTGCAAGGAGACAATCACATGCACCTATTAGGATCTCTTAGAAGCCCTATCCAGCAGTAAGGGAGCCACTAGCTTCCTTGAGTCCTGTGTTTCCCTTTGATTTTGGACCTTAGAAGCCTCCCTCCCTCCCCCTTCCTGTAGTAGTTGTATGTCATCCAATTCCTCAGTTCCTTCCTTTCAAGGGAAGAAGCCATCATTCAACATTTCCAGACGGTGCCATGCTGAGGAGCAGGACACAGGGTGGAAACCTCAGGGCTGAAGTCTTGGATCTGGTAACAAAATCTCCCTGGGCCCTTGAACTTGCTGGTCTTGGGAGGATCACTGGGTTCCCTGGGAGATGGGTGCTGAGGTAGCCTGCAGGATGGTCTGTAGGGGAAGGAGCTGACTCCTGCAGCTGGCACTGCCCTCCTAGGACCACAGGAGTAGGCAATGGCTAATGAGTTCCTCTCCTGCCCACCCCAGCCTGCAGCTCCCTGGGCCTGATTGCCTCAGCCCTCTCCATGCAGATTCATCTCAAACTTGTTTGATGCTTCTCCAAAGAGCTCCATCTGGTTCCCCCATCACTCCTGACAGGTGGCTAACACAGCTCTCTGAAGCCCCCCGAACACCGGGAAGCATCTTCTGCAGAATTGACTTGGCTTTTATGTCACATTTCTGTCTCCCCATTGTGTATTTGCTACAACCACAGACATTTGTATGAAAATGGAATCCATGTTTGTAAGGGCTCATCTGCTCAGGCTGCCTCATGAGCAGGCACTGGGGGACAATCTGTTTGGCCCTAGCACCCATCTACGCAGCTCCGTGGCTCCTCATGCAGGACTTCTCCAGCCCCTGAGAGAGGGGGAATGCCATCCAGCTGGGATTTATGGCCTGAGTGGGCCTCCTTGGGCCACAGGAGCATCTGCTTCAACATTGGAACGTTGTCACTCTGTCTCTAAGCATATGTGCAGATTTGGGTCTGGCCCTCCCCAGGCTGCAGGATTGTGTTGTGGTAGTGCTTGGCTGGGGAAGGGAGTCCTGCTGGCCAGCAGGGGCAGCAGGGAGTCCTGGGGCTGTGTGACTGTAAACAGAGGTTTGGATGAGCCAGGTAAAGCATGTTAAGAGAGGGACAGGATCCAAGTGTGGCAGTGCCAGGCAAAATCGATGAGCCCATCTCCTCTGCCGACCAGATAGGCCCCAGGGAACATGGACTCTTCACAGTTGCAAAGTACTTCCTCCTGCATTTGGTGTATGGGGGGGTGGTTATGGACTAAATGTTTGTGTCCCCCCTCAAATTCATATGTTGAAGTCCTAACTCCGAGCGAGGTGAGTCACTGGGTAAGATCATTGTTGATGGAAAGGAAGAGGCGCAAAGCTTGCATCCAGAGGCGTCCAGCATTGAAGAGCCGGGGAGGAATTGACCAAGGCTCTGAAGATGCTTCCAGGGATGGAGGAAGCCCAGCAAGGCAGGCTGTGCTGAAAGCCAAGCCCAGGGCTTCAAAGGAGGCCTATGGTATTCTTCACTGCCCTGGCCACGGAGCTGCTGCAGTGCAGGCACAGGACCCACGTGGGTCTCATTAGAGCACATCTGGGGCCCTTGCTGGAATCCCAGAGCACGAGAAGCCAGATCTTTACCACCTCACGCTGCTTAGATGTGTCTGGTACTGTTGGTAGCCATGTTATCTGCCCGAGTGACCAGCCAGCATGGGGACCAAAAATGCCAAGCTGTAGAGGAAGACAGAGGTTGACATTTTAGTCCCCAACTGACCATGCTTAAACCCTGCACTTTTAGTTACATCAGGCAATAGATGTTTCAGGTTTGCTTAAGTCAGTGTGCACTGGGTTTTTGGTCATTTTTCACCTCAAGAGTTCTGACCAAAGCAGACATGTGCCCCAACTCGTTATCATCCACAAAGGGAGACTCCCTCCATGCTGTTTCCAGGATCCACCCCCAATTGAACGTCTGTTCCGTGTGGCACCCAATCTTCTTTCTACAGGGGTTACTTACAATAGTCCCTTTTATCTGAAGCTGAGCAAAGAGGACGGAGGATAAAGCAATGAAGAATCATTGTAGAGAATTTTTTTTTTGTTTTTTTTGGTGGTTTATTTTGTTATTTGTTTATTTATTTATTTTTAAATGGGAGGCAATGACAGATCCATGCCTGTGCCTTCCCTGGATGATGGAGGTGAACAGGAGGCACTGAAGCTCAGGGAAGGGGCTGGGAGGATGAGTCCTGAGTCAGGAACAGGTAGGGTGATGGATTCCAGAGAAACAGAAATCTTCAAGGGTGGAGACATTGGGCTGAGGTGCTGGGGGGAAATTAAAGCAAGGAGAAAGCTTGGTGTGTGTTTGGCTCAATCAACAGGGTGGACAGCAGTAGAGACACTGAGTCAGAAGGAGTTGAGAGGGAACAGCTCTTGGGAGGGACTCATCTGGGCCTGAGCTCCGGAGCACCCCCTCCCTGTATCTTTGGCTCATGTTTGCTTTCGAAGGGCATTTCCCCTCATGCCTTGAAACCACTTAATTCATTAGTTCTTCATCGTTTAAGTCCTATTTCATTATAATCTTTACAGTTGTTAATTTGCATTTCATTTCCTGCAGTGACAATAAAAAAAGCCAACCCTCTACCCATGAAAAATGTTATTGTTGTAAATATTAATACAAATCGCAAAGGCTCCCCATCCAGACCCATTTCTCACAGCTGCGCTGCCCTTTGTCTGAGGCTGAGAGGATCGGGGGAAGTACCAGGAGCAAGATCTCTGCGTGCCCCCAGGGTCCAATGAGGCAGAACTTGTCGAAGGCCAGAGGAACAGCACTTGGTGACAGCCTTCTTCCCTTGTGTGCCTCATGTCACTCTTGACACAGACCTCACAGCGCCTGTACCTGGGCATCTCAGAGGCTGAGGAAGACAGATGACCACTTCAGTGCCTGGCATTGGGAGAGTCTGTACCAGGAGGAGCAGGGCAGGAATGGGAGTAAGGCCATCCCTGGAGGAGAGCCAGGGAGCCGTGTGAGGTGGCCCTGGCAGGGAAGGGGAGGGTGGGTTGCTGCACATATTCCAGCCCCAAACCCCTCAACTGCTTCCCTTCTGGCCAGTATAGGACACTTGTCGCCTGAACCTTAAAAAAAAAATCACGCTAGGAGGAGACATTTCTCTGCCTTGGAGACCAGTGATGAGGAGTTCTGCACCTGAGTGAGCCCTCTCAAGGTCCACACCTGCAGGAGCTTCCGTTCTGCAGCAACGGAGCAAACCAGGAGGCCAGATCAGAGCTTTGCCTGCTGGGGCCCAGGCCTGTACCAGGAGGTTAAGGTCATGAATGCTGTCCCTGCCCTGGGCCTGTGACCCTGGTTCCACTCCAGAATGTACCTAGGTCCTGACCACTCACTAGCCCCCACCTGTCCCTGACCCAGGATGAGCCTGATATATTTCCAGACCTACCTGGATCCCACCTCCAGGCTGAGCCCCAACTCTGACCTTACCCTGGCCCTGTTCCTGCTCCAGTTCCCTGTTTCACCCACCTGCTCTGCAGGGTAGTCTGGCCTCATATCACTACTGTCACACGTAGCTCCCAGAGAAGTCAGATGGCCCCAGCATTTATTCATGATGTTGAATGGTCTCTTATCTAATTCTGATTTCTTATACACTGAATAGCTGACATTCTCTGATAAAGTTGGAAAAAAAATGTTTTCTTCTTTCTCCTCTCTCTGCCCCTCTTTTTGGAGTATTGCTATGGACTTGGGGATTTTTTTTTCATTAGGGTATTAGAATCTCCATGATTATCACTATTTTTTTTCAATGCTAAATTTGCCTTAAATTTGGCCAGTGGAACCATGGTTACGTTGGCCCTTGTGTCCTATACACCTCTTAGTTTGGACCATCCCTTGTCCTGCTGGCCCAGGACACTCTTTCTCCTCGTTCTAGAACTGGGATTATCTGTTCTCCTAAGAAAACCTCATTCCTTTTTACTTAGTCTTCTCATAGGCTAAGCCTTGAGAATATACTTACCTATTTCTTGTTTTCCCTTGGAAAGATTGCCTGTAATCTTTGAAGATGGTGTCTCTTTCCATAATAGTCATGACAAACAAAGATGACCTTTGGGCAGTAAGAAACCGTTGGCCAGAATGCTAAGTGTGGAACAGGCCACCAGCAAAAAAGGGCAACTGGAGTGGGCTGAAGAGTGTGCCCCAAAAGATGTTCATGTCCTGCAACCTGAATATGATATTGCTAGGGAAAATGGCTTGTGATGAGGAGTTTGTGATGAGCGTGTCCTGGACAAGTCTTACTGGCCAATGACAAGAATCTTCATAAGAGGCAGAAGAGGCAAAGACAGACATCAAGAAGGCACACAGAGCATTCAAATTAAAAAGCTTCTTCTCAGCAAAAGAAACAATGAGGTGAAGAGAGAGCCTACATTTTGGGAGCAAATTTTTGTCACACGCACATCCGATAGAGCACTGATCTCCAGGATAAAGAACTCAAAAAACTTAACACCAAAAAAACAAACAACCCAATTAATACATGGGCTAAGTTGCTGAACAGACATTTCTCAGAAGAAGATACACAATCGATCAACAGACATATGAAAAAAATGTTCAACATCTCCAGCCATTAGAGAAATGCAAATCAAAACTACTCTAAGATTTCATCTCATGTCAGTCAGAATGGCAGTTATCAAGAATACAAACAACAAAAAGTGTTGGTGAGGATGTGAGAGGAAAAGCACACTCACACATTGCTGGTGGGACTGCAAATTGGTACAACCAATCTGGAAAGCAGTATGGAGATTCCTTAGAAAACTTGGACTGGAACCACCATTTGACCCAGCTATCCCACTCCTTGGTCTATACCCAAAGGACTTAAAAATAGCATACTACAGTGACGCAGCCACTTCAATGTTTATAGCAGCTCAATTCACAATAGCTAAACTGTGGAACCAACCTAGATGCCCTTCAATAGATGAATGGATAAAGAAACTGTGGTATATATACACAATGGAATATTACTCAGCAATAAAGGAGAATGAAATTATGGCATTTGCAGGTAAATGAATGGAGTTGGAGAATAGCATGCTAAGCAAAGTAAGCCAATCCCCCAAAACCAAAGGCCAAATGTTCTCTCTGATAATGGATGCTGATCCATATGGGGGAGGGGGTATGGGGAGTATGGAGGAACTTTGGTTAAAGGAGAGGAAAGGAAGGGAGGGGACATGGGGTCAGGAAAGATGGTGGAATGAGATGGACATCATTGCCCTAGGTACATGTATGACTGCACATTGGGTGTGACTCTAAATCATGTACAACTAGAGAAATGAAAAGTTGTGCTCCATTTGTGTACAGTGAATCAAAATGCATTCTGCTGTCATGTATACCTAATTAGTATAAATAAATAAATAAATAAATAAATAAAGCCACACAAAGATGGTGGCTGAGATTAATGTTTGGAAGCCATAAGCCAGGGAACACCTGGAGCCAATCAGAGACTGGAAGAGGTGAGGTCAGAGTTCCCTCTACTGCCTTCAGAAGGAGAGTGGCTCTATCAATACCTTGATTTTAGATTTTTCAACTCCAGAACTTTGAGGTGAAATTTCTGGAGGTTTTAAGTCAGTTTGTTGTACTTTGTTATGGCAGGTCTATGAAACTCATATAGGCACCAAGAAAAAGTTTTTCTGAAAAAAAGCATCAAAGTCATTACCATGGGGGGAATCCAAGTGGTCCTGGATCACCTTATGCTCCTAGGACAGCTGGTTCTTCCCATCTGTGGGTTTTACATCTGTGGATTCAACTGAAATAAAAAATATTACAAAAAATTATCTGTACTGAACATGTACAAATTTTTTCAGTACAAATTTTTTTCCTGTAACTATTCCCTAAGTAATAGTGTAACAACTATTTACATAGCATTTTTTTTACATAGCATTTACATTGTATTAGCTATTGCAAGTAATGTAGAGATGATTTGAAGTATCTGAGAGGATATATGTAGGTTACATGCAAATTCTACACCATTTTATATGAGGGGCTTGAGCATCCTTGGATTTTGGTATCTGTGGGGGTCCTGGAACAAATCCCCCACAGGTACTGAAGGACGATTATATAGTTTGCTATGTTTTTACTTGGAATTATTATTTGGATCCTCTAAAGTCTTGACTTGGCACTGCCCTTGTGTCTCTGATAGCTGGTGTTGTGGTGGCACATTTGTTGTGGTCCACAGAATGGTGGGCATAACTCCTAGATGTGAGTGGCCTGCTTGGGGGCCCTGTACCCAGCATTCTGTGGAGTTCCTTCACTTGAAAGGCTACTAATCCAGCACAAGAGCCCTCCCCAGAATGGACGGGCACACTCGTGTTTTTCTGTGCCCCCCCACCCCTCCATTTCTTGGTCTACGTAATCAGGGCCATGTAACTAGAAAGGCAACCCAGAGGCTTGGAGCCTGGGGCAATGCTAAGGCAAGACTGATGTGCTGGCCTGAAGCCTGGGAGCATGTTTCCTGGCTAAATGCTGAAACTGCTTGCCTAGGGTGGGCAGCCCCAGAGTTCAGGATGGAAGTTCAGAATGCCAACCTGAAAGGCTAAGGAGACACTTGCAGGGGCCAGAAGAGAGGAGAATGCTGTGTGCTGAGGCTTGCAGACCAGAAGCCTGATCTGACTTGGTGAGAGGAATCAGCTGGAGGGCACCCTGATGAGCAGCTTTGCTAAGCAACAGAACATAGACTTAAGTCAAACCTGCCCCAGGTCTACGAGGCCTGACCTAGGGAGAGAAGGCTCCTGAGGGCTTAGGGTTCCTGTCAGAGGAGCCAAAGCTCCAGCACTGTTGAGAGTTGTCTGACCTCAGGCTTTGCTGAGTGAGCTTTTGGGACCGCGAGTCCTTAAATGAATCAGGGCAGGGAAACCAAGTCAGGCCTGGAGGCCTAGATCAGAAATGAGGAGATTCCAGAGGAGAGTTTCCTAAAAGAGCCTCACCCTGCATCCCTGGGATATGCAGAGCCTTGACCTTCAGAGGACAGCAGGGCAGGGAGATCTGACCTTGGTCCCTGAATGGAGCCCTCCAGCTCCAGAAAAGCGAAACTGCTATGACCCTCCTTATCTCCACTAATGGCCAAACAGAACCATAAATTCCGATTAGGGAAAGACGCTGGTTGGCAATGACATACAAGAAAGTTTGTGATTAGTGAACTGTAAAAGCTAACATGACATGCTCATAATTGGGATGTATTTACTGCGTGAAAAAATGCCACGCTGCCATTCGGGCAAAGTGACTTTGAGGGAACTTTCTAGAGGAGACTGACACAACTTCCCTCTTTTGCTTACCAAACAGCAATAACCATTATTGATGGTGCTTTTCAAATGGCAGCTACAGAGAGGGGCTGTGATTTCTTGTCAGAACTGCTTTATGGTGTCGTATTTTCCGGGTGTTTAAGAAGCCCTGTTCATTTGCTGCATTATCCCAGATGATTTATGGACCCTCAAAGAGCTTACTTCATTTCGATGTTTTAGGCATTTCACTTTTTTACAACAAACCTTATTCCAATATAATCAATGGAAGTTTCTCCTTCTGGCCTGGGAAGGGAGTGCCATGTGAGTTTATAGCAAAATCAATATGAGGATAAATGGACAGCAAAGGAAGTCCATTGTCAGGGTGGAAAGAGCCTTGTAAGTCCGGGGCCCAGCAGCAGAGCCATCGAGAGGAGCTTGTCCAGAGGCTGGCCTCGCTGACCACAGCCACAAGGTCCTCTCCTCACTGGATGTTGGGGCAGCATAGCCAGGCCATGGAGAGAGGGCTCAGCTATGCTTTTATTAAATATGTTTTTTTATAAACGACCCCCCTGCCTGTCTCACTAATGTTCAAAGATATTTGAATGTGTTTTCTAATTAAAGTGAAAAATGATTTCCAAACATCAGAGTTCTAATATTTGCTTTCTAGGGGATGAGAAAGCAGATGAGTAGCTCTCTGTTGGGCCTAGTGTCCCCTGAGGGGCACCTTGCAGGAGTGGAGGACCCTGGAGGAGCCCCAGGTCTTCTGGACCATCCCCTTCCCCGAGTCAGTGCCAAGAAATCTTCATATTTTCTCTGGAGATACTGGGGTACCATAGCAGGCTGCCACTTTCAGAGGGGCGTGGAGCGAGGAGGCAGTGTGGGGCACCAGGGGGTAAATGAGGTCATTTAAAGCAAATCAGAGTCTGCTTTGGTGGAAAAGGAAAGCATATAGACCTCTTGAAGTCCCTTGTTGGGACACAGTAAATATTGAATCAATGAGCAAACAAAAGTTCAGGCTGGAAATAAAATCAAATGCCAGGCAGAGTGGGCACAGGTAGGGGCATACTCTCTCCCCCGGTAGCCTTATGTGCACCAGCAACTTACCATCCCACCAGCTGGGATGCATTGAGCACCTCAGGTGGGCCTAGGCCTGGGTCTGCCCGGGAGCTGGGGACACAGTAGGGTCAGCAGCACAGTCAGGCTCTTGCCCTCAGGGAGCTGACAGTGTAGGTTGGGAAGATGAAAAGTAAATAAAGAGGCAAACGTAGAAGTGAATATATAATTACCACTGGTCAGTGTTATGAAGGAAAAGAACAGGCCAGCTCCCCAGTCTTCTCAATCACCCCTGCCACCTTCTGACCAGAGATAGCAGTGCTGATCTTAGGGCTTGATGGATCTGCTTCCATCCCAGGAGGTTATTTAAGCTAGTTCCCAAGTAGCCTTCCACCTACTAGGAATCATTCTAAGAAAGGCCACAGAACACTCAGGGCTACCTCTTCCTCCTTCTCTGCCCATCTCCCCAGGGAGCTTGATGGAGTGGGCAGAGTTCTTTTGAGGCTTGGCTCTGTTGTGCCTGTGCTGAGCACTGAGGATTCAGAGGTCCACATAGTTTCAGTTCCTTTCTTTAGGACTCTACACTCTCATTTTTGCACTGTTCAGCATTTAATTATCCTCTTCTTTGGGCTGTTGCCTGTTGATGTCATGTATTAGAGTCTCAGCAAGACTGGGGTTCTCCTAGAAGCCCCTGCAACCCATCTGAGCACAGGCCCAGATACAGAGTTGTAGGTCCTACTAGGATTGCTTCTTCCTCTCCAGGACTTGTTACCTTGCTCTAAACTACAGTGACTAAACTAAGTCACTAAACTAAAGTGACTAAACTACAGTGACTCTGTCACCAGTCCATAAACTTCTAGAGGGCCTCAGCCATGTGTGGCCAACTGCTCACACAAATTCATTTCCCTCTAGCCACAGTGAAGGGCAGTGGCTGGAAAGCCTGTCCAGGGACTAAATTTTCCAGCTGGCCTCTACCCTGCCTTATACTCCATGTGCCTAAGCATGGGATATTTGGTGAATTTTTAGCAATAGAATATAAACAGAAGTGAGGTATGTAAGATATAGAAAATGACAAACCCCAAATTATGTGTGGCCTGGGAAGAGGGAGTGAGGAAGAAGGCAATACATTGATAACATTGATCCTTTCCCAATACATTCTTTTCCAGTGATGAGAAAATCCATAGAAAGGAAGCAGACATCACCCAGTGACAAGACAATCCCTGGGGAAGAGATATCCATCAAGCCTAGATTGGCAGTCTCTGGGAGGAAGCCAAAGCATTGATCCTTCCCAAAATAAATCCTTTCCCAGTGACAGTACAATGGGACCCTGGAGGGAATGAGATGAATACTGAATGCTGACCTCAGACCCCCCATTAGACACGCTTTGTCAATAATTAAGTCACCTTTCAATGTAACCTATATAAGCACAAACTCCCCCTTTGGCGGGTGGCTCATTTTCCACCAGGAAAGTGGGTCCATCAGATGTGTGATTTCATTGCTGAATAAAGGCTGTGCTGATCTGTGAAGTTTGCACCTGGCTCAGTCATTTTGTGCTAACAATGTATGCTGCTTCTGGATCTAGATTCTTCCTCTTTTCATGGTGAAGCTGCAGGATGGAAAGATCCTAAGACCCTGAATGGCTTTGTGGAGGGAAGATGTCCACTTGCCTGGGATCCTTGCTTTGAGCTGTTATGTAAGCAGGAAATAAATGACTATTTGTGTTTGAGTCTTTATACATATTGAAGTGTATTCATTATAGTAGTACAAATAGATATTAACTAAAATGCCTCATCTCATTCATTGCCTAGCCCAGCATATAGGAAGGATTAAACAAACAAGCCCAATCTGGGCAGTTAATAAACAAGTGCATGATTAGCAGCAGGTATTTTGTGACTTACATTAACAGTCCCAGGGAGTGGGGGACTACTGTCCTATGTTTTCAAGAGTGGGAAACTGAGCAAAAATAATGTGGCCAATGTTGAATGAGATTTCAACTTTGGTGAGGGATGGATGTGGAACAAGGGAAGAGAGTGTCAGAGACAGGTCCCAGGTGTCCCGCCCCCCTGCTCCCATTTGGGTCCAAGATGAGCCCCCTGTTTCTGGCCCTTCCCAGAATACACTTTCTTGTCAACTTGCTCATCTCCCCAAGCCTTTTGCTTGTGAAAGAATTGTGCCCTGAGCCTAAGAAGGTCTCTGAAATCACCATGCTTTCTGTGTTTTGTTTTTAAGCTTAATTATCTATAAAAATACATGGAAAAGCAGAGCAGAGAATATAATGGACAACCATATGCCTATCACCTAGATTTAACCACCAAGCACATCTTGCCATATTTTCATCATATTTTTCTGAACTATTTAAAAATATAGTCATCATGCTATTTTACTGGTAACTATTGCAATATGCCCATCTAAAAATAAAATAATACGCATATATAATCATAATGCCATTGTTATGCCTAACAAAGTCTCCTGTCACCATATAATTACCCTATATTCAAATTTCCCCAAACATGCTTCATTCAGACTAATGTCTGATCAGGGACGTAATGTTGCTTTTGGTTCTTGCCTGTGACCTTTGGAGGAATCCAGCAGCCTGGGTCAATGACTCCTCCAGGTCTGGGAAGTGAGGATGTTTAGCTGTGAAGCTTGGCTGCAGGTCTGAGAAGATAATTATTCATCACTGAGAATAAGCACAAGCGAATCATCATAGCACACAGGGCTCCATGCCCTATAATTTATGGGCCCTCGTCATGGAGCACTTAATGACTCTAAGTGCTTTACATCATTAATTAGATACACCTGGGACCCCAGCAAGGGCACAGCAGCATGACCAGGGTTATGTCCAGCAAAGCATGAGAAACCAAGGGGACCATTCAAGGTCACCAGGCAGATCTGGGTCTCAAGTTTTTCTGGGTTCCCTCTACCCATCTCCTGGACCCAAGAACAGGGTCCTGGACTTCTCCCCTAGGGCAAAAACTAAAGCCATGACCTCGCCCTGGCCAAGCATTCCCCGGCCCAGGATTGGATTTGCTTTCCTTCCTCTGGGGAACACCGAGCAGAGCAAATTTCCCAGTCAGGTTCTGGGCAAATCAGATCACATGAGTGAAATTGTGCTCCAGAAAATCCAGGTGAATCCTTTCCCAAAGTAAATGATTCTTTTGTGAATAACAAAATTCATCCATAAAGTATCAGGTTTCTGTGAACTGATGGAAATAAATATAAAAGTACAGGAGTTAAAAGTGTAGACCCCTGGAGTTGAGCCTCTCAGATTTCAGACTTGGCCTCACCACAGGTGACATGACTGTGTCAGCCTCAGTTACCCCACCTATAAAATGGGGATTATAACACTATCTACCCTGGAGAGATTATAAGAATTAGGTGAGACAATACTGACTTTAGTGCCTGTCACATAACAAATGATTAATCTATGTTGGCTAGCTGTTATTATAATTTATAGTTAATTTATTAACCCAACATACAATCAGGCAAACACATCACAGAATTTAACTCGGGTACAAGGACTCTTATAGGTCACCGAGACTGTTCTAAACCTGGAAGAAAACCCCACAGTACAACGACCACAGGCTTGGGCTCCTGGTGGGACGAGGATATCGGAACAGAACAGGGATGCTTGGCGCCCAGGGAGGTGATCTGGGGCTGATCTAGGCACCATCCATCACAAAGCTCCAGAACAATCCTAGGCTCAGGTGCTAAGGTTCATCTGGACTAAGGCCAGCCCAAGACAGAGGCTTGGGCATGTTAGTTAATCTCCCTTTAGGATAGCTGTGTCCACTTCCAGCATGGTGAGGACAGCATGGAGTTCATTGGTAAGTGTGATTTTTCTAAGAGACTGGTATAGGCTTCTCTAGGGTGGCTGCTTGTGATGCCAAACCAAGGCCTAAACTTTCCTCATGAGTTGGTGGCTCCAGAGATGGCAGCTGCTATCAGGAGCAAGGATGCTGTAGTGTTTCACTATCCTAGATCAGGTGCAGGGCCTGTCTGCATGTTCCATCCCTGCATTTCAGATCAGCAGTGGGGAATTCCTCTCGAGCATGCTCCTGCTGGGGCCAGCCGCCCCTGGGTCTAGGTACCTGGGTCTAGTGGCCTCTCCGAGGACCAGCTCTGGATGCACCTGCTTGGAATGCACAGCAACTGGCCTCTGCTCCCCTGACACATTATTTTGCAAAGTGACGACCCAATGAAGCAATTACTGTTCCCGTCAGGATGGAGATCTCTGCAGCCCACAGCTGTGTGTGGCCCCTGCAGCATTTGTTATTCTCCTTACCTCCTCATGGGCCTCGCCAAAGACCTTCACCATTTTCATTCGCGTTGACGATTTATAATGGCGTCAATGGTGAGGTCAAATTCTCCTCTGAGAGGACACTTTTCTTAAAAAAAAAAAAAAAAAAAAAAGAGCTCCATGTTATCCTGCATACCTTGTGAAGAAGCCTCTGGTTCCGCCAGTGCTCTTTGGAGAGCAAATTGAATTACAATGACACTTTATTTACAGAAAAATTATAGTTATAATCTAGAAAGTTTAATGGTGGATGAGCTGGTGCACAATGCTGGGTTGGGCATTGTTTGTGTATGAAGTGACTGTCTGCTATAAGGTTCCTCCGAACAGATAATTCCAGAGCAAAAGGAAAGAAATGGGTAGTTCTGGAAGTTGCCATGGAGCTGACTGATGGTATGTGGACTTGGTCAATGAGACAGGCACTATATTACATAGTGCAGGTGGATCTCTAGGCTGGAGAATGGGGATGGGGGATCCCACCTGCAGAGCACACATTAACTGCAGCCAGGGTAAACAGGGAGTGGGAGCAGGGTATGCTCAGCTGTTTCCTGGAAGCCCTGTGCCTTTCCCCACCTTCTCCTAGGAGGGTCCCTTCAAGGTGCACAGCTGGCTTTGGTTCTATGGTCCCTTCTTGATGCCCTGCCTCCTCTGAGTGATCTTCTCTGGTTAAAGCAGACAGGAAGCAAGAGTGCCTGGTCCACTATTCCATTCATCTTCTCATGGGAAGGCCCAGTTCTCCTATGTTGTCTGCCTTGGGCTTTGGCCATTTTTGCAATGAACATGGACCAGCCTAGGACATGGTGTGGCAGAGTCCTTGCTTTCCACCTGTGGTATGTAAGCATTGGAAGAAGTCATAAATCCACATGGCTGCAGGTTGCTTGCTGGGGAAGTGGTCTTTGTGGGACCACCATCTGAGACACCCCAGAGCTTCTCCCAGCTGCCCTGCCTGAGGCCATACCAATTGCTTGCTAGGTGGGATGCAGTGGGCACCTGGGCTTCCAGGCAAATCCCAAACCCTGCCATTTAGACACCCAACTTCTCCCAAAGGGCCAGCCTGAGAGCTGTCAAGACAATGCCGTGTTTTTGAATACCAGTGCCTGGTGTCCCTGCAGGAGGACTGGGAACTGCGCTTTCCCAAATCACAAGCAATAGCAGTGTGACTGTCATCACATTTTGTTATTCTTTGCCTGCATTTACATAACATTTCTGCAAAGTGCTTTATAATCACTTCATTAGTCATTCATTTGCTTAATTGCATAGCCTTCAATTCAGTTAGAAAAATCTGATTTTTAAATTCAAGTTTCCATGACCACAAGTTTTAATTCAGAAAAACTTTTTTTTCTTTCTTTTTCTCTTCTCTAAAGGTTGGAAATGCTTCCAAATTTTGTACCCTATCTCATCAGCAGTGCCTGGTCCTGGAGTAGCAGGTAAAAGATAAATTTGAAAGTGGCTGCAATGGTGGCCTGGTTATAAGATCTAATTCAGAATGGCAGAGAAACTTTGCCCACTGTCCTGAAATGGGAAGAGAGCCAGAGAGAGCACTAACCATGGTAGTTAGACAGGGTTCAGTTGCTGAAGGAGACGCACAGGACCCACACTGACAGTGCTTACAAATCTACCATTTAGCGTGAGATGAGAATGTAATATAGCAGTGGTGTTACACTAAGGAATTGTGTCACTACAGTATGGTCAGGAGGGGCCAGGCCTGAGTTTCCGTTGCCCCGCCCCCGGGCTGCTCTTTGTCTCTTGAATCAGGAAGTAATAACATGTGCATGGAACACCTCGGAACTAGGTAACCTCAAGTGGAGCCTTGGCCAGGGCTTCTTAAAGACTCCTGCTGGTCCGAGAGGCATATTTCTTGCTATGGCACCAGCCCAATGGCAGCGCCCTTTGATGGGCTCCCTGAGAACAGGTGCAGATCATCAATCTTACTGCTATCAATAAACGATGCTGTCAAGCTGGTACAAACTGCCCCGAAACTCCTTAGACCCATAGTTTCAAAGCAACACTATTAATCAGTGAGTTTCCTGCCATGACCAGGGCTCGGTTGTATGCAGCTACATCTCTTATTCCAATAACACAGCTCGGACTGATTCCAGGTCTGCTGGAGTTAACCCTTGTGGCTCAGCTGAGTGTGTGTGAAAATGAAGAGGACACAGAAGCTGCCCACTGTTAGCGTGAACCTGGGGGACTCCAGCCTGCAGGGGAAAGGGCTCCCCACCCTGACCCAGGCCCCAGGCTATCCATCTTCCTTCCTCTCTTCTCCATTCGTCATCTGCTCATCCTTGACTCCTGAGCATGCAAGACCGATCCTGTCCTCACTCAGATGTCATCTTCTCAGTAAGCCCGTTTTCTTGTACCCAGCTCTCTTCCCCTGCTTTCTTTCTTTTTTATTTATAACTCACATGTTACATTTTTCTCTTTCATCTTGCTTATTGTCTTCTGTCTCACTAGTGGAGATACCACGGGGCAGTAGTTTTTTCTTTCTTTTTTTTTCCATCTGTTTTGATCATTGTCCATCCGTGCCTCAGAGAGCGCTTGGCATGTGCCGAGTGGATGTCTCTATTCTCTCATGGAGTCCCCTTGGTTTTTAGAATCCAAGCTTGGGCCCCTCTCAAGCTAGGCTAAATGGCCTTTTTGGTCTCTCCCATAGCTTCCTCCCTCCCACCCAGCAGGTACCTGTCATTTGCCACCAGCTGCTTCTGGGTCCCTTGATGAGCCTTGTATTGGGACCACTGCCCACTTCACACATGCTGTTCCCTATCTGGAATTCCCTCACATTCTTTTCCTTCCTTCTACCTCCAGCATCACCAGCCGGACCCTCACCCCCAGCTTCTCTCCATTTTTCAAGGCTCAGTTAAAATGTCACTTTCTCCTGAATGCTCACCCTCATGCTGCTTCCCCCAGACCAAACTGTCATGACCACACTCTCATGCAACCCTGCAGCCAGCCCTGCCCCTGCGTTGTGATGTCTACGAGCATCTGCCTACTGGACTCTGAAGGCTTGAAGGAAAGCCTAAGATGATTTCCATGACCACTACAATGACCACCACCATCAGCTTCTGGGCATTGGGTTAAGTGCTTGGTGTGGATTAGCTCATGTGCTTTCTTAATCTCCCCATGAAACAGGTATAGGGCTGCCCTCACTTTGGAGAGAACAAAACTGAGGCGCAGACAGGCTAATAAATTACTTGGTGTTACACAGCTGGTAAGTGTTGAAGCCAAGAGTCTAACCCAAATTTTACTCTGAAAACCTGCGTTCTTAACCACTCCTCCTTTGTACCATCTCCCGCCAGTGTGTTTATATTTCTGTGAGCCATGATGTTAAGGAAAGGGCTCCTTCCCACACTTCTAGTTTCTCCCTGTGGTTCCTGCTCTTTTGCCTCACCCCTCACTGTTCTTGGTTGACAGGTTGGGGGATGAAGGGGACATGTTTACAGTCTATGTTTTAATCCATGGGTACTGTCCCCATGGATTCCATCAACCACAGACTGGAAATATTTGAGAAAAATGACATCTGTACGGAACATGTGCAGGCTTTTTTTTCTTGTCATTATTCCCTAAACAATAGAGTATAACAACTATTTACATAACATTTACAATGTGTTAGGTAGTATAAGTCATGTAGAGCTGATTTAAAACATTATGGAGGATGTGTGTAAGTTATATGCAAATACTGTACCATTTCTAGAAGGAACTTGAGCATCTAGATTTTAGTGTCCATGGGGGGGTGTCCTGGAACCCACCTCTTGTGGTCACCAAAGGATGACTGTACCCTTCTCTTGGTCTTGGGAGCTGGGCTGCTCCTGGATGGCACATGCTTGTAACTGCTCTGGGGACAGCAGTTGGTCCTCCCCCACCCCTACTGTGGGAAAACCCTCCTGATCCTGAGATGCAGCATGAGGAAGCCACCTGCCTCCAATTTTAACTATGGTCCCCAGTTTAGCCTGGTTAGAAATAAAGGTGACCTTTTTGTCTCCCTCCTGCCTTAGAGTCTTATCCATCAGTTGGTTCAGAGTTCAGGTAGAGAAGGGGCAAACTGTTTACCAGGGCTTGAAATATGGGTGCATGAAATATTCCTGAGGTAAAGTGAGGTGGGAGAAGACCATGCAGAATGGCAAGGGAGGGTGGATCAGGGTCTGTGCAAAATGGAGATGTTTTCCAGTCATGATGAGAGCTCCGGGGCAGAGGAGCAGCTGTGATAACCCTGGGCCCTGGGTTATCCCATGCTGGGGCTTAGGGTGAGGTTGAGGGGGTGGTGGCCCTCCAGCGCAGCCCTTACATTTACAGGTGTTGTGGGTGCCTCTCCAGTTGGTCTGGCCTCAGTTCGCTTGGCTCACTGCTGGTGACCAGTCGGTAGAGAGTATGTGACTCTGGGGCCTCTGGGGGAAGGTGAAAATCCTCTGGCTTTTCCTCTGGGCCCTGTGTGTAACCTGCACCTGCCCCAAGCTGAGACCCTGGCACCTCTGTTTCAAGCATCTTGCCCTGCGGCCTCTCCTTGGCTCTGGCCTGTGAGGCAGTTGGGAGCTCCTGCTGCCAGTGCCTAACATCCTGTGGTTGTGTCCCTCCTCCCAGAGAGCAGGGCTACTAGTTCCTCTACCTGGCTTGGCTCCAGTGGTGTCCCTGGAGCCTTGGACAGGCAGCCTGAGGTGAGGTTGCTCCTGCACTCCGGCATGGCTACTCCGTGACTCAAGGGCTGGTGGCTGTTCTCTTCGCTCAGCTGTAGCTGCTGAGCGTCAGGCTCATGAACAGCTCAGTCCAGGCAGCCTGTGCACAGAGCTCAGAAGAGGCAGGAATGGCCGGGTGTGGTGGCGCAAGCCTGTAATCCCAGCACTTTGGGAGTCTGAGACAGGAGAATCACGAGTTCAAAGCCAACCTCAGCAATGGTGAGGTGCTAAGCAACTCAGTGAGACCCTGTCTCTACATAAAACACAAAATAGGGCTGGGGATGTGGCTCAGTGGGAGAGTGCCCATGAGTTCAATACCTTGTACCACAAAAAAAAAAAAAAAAAAAAAAAAAAAAAAAAAGAACAGACAGGAATGCAGAGGGGCAGGGCCTTGTGCCCTTGACACATCCCTCTTGTGTGTGACCTTCTAAGAATATCAGTTCACCTTTGGTAAAGTGCCTGTGTGGGCAGAGTGGTTCATGCAGCCCCTTGCTGAATCCTCACTACCCCTTCCCTCATTCTGGCTCAGGTCAGAAGTCACACTCTAGGTCCCCTTTGCAGGGCAGTCATGAGCTGCTTTGAATGGTGAGACAGCTGCTTTAGACACATTTCAGGCTATGGCTTCTTGCATAGAGTCAACAGCATCACCTAGGCAGGGACCATGTGAGATCCAATCCTCCAGGCTTGAGGTTCCCTTATAGAACAAGTCAAAAATTCCTTCTTTAGGGCTGGGGTTATGGCGCAGTGGTAGCGTGCTGGCCTAGCATGTGTGAGGCACTGGGTTCGATCCTCAGCACCACATAAAAATAAAATAAAGATATTCTGTCCACCTACAACTAAAAAATAAATATTTTTTTAAAAAAAAGTTCCTTTACTTGACTTTTGCAAGCAAGTCACACTGTTCAGTTTTCCTAGTAGCACCATCAGTAGCTCCCAGTGCTTCTTCTGAGACCCTTGCCTCCCATCACTGTGAGAGGTGAATGAAACTGGAGGGTTATGGTGAGAGGACAGCCTGGAGGTGGGTATGGCCCTGCCCATTGGAAACTTTTGGCCTAGGCAGAGCCCCAAGGCCTCTGTTCCTTTTTGGTGTGATGTCTGACTCTTGCTTGGCCCTGGATCCTCCAACTGTCACTCTGTGGAGGTAATATCACTTACAGGGCTGAGCCTGGCTCTGCAGCCTGCTGAGCTGGAGGACAAGGCCAGGCACTATTGGTTACAGCCCCTTGGGATGCCTGGGATATATCAGGGCAAAGGCTTGCTGAGCCGGAATATCCTTGACATTTCAGTGGCTTAGTTTGGTAATGCTATAAACTTTACTTCCTGCTCACACCTAGTCCATCAGTGGCACCCCTGAGCAGGCAGCTCTCCTCCAAGAAGTGACTCAGGGATCCAGGCTCCTTCCATCTTGTGACTCCTCTGGTTTCAGTGACTCCCAATCACTAAGGAATTGTCTCCTTTCCAGCGAGAATGGAAAATATTAGGGTGAGTCCTGCATGGAAGGTGTGGGCAGGGCTTGTGAGGGGTACATCCCATGGCCACATCTACCTTCAGTGCAGCTGGAAAATGCCATCAGACTAGAGGCCTGGGAAGAGATCGAAAATAAGTACTGGTGAACGCAGTCCCATGGGGTGAGGAGTGAGGCCTTCTGGGTGTTTGTGTCTCTTCCCTTCACTGTGCCTGGCACTGAGGGCCATCAGGGAGGGGTCCTGTTGTCTTTGTTCTTTTTACCCCTATACTATGCAGCTTCTGCCCTAAGTTCTGGCTCGGCCATGTGGGAGGGACCCATTGCTGCCTCAGAATGCCGATGTGTCACCTGCCACTCCTTGGGGCATCTCTCAGGCTCTCCGAGTCCTTGGTTGCAAGTCCCAGTGCCTCTGTAGGGTCAGGGACCCTCAGTAGTGAATCTGGGTGAGGGCTGGACTCCACCTTGACTGATGCACCAGGTTACATTGGGTGAGGATGCTCACCTCTCATGGCCTCTAGCCCCTAATGAGACCAGCCTGCCTCTTGGAGTCATCGGAGGAGAAAATGAAGGAACCCAGAGAGAATAAGGGGCTGCAGAGAGTTGGAACAAAGGGCGGCAGAGTCACAGTTGAGCATACCCCACAGAAAGTCAGGGATGCCTGGCCTAAGGATGCCCAGGTAATAACCACCATGCATGGTCCATTAGCTACTGCCCTGCCGTTACAGCTGGCCGTCCACCTGGACTGTCTGTCCGATTATTCTGCGTCATCAGTGGAGGCCCAGGGGATCTTAATGCATTAGTAGCATTTGATCCAGCCCCGTTCCCTTCCAGTTAGAAATAAGGCTCATAAATTGAGGTCATGCCCAAGGGGACAGCAATGTTATAAGCTCATCATCTGATGATATTCAAACCTAGTTATAAAAATACACAGCACTTCCACACCCGGGAGCTAGCGACCTACTTTATACCTCATGGACTGACACCAAATCAGTGGGAGTAAGGTCCTGGCCCTTGCTGTTTTTAAATTCTTGACAACTTGTGGTCTCTGGCTGGTTGCTCTTCTGAAAGTCTGAAGCCCTCACCAGAATGTTTTTCTTGGATGAGTGTTGCAGTATGCTGGGTTTCTGGGCCACCTAGCAGGGCTCCTAAGGCACAGGTGGGGACTCCCTAGGTTTCTTCCTGTCTCTACCATCAGGGTAAAGATCTCCTGGAGTGAGGAGCAAGTCCTTTCCAGGTGCTGGTGTCATTTCCTTCCCTGTGCTTGGTACCACAGGTCCTATAGGATGGGACCTGATCATCCTGCATCTAGAGTTAGCTCTGACACTACCCACCAGGGAGCCTCTCTGGGGTCCAGAGCCCAAGGACACAGAAATATCCACTGCTGCTTACTCATTAATTCGGTGAGTGTTTATAGAGTGCATCCTCTGTGGTCCCTTATAGACCTCAGCCTCCATGAATTGACTGAGCACACAGAAGTCGCAATGTTGATAGGTGGTGGGAGAGAGGGACCCATGAGGCACCGGGGAAGTCTACGGTGTTCAGGTCTGACCTAGTCATTGAAGTCAGGGAAGGCTCCTTGGAGGAGGTGACAGGTTGCTGAGATCTGAGTAAGCCTGGTTGGGGAGGAGGGTGAAGACTCAGGAAAGGGGCTGTGGAGCACAGTGGGGTCAGCTGAGGAAGCCTCATCAGGGCCACCTGACCACAGATGCATCTGGCTTGTACCAGAGTCCTCCAGTCTCTCAGAGATGGGTCTCCTGATTCTGTCCTTTCTTATCCCTGTCTCCAGCAGCAGGGTGTGCTGAAAGCCCCTGCTGGGATGAATTTAAGACCAGCTCTCCATTGCACTCACCAGTGTGTCAGGTGGCCCTGCTGCCAGGTCTGTGGGTGGCTAACATGCTCTTTGTGGCTGAATCTGGCCTGATGAGGCTTTAGGATGAGGCCAATGGGCTCATCTGGTGGCACTTTTGAGGGTGGTCCTGTACCTTGTGGTTAGGTGACAGTGATAAGGTGAAGTGACTCAAGGAAGCACAAAGCATCTCTGTCCCCTGGGGCTCTCTGGAAGGCCAGACAGGATCTGGAGGAGGAGACACACTGCCTTAGACTGAAGGCCTTAGTCAGCACACCTGCCTCTTCTCTTTCCCCATCTTAAACCTGCTGTCTCATAGCATGTGGAGTCTGCCCTCTGCCATCATCCCTGGACTTGGCTATGCTTGAGAGTGCAAGTTCTAATGGGGTTCTGGAAAATTCTTCACATTAGAGCTGGACCTGTCATCTCTCTCATCATCTACGAGGCTGCACCTGTTTGTAGAAGCATTCAATCTTCTAAACTGACTTCAGAAGGCAACCTCCCTAGGGGGAGAAGCCCTCCTCAATTGCTTTAGTTCAGGACCACCTGGGAGACCCGGGTTTTCAGAGCTCTGAGGGCCAGAACTTGGCATTGGGGGCTGTGGCTAAAGAACTTCTTACTGATATTACAGTTATAATCATCTAATTGTTGTGGAACAATTACAGTATAATTAGTATAATAAATGAATTAGGTTGCTCTGAATTGCTGTTACATAAATACTTACCAAAGTGCTTCCTCACTTGGGCTCTTTTATTTATTTCTTTCTAAAATGATTCTATGAATTTCAGATGTTACTAACTCATTTGCTGAAGGAGGAAACTGAGGCCCAGAGAGGCCATTTGACTCCCCTGGGTTTCTCATCAGTCTCTGGCAGAGCTGTGAGTCCCCAGCACACACTGTACCTTCCTTTCCATACCCTCAGTTGCTTGTCCAGAGAAACCAGATCTAACACAGATGGGCAGGCTCTTTCTTCCCCCAAAGTCTCTGAGAGAGACCAGTTGCTGGTGTTGACCCTTTTCAGAATATCCGGCTTGAAGAGCACATGTGACTCTAGGGGCTAGTGTGTTTTCTGGCCCATATGTAGATTTCCCAGGATCAGGATCAGAGAAGGACCGAATTGCATGCAGGACAGAGAAAGGCCAGGGTCTCCCACCATACACCTGTGGTTCTAGAGGACTGGAAGCCAGTGACAGGTCATCCTAGCCTATGTGAGGTCAGCTGGCATATGACCTTGGCAATCAGTGAGGCAGAAAGTGTGCTCTTGGCCAGATGTGGAAGGTAAGGTTTAGGGTCATCCACGGAGAGAAGCAGGGACCCTGGGAGGCCCAAGCAGACCCACTCTCAAAGAAAAATCCCACGCGTGTCTTGGCCCAGACTGCTGGTGCTCCTGCTGGGGGCCGTGTGTGATGCTTGTCCTGGATGGTCCCTCTGGGAATGAGTCTCTCCGATCAGTATGCTTGGAGACGAGTCCTCCACACTTCTGCCGGCCTGCCTGCCCTGCCCAATGCATTATTAATGAGGCAGCCTTCATTTCCAGTTTTTGGGTAGCTAATTTGTTCCTACAATCATGATTTCAAATATCACATGAATAATTCAGAAAATTATTTTACTGTAGTTAGATAAGCCTGTTAGCTGTCACATATCTGAATAAATTAGCTTCTCCATCCCATGGGGCATGGAGGGAGGTGCTGGCCATGTATCAGGGGCCCAGCACAGGCCACCATAACACTCAGAACTTGACTTTAAGAGACCAGGTCTGCCTTGGGGTTGAAGGGGTAATAGGCACGGTAATTTGTCATGGAGGCGCTGGGTTGCTGCTGGGAGTTGGTTGGTCACAAATGGCAATTAGTCTCCCTTGCTCAGATCTGGATTAGAGATGCATGTGGCTGCTCAACAAGCCCCGGATGGTACAGCAAAGACCCTTCCAGCTCAGAAATGCAGACAAGTGTCCATCTTATACACATGAAGCAGCTGGTTCTAACGAACGGTAGTCAGACCTGGAAAGACTCTCCTTCCCCAAACCAAACACTTTCATCAGGAAGGTAGCACATTGGTAGAAATTCACCTGATTTTATCTGTGGTGGTGGTGATGGTGGGAGAGTGCCCTGGCTCCATCCCTTATGCACTGTGTTACATTAGGGAATTTGCTTCCCTTCTCCAAGCCTCAGTTTGTTTATCTATAAATTGGGCACAGTATTCCCAGGAGTACATTACCCACTGTTCTTTTTTTTTATTTTTTAAACATATGGAAATGAAGTAATGAGTATGCACAGCTTTGGGAACTACAAGGGTTTTTCTGTTAGAGAGACTCCTCCAAGGGAGGAGGACCTCTCTGTATCCCACCTCAATTAATATCTGAGAAGAGGTGGTCGTAGCCCTGCCCTGGACACTCCTTCTGTGCTTGAGAACCTATGGCTGCAGTCCCTTTCATCTTGGTGGGATACTCCATTTTCAAGAGCAACTCAGGCTGGGATAAGGGGACCCCTGTGCCAGTGGTAGTAAGTTCTGACCCTGAGCATGAAGCTGGCTCTGGTGCAACAATTTGTCTGAGAAACTCCACAGGCAAGAGCAGAGTCAAGGTGCTTATAGATCCCATCAGAGAGCAGCCTGAGGAGCACAGTTCAGAGGGAAGGGAGCAGATGGTCTGGTGGCATTTCTCCCCATGCCTGGCACCATGCTAGCCAAAGCACATGTTCACCAAATGCCTGCGGGAAGAATGGCTTGATCCTATAGGAATGAAGGAGACCCCATCCAGGTGTGGGTTTCATCTGAGGCTCAGCTGAAGGGCCAGGTGACTGGGGCCCTTGGAGGTAGCAGTGAGATTGAAAGTTGTGTTGTCAGGGGAGGCCAGGTGGAAGCTGGGGACCCGTTCAGGGGAGTGGGAGAAGGTGGTGCTAGGGAGGGCAGCCAGGAGGGAGAGGAGAGAAGCCAGTGTCTGGGGATGTGTCTAGGGACCATGCTGCATGCCAGTGAGCATGGGGAAGGGGAAATGGTCAGCGTGGCATATCACTGAGGTTAATAATGCAGGCTCTTGTCTCAGACTTAGGGTCAATCTTGATGCCACCAGTGGGCAAAAGATGTGACCTTTCTAGACTTCTGTTTTCTCCCCTGGGAAGCAAAGTAGATAGCAGACTGGTCTTTTGGCACTTAGAGCGGTTAGCAAGATGCCTAGAGTACGGGAAGGGCTTCAAAGGATTAATCCCACCCCACCTGTCCATTAGAATTACGATCATCATTGGTTTCCAGGAGCTTCTTGGCTACCCCAGACCTCAGAGCTTTCCCTAGAGTCCTGGCCAGGCGGCATTAAGACACAGGAGAGGGAATGTGCTTGCTGCTGGGTCACAGCCTCAGGCCCCCTTACCTGTGTCCAGGGATCCACGGGGAGATGCTTGGCCATCTTAGCTGGCAGATCCTCCATTGAAGCATCCAGTGTGGGCCAAGCGGAGAATGGTGGAGGTTGTCTACCACCTGAAGGGCAGGGTGGTCCTCTCTTTTGGGGGAGGTCAGGATAGAATGGGGAGAGCTGCCCAGGGAGGAAGAGTCAGACTACTGCCCATGGCCCTTGCAGAGAGAAGAGTCTGTGAGATCACGCAGAAAAAGAGATTCCTGGGCCAAGATTCTGAATGCAAGCAGTGCTGCTGAGCAAGCCATTTATCAGGATCATGGCGACAGGTGTTTAAAAGGCAAAAAATATTTGCATGTGTGTTTTTTCAAAATGATTAATATTCAAATTAGGGTTGGAGATCCAAATCGTAAAGTGTTAACTAGGCAGAAAACTTCTCTGACAGCTTATAATTTTCAGCCCATTCCACTGTCCAACCATCCCCCCTCCCTACCTTGTGCTCCAAACTGTCTCTAGACTTCTGCACACTTGTCCTGGAAAGGTAGCGGTTCCTTGGGGATTTAGCTCCTGATCTTTGTAGTGTCCTGGACACCTGAACAGCCAGCCAAGAGCAGCTTGCCTGTGACCAGCCAGAGCTCTTGAGGGCCCACCTGCTCACATGTTCCCCCTCTGCACTTGGACATCTTCCTGCCCACATCACATTCCCAGGGGTCCATCCTCAGCCCAGCTGTGAACACGCCAACCCCTGCTGTGGCGACATCACTGTTAACCTCCCTGTTTACAGAACAAAGTCTGGATTCCTTTTTCTGAAAATCATCTATAGGCTTCTCCGATGGTTTGGATAAGTGTCTTCCAAAGACTCATATGGTAAATGCTTGGTCACCAATCTGTAGCACTACTGGGAGGTGATGGGACCTTTAGGAGGTGGGGCCTAGAGGAAGGAAGTTAGGTCACTGGGGCCATGTCCTTGAAGGGAGTATTCCTGTCTCTGTTGTGGCTGCCATGAGGTGAGTGATTCCTTCCACTGCGAGCTCCCATGGTGATGTTCTGCTTTGTCATAGGCCCAAGAGCAATGGAGCCAGTTGATCATGAACTGAGGCCTCTGAAGTCATGAATTAAAATAAACATTTTCTCCTTACAAGTTGCATATCTCAGATAATTCATCACAGTGATGCAAAAACTGACTGACACAGTCCAAACTAGCCTTCCAATCCTATAACCTCTGTTCTCTGCCCCAGCCAAGTCAGGCCTCATGGCTCTCGGGCACGAATCCATTCACCTCTCTACCTATCGCCTGTGTGGTGGCCTCAACTAAAGTGCTTTCTCTTCACAGGTAGCAATTTTTTGAAAATTTTATCAAGGCCTACTTCTCCCAAGCAAATACATTTCTATTTTACAGTTTAGAAAACTAACCAGGCAGAAGGAAATATTAATATAGCATTTACCTTAACTTCTCAGGTTTAGAGAAGACTATAAACTCTAGCTTAAATACTATTCCTAATTCTAAACTGACTGTTCCTAAATCCTGAATCGCTTTGTCTGAGGAAGTTTCACTGAGGATGTGCCATGAATCAACCTGTGCCAGGCTGGGTCCACCAGGCCAGCACACACTCCACCTGCTCTCAGGCGCTAACATCTTTATCTTTGGCTTCTCCTTCCTTTTCTAGACAGTGTTCCCTGAGGACAGGTCCAACACTTTCAGTCTCTGTGCCCTCAGCATTTGGGATCCATCTGCTTATCCATCTAATACCTCCTCTGTTCATCCATCCATTCATTCACCCACCACCCATCTACCCATCCATCTGTCCATCCATCCATCCAACTACCCATCCACTGACATACCCATCCATCCATCCATCCATCCATCCATCCATCATCCATTCACTCATCCCCACCCCTACAGGTATCTACAGATCCATTTATCCACCTAGTCTTTCATCTATCCACCCATCTACCCATCCACTTGTCTATTAACCCAACCAATGTTTATTGAGCACCTAATGAATTTTAAGCCCTTTGCTAAATGCTGAGAATATAGCAGTGAAAACCTAAATCCATTTCTTCCTTCAGAAAGCTACTTGTTTGCTGGCAAAGGCTGAAGGGCAAGAAAGTAATTAATTACCAGTCTGGTGGGGGCACTCTGGATCCAGAGGAGGCACAGACCCAGGTGGACGGAGGAGCAGAGGAGTCCAAGGAGGCTTTCTGGAGCAGTGATGTTCAAGCCAGAAGGAAAGGTGCTTCAAAGTGTGGGCTTTGGAGTCAGGTGGCCCCGCATTACGTCCCCATTATATAGGCTGAGGGACTGAGGATGACAAACTAAACTTTCTGAGCCTCAGTCTCCTATTCTGTGAAATGGAGATGACAGCTGTCCCATGGTTATTTTGAGGATTCAATGAAATATATGCAAAAGACTCGGCAGAGTGCCTGACATTTGGTGTATGTACAAATCTCTAACTATTAAGCTGAGCCCTGAAGGGAGAGTAAGAAAAAGGTGGAGTATTCCAACCAGTGGGATGTGCAGGCAAACACCCAGAGGCAGGAGAAAGCATGAAGCATGGTGAGACTCAGCCAGCGTCTTCCTGTCTCGAGGAGCACCTGTATGTTGGGGAGGGCAGGGGAGCCAGTCTGGAGTTGGATGGAGTAAATGTAGTGAAGGTCTTGGAGCTGGTTGGGCAGGGCAGGGGCATCTCAAGAAGGAAGGACCTCAGTCAGATAAGAGGGACGCTACTTCAGAGAGGTGGAGTGGGCATCCTGAGGAACGTGGCTTTGTGTTCTCTGTGTCCTTGGAGATGGGGAGGGAGCCAAGGCCAGGCCACATCCTTGTCTGTCTGCTATTCAAAGGCTCCCAGAGACCCCTAGACCTCTATTGGTGGCTCCCGGATCTCTGGACAGCCACTGGTATCAGACAGGGTGAGGAGACCCTTTCACAGATGTGACCAGGATGGAAGCGTCTAAGTCCTCGTGGTTTCTCCACTTCCTGTCCCAACCCATCCCTGCCTGAGAGGACCCCACTTGTGTATGCGAGTCCAGCAGAAGGCTAGAGAGCACCAAGCCACAAGCAGAAAAGCTGACATAAAAAGGAGGAAGGGCAGGAGGGGTTGGAGGGCCTCCGGGGTCTGGGTGGGTACAGTTGCAGGTGGATGGGATGCTAATAGAGAGAAGTGTGGAGAGAGACTAAGAGGTTTGCTGTGCTTTGTGAATGAAATTTCCCTTTGGAGAGAAATGTTTAGATTGCTTGGTAATTATATTTAATTTTTAAACTGGTATTTAAAAAAAATTTTTTTAGTTGTAGATGGACACAATATCTTTATTTTATTTATTTATTTCTTATGTAGTGCTGAGGATCGAACCCAGTGCCTCATGCATGAGAGTCAAGTGCTCTACCACTGAGCCACAATCCCAGCCCTTAAACTGGTACTTTTTAAAAAGCAAAATTACATCCAGATTGGCCCATAAGGTAGGCTACCTTTCTATGGCTTACATGGCTAAGGCACCCTAGCCTAAGAGAGGTTGGGAAGATACACAGTCATGTATATGTCATTAGGAGTTGAGCCAGTGACCATACCTGGGCACCCCAAATAGTGCCATTTCCTCTAGAGCATGCTGGACTGTGGGCAAAATTTCATTTCATTCCCAAGTCATAGCATAAGAAGGGTATAAATAAATTAAAAGTAATGCAAATTTGGGGTGCTCTACTACATGGATATTAAAAAGAATTGCCTTAAAAGACACCTAAACCAAGAATAAATTCTGGGACAAAAATCAAAATAACTGGCTGGGCACAATGGTGCATGCCAGTAATCCCAGCTGCTTGGGAGGCTGAGGCAGGAGGATCTTGAGTTCAAAGCCAGCCTCAGCAAATGTGAGGCACTAAACAACTCAATGAGACCCTGTCTCTAAATCAAATATAAAATAGGGCTGAGGATGTGGCTCAGTAGTCGAGTGCCCCTTAGTTCAATTCCTGGTATCCACCCTAAAAAATCAAAATAACTTAAAAAAACTATAAGATATCAAAACATATGGGATGTTGTTCAAAAGAATACATGTAGAAAAACTGTATTATTCTAAAGTTTATGTCTTAAAGATTAAATGTACACACATATACATACATATTAAGCTCTACATCAAAGATCTTAGGCAAGTAAGAAAAAGACCAAGAAAATTAGAAAATCAAGCAATAATAAAGTCAAGTAAGGTGGAAAAATGAGTATTGATGGACTAAACCAATAATTGGCCTTTGAAAAAAAATCCACAAAGCCATTAGTCCAACTGATCAGAGAAAGGACAAATGCATAAACAAATAAAATCAGGAATTAAACATGAACTGCAATAAATATTATAAAAGAGATTTGTAGTATTTGGAGAGTATATTGATTTCATTTATTTGTGGATGTAGACACATAGCTGCAAAAACATCTAAAATATTACTCCTAATGATACAGGCACATTTCCAAAGAAAATGCATCTTCTTGCTTTATTATTGGGTTCTGTTCTGGATTGAATTGTGTCTCCCTAAAGGTGTGTTGAGGTCCTATCCCTAGACACCTGCGAATGTGACCTTAATGGGAAATAGGCCTTTGCAAAAATAATCACATTAACATGAAGTCTTTGGGGCTGGGAACCTTAATCTTGATGTCGTTGTAAGAAGAGGGACTTCGGAACACAGACAGGGAGAATGCCCTGTGAGGCAGAGAATGGCATGGTGTAGCTGCCAGCCCAGCATCACTGAAGATGTACCATAGAAGCTAATGGGAGCCAGGGAAGGTCCCACCCAGGCTCTCAGAGGGAACATGGCCCTGCTGACACCTTGCCTGCAGAATTGTGAGGAAATGAATTTCCTTTTGAACCACCTCATCTGAAGTACTGTTATGGCAGCCACAGAGAACTAAGAGTTTCCTCTCTGTGTCAGTTATTGGGCCACATTTGTATCATTTCTCAGGTCAAAATTTCTCTATCAATTCTTGGTCTACTTGATCTGTCACTCAGAGAGTAGAATGTACAGTTAGGGGCATTTCTGCCCATCTTTCTTGCCTCTGTTTTATGGCTGTGTTGTTTTAGCCACCATGGTGGCTAAGCCACCTGTGTGTGTTATCTGTCATTACTGTTTCATTTTTAGAAAGCTATTGTATTGTAACTCTGTGTACCTCACAATACTCTTTGCTACCATATGTACATTTTTTTGTTGTAACGTAACTCTTGCTTAGGGCTTTGTTTTTTTCATAAATGGTAAATATTAGGGCAACATTTTAGCTTTTACTATTTATGGTCAGAGTTTGTTAGGGTTTTTATTACAGGTTCCGTAGGCAGATATCCATGCTTATTTTATTTTAGAATTTTCTGATGAAGCCTTTCTAGAGTGATTTATCATGCAGGTATGATACCCAGGCACAGGGGCTGGTGCAGGGACACACATACCTGGCTTTGTCCTTACAGACCATGGAGTCCCAGAGAATTCCATCGGTTGTGGCTCTTTGTGGAGAGGTCACTCATCCACATTTCATGCCAGGACCCATGGAAAGACAGGACACTGCCGCTGTCTGTAAAGGGGGAGAAGAGTGGATGTAACAATGGGTAATTTGAATCATCAACTTGATTGGATTAAGAGATGCTGAGGATTAAGAGGTTTATGGGTGTGTCGGTGAGGGTGTGTCTAGGAATGATTGGCATGTGGGATAGCCAACTGAAATGGAGACCCTCCCTAAGCGTGGGCAGCACCATCTAATAGGATGATGGCTTGGATGGAATAAAAGTAGGAAGAACAAGGAAGCAGCAGCCAATGCAAGCTGGATTCTTCTTGAATGGGTTCTTGGCTGCTGCTGCGATTGTCTGAGGATAGTGGACTCTGCTAGTAATTCTCCAGAAGCCTCCAGTCTCGTACTAGGGTAGCACTGTCGATCCCTCTTATTCTGGGGCTTTAGCCTCTTGGCCGTTCAGCTTACTGGTTCTTTCAGCCTGCGGACAGCCACTGTGGACTACCCAGCTTCCGGTCGCGTGAGCCAACCTAATAAGTCCCCTTTTTATAATTATACTTCCTGTTGATTCTGTTCCTCTAGAGAGCCCTGACTAATACAGTGGAGAAAAACAGAAGGAAGAAAAAACGCAAGGGGAGCAGAAGGGCAGAGAGACTGAGGGGGGCAGGAGAAGGGAGGCTCCTGCTGTAGTGCCAGCGTCCTGGGGTCCTCAAGGAGATTGTAGTAGACTGTTTCAACCAGTGTTGTTTTCTTGCTGCCAGAGGTTTCAGAGGCCGCATCCCTGGTCCTGTTCCATGAGTGACGCATACTTTGGATCAGGGTGGGATTGGCACCGTGGGCTGCCTTACATGTCTCTTCCTGGCATCCTCAAGACTCATGCTGAGATGTTGTCTCTGTCTTGGGGAGTCTGAAAGCAGCTCCAGTTGTTCTGTTTTCAAACTCCTGAATGAGCTCTGCCCCAAGTCCTCCAATGCCACTGTGATTGTGAATTCCCTGGAAAATCAGGCTTTTGTAGGGCAGGGCACCCAATGGCCATCTTATAGGAGGCCCTGAGGATCTAGGGCCTCTCATACCCCTAACTTAAGGTGCTGCAGCCTTTAACATAAGAAGGGGCCCTGAATCTCATCATCCTCAGAGACTAGCCAATCTGTTGGCTTACAGAACAGATGAAGAAACCGAGGCACACCATGGTGAAGACTGTTCCCGAAGGCCCCACAGTGAGCTGGTAGTAGGTGGTGACTCTCAGGCCAGGACTCCCTTGGCTGTCTGGGAGGGCACTGGTGCTGCCCTTACCAGTCACTCAACTCTATGCCCAAGTTGGACATTTAAGCCTGAGAGCAGCTAGTCTTTGAGCCGCTGGCCTGCCGTGAGCTGGTCCTGGCAGTCCTTACAGGGGCCTGGACAGAATCCATCTTCAGCCAGCACACGTTCTCTTCTCATTTTGATTTCCAGCTCCTGCTCAGTCATTAGAGTGAGTGCATCTATCACGTCACAGCGTCCACCCTGGAGCCCTCATAATTTAAAAGTCCTCTGCTGAAATATTCTCCATTAATGGAAGCCATGGGTCCAAGTCCTTCCTGACCTTCTCTGAATTGGAAGGTCTAACTTAGCCAAATTTATTTATCCAATCATCATCAGCCATGATGGGGAGGCCCTAAAAGTCTGTAAGCCAAGCTGCATGGGAAAGGAGTATGCAGCCAACTCTGGAGGTGATGTGCTCTGACCCTGGGGCTCAAGGTCCCCACTTCCCTGCCTTAGAAACTTCACTTGGCTGGGCATATGTTCTAGAAGCACTGAATAAGTGGACCTTGACATACCAGAAAACAGAGGTAAAGCAGCAGGCTCCAATATGAGAAGTTGTGGTCCAGGGCACGTGTGCTCACCCCTGCCCACTTCTGGGTCACATACTGCAAGCTTGGCTCACAGTTCCACATCAACCCTGGCTTTGCCCCTGATGGTGCCCAGTGGAGATGTTCAGAACTTTCCCTGTATCACCTCACTGAAGACTCATAGCCACCTATAAGACAGGTATTATTATTATACCTATTCTTCAGGGCAGGTCACCTGTCCAAAGTCTGAAAGCCACAAGTGGCAGAACTCAGAGTTGAACCCAGGAGTCTTTAATCTCAGAGTCTGTGCACCCACTGTCCTCTACTGCATGATTGAGGTGGTTTGGTTGGAGTAGAAGCCGGCTCTTAGTTCCTCCCCATGTTCTGAGTCCCTTCTCTACACCAGCCAGATTTGCTCAGAGCAAAGAGTGTGTCTGTCAAGTTCAGCTGGCCCTCAAAGCCAGTAGCCTGGTGAGGGTCAGGGGTGGAGGCAGGAGGCTGGGGTAAGTGAGGGCTGGCTCAGGTCTGTCACTGCCAAGCCTCCAAGTCCTAGCTGCACTTGAACCCCTCAACCTGGCGAGACCAAAGAGCTGTTCCAAAGGCCAGAGGGGAGGTTCGGCTTACCTCCAGCCTGGCCAGGAAAGTGTGTGGCTTTCATAGTCCTACTGGCTCAGCCTGCTGGAGAAGCACTCTTTCCAAAAGTTCTCCAGAACAAGTGACAATCCTTCCCCACTCTAAACATGCTAGGGTAGCTTTGGAATATACCTAGGGTCTCCATTTCTATTTTTGATCACTGGAAAAACTTCATGTATGTTTTTCCCTTCTCTGAATTCCTGGGCATTGATCAGGACCCAAGGGACACAGGGAGCAGAATGGAAGTCAGATGTTCTCCTGGTTAATTCATGTTTGGAGAGAAGGCACCTGGAGCAACACTGAAACTTTGGATACATTCTGGAAAGTTTAAAACTTCATAGAGGATGAAAATAAATTTCTGAAGTTTAACCCTGGGACACCATGTTAGTTTCTAAATCTTCATTATTCTCATTATTCCAGCTTAATGTGTCTGAATTTTCCAAAGAACAGAAGTGGAATAAAATGTAGATCTTGGGTTTCTCACATCCAACTGTGTGTCCTGGGTGCAAATCTGGAGATAGGGAGCCTTCGGCTGTGCTCAGTATGTGCCCTCTGACCTATGTGTGCATGTAGGGAGGCAAGAAGCGGATCTGGGGAAGGCTTATGGCTGGTCCCTGAGCCTCCTTGTCCAAGTGGTGAAGATGGTCCTTCCTAGTGAAGCTTGCCCAAGATATCTGTCTTAGCCAGCACCCAGCACCCCCTTCCTTCTCCATAGCTGAGGTGCAGTCCCTGCAGTTGCAAGCCTGCCCGCTTCAGAGGGGACCTGCTCACTGCTGCTCCCTCCACAGACTCACATCTGCAGTCTCCACCCCAGGAAGGCCCTGGAACATTTATAGCCTTGGAAATAGTCAGAATGCGCTAAAAATGCAGTGACAACAGCCGTCTTTGGAGGATATTTTTAAGGGTGATAGATCTGAGAGTCATTAGTGCCAGAAACATGGGGCTTGTCTTATTTTTAAAAACAAAGTGCTACACCTCCAGATGCTGCGGCTTACACCTCAGGCCATGTCCTCAAACAACCATGCCTTTGTGTCCCTGAGTGTAGAGACCCTGCCACAGGGTGTGGGGGACATTGCCAGGAAGTAATCCCATGATGCTCACATTGGGGTCCCCATCTTCCTTATTCCAGCTTGGGCAGAGGTCCCAGTCTGCAGATGTAAGGCTCCCATCTCAGCCCCTTCCCCCTGCTCTGGTGTGTTCCACATGAGACTCACATAAGAGACTGGTGGTGTGTGCAGCTTCTAGGCACAGGGACGCATCTGGCAAAGATCCTGCCATGGAGCAGGCAGAGCTGACCATTTTAGCCAGTGTCCAAGGCCCCAGGTGCCAGGGACCTGAGTTCCATCAGCAGCCACTGAGGTCTCCTGGCTTCAGAGGAGGATTATCCCTCTGGTTTGCTGTGGCGTTTAGGAATAAGCAAACTCTTGGGGAGGGAGCCCGGGGACTGCCCTCACTTGAGGTCAACACTGCTTCCTAGGTGGTCTTTCCCTTCAGATCAGCTCTGTCCTCTACAAATATGATGCAAGTCACATGTGCAATTAAAAAATTTCTCAGTAGCCACATTTAAAACAAATAAAGAGGAACAGATAACATTCATTCAAATACTTCTTATTTAACCCAATTTATCCACAATGCTATCATTTCCAAACTATGAAGGAGATAGCTGGCATTCTTGTTTTGCACAAAGTCTTTTAAATCCAGAGTATATTTTCTACTCACATCTATCAGTTTATACTGGTAACACTTAAAGGCTGACTAGCCACACGTGGCTAGTGGCTGCAGTATTGGACGGCACAAGCCTAGGGACTGTTTTGGGTGGGTGTGCGGGAGGGTGCAGGAGGGAGAGGAGAACAATCCCTGGTCCTGGGGGGCAGATTCAGTATCACTCTTGGCTACCTTTCTCCAGAGACCCAGGGCAGCAAGTAGCCAGGGACAGTTTTTCAGGCCTTTGCACGTGTTGTTCCCTCCTGGAAGAGCTCAGGGCAAACTTGCTGGGGACGTGGACAGCCAGTCCTCCAGTCCTTCCCATTCCCCACAACACGACTTTTCTGTTGATGGAGTTTCTAGAGCACTGGGAATAAATAAAACAGTCAAAAAACAACAAAAAACAAACTGAACCTCCCTACCCCCCACCCCACTCCTAAATCATTGATCTCATGGAACTTACCTTTTAGTCGAGGGTGGGGCAGAGAAATACATAATAAGCAAATAAATATACATTAGGTAGTGATGAACGTTAATAGATGAAATAAAGTAAGAAAGGAGATGGGGCGTCCTGAGAAGGGGGTTTTGAACTTTTATATGGAGGAGTCAGAGAAGGATTTTTGGAATAGGTTACACTGAGAAGAGACTGAAGGAGGGCAGAAGGGGACCTCACAGATGTGGGGGAAGTGCATCTCAGGCAGAGGGAGTAACCCATGCCAATGTCCTGGGGCAGAGATATATGCCTGTTGTGTATGAAAGAGAGAGTGGGCAGGAGAGCGGAGAGTGGGACAGGGGAGATCAGAAAGGGGGCTGGGCCCACACTACATGGGGCCTTGTAAGGTTTTGCAAGGACTTTGGTTTTTACCTGGAGTTAGATTAAAAAATCACTGGAGGAGTTTGAGCAAAGAAGTGACATGATCTGACTTCTATTTTGCCAGGCTACTGGATGGGGAATTGGATTATTTCTTGTTGCCACCATAACAAATTACCACTAACATAGTGGCTTTAAAAACCACAGATTCAATTTTTTTTTTCCAGTTCTGTAAGTCCAAAGTGCGACACAGACCTTGACCTCAGCTGAAATCAACGTGTCAGCAGAGCTGCAGTCCTTTCTGGAAGCTCTAGAGGAGGGTGAGTTTCCTTGATGGCTCAGGTGGTGGAAGACTTTAATTCCACCTCAGTTGCAGGCCTGAAGTCCCATCAGCTGGGACTGCCCTGCCCTTCCACAGGCCACTCCTGGCATGGCCTCTTGCATGTCAGAGCCAGCAGCACTGTCCAATGCTTCTCATACTGCCTTTCCTCTGACCTCTTTCCATTTGTCACGTCTGTGACCGCAGCTGGAGAAGGTTCTCTCAATTTGAATGACCTATGTGATTAGATTGGGCCCACTCAGGTAATCCAGGATAATCTCCCCTCTTTAGTGTCCTGAACCTTAATCACATCTGTAAAGGCCCTTCTGAATTATAAGGGGACATATTCCAGGTGACAAAGATTAATGCACTTGGTCATCTTAGGGGTGGGGACATCCTTCTGGCTACCATGTTAATAGTCTGGATGGTGGTGGTGGTGGTGGGAAGTTGAGAGGGGCTGGTGAAATAATATGACAAGAGAGGATGGTGGCTTGGACCACAGTGGTAGGATAGAGGTCCAGTGATCAGATTCTGTACACACACACACACACACACACACACACACACACACACACACACAGAGTTTTGTGGTACTGGATTTAATCCCGGCCCTGCACATCTCAGGCAATTGCTCTGTCCCCTGCTCTTCCATAAATGTTTTAAAGGTGGAACTGCTGACAGATTGGGCATGGACATGGGTGGCATGGAAGTGGACAAGAGAAAGGGGGAAATGAAAAAAGGATGACAACCAGGCTGGAGCACCTGGAAAGATGGCCTTGCCACTTCCGGAAACAAGAAAGACTGTGGGAGGAGCAGGTTTAGTATTTAGGGGTCAGGATGGGAATCAAGAGCTGTAAGAATTCCCAGTTGCTGCTGAATACTGGTCAATTTAAGCAAGCAGAAAAATGGGGGACACTACCAAGGAGTTCGCCGCACCAGCTTGGTACTTCCCATCTGATGAGGGTCAGTTGTGTGCGGGGCCATGTGGAAAGCACTGTGCCAGCTCCATTCTCTGTGGCAGGAAGCTGGCCACCAGCTGCATTGCCTTGAAGGCTCACTCTCACCAAGGCCCCTCATTCTGGCCTGTAAAGGGAGAGTTGTGGGCTCCCTGGGAAGTGTCCATGCCTCCCACCCAGTTCTTTAGCCATAGTCCACATGTGACGTCAGGCCAATGATCATGATTCCCTGTGTTCAAGATCCTCACCTTCTGTGTCTGTGTCTATGACCCCTCTTGTCCAATATTGGAGATTATGTCAATGTCCAAGGTTGCCTGTGTAGAGTGTCCACAATCTTCTGTGTTCTGTGTCCCCATTCTCTCATGCCTGCAGTTCTTTCTTGAGGCAGTTGGACAGTCTGGGACATGGCAGGATGTCTGTCCCTAGTGACCTCACTCTGGGTGCGTGTGAGAGAGGTGAACATGGCTAACTTGGAAGTGTGCCTGGCCTGTGAGCCAGCTTTCCCTATTTCCTCCATCAACTCCATCTCCCCTTTCCTCCTTCCTTCACCCGCCTCTTCTACCTCCTCCTCTTCCTCCTCATTCCCTGAGCTAGCCTGCTACTTAGGTCTATGTGGGGTATTTGCCATCTACCCCCTGTCTGGACTCTGCTTCTGGGGACGGAGATCTGAGATGGTTTTCCTGCTAGGTTATGACTTAGAGGGGGCGGGAGCACCTGATTTCCTGTTCTGGGGAATCTTTGGGAGAGGAGCTCCTTTGGGGGGCCTTCCACAAGCTGAGGAAAGAACCATCCTGGAGGAGCGCCCGTGACTATGACCTTCACTGGGCTCCTTTGCTGGGTATGTGGTAAGTAACGTCATTAAGATGAATGTGTGTTTTGGTAAAGGGTGTAAATATATGAATAGTGTCCTCTCCAGCCCCATAGATCAACCTGTGTTTATTCAGTGCCTGGTGCATAAGCTAGGAGGCACACGTTGCTATTGGGGGCTGGGAGTTTTAAAGTACATTAAAGGAGTTTACTGAAAACTCTTGGCAAACAGATAAAACACAATTACTCTAATTCCCAAGGCATTGCAGACAGAATGTCCCGAAAACCTGCAGTGTAATAACTCACAGGGAGCTGTGGCGGACGGCCTTTGAGGCATCAGAAGCACTGCTTTTGTAAACTTCAGAGGCGGCCAAGAACTGTCCCCGGGGGAGGCTCTTGTCCTGCGTTTTATTAACCTCCCTGTTCCTGGTGAGAAGCTGTGGTGGGAATCTTGCCAGCAGCATTGGCTTCTGCCCTTTTCTAGGGTTACCATGTAGGGGTGGATGCACCCCTGCCTGTCCACGTGACCTTTAGTCACAGGCTCTGCTGGTTAGTCACCTTCAAAACACTGAATTCTGAAATGTGACTTCCTGTGAAGTGTCCAGGACGTTCTTAGTGGCGCAGGTATGAGTAGGGTATGACTGATTGGGTTTGACGGGCACCTGGAGGACTTTATTTCTAAGCTATATGCAGGGGACATATGTGTGGTGGTGAACTTGCCACCCCTTGGAGCTGTGGTCTGCATTGCTTCCCTTCCCCTTTCCATGCAGATGGAAAATGTCCCAGAACCTGCAGACTCCAGGCAATCTGCACCCTGTACCCATAGAGAGTGCTAACACCATTCTCCAGAGCACAGGGAAAGCCTGGACCATCACGGGGAGGAGAACTGGGAGACTGGTGGGTGGCCTAGCTTCTGCTTATCTATGTGTGTGGCCAAAGGAGGACAACAGCCAGAAGACAGAAGCCAGAACTTTGATGCCTCTGGACCCTTCTCTGGGAGCTCAGGATGGGCTTTCCTTGAGCGGGGTTCCTCACTGGCTGCCAGTTCTGAGGTTGAGGGCTGGCCCACTCTCTAAAAGTTAGACCTGGGTCGGCCTTGCTGAAGGCCATAAGCAGGCCCAGCACATTTGTGGATGGTGTGCAAGGGATCTTTAGCAGGTTGTGTATAGAGAGACAGGGTCAGAGGGCAGAGCTGGGTGCATTCTGTCCCCTTGTGTGAAGGCCCTTACATTGTGACCAAGTTCTCCCATCAGAACAAATCCTTGTGGGAGAAAGGTCTTCCACAAACTGGGGACACCCAGTAGCAGACGAACTCCAGTCATTTGCATGAGCAAAAATATCAGGGGCCTCAGAAAGGTGTCATGTGGGAAGAAAGATCAGTGGGGGAGATTTCTCAACTGCTATCTGTACTCATAGTTAACAGTGAGGTCACATTCTCACCTGTGCCACACAAAGATAATCATAATAAGCAATTCTCAAAATAGCAATGCCTAGGATTTACATGCATACATTTCCAGGGGGCCAGAGAGGGCCTGGTGCTCATGGCTGCCTCCTTGGTGTGCCTCAAGTGCTGTTCCTTGTGGGGTGGCCCCTGAGCCTCTAGCCAGAGTCTGGCTTTGATGTCTCTAAACTTGAGTGCTTGTTTCTTTTTCTGAGGATGTACACAGGCTTTCAGTTTCAAATGAGCATCATCTGTGTCCTGGTACTTTGTGCACATAGCCTTGTAGCTAGGTGTCCTTGGAGCCTGTCAGGGCCCTGCTACAGACGGGGATTGGGAGTACCTCAAGTGGCCCACATGGATTTAACCTGTACTTTCCTCCAGTCCCAGGTTATGGGGCCTGGGAAATTGATAGCTTTGTCTGAGACTTAATTGCTTAGAGAGAGCAATAGACAGAGTCCCCTAAGGGAGACACAGAAATTAGACCTCCTTAACTTGACTGACCCCTTCTCAGTCATAGCTGCCATTTAAAATCACCGCCCCCCCCACATGACCGAGCAAGTGGTATTGCTTAAAGTAGTTGTTCAATGGGGCAACTTATTAATCTAGCATTAGTTACGGTAGTTAAGCTTTTAGAGATAATGAAATGTAAATGTGCCTCCAGAACATGCCGCAATTCCTGCAACTGAACACATTCGTGAAGAAAAATGGTTGCAGTAAGTTTATAGAGAATATTAATTGTGTGGATTTACATACTCTACAGATGGCGATGCAGATGCCGGGTATAGTCAGGAGCCTCTGAGAGCGGCCAGAGGGAGGCCTGGCCTTTCTTTGCTCTTCCCACTGGGGATGTTGCCTTAACTAGTTCCTGAAGGCTTCTCACTGGAGTTTTACAAATGAAAAAGCAGAGGTGCGAAAAGTTTAAGAAAGTTTAAGAAGCCTGTCCAAGGCCACACGGGGGAAAGAGGCCGGGCAGGGCCTGGAGCCTGGGCAGGCTGCTTCTGCACTCTGACTGGTCACCATTTCCCCACAGGAGGCCTCCCAGGCTCTCCCGCCCACCTGTGTTCCTGGCAGGTCCTCAGCTGGTCACTCTGCATCTATACTAACCACCTCCCTCCTCCACATCCTCTGTCATCAGGAGAGTGACCCTTAAAGCCATAAAGAGGCAGTGATTATCATTTTTTAATCAACAAGTGTTAATTATTGAGTGGCTGTGTGTGTCAGGCACCATGCCAGGCATCGGTTCTGGTCACTCATGGAGCTGATGTCTCAGCAGTCAGCAAATAACCATCAAGTCGATGTGCAATTACCACCTGTGTGAAGGGCCATGAAGGCCAAGTGAAGAGAGTAATGGGAGATTAGAAATGATGGTAATCATAGAGCAGACACTATCTGCTATGTGCATGCAAAACATTCAAAGTGGATCACCCTGTCCTTTTATCTTCTTAAGGACTCCAGATTAGCTCCATTTCACAGATGAGGAAAAGGAGGTACAAAGGGGTTCAGTTTGCCAGTGGTCGAGTTTGCCCACAGTCAGAAAGTTAGTGAGCCATACGCCTGCAATTTGAACCAGGAAGACTGGCTCCAGATCTCCTGCTGTTAATTAACCACTGTGTTTTTTAAAATTTAAAAAAAATTTTTTTTTAGCTGTAGATGGACACAATATCTTTATTTTATTTATTTGTATGTGGTGCTGAGGATCGAACCCAGTGCCTCACGCATGTGAGGCAAGCGCTCTACCACTGAGCCACAATCCCAGCCCAACCAGTATGTTTTATTGCCTCTTAAAAAAAGAGTGAGTAAATATGGATTATTCAAGAGGTTGGGAAGGCTTCCTCTATGAAGCCAACTTTAGCCTGGGTTTGAAGAGTGCACTGACCAGGTGCAGGTCTTGGTGGAGGTCTTCCAGGCGGGAAGCCAGAGTGGGAAAATGTGATCAAGGGATGAGCTCTAGCCGGGCGCGGTGGCGCACGCTTGTAATCCCAGCACTTTGGGAGGCTGAGACAGGAGAATTGCGAGTTCAAAGCCAGCCTCAGCAATAGCGAGGCGCTATGCAACTCAGTGAGACCCTGTCTCAAAATAAAATACAAAATAGGACTGGGGATGTGGCTCAGTGGCCCCCGAGTTCAATCCCTGGTACCAAAAACAAAACAAAACAAAACCCAAACCAAACCAAAACAAAACAAAAAATGGATGAGCTCTTGTCTTTAGGGAGCTGAATGTGTTGGTGGGGTGCAACCCAGTTCTCTAGGGCCTCAGGGGGCTGGGGAGCTGTGAGCCCTTATTTTAAAAGCCATAGTAGGCTGCCCCAGGGTTCTATGCAGGGGAGGGAGAAGATGATCCATTCTTTGCACAAATGATTCTCAAGAAGGGGCTGGGGTCCCTTTCCTTCTGTGCCCAATTTGGTAAGTTAGAGTTTGGAATATGGGTGGAACATCTAAGTCAAGGGCCATCTGGGTGTGGAATTGGCATCTATCAGCTCAGGCAGAGTCATGTTTAGCCTTTGAAGAGGGACAAGCAAGCCAGGCCACCTCACCTTCTGTGATGCTCCTGCCCTGGCATTGTGGGTTGGGTGAGGGGCAACCAGCCCTGGGAGCTATGTCTGAGCGGTGCCTTCTGAGACAGGACAGCTGGTGAATGCATTAACATCAGCACACGTGTTTATCTTGGAGGGAACTACAGCCTAGCTATAGGTTATTGGAAAGATTACAGAGAAAAGGAACCATTGGTAAGTAATGACCCATGGTTTATAAGTCCTAGGACCTCAACCCCTTAGAGGAGAATGGCTATTGGTAGAATAGAAGGAAATGTCCTTTAATTTAAAAGGAAAAGTTTGGAATGCATCTTGGTGACTGCCATCCAAAAGCAGAATGCAGCTTTTTTTTTGTTTTTGTTTTTTTGGTGCTAGGGATGGTGCCCAGGGCCTCATGCACTCTAGTCCAGTGCTTGACCTCTGAGCAACATTCCCAATCCAAGAATGGGGATTGAGTAAGCATTTGATTCTGCCTTAGAATAGGGCCTTTGGTGGGGAGATTTTAGTTCTTGTATTATTTGATCAAGCCCAACGAGGAGGCCAGGATTTGAGACAGTGACCAGAGTGGGGGGCAGAACTGGAAATGTACAGAGCATTTTTTACAGAAAATAGAAACACCTCGGTGGTCTAGTTGAGGAAGTGAGGAAGTGAACCCACCAGTTGTAAGGAAGTGCTCGGGTGTTCACAAAAGGGGCAAACCTGGGAAGTTTTCCTGGAGGAGGCCGCCTTGAACTGGACTATGGCTCTGTAGACAGCAATCTTTGAAACTTTGAGTATCTCAGCACAATGGCTTAGCCCTGGTGCCAAGTTGGTTAGATCCTCCTGAGGTTCCATGAGCTGAAGTTTAGATAATAGTTCTCTCAGGACCAAGTCCTGACTTGTCATTCTGTTGGTGAATCTCTCTTGAGGGTTCAGGAGTTCATCCGTGGGATGCAGAGGCTCTAGGGCAAGCGTCTGTAGGAGAGTGGAGTTGGTGGCCTAGCTGTGCTTGTGTGGCATGTCACATGGGCCCAGAAAGATGCTCAACTGTGCCATCAAGAGTGGGAGCACGAGCTGGGCACAGTGGCTCATGCCTGTAATCCCAGTGGCATGGGAGGCTGAGACAGGAGGATCACAAATTCAAAGCCAGTCTCAGCAATTTAGGGAGGCTATAAGCAACTGAATGAGACCCTGTCTCAAATAAAAAATAAAATGGGCTGGGGATGTGACTCAGTGGTTAAGCTCAATTTCTGGTGTCAGGAAAATAAAAAGTGTGGGGGCGCTGATGGAGCTGTGACCTCAGAGACACCCCAGCCACTCCTTTCCTCTGTGACTACTTGCAGGATCTGGCTGGAAATCTGCTCCCCACTACCAGCCCTCTCTTCTGTGCCTGTGTTCAAGGATAGACTCCCACAGTTTTTAATCCACTTCTCAAGGGCTGTTCTTGACCTTGTAGAACCTCCCATTAGTCTATGTCTGCACATAGCCCACCTACCCTTCAGGGCATTTTCCAGTACTGGTTCTCATTGACCAAGTGTAGGGATTCCTATAGAACAGGATCTGGGGTGGAGTAGGTGCTCAGTGAACATTTGTAACATGGATAAATGAATGAATGAATGAATGAGGTTTTCCTATCCCTCTAGCATTTGGGGTCTCACTGAATTTTTATGAACTTCAGCTGGCATTTACTGAATTCATTCTTGTAATGGGTTTAACAGTGCCCCCCCCTGCCCCCGCCCGATTCATGTACACTCAGAACCTCAGAATGTCACCTTATTTGAAAATAGGGTCTACTTGGATGTATTTGATTAAAAATCTGGAGATAAAATCATCTTGGATTTAGGGTGGGCTTCAAAGTGTCTTATATGATTGGGAAAAGACACAGACACAGAGATGGAGGCAGGCATTGAAGCCATGTGTCCAAAAGCCAAGGAATGCTTAGGAATGCTGGTGACTCCGTGAAGCTAGGAGAGAGGCATGGAATGGATTTCTCCCTCAGAGTCTCTGCAGAGAACCTAGACCACTGAAACACCTTGATTTTGGATGTCTGGCCTCCTAAACTGCAGGAGAATAAGTTTCTGTTACCCTTTTGTGATAACTTGTTATGGCAGCCCTAGGACACTGAACAATCCCTGTTGTCAATACTTTGCCAGTTCTCATGCCTCTCTAGTCCAAGGGCTTGGTCAGATCAGCAGACAAGTCTGACTTCCTGCCCTCTGTCCAGTGCCCAGCATATCAAGTGACCAGCCATCCTGGTTTGCCTGGGGACTGAGAGATTTGCCTGGGAATTTGAATGCCGAAACCAAAGTTGAGGGAAGCTGGAGCAAGTGGTCACCCTGTAGCATGGTGCCTGGTCGGTGTCTGATAGGTGGTGACAGTTGCGTCTTTTAAGTGGGCAGAGTACATGGCTGGGCCAGCTGCACATGGTGTGTGCAGGGATTTTGTGCAAGACCAGCCGAGAGCTGGACTGGGAGGGCTGAGGACTTAGAATCTTCTCTGGGCACTGGGGAACTGTAACAGATCTGAGGGCTACTCCTGGGGAGGCTCGGGGATTCCTTTTTGGAATTCCTAGGAGTTCCCTATTGGCCTGCTCCTGGGAGGCCCAGGCATTTTGGCCCAGAGAGGGCTGTCTGCCCCCAGGTGGCAGCTGGCACCTGCCAAGACCAGAAGCTTCTTTCTGAAACAGTGCAGTGAAAGCCCCAGCCGCTCATAGTCACCCTCCTCCATTTGAATATTCTGAATGGAGCTGATTGCCTAAATTGAAGGTATTATGCTATAATGATTGTTATAATTAAAACTATTATCATTTGAAAGAGACCAGAACACCGGGAAACCACTGCAAAGACTTTTAAAGCTTTTAAAGCATGTTTTTGAAGCAGATAAAAGTGGCTGTGTGTGGAGTGTTTTAAAGAGAGGAAGACTATGCAAGAGGCTCCGTGGGCTCTGAAATGCAGGTCCGGCTACAGCAAGACAGGGAGCCTGGTTCTCCGCGAGGTGGGTGGTAGCCTCTGTGATCTGCTGGCAGAGGGTGGCAGCTGCCCAGTTAGTCCAGACCCAAGACACAGGCTTTGGGCAGTGAAGGCAGAGGAGCTGTTTGGAAGGAAGGAGCCAGGCGGGGGTCAGATGGAACGCTGTTCTGAAAGTGGCATTTGTCAAAATAGTTCATTTGCATCCCCCACATTTGGGCAGGACAGGCCAGTTCTCAGCTCTGAGGGAGGAAGGGAGGCAGTGTCTAGCCCTCAGGATTCCAGATAGGAGCAGCAGAGGCTCTAGCAAGGTGGGCTCAGGGCAAACCAGGGCCAGCAGGATCTGGGCTTGCATCAGGTTCTGGGCTTGGCTCTTGGGTCCTCCATGGTTCAGGTTCCAGACTCTGGACCTGGGTGGGTATGGAGCTGGACTGCAGCCCAAGAAGAAGAGAGGTCACACAGCAGGTAGCAGGTCTTCTAACATTTAACATCACACTTCTCTCTGCCTCTGCACCCTCACCTGGTACCGGTGAGGAAACTGAGGCTCCAAGAGGGAAGGTATGGACCAGGGTCATCTAACTGCTGAATGGTAGGGCTAGCCTATGAACCCCAACTCCAGGGCTCTAGCCCACCTTGCTAGAGCCTCTGCGGCTCCTGTCTGGAATCCTGAGGGCTAGACACTGCCTCCCTTCCTCTCTCAGAGCTGAGAACTGACCTGTCCCGCCCAAATGTGGGGGATGCAAATGGGCTATTTTGACAAATGCCACTCTCAGAACGGTGCTCCCTCTGACCCCCTCCTGGCTCCTTCCTTCAAGGAAGGAGCAACAACTCTGCCTTCTGTGCCTTTCACCTTGGGAATCTCCCTTGAGAGCCAGGCTGTTCTTCTCAAATGTCTGGGGTTCCAATCTACTGTTTCAATAAACCTGGCTTTCTGAACAATCCTCCATCTGATCCCAGATGCTGTGCTTGCCAGTTCTTTGTTGGATTGGTAGCCTGAGTGTGAACTTGTGGCTCAGTGGAGTGCTTTGTTATGTTTTGTCCCCTGCCCTCTGCCCAACTCCCCCCACCACTTTTCTTTTCCTTCTTTAAAATAAAAAAATCACGTAATATGTGAAACCATTCCTGTTAAGATTTTTAGATGTATTTTAATTGATTAAATATATTTAACTCCCAAACAACCCCATGAAGCAGATAGTATTATCTCTATTTTACAATATAGAAAATACACAGGCAGACTTAGAATCCAGGAAGAGCCTATGGATGTGATTCCTGTGTTATATGTGAAGGGTAGCGAATATGCTGCTATAAAATACGCCACTTTGGCATGTGGATCACTTTGAGCTAAAGGTAACCGTGAAGGACCAAGGCAAGTAAAGCTTTCCATCCTTCTCCTATTTGGCTAAAAGCAGAACATAAATTTACGGAAGCATCAAAGGTTGATCACTAAAGACAATGTAGATCTTTCTTAGCCTGGTGGTCTCCACCAGAGGAATCTACATAACAAGCTTTACCAGCTGGTCTTTATCTACTATTTGATTTCCATTTATTTGCCTTCCCACCATTTGCAGGTCCTAGAGACTGGGTCTTTTCTTTTGTCTTGCCACTTTTCTAAACCTTCTTTTGTTCTTAGAGAGATGCCATGTAATCCAGAGTTGTAAACTTGCTTGTTTGAGAGTTATTCTTTCTCTGAGCTTTGGCCCATGTAGATGACATAGGCACTAACACAGACACATTAGTAAGCTTCTGTTTGTTTTTCTCTTGTTAATCTGCCTTTTGTTACAGGGCCCCAGCTAAGAATTCAAAAGAATAGAAGAAAAATTATTTTTCTTTTTCAATTGCTTCTATATATCTTTAAGGAGAAGGCGAACATCTTCCTTGGAAATATACTCCCTCCTCCTGCAGAGAGGACCATCGTAGGTCTTATTTTAGACCTTTTCCCACGAATTTTGTGAAGTTATGGAAACTTCTACCTAAGATGGAATCACTTTGATCAGAGAGAGAGAGAGAGAGAGAGAGACAGAGAGAGAGAGAGAGAAAGAGAGAGAACGTGTGCGCAAGCGAGCGCTAGCATGAGCATTTTAGAATGGAGCTAGAGATCACTTGACAAGCTACACTTACCCTGACCCAGATCTGTTCATAGCTGTAACTGCGAGTTCACCTATCAGTTGTGATGGCTGCCTGCACCAAGCATTGTAGGTTTTGCCATCTTTATTTGGGGAGGTAATGGGGATGGAACTCAGGGGTACTCAACCACTGAGCCACATCCCCAGCCCTATTTTCTGTTTTATTTAGAGACAAGGTCTCCCTGAGTTGCTTAGTGCCTCGCTTTTGCTGAGGCTGGATTTGAACTCAAGATCCTCCTCCCTAAGCCTCCCAAGCCACTGAGATTACAGGTGTGCACTACTGTGCCTGGCAGATTTTTTGCCACGGTAACAGCTCTTTGTTCTCTCTTTGGAACATACTTATATTTTATCAAATTTATGTCTTTAGAATTGTAATTCCTAAGACCAAATAAAGTTCTTTCATACTTTATGTCCTTGATATCGATTATTAGCAATTTACCCACACAATTTTTTCCCTGTGTTTTTGAACATAAGTAGTATCTTTTGGTGCATAATTATTTTTAACTTGCTTGTTTTATCACCAGAGGAGATGTCTCTGAAGAAGGGTTTGAGGGCTTCCTGGAGAGATGGGGAACTTCATTTATGACCAGCCGGGTCCTTAGTATACGTGACAGAAAAGAATTTCAGCACATATTAATCAGAGGAATAGACAGAGCTTCACTTGGAAAAGTACATACACATTTAAAGGAGAATATGGGCAATTAAAAGGAGAGATACCTTTGGGAGTAAAAGCAAGGAATACACTTTCAAGGGAGAATGTGAGCCATCTTCAGAGTGAGAGACATTTGGGGTTCTTGGCTCTTCTTTTAAAGGAAACAGTGAAGGGTGGGTATGGGAAGATACACAGGGATGACATTAGTCTGGTTATCTCAAGGCAGTTGATGGTGGTCTGATAATCCTCAGGATTCCTAGGTTGAGGTGGTGTTCATTATCTGATCAGTAGGTAACACTGTAAAGTCCTCTACATGATAGGTTTCATAAAATGTCATATATCTCTTTGCTGAATCTATTTATTGGGGAGTTAGTTAACAGTACATAGGTAGATTTTACAGATTTCCCATGCATTTGGGAGCAACAGGCCTGGAAAAATAGAACTTCTGAATTGAAATTTTATTTCCTTGTCCTTCCTTAATGCCTGCTTTCTACCTGTTTCATATATCTTCTATCCTACCTTAGTTTCACCAAACAATGCCTCTTGGAGGTATCTTCCTGCCAGCACCTGACCCTTTTTAACTGCTGCTGCTAACTACAGTGTTCCTTACTTCACTTCCTGTAGAATATATACTAGTAATCATGAAGATTAAAAAAAAAAGATGTGGCAGTTTGGCAAGCATTAAAAATGTAGCTATTATCAAGTGTCAGCAGGGTCGAGGGAGAACTCTCCCTCACTGCTGATGGGAATGTACTTTGGTACACACAGTCTCTGTGAAGGGTGATTGGGCCTATCTATTAAAATTTAAACCATTGTCCCAGCCACCCAGCTTCTAGATGTCTAGCCTAGAGAAATATGCACATACATGGCCGCAAAGAGGTATGTCCAGTGATGTTTCTATAGGCCCATTAACAGCACAGCATCAAAGACCCTCTGTTTTCTCTCTGGGTCTCATCTCTCATTTTAAGATGCTGAGGTCAGGTGCTGGGTCCTTAGCTACTTCCTAGACTATAGGAAGTGGAAACAGATCTGACCACATGCCAGGAGATCTGCAGCCACTTTGTTCTTTTTTTTTTTTCTTCTTTAACTTCTTAACCCAGGTTTGGTTTATTTATTTATTTCTCATCCAAAATACAATTATAGGGCTTATAATGAAAGTCGGCAGGGCCCTGCCACCTGGTTCCCTGTTCTCAGCTCCCAAGAATCACCTGCTTTCAATATTTAAAAGATGTTTTCTTGTATTTTCTCTGTATTTCTATGCACCTTGATTTAACAGTTCTATATTGACTTTTAAAAATTTTAGATACAATCCATTGAACTTTCTTTGGTGGAAGGGGAGGGTTTTAATTTTCATTACTTTCATAGCATCCTCCTTGCCTCTCCACAAGCTCCCCTTTTCTCTGTCTCCAGAGAATGTTAAATCTTCATTTTGGACTAAATCAATATTCAGAGTTTACATTATGTTGACTATATAGCCATTATTCACAGTAAGCCACATATAGTACTATGATTAAATTTTTCTTTCTTTTACAACTTTTAATTTTCTCAAAAGTTAATAATTGCCCTATTTCTTCTCATTTGTTTTGTTTCACATGTACCAATTACAAATTATCTCCCAAATTCTATGACAGAACTCAAAATCTTGGAATATTTCAAATATATCAGGCAATCTACTTGTTTTGTTTAGATGAAACAGAGCAAAGTGTCTTTGCAAAGCTTTCCAGTTCCCCTTACCCAGACTGTTGTTTTCTAGCAAAATTTCCCTCTAGAATGTTCAATATCATCTTTGGGACAACTAGTGGACCCTGGATTCCACTGTTTTGACAATGCACTGTGTTGGTTTTCTGTTACTGTGACAAAATATCTGAGAAAGCCAACTTGAAAGGAGGAAAGGTCTATTGTGGTTCACAATTTCAGAGGTTGTAATCCATGGTTGCTTGGCCCCATGACTTTGAATGCATGGAAGCACAGTATATTATGGCAGGGAACATTTAATGGAGATGCACTGTTCATGGCCATCAGGAAGCAAAGAGAGAGAAAGGAAGGGGATGGGGTCTCAAAATCTCCTTCAAGGTCACGCCCTCCAATGACCTAACTTCCTCCCCATAGGCCCCACCTCTTAAAGTTTCCACCACCTCCAGATAGTGCCACAATCTGGAGATCCAACCTTTTACAAATGAGGTCTTTGGGGGACACTTCCTGAATTTTCTCCTTCTTTTGGAGTAATACTTCCTCTGGCAAAGTCCTAAGAAAGGGTGAGTAGGCAGAATGTTTTTTGAGACCTTGTTTATCTGAAAATGTCTTTATTTTAGCCTCACATTTGATTGATAGTGTGGTTGACTCTAGATAATCACTTTCCCTCAGAAATTTGAAGCCATTGTTCTATTGTTTTTTAGCTTCCATTGTTGTGGAGACATCAGATGCTTTCAGTTCTGAGGTTTGTGTGACCTGCTTATTTTCTTTGGAAGTTTTTAGTCTTTTTCTCTGTGTCTTTGTTCTATATCTATGATGATGTTCCTTGGAATGGACTTTTTTTTCTCCTTTTTTTTAAAGTTTAATTCGGGGCACCATATAATTGGAGGATCTGTTAAATCATGGAATACAGGATATCTTGTATTATTTTTTGATAATTGTATTCTCTATGTTTTATTTTTTTTCTGTAACTCCTATTAGTTGAATGAAAGACTTCTGGGACTAATCCTTGAATAATAATAATAATAATATTCTTCTTCTTCTTCCTCTTCCTCTTCCTTTTCCTCCTCCTCCTCTTCCTTCTTCTTTTGAATCCTGAGGTGCTTAACCACTGAGCCACATCCTCAGCCCTAATTTTTGGTACTTTATTTAGAGACACAGTCTTGCTGAATTGTTTAGAGCCTCGCTAAATTGCTGAGGCTGACTTTGAACTCACAATCCTCCTGTCTCAGCCTCCTAAGCCACTGGGATTACAGGCATGTGCCACTTTTCTTCTATTTTTATGTTTTTTTCTACTTTATTTTTCAAAATTTTGTTGAATTTAATAATGTGCGCTATCATATTTTTAATTTCTAAGAGTTTTTTTTAAAGTTTTTTTCCTGAATATTTATTTTATTGTTCCCTTGTTCTTATTTCATGAATGCAATATCTTCTACCTTTTTTTTGGTACTGTGGATTAAACCCATGGGCACTTACCACTGAGCCATATTCCCTAGCTTATTTTATTTTTTATTTTGAGATAGGGTCTTACTAAATTGCTTAGGATCTTGCTAAGTTGCTGAGGCTGGTTTTGAACTTGTGATCCTCCTGCCTCTGCCTTCCAAGCCACTAGGATTACATGCATGTGCCACTATGCCCCACTCTTCTAATTTTTTTGAGGATACTATATCTTTTGTTTCCTATAGTCTTTTTATTTTTATTTTTTTGGTATTGGGGATTGAACTCAGGGGTATTGACCACTGAGCCACATCCCCAGCCCTATTTTGTGTTTTATGTAGAGACAGGGTCTCACTGAGTTGCTTAGCATCTTCCATTGCTGAGGCTGGCTTTGAACTCGGGATTCTCCTGTCTCAGCCTTTCAAAGTGCTGAGATTATAGGCATGTGCCACCTTGCCCGACTTCCTACAATCTTTTTATTTTCCTTGGAATTCTATTTCCCCCTCTGTTTTCTTTGATCTTTCAGCTAGAGACTTTTCTGAAATGTCAGGTGATCTTTGGCTATCCATGGGTATTTAAGAGTGAGGTATCAGGTAACACTGCATACTCTGCTTGGTGAGGCTCATGGACTAGCTGGGTTTTGGTATAGGATGATTGGAATGAGAGGCTTAGCCATTTCAGTATGGGACTTCTTGGTGTCAGTATCTTTATGTCTTTTCTCTTGGGGTGATCAATTTCTCCAGACAGAAATCTCCTCTCCTGCTAATATATGTGGGGTATGGGTCTGGCTGAGAACCCCATGCTCAGCTGTTTTTGACATCCCTGTCTGACATCCTTCTTTGGTCCAAATTCTTTTGAGAGTAGATCTCTCATCTTTTTCATGGTGGGGGCAGGGTAGTCCTATTATTAGGAGGTGGGAGTGGATTTCTAGTTTTCATGCAGACTTTCTGCAAGTCTTACTGTTTTGATTTTTAAAAATAGACTTTGTATTTTAAAGCAGTTTTAGGTTCCCAGCAAAATTGTGAGGAAGGTACAGAGGTTCCCATATTAACTGTCCTTCCACTTTTTCTCATCCTCAATGTCCCCCTCCAGACAGGTACATTTGCTACAATCAGTGAACCTATAGTGACATACCATTATCACCTAAGTCCATAGTTTACACTAGAGTTTACTCTTGGTGTTGTATATTCTGTAGGTTTAGACAGATACATGACATGTGTCCACCATTACTGTCTTAGAGTATAATAAAATACCATAAAGTCCTCTGTGCTCTCTCCTTTCCCCTAATTCCTGGCAACCACTGATCCTTTGATGGTCTTTATAGTTCTGCCTTTTCCAGAATGTCATATAGTGGGAATCATATGATATGTGGCCTTTCAGATGGGCTTCTTTCACCTAGTAACATACATTTATGTTTCTTCCTTGTCTTTTCATGGTTTGATAACTCACTTCTTTTTAGTGATGAATAATATTCCATTGTCTGGATATGCCCCAGTTTAAAAAAAAATTTTTTTTAATCCATTCTCCTCCTGAGGACATCTCAGTTGCTTCTACATTTTGACAATTATGAATAATGCTCCTATGAACATCTATGTGCAGGTTTTTATGTGGACATAAGTTTTCAGTTCATTTAGATAAATGCCAAGGAGCACAATTGCTGGATTGAATGGTGAGTATATATTTAGTTTTATAAGAAACCATTGAACTCTCTTCCACAGTGGCTGTACCATCTTGCATCCCAGCAAAGGATGAGAGTTCCTGTTGCTCCACATCCTTGTCAACATTTGGTGTTGTCTGTGTTCTGGATTTTGGCCATTCTAATAGGTATATAGTAGGATCTCATTGTTTTAACTTGCAGTTCTTGAATGATCTATGTTGTGGAGCATCCTTTCATATGCTTATTTGCTACATGTATATCTTTTTTGATGAGACCCTGTTCAAAGCTTTTGCTCATTTTTTAATTGGGATGTTTGTTTTCTTATTGTTGAATTTAAGGCCCTGTATTTAGTCTTGTTCAGGCTGCTGCCTTTTTTTTTTTGGTACCAGGGATTGAACTCAGGGGTACTCTACCACTGAGCCACATCCCCAGCCCTATTTTGTGTTTTATGTAGAGACAAGGTCTCACTGAGTTGCTTAGCACATCGCCATTGCTGAGGCTGACTCTGAACTCGCGATTCTCCTGTCTCAGCCTCCCAAAGTGCTAGGATCACAGGTTTGTGCCACTGTGGCTGGCCGAGGCTACTGCCTTCTGAGGCATTTGGTGCTTCCTCAGTTCCTGGAGCTTACAGGTTCTGAATGAATCTGCTCATCAAGCCCAAGCTTTGGTTTCAGCTTCCTCTGATCTGCTGAGTCACTTAGCTCATGCCTATCTGCTTTTCAGCTTCCAGACTCTTACTTTCTGTCATGTTCTCTCTTCTCTGTTCTTGTGGGTTTCTGTCATTTTAAGATCCTCACTGCTATTTTGGGGAAGTTTTTGGGGGAGAGAAGGAGCAGAGATAAATGTATATGTTTAGTCCTCTGTGCTTACTCTGAAGTCCTGCTTTTCTTCTTTACATCAGAAGCATGAGCGGAGGCACAGCCCATCTGTTTAAATGTCCCCATAAGCATAGTCTGTACCAGGGCCTTGTTTTGTTGCTGGGATGCTGTTGTATGAAAGCATCTAAAAATCCAACTCAAATGGCTTAAACAATGAAGAGATTTATCTCATTTAACAAGAAGCTCTGAGGTAGGTAAGCTCCTGGTTTGACTGATTCCCAACAATGTCACTGAGGGCGCAGGTTCTTTCCACTTTTCTGCTCCACTCTAGTGCCCTTCATGACTGCTATGGTTCTACCCAGCCCTCATATCTTCACATATGAGTGTATCTTGCAGAAAAGAGAGCAACCCTTCCTTGTTTCACTCTTGTTTACATAGGTGTTACATCCACAGGTTTGTAAATCTAAAATATTTAAATGGTGTATGATAAAATATTTGCCTATTTTTTCTGTCCTTTTCTGCTCACAAATAGGACGTTCTTGTGTATTCTTCCAGAATCTATTTATATAATAAGGTATATCATAAGCAAATATGAATATATAATTTTATCTATCCCATTTCCATTTTCCCAAACAATAGCATACTCTATTCATTTTTGACATTTTGCTCTTTTTAATCACCTATCAAAATATTTTGATATATAATGTGTACCTTCAATACTGTTTTATAGCCGTATCACATTGCATTCTGTGAATATAACCTTATTTGTTTAACCACTCATCTTTTGATAGATATTTAGGTGGTTTCCAATCTTTGCTATTATAACCAATTCTGTAAATATTTTAGTATTCTTGTAAGATAAATTCCCAGAAGTAAAACTGTTCAGGCAAGAGGGATATGTGTTTGTAACCTTGACAGAGATTGTCAAATTGTCCTTCCCGGGATTTGCACCAGTTTATAACTCCCATTAGCAATGTATAAAGGGCCCGTGTCCCCACATCAACAGAATGTGTTCCCAACCTTTTGGATTTTTGCCAATTTGATGGGAGAAAATGGTCCTTGGATCTCTAGTAAAGAGCTAAGAAGGGCTGGGATTGTAGCTCAGTGGTAGAGCGCTTGCCTCGCATGCGTGAGGCACTGGGTTCCATCCTCAGCACCACATAAAAAAATAAATAAATAAAGATATTGTGTCCATCTACAACTAAAAAAAATTAAAAAAAAACAAAAACGAGCTAAGAAACCATTCCCAGGAACTCCTCTGGCAGACCGGTTCTCCTGAGCAATGACTCCTTGGCCAGAGTTTTGTGCTGTACCTATTCCTAAACTAGTCTTGAGTAGAAGGAATGAAATGGCCCTAATTGGTTAAGGTTAATTCAGCTTTCCATCCTGTGGTGGGGCTGGGATGCTAGCCAGCCCTTTCCCCTTCAGGATGCCTGGACAGCACGGGGGGATTGTGTTAGCAAGGGAGGTGGCTTAGAGGCTACTGGGTAGGTGTTCAGCAGTATCTGTGACTGTACTCTTAGTCCACCCGCTGCTAGAGGCCTCGCCTTAGATGAGTGCCCCCAAAGTCAAGCAAGGCTGCTTATTTGAGTTCCTGTCCTCATGTGATCAGTGCCTGACATGGCTGCCCAGATGTCTGTGTGGGAACAGCTTGTTCTACAGCCAGATCAAGATACTGGTTGCAGAAACTGTGTCAGGGAAGGGCCTAAGCTGTACAACCGGGCAGCCTGAGTTCAAATCTCTACTCTGCCCCTTACCAATTTTCTCGGTTATAAGACTGGTGGGCTATGGGCATCTATCTCAGGGGCTTCCTAGCTCATTGGAAAGCTGAGAGGTATGGAGAAGCAGCTCAGGCTTGGTTGGGTCGTGAGGAGGCAGGAGACTCCTCTGTCAGGTCTCCTACCTCTTAGAAGGTAGGAGATGGAGGGGTGGGAGGCTATTCAACCCGCTTTGCCCTAGGTGGTGAGCTCCTGGGGGTGGAGTTAGGGAGGCTAAGTGTCCTTGTGTTCCCAAGCCCAGCACATAGTCAGGCTCATGAAAGGTGCTTGATCTATGCTTGTTGAGTGAATGAAAGAACAGCAATAAATTAGGGCAAAGCAGCTGCTACACATCCTAATGGTGTTCAGTGTTCAGCATTCTTGGCCATATTGAAGCAGAGTTTCCCCTGATACCAATCTGTATCGAATCATTTACACATGCCGAGCCTCCTGATGACGTGCACTGTTTATCTACAGCATCAGCTTTGTATTGATTTATCAAAGCCCATTTTGCACGAAGATCAATAGCTTAATTGCATCTCCGGCCAACATGGGGATACAACCTGTGCCACGTAGAAAGCTGCCCTGAGTTGAGAGCTCACCAAAGCCTTTGTTCCTGCACTCAGAGCCGCATTAGTGGCCAGTGACCGGCCATCGTCACTGCCCTGGCAGAACACAGTTGCTTTAACCTGGAGGTCAGGATCAAAGAAGATCTGGCAGCTGTGCTGGGCATGTATGAAGGTGTCTGAGTGGTGGTCTGCAGCTAGGGTGGGCTTCTCCCTCCTGACCTATCTGGTGGTGGGCATCTCCCTGTCGAGCTGTGCATCTGTGGTCATTTCTCATGTTGACCGAACACCTCCAAGCAGGGGTATGTTTTCTCTTGTCTATACCACCAGGGTCTGCCCCACACAGAGAAAGAACTGACTGAATGCTGCAGAATGAAATGCATGTGTTTTTGTAGCCCTTCTAGGTGGTCCGAGTGAAGGTGTGAGGCTCGGACAGTAGGTGGCGCTGTGTCAAAATCTCAGACCCAAGTCTGGGAGGAGAGCCTGTCAGAATCCACCCAACTTTAAAATTAAACTGAAAACGATGATTAAGCATTTCTTACTTTTTCAATCTTGAAACGATATCAAAAAGACTTATAAATTTTATGGAATTTCAATCAATCAATGAATAGACTATCCATTTATTAAGCACCTACTAAGTGCCGGGGATTAGTGCATTAATTCTGATGGAATATTCCTCTTTATGTAACATGTCCCCCCGTCTAATCTATCTATATTACTTACCTTTTAGAGGAATACGTTGATGAATTGTTCTACTAAGAGAGAATAAAGATATTTAAAGTCTTTAATGGGAGAGGAATCACAAAGGAGTTTTTAAGACTAACTTAGAATTGTATGGAACATTCAGCACATTATGCTAATTTTTTTTCAGAAGCTGAAGAACTTAAAGGGGAAAAAAATCAGACTGTTCCCATCTTGTTGCAGAAACCGGGTAATCTATGTCTCGTCAATGCTAACAAATATACCCCCTAATAGCAATTTGTGTTTGTAACGGTGAGAAATGCTTCCCTGGAAAATATTATTAGTGCTTATATTATCTTACAGATTACACTCTCGCTCAACTCAGGGTCCCAGTAAAAATATAATGGCAGATTGTAGCCGATGGGCTCTCTATTTTTATGGTAGAGACTTCATTATTTTGTAGAGTTGAAAGAAATTCTTTGAAGATACAGGGGTGCACACACACACACACACACACACACACACAGACTGGCACAGCATTCGCATGCACACACATACACAAGCACCAGAGCCCAGGTTGGCTGAGGAGCACGGTGCTGGAGAGGGTTGCAGCCTGCCAAGTCCCAGGAGCTTCCCTTGCAGGTTAGGTTGTCTGAGACCGTGGGATGCCGCCTCCCTAGGCGGAGTGGGAAGTGGCCCCTAGTTGGACCCTCTACAGGCTCTCACCCTGAGACCGACATTCTTGCTCAACAGCCACCCTCCCTAAAAGATTGTTGGCTCCATGGGGACAGAGTGCAGTGTGCTGGTTTCTGCCATTGCCTGAGCACTGAGCACAAAGCCTGGAAAACTTAAGGGACATGGCAATTCTGGATGCCCAGAGGAGTTTAACTTACAGACAAGAGGCCAGAGAAGCGGGGCCAGATGAGTTGTCATCCAGGGACCCAGCAGCACTTCTGTGCCAGTTCAGGCCACCTCTGGAGGCCAAGAGAAGGATCCCAGGCTTGGGCTGTACCTGAGGTTGGGACTGTGTTGCAGAGAGCTTAGTGTGAGGAGGGAGGAGAGGGAGATGTGCCTGCATGGTGGATGCAGGAGAGGGTGTGTGGAGGAGGCAGGGGCAAGGCAGGAAGAGGAGAGGGAAGGATATCAGCAAGGTCAGGAAGCAAGAGTGAGATTAGGGTATATGTAGGGAGCCAAGATATGGCGGGGAAGGGAGGGACCTGGCTTGATGTGTGCCCAGACTTCTGGACCCCATGGTACCTACACTCAAGGTACTGATTTCTAATCTTTTAGTTCTTGGAGGAGCACTTGGAGTTTTTCTCCTCTTAGAAACTTCTTCCCCTTTCTCAAAGGGCCATTTCCCATCTGCAAAGTGCAGGGTAGGATGACCAGTGGCCATCTTTCCGCCTGTGCATTTATAGTGCATGTCAGTGAGGTGGCCGTGCAGCATGTGCTGAACAGGGAGGTGGCTCCCCTAGGAGCTCATGGCGGAGGGAAGAGAATCATCAGGTGAGATGCCAGAGTGTGGTGTCTGCTCTTGCTCCTCCTCTGTCTTTCCACTCTGCTGATCCTGAGCAGAATATTCCTGGATGGGGTGGTACCCAAGGACAGGATTGTTGAGACCCCTGGGGCGGCTCCTCCACCTGGAGTATGGCAGGTGGTGTTAGAAGTGCTTAGAAGACAAGGAGCTCAAAAAGGAGGAGAAGGGCTCCAGTCTGAAGTTGGAAGAAGAGCCAGCTTCTCACCCTCAGACACCAAAAGGAACCCCAAATCTCATTCTGGAAGGAGGAATAATACTTGGGGGTGTGCCTAATGCCAGTCTCCCAGCAGGGCCAGCAGTTGCTATAGGGACTGTCACTGCCCCTCAGCTGGAGATAGAGTTCGAGCTTCCTGGAGGCTGATGGTCTCTAGCTATACCCCTGTCACCTCTTTTAGATGCTGCATCTGGGGTGAAGTTCCTTGGTCAGATTCCACACACTGCAGTGTGTGCCAGAGAAGATGCTCAGCTCCCAAAGCCCCATCACTGAGCAAGGCTGGGTCGGGACAGGGGGCCTTGCATGGGGAAGCCGAGGCCAGGCCAGGCCTGTGAGCTGTCTGACGGTGAGAGGGCGGTGATGGGCTTCATCCTTTGATCACAGATACCAGTTTGAGTGCCCACCCCTCTGTCTTACTGCCACTGTGGGTAATATTCCTTCCAGAGCCAAAGGGAAAGAAGTACCAGGGACAGGATGATCTGTGCAGGAGAGAACACAAGAAAACAGCCACCTATTATCATGCACAGGACACAGAAGGAGCTCCAAAGGGGCCAGGGGTTTGCATAGGAGCAGAACAATGGTCAGGAATCAGCTTTGGGGAGCAAGAACAGATCAGAGCAACAATTTTTGCCAAAGTGACATAATCTAACTTGGACCCTGTATGAGGTTACTCCAGCTCTGATCCTACCTCTGTCCATCTCTGCTCCCTCCCTGCTAGTGGCTGCCCTGGCTCTCCCACCCTCTTCTGGGCCTTCTCCCTGCCTCCAGTGCCCTGCCCTGTCCTCAAGCCCTACATGTGTGCTCCTTCCTCCTCCAGAAGCCCTCCCTGACTCTCCCCAGCAGAGGCCCAGTGTCCCGCCCTTACCCAGAGCTCGCCCCTTCACATAGTACACATACACCAGTCTGTTTGCACCTCTGCCTTGGGTCCCTTGAGGGTAGTGACTGCCACTTTTTTTTTGTCTCTGTAGCTCCAGGGTCTTGTCTGGGGCCCGAGATGATGTTTGGGGTATGAATGAATGAACGAAACCAAAGAGCATACATCTTGACCATTTTGAGGTGACAGAGTCCAGATAGGCAGGAGTCCTGGTCCAGAGTGTCAGTGCTAAGCAGACAGGTGCTCTGTCTCTGGAGGGCCATCTGCGGGGATAAACTGGGGGGAGTCTGCAGATCTCTGACTGGGGCTACTTGGGGGTTTCTCCAAGTTCTCTCTTCCCAGAGCCCAGAGAGGATGTGAGGGAGGGTAAAGGTAACATGTAATTGAAGAGCAGCGAGAAGAGACACTCCAGATCCCAAGGAGTCCCTGGGATCCAGAGGGCTGAGCCCACAGCTGCAGCCCCTGGGACCCCAGGGTATGGCCCATATGTCCTTCTATAGAGTCTACCACACTATGTTCTGGTGGGAGAGCCACCTCAGATTGCTAGGCGGAGGGTGGCTGCAGAGAGCAAGCAGGAAAGTGCTGCTTGGGACATTGCTGCTCTCTCACCTTCCCTGGGTGAGCGGAGGAGAGGTGCAGCCCCCGAAGCAGCTTAGCAAGCAGGATGAAGACCTCGGAGCCGCTGGCACTCCGCACCCTATTTCCCTGGGAAAAGGTCGGATGTCCTAGTGCTCTAGGAGAAGGCAGACAGAGTTAAATATCCAATCCCAGAAGACCTACAGAGCTCAGCACACACACAGTCTGCCCTCTGTTTCCTCCAGATTCAACCAACTGCAGGTGGAAAGTACCAGAAAAATATAGCAGCAGTATCGGACATGTCCAGACTTTTTCTTGTCATTATTCCCTAAACAATGCAGTACAACAACTATTGGCAAAGCATTTACATTGCATTAGGCATTATAAGTAGTCTAGAGATGACGTAAAGTATCTCGAAGGATGTGCATAGATTACGTGCAAAACCGATGCCATTTATACAAGAGCTTGAGCATCTGCACATCTTGGTCTCCGTGGGGGGTCCTGGAACCGGTCCCCATCATGGATTCTGAGAGACGGCTATATTTAAGGGTGAGGTACTAGACAGTAGAATGGAAGTGTGTGTATGTATGTGTGTGTGTGAAAGAGAGAGAGACACACAGTAACTGCATTGGGGGTGTATTTTGCTTCCCAAGGATGCTGCAACCAGAAGACTGAAGACAAGGTACCAGCAGGTCCATTGCCCTTCAAAGCCTCCTCCAGCTGCTGGTGGCTCCGCAGTTTGTGGCTTGTGGCAGCACACTCCAGTCCCCATCTCTTCCTTCACATGGATGGCTTCCCTGTTTCTCTGTGTCCTTATCCATCTCCTATAAGGACACTGATGAGTCTTAGAGCCCACTCTGACACAGTGTGATCTCAGCGTGATTTTTACCTTAACTATACCTGCAAAGGCTCTATTTCCACAGAACATTGCACTGTGAGGTCTGAGGTGGACAGGAATTTTGGGGTGGGGAAGGTCACCATTTAACTCATCACTGTGCGGGGTGGGGCTTGTCTGTATTTGTAAATCTCTTTTCTTGAGTTGGTAATTTTCCTTTGAGACAGTGCTATGGTTTGAACATGGTCTGTTTCCAAACTCATGGAAGAGTTTCATTTTCCATGGCATGTATTTATGGTAGGAAGAGAATGGAAACTTAATCCGACTAGGGTGAGCCTCTGGAAACTGATTAGGATTAGAAACGGTTCTTGTGGTGGAGCCCCTATGATTGAATCCTGGTGGCTTTATAAGAGGGAGAGACCAGACATGCACACATAGATGCTGCTCTCTGTGTCTGAGCTATGTGATGCTCTGTACCGCCTTGGGACTCTGTCAGCAAGAAGCCCATCACTAGATGAGGTCCCTAGACCTTGCATCTCCAGAACTGTGCACCAAAATAAACCTATTTTCTTTATAAAACTAGACTGCCTCAGGCATTTCATTACAGCAGTAAAAAAACAGACTAATACATATAGGTAACAGTTGTTTTCAGAACCAGGCAGGAGAAAGGCTGGGATTCTTGCCATTTGAGAAGTGCACTTGCGTTTCATTTGTCTTCAGTGTGAGCTCGATGCTCAGATGGGCCTGGGCTCCTAGGGCACAGGGTGCCCTGCACTAGCCTCTTCTGAGAGCAACCCTCCAGCCTTATTCCAGATGACAAGTAGGACATGGCTGTCAGCTGCACAGGTGAGGAAGGGCATGGGGGATCAGCCCCTTCTGTAGATTTCCAGGCAGTCCTTTGGTGTTGAGGCCACTTTAGCTCCCACTCTCAAAGGTGCCTAGGCCTCTGATTCCAGAGTCCATGTGGGATTGAGGAAGTGCAAATCAGCTGCTTTCAGGACTGCTCCCTCTGGCTTAGATGTGACTTTCTCAATTCTGCTATGTCAGTCACTGTTCATGCATCTGCCTTCCAGTTTCCCAGAGTTTGGTGCTCTTTTTCTCCAGTATTCACATCTTGGTGGGTATTATCCCTGCTGTCAATCTCTTCCTAGCTTGGCCTAGTGGACTCTGATCACATTTAGAATGTAGCTTACACTGTCTCTGGGCTTACAGGAGCTGGCTGTGGCCAAATTCCCAGCCTCATCTATCTTGTTCTTCGCCAAACCCCATGCACCAACCCTGGCCTCCTGACCTTGCCCCCTCTCCTCCTGTCTCCTTAAGAATGTCACTCTTGGGGCTGGGATTGTAGCTCAGCGGTAGAGCGCTCGCCTCGCATGCGTGAGGCCCTGGGTTCGATCCTCAGCACCACATACAAAGCAATAAAATAAAGACATTGTGTCCATCTACAGCTAAAAAAAATATTAAAAAAAAAAAGAATGCCACTCTTCAGAAAGATCTCCCCAGCCCCCCCACCTGTCCTATTGTTTACCTGCTGTACCCCATGCTGCCTTCCTGGAGTAACAATTTGTCTTCATCTATCCACAATGCTGCACTGTCCACTGCCCTGCATATACACTTTGCATCCCTCGCAACCTGCTCTGTATTGGGAAGCTCACTTGTGTGGGTTGCCTTGGTGACTCCCTCACTCCTCGTTTCCTGCTGAGTTCATTCAGTGGGGGCCACTGTACTGTAGGGTGGGAGGAAAGGGAGATTCCATGTCCCTGATGGGTCTCCGTGGGTCCCTTTGCTGAAGGCTTCTGCTCTGGTAAAGGGGCGTCTCCATAGAGCTCCCTGCTCAGTATTTTAGGAACTTGACCCTGAGGCCCTGAGATGGTTACTGCTTCCTTTGTAGACACTGCACACTGCACATATCTCTATCAATGGTCCCCTCTTAACACACCAAGTTTGATGTTGTGGTCAGTTTCTTGCTAGGTCTCCTGCTAGGTGCTCCTCTTTTTAATTTACTGGATTACCACTCATCTATCTTACTGGACTATCCATTTCATGGGGACCAGGACTGTCTAGTTTACTGCTGGATCCCCAGGGCCTATCTCTGAGTCTAACACATGCCTAGCACATACAGGGTCCCCAGTAAATGTCTGTTAAGAGAAAGAGTGCACCCATGCATGCCCATACACGTGCACAGATGCACCCATGCATATATGCAGATGTATTCACATAGCAAAGGCTTCTACAGCTTTCAACGACTTGGGGCCTTCATATGGTATAGAACCAAGGGGGATCCCAAGCAAGTGGGCTCAAACCTTCTTGATCTCTTTCCATTTATTAGTCATTCAGTTTGTGGAAGCCACCAGTGCTCCTGCTGTGCGGCCCCCCTGGGTCAACTTAACTTCTCTGAACTGCTTCCCTCCATAGGAATAGTGATAACTTCTCTGTTGACCACTTCTCATTCCACTACTGTGGAATGTGGGATGTTCCAGGTCCGCTGTAGCAGCAGCAGGAAAGTCACAGGAGTGTGGAGACACTAGTTTGAGATGAGGGAGGGAGAGGGAATTCCATGAAGAGGTTATTGTATCAAACTGTCTTCTCCCTAGGGTATGCTCAGCGCTATAGTAGCTGGCCCCTCTGGTTGTCCATGGAATTTATTGTTTGAAAGAGGAGGTGAGGCCCCCAGCGGAAGGCAGCTGGGCAGCCAGGCTCCAAATGACATAGGTCCCACCCTGGCCCCACTTAGGTGCAGAAGGCCAAAGAGGGACCAGACGGGAGCCTGTGCAGGAAGCTGGCTCCCAGTTCAGCCCGAGAGCAGAGAGGCCCTCTTGCTGTCTTCTCTCTCCTTTTTTCTTTTCTTTCTGGTGACTTCTATGTACCCTCCCTTTTTCTCCTGGGCTGGCCTAGAGAGCTTGGAACTTTCTGGAAGTTTTTATGGGGGAGGCTGGGGAATGAGGTTTATTCTCACTGATGCTTTTAAAGGAGGCCATAAAACCTCTCTGAGTTCAGGTTTCTATTACACGGGTAGAATGTAGAAGCTGATGATAGTCTATGAAAATTCAATAAACCTTGAAAACAGCATCAGGGTTGATATCTGTAATTTAAAATAATGGATACCAAGAAATTGTTTCTCATTTATCTCTACTGCTGAAAATGTGGCACCAGAGAGACTTCATTAGGTGTAGAATTCTTTTTTTTAAACAGCAACAAAAAAATAGTGTCATTTATCTCAATCAATGACAGATGTGGGAGGTGGCTGATGATTGGGTTTAATAACACCCAACCAACAAAAGCTTTGGTTCTCTTCACAGTTTAGAATGAGTAATCGGACACACAAAAATCACTTCACAGTGGGAGAGGTGCAGAGACTTAAAGTCTGGTTCTGTATGGGAATGTCACTTTTGGTTTGTTAAGCAGCACCTCTGAGTTGTGGTATTGCTTGGAAGGTGGGGGTGGGGCCTGACGATGTGATCAGGTCCCTGCCTGTCTGGCTAGAGGCCACCTGTCTGCAGCCCTGTCTCATCCCATCAAGGAGATTTGAGCTGAAGCTGAGTACCTGGGAGAGGGCCCTGGGCTTTGGGAAAGTGGCCAGGTCCCTGCTTTTGGCTCCTGAGATAGCTGTGCTTGCTGGATGGATCCTTGTCTTGTGTGTGTGTCTTTCTCTCTATGTGTCTCTATGTATGTGTGTGTCTGTATGTGTTTCTGTATGTATACATGTGTGTCTATATATGTGTGTATCTGTATTTGTGTAGGCCTGTGTATATGTATGTGTCTGTGTGTGTATTTATATTGTGTGTGTGGTTTTTTGTGCATGTGTGTGTGACCCCCAGGTTTCCCCCTATCAAGTCAGAGTGAGCATTCTTCTTTTTGCAATATTCCCATTTCAGAAACCCAAGATCCAAGCATCCAGTCCCTGCAAGTGATAAACCGGCAGAGCACAACACAATCCACCCAAGGGTGATTAATTAACTCCATTTTTAGGACAAAGAACATTTTATATAAGATCTGAAACTCCCCCACAGTCCCAGTGTGGTTGAGGGTGGGAAGTACAGAGTCCAAACCTCCAGAGGATCTGGAAGTGGAGGTTCCACTGAACCCCCAAATTTAGATCATCTGTTTCTTTAACCACAAGCTGCTTATGTGCTGAGTGGCAGGCATGGTGCTGTCAAAACCTATGGAGGGAGTGGCAGTGACCAGGGACAGGGGACCCGGGTAGTCCCACAGGCACTTGCTCAGCTAGGTGGGGGTGGGGGTCCCAGGCAGACACCCATCTGCTACCTGTAAGCTCCTGCTTGCCTTCCAGGCTCACTCATGTGTGCCCTTTCTCTGTACCACAGGCTGTTTGCACTTCCGATGCGTCTCAGATACACGCCATGTGTGAGTCTCTGCCCCCCTTATGCACACATGCTCATGCTCACATGCGCGCACGCACACAAATTCTCCCACCTCACCAACAGCAAGCAGTTCATTCAGATATAGCAGCCAGGGACATCCTACTGTTAGGAAATGGATCAAAGCATGCTAATTGATCAGATATTAAATGCCAGCTAAATGCAGCACTGAATAATTTACCTTTTCTCGTGCAAGAAACTTTGCAGTGACTGAAATAGGAAGCAGGAATTTTCATGCTGATAACAGTGTTAGCAGGAGAGGGAGGAAATGTTGTTTGTTTTCCTGAAGTGTTGAGAAATGTGTGAGAACCAAAGTCTTCACTTATTAAATTCAGGCCTGTGGGAATACAGTGTCAAGATTTTCTCCCTCAGTCTGATTTTTAAAGAAGCAGGTGGCAGGGGCCTGAAGAACTCTGAGGGGCCTGAGGAGGAGGGCAAGTGGGTTCCTTGGTGGGAGGAATAGCTGACAGGACCTGGGATGCTTTGCCTGGAGAAGATTCAACAAAGGGGGGACCCTCAATATGGTGGGCCCTGTCATGGACTCCCAAGGTGTTCATGTCCTAATCCCAGGAACTGTGCATATATCCCCTTACATGCCCAAAGGGACTATGTTAAGAATCCTGAGACATAAGCTGGGTGCGGTGGTGCAAGCCTGTAATCCCAGCACTTTGGGAGGCTGAGACAGGAGAATCGCGAGTTCAAAGCCAGCCTGAGGCGCTAAGCAACTCAGTGAGACCCTGTCTCTACATAAAACACAAAATAGGGCTGGGGATGTGGCTCAGTGGTTGAGTGCCCCTGAGTTCAATCCCCGGTACCAAAAAAAAAAAAAAAAAAAAGAATCCTGAGACAGGGAGGGGATACTGGATTATCAAGTGGACCTAATGAAACCATAAGGGTCCTTGTAAGAGAGGCAGGATTGTCAGAGCCAGAGGAGATGTGACAACACAAGCAGAGTTTAGTGTGATGCTCCCGTGAGCCATGGAATGCAGGCAGCCTCTGGAGGAGGAATGGAGTCTCCTCCGGAGCCTCTAGAATTCTGCCTGGTCAACATTTTGATTTCAGCCCTGTGTGATCCATTTTGGATGTCTGACCTCCTGATCTTAAGGTACTACCTTAATATTATTTTAAGTAACTAAATTTGTGATGGTAGTAATAGGAAATGAATACAGGCATCCTCGACTTTCTCCTTACAGCTTGCTATGTTCCCAAAATAACACCATTGGACCCACTCCTTTGGGACATGTATCTTTATTATATTTATAATTAGTAACATTTATAATATGCTTCATGCCCTGTGTAAGAGCTCTACCTGCCTAGTCCTACTTAGTTCTCCTAATAACCCTACAATTAGGCACCATTAATATCTACACTTAGTGGATAATTAGTGGTGTTAGTTGTCTATTGCTGTGTAACAAATAGCTTAAAACACCAAACATTTATTATCTTACAGTTTCTGTGGATCTGGAATTCAGAAGAACCTTAGCAGGGTGGTTCTGGCTCAGGATCTTAGGGGCTGCCATCAAAGTGTCCACTGGGGGCCATGGTCATCTCTCGGTTGGCTGGCTTCCTAGCTCAAGTTCTCTAGCTGGTGGCTGGAAGCTCCTTGTCATGAGGAGCTTACACAGGAGTGTGATTACTGAAGGCTGAGGGCACTGAGGACAGTCTTGGAATTTGTGCATCACACCTTTTGGATAACTGAAGTCCAGAGAGGTTAAGCAAGTAAAAGAGCTAGAATTGGCATCCAACTCCCGGTTGAGCTCAGAGCCCATCTCCTCAACATGTTTCTGTTTGGCTGATGAATATCATGTAATTTACACACTCTTGCCTGCCTCAGGCCTTATTTTGATGGCTCCTTGGTGCATCCATGGCCTTCATGTGCACCTACGTCTGTGCTAGCATGGGCCACCTGCGCTGCTGTTTTGTTTATGGTTGGTCTGTCCTGCTGAAAGGATGGTGAGCCAGACACAAGATAGACCCATGGAAGGAGGAAAGAATGAAGAAATAGGCTCAAGGGGAGTTTGCTATTTAAGAAAGCAACATGGAGCCACAGGATGAAGAGTTCTTCTGGGACTCCGTCCAGGACTATGCCTGGATGTGTTTCCTGTGTTTGGTTATCTCTATGTGGCTTTCCCAGGGTCTCAGAAGCTCCTCAGCTTGACCACTTCCCAGACAACCCCTTATCTCTCTGACACCATCTCTTTGAACACCATGGCACCTGGAAGGAAGGAGCAGTGTCCCCAAAACCCAAGGTTGATGGGCCTTGAAGGGCCCACTGTGGGAAAAAGAGACAGTGTCTCCTGGATATGAATAGGGGGTGGTGTCTATTGTCCAGATACTTCCTTCTTCTTCCTTTTAGGGGGCAGAAGGAAGTGAGACCATGCTCAGGGACCCCCAGAAGGTCAATGTCTTCCTCAGTAATGATGGTGGTTTCCCTCTCGTGGGTTCAGCACCCAGCTGTTGCCTTCTTCCCAAACACTAACCACTGGGAATCTCTACATGGTGGTTTGCAAAGGACCAGGACCAGCCACATCAGCCCTTGCTGAGACTTTTAAAGATTTAGACATGCCAATTCCAGTCCTTTCTCCCCAGAATGACTGAATTAGAAACTTTGCGAGTGGGGCCCAGCAATCTCCTGTTTCAACAAACCCTGGGGTGATTCTGATGCAGATAGCATTTGAGAACCATTGCTCCAGGCATTCATTTCCCTTTCAGTCCCAACAAAGCTTTCATATTTTTTTAAATAAAAAATTCCAAAAGTAAAAATATTCAACATATAAACATTGGAAAATCCAGAGAGACACATAGAAGGAAATTTAAATTACCTACAGATTAGTATTAACTTTGTATCTTGCTTCCTTGTTGAGGTGTATGTGTATGTTTATGAATATGCATAATGTTTAACAAAATTGAAAATTTACCATAAATGTTGTTTACTGGGTTTTAAACATTTGTCCATGTCTTAAACGTCCCCCCCCACCCCATGCATTTACTCAGGCTGTGTAGTATTCAGTTGTTGGAGTGTATTGGCTTCTAACCAATCCCTGGGGTTGATGGATCCAGTGTTGGTAGAGGGCATCGATTGTGAACTGTGCTCAGATGTGTTCACAGTGCAAACAGATGGTGAGAAAAGCCAATTAACCTCTCCCTCCTGTCTCTGGGCTTAGAGGGCGAACCAACCAGGAGGCTCCTGAAAGTCCCGGGGTGGGGTCTTAGACCCAGCCACAGGACAAGAGAATGTCTATAAAGGGACAAATGAAGGAGGCACCCTATGTCCAGTGAGTGCCCCGAAGTGGGTTTTGGGGAAGAGAGGAGTCACAGAGACTGCACTTTGATAAGAACAGAGATAAGAAAGTCAACTTGCTGATTCTGGTTTTGCTTCAGAAACAAACAAAACAAACAAACAAAGGGGGAGGGGGAGAGAAACACCCATGAAAACAAAACTGTGTTTATATGCATAGAAAAATGCGTGGCGGGCTATAAACCAAGATGTTAATGTGATTTCTGAGTGGTGATGTTATGAGATCTTTTCATTTTCTTCTTATTGCTTATCTATATTTCTTGAATTTTCTATAATGAACATTTCATTTTGTAATAAAAACACTGAAAAGAAGACTAGGGGAGTCAGAAGAAACTATTGTTTTGGGGGGAAGATACTGGAGGGGTCTGTTGAGTTGAGGTGATGGGTGTCAGAGAAAAAGCCTTTGGGGTCATGGGCCAGACTGAGGTTGGGGAGATGACCCCGCACTTCCTGTCGGTTGATGGAAAGGTGCCTGCGGGCTCAGAGAGGGTGCTGGCAGAGAGAGGTGCTGTGGCCTGGCCTCCCCAACCCTGCAGGGTGTACGTTTGCATATGTGTGTTCCCAGCCTGGTCAACAAGTGACCACAAGGCGAGCCTTGCTTGGGGCTGCACAGACCCTGGGTGAAGGGTGGCAGGCATGAAGGCATGGAGGCCTGGCTTTCCCCTCCAGAAGAGGCTGATTAGGAGAGAGTCAGGACTATTAAGCCCTCCCATGTCTCCTGGGCTTTCACTCATCACAATGCCCTGCAGAAGGACCCTTGAACGACAGCGCTCAAATGAGTTTCAGTGACATCTGATCTGATGCTGAAGGGGTTGCGCTGGTTTTTTATTAAAGTTCATTACTTTCAATTCAAACGAGGGTGTTTGGCGGAGTTATGTCTTAAACCTAATTGAACCATTTTCTCCACTCTTTTCCCCAGTGTGAAACATTCTCACCCTTTGGTGCAGAAAACAGAAAAAAAAGTTTCTTAATTTTAAAAGAAATATATTTATCTTTGAAGGACATGGAGAATTGAGGAAAATATCATGGACTGGGTTTGCAAACGAGGGAGGAAGCAGCTGCATCCTGGTGACCCAGCGATCCTGGGGTCCCCCGAAATCAGATCCTAGCGGAGAGAGGTCTAGCTCCAAGGATTCTGGGTTCTCCTATGGAACTGTACTGGCTGGTTTGCTAGGGACATCAGCTGCTTCAAAGGGAGAGTTCTGCAAGGTCAATGGAGGGTGTGACAAAGGATGAGCTCCGAGACTAGCCGCTCTCTACTTTTCTCTCTTCCATTCTCATAACAAGATTTCTGACCTGGAAAACAATTTTACTGACTGGAAATGCTTGAAAGGAATGAGCTAATGGAGGACAAGCTTCCATGGGGTCTCACTGGGGCTTCATCATAAGTGTCTGGCTGAAGGGCGGTGGCACAGTGTGAGTTAGGATAGTTGGCATGCTTAGTGGCTGATTTGTTTTGTAATGTTTTTCCTAAAGTGACTCTGCAGAAGTCTGAGCTTGGAAGGCACGTGATCCAGGAAGTGGCGAGAATTGAGCCTGGGGATTAGGATAAAGGGTCCTTGAGGCTGTTACTGTGTGACAGGGGAAATGAAAGACCCCACGGCTCTCCCTCTGCAGGGCTCCCCTTGCTTGCTCCCACTGAAAAGAGCTGTTATGGTGACAAGTGTGACAGTGTTCTTCTTTCCCCAGGCAAGAGCCCAACTGGAGGAATAGTGAAGCTTGGAGCAGTGTCTTGGTGGAGTGGGTTCTAGGCTTCTGATTTCTTTGTTCCCCAAGGAGCTTGGGAGTGGAGGGGTTCAGGAGGGAGGGTCTTCTGTTCTGGTGCAGCTGTTGGCCGACAGAGGTGATAGCTCTAGGGCCTGGTCCATCATTTGTCTGACCCCAGCAGGTGGCTGTTGGTTCCCTCTCATGGAGTCTACCTTGGCTCCCCATGTGCATCTCTTCCGTCCTCATCATTTGGCACTGCTGACTTTTACTGCCTGGGTCCTGTGGGATTTGCTGGGATGGGGTTCCAAAGTGATGAAGGCACTCTTCCTGGCTAGGAGCTTGCTGGTTAGCCAGGAAGATGCCACATATTCATAACTGACGATGCTCCTAGCAGAGGGTGACAGGGTCGCCAAAAAGGGACTTCTTCTGACATTTCAGGTGGCAATGAGAACTTGGAGTCAGGGAAAACTTTGTGGGTGAAGAAGCCCTTCTTTGGGATCTGCAGGGTTTGACAAGAAGGCTCTTTAAGAGGAGGGTATTCCAGGCTGGGGCCTGTGAGGGAGGTGTATGAAGCTGGTGGGAAGAGGAGGTGGCTTTGTGGTGGATCAAAGGTGAATGGAGGAAGGAGAAGAGCTGAGTAAGTATGGGAAGAGGAGGCAGCTATGGGGAGCTTAAGGGCCATTAGGGACACTGGGATGTCTGCCAATTTGGGAGTGATTAGGTTAGGGTTTGCTTTGAGAAAGTTAGTTTGATAGCTGACTGACAGCTCTGGGGCTGGCAGCAGGGGCAGAGAGAAGAGGAGGTGGGTAGGGTGCTCTGGAAGCTTCCTGGGAAAGGGAATATGGGATTATTCTCCTCAGTACCCCAAGCATAATCATGGAAGGTGCAGCTAAGTGATGCTAAGTGATGAGTCATCCAGAAATGTCCCTGATGCCCTGTTGTCTGGGGCCTTGACTAGGAAACTGGGGATCTTGGCTCTTAATCCTACTGTTAAATCTGGGTCCTTGAAGGTCTAGAGCCTCATGCCCAGCCAGAGCTGACAATGGTGGTTTTCTCTCTCCTATCTTGGAGAACCAGAAATCTCTCTCCTTTTGGTTATCTGGGTCATGCCTAGTCTGCTAGGGCCCTGAGTGTCAGATAACCACAACTTGAGAAAGATGAACATGCTGAAGACCCTGCCAGACAGAAAGTTCTTTGGGATCCCATGATGGTGGGGATGGGGAAGCCCAGAACTGGCACTTGAAATGTGTCATTGTTTTATTAAAGTTTAAAATTTAATGAAATGAAATTTATGGGAGATGTTCCAGCACCACATATCCTTGGGCTTCTTGCTGATGCAGCAAGGCGGGGGCTCAACTGTGCCTCCCTGTCTCTGGGTGTGGCAAATGGAAGAGCTTGGTGGTTGTGGAGGACTCCTGGGGCTGGGGGTAGGGATGGGCTGGTGGATGGTCCAAACTCATGAGGGCTAGGGTGGAACAGAGCCTTGGCCAAGGTCATGTCCTTGGTGCTGCTATTGAAGACCTCAGGCCTCTCTGCCCACCTGACATCACTACCTTTGTTGCAGCAGCACATCCTTGAGATAGACATTGAGGATATACTGAAAGTGCTTAAAGTACACACCCAGGGAGCAGGAGAGCAGAGCGATAAACAGACTGCAGAGACAAACAGCCAGGATCCCAGCTCTGCCACTCACTTGCTATCCAAGTTCCCGGGCCCTCTGCCTCTCTATGATGGCAATACCAATCGATCCTCCCTCATTGGGTTATACCTAGGCAGTGCCGTGAGGCACTTAGCATGGAGCCGGCACTCTAAGCACTAAATAAGTGGTCACTTTTTTTTTGCTTTTTCTTATTGGCCATATGTTGCTGGGCATTAGGTCACTGCCCTCTCAGAGCCTGCAGTCAGCATGAGCAGGTGGGCAAGTACAAGTTCACAGACATCTAAAATTCTTGGAGGCATACTAAGTGCTGAGAAGACTTGACAGAATGTGTGGGCGTGCAAGCATGCACACACACTCCACACACACGTGTGGACATGTTTACAATCTAGGGAGGCTTTTAGGAAGGGCTAATTTTTGGCCTGGCCTTTAGGGAAGTGGAGAGGATTTCAATGCAAAGATCTAGAGAAAATTGAAAAACCTTAGCTCAGCCAGGTAATCCATGTCTATATCAACAATGCTAAATCATGTTGATAGTATGTACTCTCGATGTGATATGATGAAAATAACATATTGCCTCTATGTCCTCATAAAAGCTCATGTGATAGGCAATGTAGCAATAACCAGAGTTGGGATTTTTAAGAAATGGTTGTTATCATGAGGATTCCAACCTCATTAGTGGATTAATTCATTTGATGGATTAATAATTTGAATGAACTACTGGGTGGTAATCGTAGGCAAGTGGGGTGTGGCTGGAGAAAGCAGGCCACCAGGGGAATGCCCTTGGGGACACTAATGTGTCCTTGATACTTTTCTTTCTCACTCTGTTTCTTAGCTGCCACAAGTGGAGCAGCTTTCCTTCTCCATGCCCTTCTGCCATGATGTTCTGCCTCATCACAGGACTAGAGAAATGGAGTTGGCTGACCATGGACTGAATCTCTAAAACCATGAGCTAAAATAAATGGTTCCTCCTCTAAGTTGTTCTTGTCAGGTATTTTGATCACAGTGCCAAAAAGCTGATTAATACAATAGTCTAGTCATGAGAAAAACATCAGACTAATTCCAATAGAGAGGCAGTAACCCTCAGTGCTGTCAAGGTCATTGGCAACCAAGAAAGTATGAAAAACTCTCACAGTCCAGAGGATCCTTAGTAGACAGGACAGTTAAATGTAAGTGGTATCCTGAAACAGGAAGAGGACATCAGGTAAAAACTAATAAAGTCTAAATAAAGTGTGAATTTCAGTTTTCTTTTCGTAAAAGGTTGTAAGCTCATTTTCTCTGAAAAGGGAGAGGTAGAAAAACTTAGCACAGAACAGTTCCAGGAAGTTATTAACAGCGATTAAAAGCCAGAACTCCAACCATTGTTGATGTTAGTGGTAATAATGATAAAAACAATTATTGGCTCAGGGTGTGGTAAGTTTTGTGAAAAAGCCACAGCCTAGCCGGGATTACATGAACCAGTGGACACAAGGGACTCCTGATGGGGAGTGCTGGTGAGCATGCTCACAGGTCTGTGGTGAGGGCAGCTCCAGGGCGCCCCCTGGTGCCAGTGCTCAGAGCTTCCCTTTCTCAGACCTTGGCCACACTGGATTCTGAACAGAGCTCCTCAGAAAAGCCAGATGACAATATTTTTTAAAAATCAGAGAAATAATTAGAGTTTGGCCCAGATTTCTGGAGCTGAGAGAGCAGCGAGACATTTGCATGAAGGCCTTGGAGGGTCTGAGCTCTCTTCAGTCATTTATAGCTTTCCTTTTAATCGCTATTTATTTTTAAATATCTGTCTAATGTATAATACAAGCTTAGGCTCTTGAGGCCATCGCCTCTCCTTTCAGCTCTGTTTCTAAAATCCCATTTACGGAGGACAAATAGCTTTTGGGTAGAAAAGTCTTTGCCTCTTCAAAGAAGCAGTTAGTGGCCCTGCTCCCCTGACTGTGCCTATCTGTGGTTGGGCAGCACAGTGAGATTATTTTAATTCCATTTAAACTCTCTGGGGGTCTGGCTGCGGAGGGAGGCAGCTGCTGTCTTTGTTGGTTTCCTTCCTCTTAGAAGTGCTGTGTAGGTTTCTTCGAGTGTGTGTTGGGGGGTGCAAGCTGATGGCATCTGCAGGGGTCTGTCTCTACCCACTGGCCCCCATCAAGGCCTAAGGAACCGACTGGGGCCGCAGCATTTCTCTAAACTTCAAAGCTTCTCTCAGCAGGATCTTTGCTGTAGGGACTCAGGGGTGTGTGTCTGCTGAGTTTGTATTTATGTGCCTGAGTGCCCTGGGCCATGTGCCTGGCTGGATTTGAGAAGTAAGCTCATTTCATAAGCCAGAATTTATGGAGCACCAACTGTGTACTGGTCACTGATCACACAGAGATGTCAAGTCACTTTCTCAGCTTGGTAGTTGGGGAGGGTGTAAATCCTGCAAAGGGGGAGGTGCACGGTGTTGTGGGAGTTCAGAAGAGGGGCACCTGATGCAGTTGTGGAGGTCTTCCTGGATTGAGCATGAAAAGATGAGCAGAGGACACTCTTCTGGCACTTTCCTCCTTAAGAAGAAAAATGTGGAACATTGTGTCTGCCATAGGCAGGCTTGGCACCTTGAGAGGAATGCTGTGAAATGGGGACATGGTCAGACACACGTAGCTCAAAGGACTGTAGAGGTGACAGTGAGGGGCAGCTGGCCCCAGAGTCCACTTGGAATGATGGGATAGATCCAGGTGAGGGTGGGGAGGGTGGGAGTGTTCCCTATCTTTGGACCCTTGGACTAGGTGGGGGACAACATCACGTGGGAACAAATCGTAGGTGTTATATCTCCCAGCAAGGAGGACTTGGCCAAGAAGTGGCTCCTGCTAGTGGAGAAGGGAATTATTATTATTTTTTTGTTGACTTTAGAAGGACCAACAGGAGATTGATGAGTGTCCCCATCTTGAGGATAACATAGAGACTAGGGACCTCAGATGGTCTCTCAAATGGATGCTCTGCTGGGGTCACTGGAATATGGTATGGCATCAGGTTCACGTTCCCTTTCCAATGGGTGCTAAAGAAGTCCAGGGGGTCTTCTTGCCTTTGTTGAACCCAAAAGTGGCTCCTTCTGGTGCTTGGGGGCATATGGTTCCTGGCTGGAGTCTGGAGGGCTTATAGGTGTCTTCTTCAGGAATGTGGAGACAAGTAAGTGTGAGGACCCCTGGCTGGGACTCTACTATCATTGAGAATAAGACAGCCCTGGGCTTTGTGGCTTTCAGAGAGCCAGACCCTTGTGCTGCGTGTGTGGCTCCCTTGAGGATGGACCAGCCCTGGGCCCATTAGTGCTCCAAGGGGGAGCCAGGGGTGGGCAGAGGCTTACCTGGCATCTTTTGGAAGGTGGCATCACAGGACCAGGTGTCAGAAAACTCAGGCCCTGGATCAAGGACTTGCTGGGTTCTAGTGTCAGGTCACTTATCCTGGCTTCTCCTCTGCCTCCCCCACTTCTCTGTAAAGTGTGGGTAGCTAAGATTATATGTGGCATTCACATGATATGTGGCAAACCTCATGTCCCCACTTGCTCCTGTATTCTGCAAAGTCCCTTCCCCCAGGTCCTCATTAGGCCTCAGGGACCCAGGGAACGGCCAGAATAGAACACACACCAAGACCCGCCTCTCTGGTGACTCAGCTCTTAAGGCACAGGAAAAAGTCAGAGCAAAGGATGTGAAGATGAACTCCACAACGGGATCTCAAAATAACTCCTCTGACAGCTTGGGATGGGTGGGCAGCACTAATTTTATCTGCCTGCAGTTCCTCGATTCACAGTGACAGCAAAGTGCCCTTCCCAGATAGGGCCAGATGGTTCAGGGTGGTTTTAGAGTAGGGATAGAGCCCCCAGCAGGCTTTTTATGGACACGGAGACCCTCCTTCCGGTTTGAGCCCTATGGTAGGCACAGTCTTCTGTGTGTGTGTCGGCGGGGGGGGGGCAGCTTATCATCGCCAGGAGACTCTAGATTTCTGTTCTATAGAAGCCCATGTTGGCAAGACCCAGAGTCCTCCTTGGATTTTGGGCCCAGTGATGGGCAGGCATTTGCTTTCCCTATTTTATAGGTAGAAAGTGCAAGATCCAGAGTTTACTTGATTCTTTAGGCCACACACTGAGTCAGAGGCAGGGCTCAGTCTAGAACCTAGATTCTTCTTGTATTGCCCTAAGGGAGGTCACCCTAATGAATTCTTCTTTTCCCTCATCTTCTTTCCCTTTCCCCTCATCCTCTGGAATTGTGCTGTCCAATATGTTAGCCACTAGCTACATGTGACTACTGAGCACTGGAAACATGGTTTATCCAGGCTGGTCATGGCATGAGGGCAAATGCACTCTGGAATTTAGAGACTTAGTACAAAAAAAAGGGGGGCGGTAGAGAGAGAGAGAAGATTAGTGATTTTTAAAAAAATGCTAATTACATGTTGATGTGATCCTATTTTGGACACATTGGGCTACACACTACATAATATATATTTTAAAAATTACTTTTTGGTGTGGTTACAAGACACTTTAAAATCATCCACCTGCCTCCCTTTCTGTTTTTCTCCGACACTGCTGTTCTTGAGCCTTGCTCTTCAAAGTATGGTCCATTGACCAGCAGTGTAGACATCACCTGGGAGCATGGTGGAGATGCTGGATTCAGGCACCTGTCCAGCCCTGCTGAGTCAGAATTGGCATTGGTGGCTTGCCAAGGTGATTGACAGGGTCACTGTAGTTTAAGAGACTCAGCTTAGCTCGAGCTGGATAAGACCTTTCTGCTATGAGCCTAAGATAAAGACTCTGTCCCACGGGTCCTTCTAGACCCTTGAGTCAGTGCAGTGGGCTGAGAGCTGTGGCTTCTCCTCTGAGGGGTTTTCAGCTTGGGGGCTGGGAGTGGGATCTTGGGAAAACCCCTCAGACCTTCAGGACCAGTATGTGAGGTGGCAGAGACCTGAGGAACGTGCCTCCCTCAGGAAAGGGAGGGACAGACAATACAGGCTTGGATCATTTCAGAGTAAAGAACTTCCAACCAAATAGCCAAAGGATTGTGGATCACTGGTCTCCAAAGGAGACTTAACAAATAAACCCAGCTGTATCAGCCATGACCTCAGGGTTTGTTGCATCAAGTAGGAGCAGTGCTTGCCAGGAACCCCCTCATTCCTGCTGCCCTCTGCCTGTGAGTTCCCCCAAGGTGTAATGAATGAATTGTTGGGTTTGACATATGATGACACGCACTCTGAATCCCCAGATCCTGGGAGCTGGGGAAAGTTGAATCCATGCTACACAGTGGGACAGTGGGTGACGGGATTGCCACATGCAGCCGACCCCAGGACTCCTCCTAAGCTGATTCCCTTGCAGTGCCCTTTGAGATTTCCCCAAAGGCTTGGGAGTGGGTGGTTTGCTGCAAGACAGAGGTGCTGATGCCCAACAGCTTATAGACACCTGAAGGTCATAGTCACCTTTCTTTCAAAGTCAGGACTCCTTGCCGTGATTCACGTCTATTTCCCTTGCCACCTGGGTTAGGGGTGAGGTCTCTACCTGTCACCAATATGTTCTGAAGAAGGAGGCAGAAGGAGAAGTCTGGTCACCTGTGCTTCTCTCTCTCTGATGTCAGACTTTGCAAAATCTAAAGGTGACTCCAGCCTTCCAGGATTGCTTCCCAGGAGTGGGGAGAAGGATGTATGCAGTCCTTCAGGCTGTTGGGATGAGATTGTGAGGCAGGTGACCTCTACTCCAGGAGAGGGAAGGCTGGCTTGATATGTGCTCCTGGGGAGGCACCATATCAGAATGTGCAGGGGGAATAACAGGTATGGCACAGGAATAGCAGGTGAGGTACTAGATGAGTGGGGCCCAGCCAGAGAGACTGCCCAGGAGACCCCTCTCACCAGCTCCAGAGGTGGCTGCCAGGAGGAAGACTTCTATAGGTCTGCGGGCCCTCTATGGGCCTGGCTAGGTACAAACCCGTCTCCTACTACAGTCTGAGCAGATGACCTGGCACCCCAGCTGACAGGGACGGGGCTTAGCTTCCGTAGTTGCTAGGCCCAACCCTAAGGACATTGATGAATCTAGGAATGGAATAAAAAACATCTGTGTTCTTTTTGTTCTTATGTGTTTGCATTTGTTTTTACGGGTTCTGATGTTTCCTTGAGTTTTCTAGAGAGGCTCCTTTTGAAAAATTCAGAAATTGGCCCCAGCTGCTGTCAGGTGGGGGAAAGGAATTTGCTTCCACCTGGGCTGGGATAGTGGGGCAGGGTGCACTGTGGGGACCTTCCCAAGTGGACAGGGCACAGTCAAGTGGAGTTCCCTACTTTGGGGAGAACAGCAGGTGTGACATCTGGGGAGGCCACTTACTTTCTATAACACTATCTTTCCCCTCTTTAAATCCTGTTTGACCTTCTGGGCCAGCTCTGTGCCCCTTCTTCCAGGAAGCCTTCCTGGCCACCATCTCTTTCACCCATTTTGTGCTAGGTCCTATCCTAAATGATTTACATGCTCTCTTTCTCTCTTTTTGGTACCGAGAATTAAACTCAGGGATTACTCGACCACTGAGCCACATCCCCAGCCCTATTTTGTGTTTTATGTAGAGACAGGGTCTCGCTGAGTTGCTTAATGCCTTGCTGTTGCTGAGGCTGGTTTTGAACTCACGATTCTCCTGTCTCAGCTTCCCAAAGTGCTGGGATTACAGGCGTGTGTCACCACGCCCAGCTATATGCACTATCTCGTTAATGCTCACATCAGTTTATAAGGTGTGATATAATTATCCCCATTTTCTAGATGAGGAGACTGAGGCTCAGGAGGGTAAAGTGGCCTGTTCAAGATAGTGTGGTTGCTAAGTAGTTGAGCTGAGTGTCTAAGTCAGGACTTCCACTGCACACAGAAAGTGCTTTATGTTTTGTCTCTCTCTAGACTGGATATTGATTTCTGAGTTTCTGTGTCAAGTAGACTGACGGGAACTTGCTCTTGTTAGTAATTTCTCTAAGGCGAGCACATCATGGAAAGACATATAAGATTTGGACTGCATTGTGTTCTCTTGGCCAGATATAGAAATATCAGGCTCCTTCTGCGTCTACATGGCGATTAACCATTACTAAAAGTGGTTTGAGCTGTTCTTGGTGGGTGCTCAAGACACCACTTGGTGTTCCTTGGGTGAGGTGGGCATAAGGGACAGGTGGGCTCACTGTGACCTGGAGTTCTCAAGCTAGAAGGGTTCTATTGACCACCCTCCTGCTTTCACTGACCTAGCCCAGGAGGGTGATCTTGGGGGCACACCCTAGTCTTCCTTCCACGGCCTGTCCTCTGTCTTGTTGGGACAGTAGTTGGCAATCACTTACTTGGTGGACATGTAGGTAAGGCTGTTTAGTTACATATGATAAGTTTATCTATTCATTCAACACATATTTGTTGAGTGACAACCAAGGGCTTGGCTTCAGGCTGGTCAGTAGAGGACACAGAGCTGAACATGACCTTGCCCGCAGCAAACCTGGCTGCGATGCAATGTCTGATGCGTGCTGTGATAGAGAGGAGATAACGACAGCCATGATCTATCAGACCCTTTGTATTTTCCAGGAATGTGGTGTGGGGTTTCTTCATTTGATATTGGTTTTATTTTTTATCACTTACATTATATATGTGGAATCCAAAGTCCAGAAAAATAAGAAACTTGCCCAAATTCACATAGCCAGTTGGTGAAGAAGCACTGAACTCAGGCATGTGATTCCAGGGGCTACACTCTTTACTGAAGGGCTGTGCAGAACACTCTAGCAACACAGAGGAGGGGGCACAGAACTGATCCTAAGGGGGCCGTGGAGGACAGAAAGGTGGAGCTGGAAGTCTTCTTGGGCTTTGATCTGGCTGTCCATTACAAAGCACTTAGACTTAAGGGTATAAAACCATACTAGTTATTTCCTACTATCATCTCTCATGGTACTGGGGACAGACTGGGCTCATGCAGGGTTTTTGTCCATGGTCTCTCATGTGGTTGTGATCAGATGGTGGCTGGTGGGGAGTCAGCCTTGAAGGCTTTCTCACTCTCCTATCAGGAGTGGAGACTGGCTATTAGCCGGGTCCTCAACTGGGCCGTGATCACCTCTCCATGTAACTGGGGCTTCCTTACAATATGGTGGCTGCCTTACAAGAAGAGTCATGCTAAGAGAGTCGGGCAGAAGCTGTCTTACCTTTTTTGACTTAGCTCTGCATATCTTCTGCTGTACACCATCCATTTGAAGGAACACATGAAGACCAACTCATATTTCAGGGAGGGAAATTAGACTGTCTCTCCTTTGGAGGGGTTCAAAGGGATAGCGAGGCATGCTGGCACAGACTGAACAACAGATAACAAGTGAAAGGATAAATAAGAAAATAGTCCCAAAGGAGAGAAAGCAGGAAGGGTGTTCCAAGCTGAGGGGACCTTGAGAGCAAAAACTTATCTGGAAGGCCACCAGATCACTTGGGACCATGATGGTATAATTCTGATGAGTACATTTGCATGTAGACCTGATCCTTAAAACCAAAAGTCAGTCTGCCTCAGGTTACTCACTAAGCTTTCAGGCACTTTGAAAAGCAGAAGGAGGCAGGGCAGGGCCCAGGCCATCTTAAGACCTCAGAGCCCTGGGAGTCTCTCTGCCTGGGAATTTACAAAGCAGGTACCATTGCTGAATCTTTTGATCTGGGGTAAGACCTGAGAATCTGCTCATTACCACTGCTCCCCAGTGCTTTTGGAATAGTCCTCACCCCTGGCTGGTATCCTGATGGATAGCTGCTCCTGGGTGTCCAGAACCAGGGCAAGGACACAACCCAGGGGGTAACGGGATTTGCTCTACCTCTGTCATTGGAGAGGGTAGAAAAGGAGCAGGAGGTTTTTTGAGGAGAAGCTGAAAGGTGTCCTGAGGAAGGGCTTCTTTTGGGTTGAATATGAATTCTTGCCACTTGGTGAAGAGGCTGCTTGTGTCTGTCCCATGCTGTGATTGCCAGACAGGAGCTGCTCCTGCACTCAGTGCCTTCCTTTCAGGTGGGGCCTGAGCTGGCTGCTTTCTGACCATCCTATCCACCTGGACAGGAGTGAAGGCTTGGTCTGGGGAGGAGCACCAGGCCCTCCAGGGTTCTTCTCTGGTGTGTGGGAAAAGGAATTCAATCTAAGGCCTGGATGCTGGAAGAACTGCTGCTTGTACCCATGAATAGCCAGGAGGAGGACAGATGTTACTCCTCAGACATGTAGTGGAAGGTTGGAGTTAGAGTCCCCCAGTGGCTTTGAAGAAGTGAGCTGCCATATTGTGGAAGGGCCCAGGAAATCCTCGGGGACCTGAGGATAGCTCCAGAACTGACAGTGAGTCCTGGCTGACTATCAGCAAGAAAAGTGAGGGTCTCAGTCCTTCAGCTCAAGCACTGGATTCTGCCAACAGCCTGAATGAGCCTGGGAGTGGGTGTTCCCCGCTCAACCTCCAGCTGAGAACACAGCCAAGTGGACCCCTTGACTCTGCTTCATGAGCCTTGGAGCAGAGAATCTAGTCCAGCTGTGCCTGGGCTTTCTGACTTGAACAACTGTGAGATTAACTTATGGATACGATTTCCAAGTTTATGGTCATTTGTTAGGTAGTAATGGAAATTGAATACAACAGGGCCACCTCTGTCAGTTTAGGCAACATCTGGGCATGTGACAGTCAGGGCTGGCAGGAGCCATGGCCCTGGGTGTGACTTGCCCTGTGGCTATAGTGATTCAGTTCTTGGTGGCCTCTTCTGGAACCCTGGGTCTCATGGCTCACCTCCCACAGAGCCCCTAATCACATGACAGCCCATTTTTTTATGGCTGGCACAGCCACATTTTATTGTTGAATTAGCAGGAATAACAGCAGCATTTTAGTGGCTGATTGGGAGCTGTATATTAGCGGTCGTATTAATAAGTACACAGTGACAAGAGACCAGTGAGAGTCAGAAAATCAGACATTGTATTTATCCCCAGTGCAAAATCTTTTTTATTATTAAAGACACTAGGTTAACTGAGGATAGATTTAATGCCTGCTGGTAATTTTATTGGATAATCAGCAGCCCAGGGTCCCCACTGCAGCCTTAGCTCTGGAACCCTCATCTGGGGCCACTGGGGACCTTGGAAAAGCTGTGGGGCTGGAAAGTTGCAGATGTAGCCAGTTGCTTGGGACTTGCCCCTGGGCCTGCTGCTCCCTGTAGGTGGATCTTGGGGGGCTGAGTTGAGGCAGGGCAAATCCCTCACCCATTTGGAGATGAGAGGAAGCCAGTGCTAAGTGTTGAAGCATCTGAGATGATGGTCAGACCTGGTGTAGTCCTGAGTTGGGGTTCACTGCTGGGAGTTTTGTTCCTCTAAGGGGAGCTGCTCAGCAGAGGGCCACATACTTGAAGGGTCCTATATCTGGGACAGCCAGCCTCTGCACTTCATCTGTGCTTTGTCCTGTCCCGTGTCTAGCTGGCTCTGCTGCTCCAAGTGCCCAGCCTTGGAGGAGGATAGGAGTGCCTTGCACTGGCTAGAGGAGCCCAAATGCTAAGGACCACTGAACAGGAGGGCTTGGGATGGTGTCTGTCTCATTGGTATTTTCCAGAGGAGCATGAATTATGGCAAAGGGACTCCACTTAAGACGCTGGCAAGCTCTTAGTCCACCGAACAATGCAGAAGATAGAATGAGAGACAGGAGGGCTGGATGTGTAGTTCAGGGGTAGAGTGCTTGCTTAGCATGCGCAAGGCCCTGAGTTTGAATCCCAGCACTGCAAAAAGAGAAAAAGAATATGAGACAAGCACAGAATCTGGAAACGTTGGTTTGAGTCAGGACAGGCAAGCCCCCTTGTGTGGGTCTTTCTTTGGCACCAACTTAGATTCCTTCACCGTTTCTCTGAGGTCTTCCTAGCATCCAACTTAGTCCCTCCTATCCCTGGATCTTCTCAAGGACTCAGGAACAACCTTCTCTTTGCACCTTCCATCCTCCTCTAAGTAGATCCTTGGAAGAGAAGACATGAGCTGGCAGGTGATGGGTCCCTGGGGCACAGAGGATGGGAGAAAGTACATGGGCTTTGAACGCCACTGGCCTGGACTTATTTCTGTCCCTGCTCTGGTCATGCAATGTCCACCCTGGGTGTGCTGCTGACCTCCTTGAGCCTTACTGCCCTCAGCTGTCAATGATGACCACCATCTGGACCTCATAGGGGCAGTGGTTGTAAGGACCAAACGAGAGAATGAATGAATGCCTGTTAAGGCTTTGTAGGTCAACTGACACTTCCAGGGGGCTCAGTATGGAGCACACTATTATTTCTAGAAGGATTGAGAGTACTTTTGTATTCTTGGAAGAACCTCCTGGCATATATAGAAGTCAATTTTTTCACTGGTTTTTTCTGGAAGCACTTGGGGCTGTGTGTGGTGATACTGTGTGTGGCCAACAGATGCCCAGTCAATATTTATTGAGTGGATGGACACAGAGATTATAGACCTCTGTATACATACAGATGTGTGTATATATGTATACAGATTATATATGTGTACATTTGCAGATTTTAGACTTCTGTGTATAAAGTCCCCTGGGGGTGTTGGTAGTGGAGATATTTCCTAGATTTCCTTAGGCTAGTTGATCTTATTCTTATGCCCAGTTTTAAGGATGCCTTGAAGGTGGACAGCAGCCAGGGATCACAGGAGAAGCTGACTCTTCTTAGCTGTGGCAGAGAGTTTGCAGTACGTGTGGACACAATCCACATTTCTCAGCCTCCTCTGGTCACTGGGGGGCCTCCTCCCTCTCCTCAGTCATGCAACACTCCTGCCTCCATTAAGCCTGGAACAGACATAAAACTGTGCACAGCAAGTGCTTAGCTGAGAGATGAGCAGTCATTTTTGGAAACTTTCCACGTTCTATTGTGGAGGGCACGAGTGAACTCCTGAGAGGGAGATCCCCTACAGGAAGCCTGATGAGGGACTGCTTCACTTCTCTGTACATTTTGGATCTTTCTGCGTCTTTTCAGTCCTTACCTCCACATTGTGGTTCCTATTCTCAAAGCCTGTGTAGGCTTCTGGTCAGGCTCTTTTCTAGCCTGTACGGCCAGCTTTAGAAGTCCCTGGGGGTAATAAAGGTTGGTTCTGAACCTAAAGTTGAAGAAAGCAGATAGAAAAAGGAATAAATGCAGCTGGGCTGGGCAAATGAGCCTGTGGAGGACATCTCAAGGGTCCAGGAGCTGGCAGCCTTTTGGGGCCATGAGACCTTCACCTTCAGAGACTAGCAAGAGCTCAGGACCCTGTGATGGTTCAGTCATTCTGGGACTGAGGACTGGAAAATCTGTGTGATTGTTTATTACCTCCATTTTTTATTACCAGCAAAACTTTAATTACAGCTCTCACTAAACCTACTACCTTCTGCCAGCATTTACAAGGCAATAAATTTCCTCTTCTCGCCTTACACAATCTGAACCTCCAATAGGGCAGTGCATATGCACTAGAAGATATTGATTCCCCAAAGAAATTATAACAGCATTTGTTCTCAAGTAAACACACAGAGAGGCTATTATAACACCGAGGAAGAGTCGATTGTCTTTGCTTTATTAAACAACACCGCGCTCAATTGGAAGCACATCTAAATTATCAAGAGATTGGTAGAACAGACAGGCAGCAGTGCCTGGAATGAGGCTTCCAGTGGGAAGACTCTTAGATAGAGGTTAGACGGAAGGCTTTGTCTCTTTCTCCTTGTTTCTCACTCCCTCATCAAAACACCCTGCTCCCGCACCCCTCACCCCTGCAGTCCTTAGCATCCAAGGGCATTGATCGCGGCGCTCAGCGAGGGAGGGGGCAGCTCACTGCAAGCTGGCAGAAATGAAGCCTGCACAAGCCCTGCCAACTGGCTAATGGCCCCATGTGTATTGGCAGACAGTAAACAAAAGCCTTTTAAAAACTTCTTGTTGTGTTACTGGCAGGTAGAAAAGGTTGATGCATTCATCAGCCTCATTTGGAAAATGGCACATGACCCATCCTGGCTTTGGAACACCCAGATATGCATCCCACTGAGCAAAAGGGTGATCATCCATGACCTCGCTCCCATATGGCGATTTGAGGCAGAATATTTTATTGTGCACAACTTAGTCTACAGTCCCACAAGAGCAGTGGTGGGATTGGAGCTCTGAGGATGCCGTGTATAATGCCGGTGTGTTCTCTACAGTGTTCATGGGGTGGTAACTGATGTCCTGCTAAGAAACAGATAATTCCCTGCTGGAGAAGAGGAAGGGGCCTGGGGTGGGGGAGGAGAGGGTAAGAGTGGGTAATGGGGACTGGAAACAATCAAAGTACATTACAATGCATGTGTGATGTGCCACAGTGAGATGCATTATTCTTTTTTTTTTTTTTTTTTTTAGTTGTTGATGGACACAATGTCTTTATTTTATTGCTCTGTATGTGGTGCTGAGGATCGAACCCAGGGCCTCACGCATGCGAGGCAAGCGCTCTACCGCTGAGCCACAATCCCAGCCCCGAGATGCATTATTCTGTATAATTAATATGCACTAGTAAAAAATGAAAAAGATCACTTCTCCAACCCACTTCCTGTGATTAAATACATTTATAAAACATGGAAAGTTAAATTTCATTCTGCAGGACTTAGGGACTTTCTGCTAATATGCATTATGTATCTGGAAGAGAAGGAAATGATAGGTAAAATTCTCTGAAAGTAATTTTTTTTTCTTTTTTTAATTCTAATTAGGTTTACATGACAGCAGAATGCATTTTGATTCATTGTACACAAATGGAGCACAACTTTTCACTTCTCTGGTTGTACACAATATAGAGTCACACCACATGTGCAGTCATACGTGAACCTAGGGCATTGTTGTCCATCGTATTCCACCATCTTTCCTGCCCCATGTCCCATCCCCTCTCTTCCCTCCTCTTTGACCAAAGTTTCTCCATTCTTCCCATGCCCCCTCCCCCTTATAGATCAGCATCCACTTATCAGAGAGGACATTTGGCCTTTGGTTTTTGGGGACTGGCTAATTTCGCTTAGCATGATGTTCTCCAACTCCATCCATTTACCTGCAAATGCCATAAATTTTATTCTTTTTTAATGCTGAGTAATATTCCATTGTGTATGTATACCACAGTTTCTTTATCCATTCATCTATTGAAGGGCATGTAGATTGGTTCCACAGGTTAGCTATTGTGAATTGTGCTGCTATAAACATTGAAGTGGCTGCATCACTATAGTATGCTGTTTTTAAGTCCTTTGGGTATAGACCGAGGAGTGGGATGGCTGGGTCAAATGGTGGTTCTATTCCAAGTTGAAAGTAATTTTTTTTAAAAAGCAGAATTCACATCTGGTGGGACAAGGTGATTTTTTTTTCCCTCCCAGAATATTTGTTTGGAAGTACTGTGGGAATAAAGCAAAGGTAGAATACTGGTGGGAAGGGATCTGGATATTCCTTTCCTTGATGGACATGGAGAACCAGCTTTCTGACTGAGTCTAAATGTGGCAGCAGGAAAGTCTGGCTATCCAGTGGCCAAAGCCTTGCTAAAGGGGGCCTGAGCCCTCAGAGTGACTCTGAGTTGCCCACCATTGATATGGTGGTTATTATCTCCTTAAAGGGTGGATCCAGCTGAGCAGAAACAACTGCTTCAAAACAGAGATGTCTCACGAGAGAACATAGTCCTGGCTGTCTTATCTCCATTCAAGAAAACTCCATGTTAATGGTGAGGGAATTTCTACAGCCTGGCTTCTTTGAGATCACCCTGATCCAAGAACAGCTGGAATATTTGTGGCTGTTGTATTTTCTGAACGGCTGCATCACTAGCTCTCCCATGCTCCATGCCCATGCATGTCATGTCTTCTTACAGCATGACATGGAAACTCTTGCATTGGGAGTTGACCTTTATGTCCTTTCCCTTCGTCATGACCAACAGAATAACTGCGGAAGTGAAGCTGTGTGGTTTCTGTGGCTGCCATAGGAGCCTCCACATGGTTTACTGTCTTTCCCTTAGGATGCAAGTCTGGGAGCCCAGAGCCAACTTGTAAAAGTCCAACCCCTTCTAGGGTTGCATCCACATGGAGAAATGGCAAAAGTTGGGAAGAAAGACAGGAAGAGCCTGATTCCCAGTTCTTCAAAGACTTCCCAGACCAGGGACCAAGTGTATAAGTGAAGTAGCCTTTGAGATAAACCCAGCTAGCTCTATCATGTGACTGCAACCTCATGAGAGACCTCAAGCCAGAATCTCCTCGCTGAACTGCTCCTGAAATCCTGATCACAGGAACTGTCAGAGATAACACTTGATTGACGTTGTTCTTAACCATTAAATTTTTGAGGAAGTTGTTCGACAGCTGTCATAACTGGAACAGAGCTCCACAAAATTGATGTTGAAGTCTTCAAAAAGCTATCAAAATGACAGACTTGGCTCAAGGGGCCAAGATTCTTGAAAGACAGGAGACCCCAAGGAGAGATGCAGACATACGGTGCCACTTTACTCCCAAGGTGTTTGCTAACTTGGATTCAGCTCTTAAGAAGCTGAGAAGAAAGTGTCTCTGAATGTCTAACTGGAGCACAGAATTGGCATCCAAATGGAACTTTGGGGAAATTGGGGTTCAGGCCCTGTCAGGTAGGAAGGTCCCTGGTAAGTGCATCTTGACTTTCAGTTGCAACTCCTAAGAATAAAATTGCACTTGAAATAGACCAGCTCCCACCAAAACTGAAGGTGACTTTTAAATCAACTCAGTTGTTTAGATTAAGGTCATCTGTCCCTCCCTACTCTACTACCAGAAATGAAAATAAATTCTCTCTTGAGCAGGGCAACTTCATTCAGAAACTTATATTATCTCTACAAAATCTGACTTTTTTTAAAAAATTGGGGATCAAACCCAGGGATGCTCTGCCATCTAGATAGAGCCTTATTAAGTTGCCCAGGTTGGCCTCAAACTTGTGATCCTCCTGTCTCAGCCTCCCAAGTTGCTAGGATTACAGGCCCAACATCTGGATTTCAATTAAAAAAACATTTTTGCACCAAGATAAGAACTGACTGAAAACCAAGAAAGAATACATATTTGTAGAATAGACTTATGGGAAGCCTGGTACTTGGAGTTTTATCAGACATGGACATTAAAACAACTCTGAATGATATGTGCAGGAATTTGAGCAACAGCATAGAGAACTTCTGTTGAGGACAGGAAACTATAAAATAGCCAAATGGAAATTCTGGAAATGAAAAATCAGTAACTGAGAATTTAATAAGGGAAATGAGTAACATGTGAGACACAGTGAAAGCAAATTAGTGTGAAGACAGAGGAAAAAAAATGATCGAAAATACAGAAAACAACATAAGAGATATGGAGCATTGGTGAAACAGTCCAACAAAGAGTCCAGGCAGAGGAGAAGGGGAGGTAGAAACCATATTTGAAAAGATAGAAGCTGAGAATTCCCCCAATTCTCAGCTTGAAATGATGAAAACATCATGCCACAGGTTCAAGACACACTATAAATCTCAAGTAGAATAAATTAAACACAACTAGACACACCATAGTAAAATTACTCAAAGTCAAAGAAAAAGAAAAAACCTCCCCCTTTTTTTTTTCCCTTTAGGTCTTTTACTTGGAGTCAGGTTTGGAGTTCAGGAAGCATTCTTATGCCAAGGTGAGGAACAACAGAAGGAAAAGGCGTGGAGCCCCTGCCCTCAGGGTGCCTATGGCTTAGTGAGAGGGAGACAGATGAGGTTAGACAAGTTTAAAATGGAGGACAAGTGGGAGGTGGTTCAGGAAGGGCTGTCATAGAGGGTGTGATTCAGGTTTGGGGACAAGACATGGCCTCCCTAAGGGAGAAGTGGAGGCAGATAGTGGAGCTCCTGGGAAGACCCTGGGTGTGGAAGAATCCTTATGTGTTGGAGACACTGTACAAAGGAGCCATGCCTTTTCAGTGTTTGGAGCTGAGGTCAGGGTAGCCCCCTGCAGAGGTAGCCCTCTTGAGGAGGTGGCTTACACAACCACATTGCTGAGGAGCCGAGGGTGAGTGTCCACTGAGAAGTGCCATCTGGCTCCTTCATCTGGACCTTCTCAGATGGACCACATCTGTGGACTTTCTAAAAAGAGGAAATCTTAAAAGATTCAAAAGAAAAAGGGGCCAATTTCCATCTAAGAGCAGCAGTAGGCAAGGCACTGACTTGCAAGAAACAGTGAACATCGAAGTCCATGGAATGATATTATTCCAACCTAGGATTCTCTATCCAGTGAAGGACTTCCTCACATTTTCAGATGAACAAAAATTGTGAGAAAGTATCAGTATCATATTTTCCCTAAAGAAGATAATAAAAGGGCTGGGATTGTAGCTCAGCGGTAGAGCGCTTGCCTTGCATGCATGAGGCCCTGGGTTCGATCCTCAGCACCACATACAAAACAATAAAATAAAGACATTGTGTCCATCAACAACTAAAAAAATATTTAAAAAAAAAAAAAAAAAGAAGATAATAAAAATATTTCTTAAGACAGAAAAGGATATTGATCCCAGGTTGAAGTATGGAGATTGGAAAATAAATGAAGAGCAATGAAAACTTAAACATGTATATTTAGAAATCTGACCAGTTGTGTCTTCTGGGGTTAAAAAATTTGGAATTAAAATACACAACAACAACAACAACAACAACAAAAATCCCCACAAAAGGCAGTAAGGTGGAGATAAATGAAATTAGTGTTGTAAATTTCTTTCACTGTCCAGGAAATAACACAAAATGCTAATTTATTTTAGTCTTTCACAAGTCAAGGATTCATTTGAATTAGAAGATGCACAATAAAGTTTGTAAAATAGCATATAATAAGCTAAGAGTAAAGAAAAATGAAGTAATAAAAATAGGCCAGCTGCAATCCTTGCTGCTTGGGAGGCTGAGGCAGGAAGATTGTCAGTTTGAGGCCAGCCTGGGTTATGTCGGGGAGACTCTGTCTCAAAATTAAAAATAAAAAAGGATGGGGGATGTAATTCAGTGGTAGAGTGCTTGCCTAGTATGCATGATGCCCTGGGCTCAATGCCCAGTACCCCATCCCACAAAAAAAGTAATCCTAAAGAAGATAAGAAAGAAAAGAAAAAGGAGGGTTAGGGCTACAGCTCAGTGGTAGAGTATTTCTTGAGCATGAACAAGGCCCTGGGTTGGAGCCCAGCACTGAAAAAAAAAAAAAACCAACGAAACAAACAAACAAAAAAACCAAACCCATAATCATATAAAATGTAAATAGACCAAATACTCTAATTATAAGGTGAAGATTATTAGATTAGATAAAAACAAAGCAATACTTCTTAAAGGCACATTTTAGAGAGATTGAAAACAAAAAGAAAATGATATACTATGCAAACATTAATCAAAGAAAGATAGCATAGCCATATTAATACTAGTAATACAGAGGCTCATTACTAGAGATAATCATTTCATGATGATAAAAGGGTCAATGTCTCAGGAATTTGTAACAGTTTCAAATTTATAGGCACTTAGGTAGATTTGCAATATAGGAAAAATTGTGAGACTTAGAAAGAGACTAGACAAATTTACAATCATGGTGGGAGATAGTTTCCCCCAAGTGAATGAAGAGAATTTTCTTAACTTTAAATTTTTCCCATTCAGAACCTTTTTTTCCCCTCCCTCTGTGGCCTGATACCTTTTATCTCTTAGCAAGCTCTAGCAGAGGACCAAATGAATGAATCAAAACAAATATTATGGAAAATGAGCACAGTGGGCTGGGCTTTCTCTGAGAGCTTGCTTTATTTGGGGCGTTGGTATTCATAGGAATTTCTGTATTATGTGTAAATAGACTGACTATGTGCTGGAAGAGATCTGTCCGAGTCATATGGTAGTTAAGTGCATTGCTCTGTCCTGGCATTATACAGTAAACACCCTGCTTCCTACCTATCTGGCAAAGTTCAGAACCTGCTAAGAACTATAAAGAATGCCAAACCTCCAGTTTTGTGCACTTCTGGAGACTTGTTCTTTCTATTGTCTAATATTTTATGGGCAAGTCAGAACAACGGAGGCTCCTGCAAGGAGCAGACATGGGCTGATAGATATTGGCAGTGAGATGTCCCCCAAATAAAGAGATAGAGCATCAGAATCAGGATCCCTGTGAGTTAGGAGCAATAGTCCAGCTATCCCTAGTCTCATGAGGATCTTGGGCTCCTGATGTCTCACCTACCTCTTCCAAGGGGACTGTTCTGCTATGGTTTAAATATGATCTATCTCCATGTTGAGGCTTAATTCCTCAACGTGGCAGTATCTGGAGGTGGGACCTTTAAGAGATAATTAAGTCACTGGGGTTCATAGTTGTGAATGGTTTAATGTCGTCTTGGGGGAGTTTGAGCTCTTTGATACTAGATTACTACTCTGGAGAATGAACTGTCATAAACATCTGGTTTCCTTTGTTCCATCTCTTTTCACATGTGCTTCTTTCACTCTTCCACAAGCTTCTGCCACGATGCCATCTTTCATGTTGTGACATAACCAAAGGGCTGACCAGGTGTGCCTTGTATGGACTTTTCAGTCAGATGGAAAGAACAAAAAAGTAGACTTCAGAAAATTAGCATGTGGAGCATTAACTGCTACTTTCATTTTTGGTGAAACTTTTCCAGTTCTTTTTCAATGTATATAATTTTTATGTTTTTACCCTTGAAACAAAACTAGGCTCATATTATCCATGGTAGCATTTGTGTTTTTTGGTGGCTGAATAGTGTTCTAGTGCATCAAGGTACCATCTTTTGATTTATAAAGTTTTAAATGGTCATTTACCATTTCTAATTTGTTTGGTTGATGGAAATGATGTTGTGTCCTTCAGTTGTGTTATCTACATCTTGTGTGTATCCAGTTTTTTGTTTTTAAGAAAAAAAAACAAAAACGATAAATGTAGTAGAATTGCCTGGTGAGGGTAGGCAATAACTTTCAATTCACATTCCCAAGTTGGCTTCTAGAAAAGCCCTGCCAACATCTGTTCCCATCAGCACCCGGCTCTTTTACTCTCCCCCTCCACCAACAGGGGACTTGATCCTTCTTATGAATCTATGCAAAGTTAGTAGATAGAAAATGGTATCTCAGTCCTTACATCTGCCTTACTTCATCTCTAGTGAGACGAACACCTCTCATGTGTTCAGTGTTCACATTTGTTTCTTCTCTTGTTAATATTCTGATCATTTTAGGGTAATTCTGTGGGATAAAACTAGGGCTGAAGGTTCTTGTACAAAATAGAATGAGATATGTCCAAAGGCCCTTTCAATCTTTTTTTTGTAGTCAGATTAAAAAATATTTTAAATTGTCTTCTTGAAATTATATCTAGTTTTAGAATATCTGAACAGAAAGCTCAGAGAGGGCCATATTCCATCTCCCAGTTTTACATATGGGAAAACAGAGACCCAGAGAGGTCAAGGGTCATGTCCAAAGTCACAGGGTGTATCTTTCTGCTTCTATCTGCCTCTTCTTTTCTTCATCATGTATTATGAAAATATGGTGTTTGGAATGTGTTATTCTTTCTGGAAACATCTTCTGTTCTCCACTCATCTCTGGGCTAGAGAAAGCTGAGATTCCCAGACTATCAATCTCAGGAATGTGACAGATTAAGAGAAAACCTATCTAAATGTGAATTTTCTTTGAAGAAGAAATGAAGAATCCTGACTCTAAAAATCCACTGTGATTCTAAATAGACTTAGGAAATGTTGTCAAGCTTTTGCATATTAAGGATTTGCTTTAATGAACAGATTAAAATCTTTTGTGTATAATTTATGATTTGAATGAAAATGGTACTATGAAAGATGTTTAAGTGTTTGAAAATCATATCTTAGTAAACCTTTAATATTGCCATTTTGTCTGTTCCATTGATTCTCTTAGAAAAGTCTTTCCTACTGTTTCTGAGGCTAAGTGCTACAGTAACAGCTACCTGAATCTCAGTGACTTAAACAATGGAAGTATATTTCTTGCTCACTCTGTATGTCCAGTGGGGACTGAGTAGGACCTCTGTTCATCACAGGCACTATGGACCCAGTCTGTTGGAGGATTTACCTCTACCTGTGAGATGAAAGCTGGAATGGCAAATCACCCACTGATTTTTTTTTTTTTCCTTTTAAGGCAGAGGTTGGCAAACTATGGCCTTTGGGCCAAGTCTGACCTGTTTTTGTACAGGTAGAAACTTTTTTTTTAAACATTTTAAAATGGTTAAAAAAAATCAACACAAGAATAATATGACACATGAAAATGATAAGAAATGTAAATTTCAGTGTCTACATAAAAATTTTATTAGGACATAGATGCACCCATTTTATTTCATGTTGTCTTATGGCAGCTTTGGTGCTACAACAGAGGAGTTGCATAGGTGAGACCTGGAGGATATGGCCCGTGAAGCCTAAATATATACCTGCCCTTTCATGGGAAATGTTTAAGACAAGGGCAGTTTTAAAGCAGTTACCTGGAACCACACACAAGATTTTTATGCTCATGTCTTATTGGCGAGAACAAGTCCCATGTCATTGCTTAACTTCAAAAGAGATGGAGAAATGCCAAGGAGAACAGGAAATATTTGGTGAATAGCTGTGATGATTACCCCACAGGCAGAGAAAAGGTAAATTCCTACCTAGGATCTGGCTGAGATCTCATCCATTCTTAATTAATTGAATCTGAACTAAGGATAATTCACCATAACTGTTTGTCCAAAGCCTGAATTGCTTATGCTCATTCAGGCTGGCCCTCCCGCAGAATGACTGCAATCGATCTGTGATTATTCTCATAACTGCAATTTACAACTGGATAACAACAGCCGGAGAAATTTATAAGCAACCCAATGAGCAATTGTAAGAAAAAAAAAATCAATTCTAGTTCTCCAGAGTGCAAGGGGACATTTAATACTGTAAATTGTCTGATCTCAGCTGGAAAAAGAAACAAGAAAAGCATTTCTTTTCTTATTCACAGCCTCCTTCGGAGTCAGCGCTTTTGACCCTTATTTGGGAGCAGCGTTTCCCCCAACAATGAGGGAGGAGAGACAGCGAGGTTGCTACTGATTCCTGACACAGGGTAAACTCCTCGGCAACCCCAGACAAGAACTGTCCAGTCCATACAGAGTCAATAAGAAATGTGAGCAATTTAAAATAGTAACGGCAGGGGATGCTGGGTTCAGACTTCCGGGCCACCCGCCTTGAGCGGGAGGCGCATGCGTGCTCAGCCTTAGTCCTTGGAGTTCTGCCGCCAATGATACCCGTGTGTTCGCCACCACAGAAGTAGCTGTGGCGTGCCTTACCCTGGCCACTTTCTGCCCCGTGGACACCCTAGACGGTGAGCGCGGGAATCTGCCCAGCAGTTCCACCGTGTCGGCCTCTCTCCTTGCTGCTCAAGCTGTTTTCAGCTCACTCTCCTACAAATTACAATTCCTCTCATTTAAAAAATCTCCAGATAGTTCTTGTGCTATTGTGCACCACGATTATTCATAATGAATCATCCCCAGAGGGTATGTCTTCATGAAGTCTTTTCTATTTCCTTGTGGTTCTGGTAACTGAGTAATCAGAGTATATAAGAGCCCTTGTTCCCTGCCATAAAATAAGTTTATAGAGATATAATTAGCAAGAGTATTATCTTCATTTGGACTTTGCCGTGCTAAATGTCCTATAAGGGTTGTTTATGAGGTGATATGAATGGTTATGGTATTAATAACGTGATTAGCAAGAAGTATCAATATTTCCTACCACTTACTCCTCCTAATGAGGTCGCAAGTGGAGTTTTGGGGTGGGGATGAGCTGGTGGATTTATAGGAAGCCGTAAAGAAGCACTTAGGGAGCATTAAAAGGAATTTGGTAATCTTGAAATGTAGGGCCCTTGTCCTTTGAGTTAGTAGCTCAGGGTTGGTCTCCATGTACAGATCCTAGAGGTCCAGGACACACTGTGCTCTTTGAGATGTCCCTGTAAGGGTCTTTCCAGGACCCCAGCTCTCTAGTGACTTCTTCCAGGAAGCACTCAGCACTCACTGATTTCAGTGTCTTTTATAGGGCAGAATAGGCTTGTGCCCCTTCCATCTGAGGGTCCCAGCCTTGTGTTTTCCAGAACTCTGGCAGGTCCTGAACATCTTCTAGATGCCTGGAGAATTATAGGGAGGAGAGCTGGGGAGCTTTAGACACCATCTAGTCTGATTGGCCACTTTACTGATGGGCAAGCTGAGACGAAGATGCGGCTCACCTCCCCCAGGTGCTAGGCCTGGCTTTTGAATTGATAGATGGGATGGGAGAAGAGGTGCCAAGGCCAGGCACAGGTGGCTCAAGCCATGGCCCAGACTCTCAGATGTTGCTTCTTACTGAGCAAGGTTTCTCTGTGTTCCATCGTTAGATGCAGGGGGAAGCAGGGCCGGCATCAAGTGCCAGAATTTTTTTAAGCTTGACCATGCTGGAGCCTTACTTTCTTCCTCTGGGAAGTTGGGATGACTGACTGTCTTGATGGCCTCCCTGTGTGTTATGTGAATCACGTGGAAGACTCCTGAGAAAGGACTCATGCATCTGTACTCCCCACCCTCATCCAGACAGGGCAGGCTGGGATAGAGGGGGATTGAGTATGGTGAGCAGGCCTTCTCCCCAGTCCTGTCCCCATGGATGGCCATGGTGGCCTCTACTTCCTCCATGATGGGGATGGCTCTTCCAGCCCAGGTTCCTCTGGAGGGGCCTCTGGGAGCTGCTTCTAGCCATGCTGTGTGGGTGGTTGGCTCTTCTGCCTGATGCGTCCTCCTGATCTATGGTGGAGAAGCGTGTTTATTGGGTGATTAGCTTATCACCACGTAGCTCCAGCCCTTTGCAGTTCGGAGCCTTTTGCCTCCACTTGGGAATTCAAGCGCAAAATGAAATCCAAAGTTACTGCTTAGGGCTCTGACAGTCTTCTGAGCCCATTTGTCCACAGAGCTGGGCACATGCTTGTTGATCTGGTCACTGGGGCCTGCATGGCAGAGAAGCTTCCTCAGAGTGATGTAGGACAGAAGAAGCTGGACACCCAAGGAATTTTCAGGAAGCAAGGTTTATTGGCTGCAGGGTCCAGAGGGGCTGTCACCTAGAAAATATTCTCTGGACCTCTAGTCTGGAAATTCTTTGAACTTTATACCCAATGGGAGGAGGGGTTTGAAACTTTACATGACAAGTGCTTTTTTTTTGTCCTATATTTTTAGATTAGTCAAAGGGTTTACATGTTTCATCACAAAAGCATAAGCAACATCATCAAGTCTGCAGCCAAACAGCTTTTACAAAACTGAGCAACCTAGTCATCACAAAACATAGGAAGTCCTATCCCACATTAAGTTTTTTGCCGAAATTTTTGCTGATATTCTGTTCTAAAGCTTTCTGACAAGAGGAGGAACTTATATATTACAAATATGGTGGATGTTTCTGCTTAATTATGGTAAGGGTCTTCTGGTCTGCTTCAAGAGCACCTCAGAGGACAGAACTGGGCTGACCCCAGCTATCCTTAGTGGAGAGTCTGCCCTTCAGAGTGGAGGAGGGTCTTATTCAAAGTCTCTCAGGGAGTCTTGAACCAGGGTAAGTGACTAGATCCCTTCTCATCACAAAGATGCTCTGATGTCTGAAGCAGAGGCTGTGAAGGTGGGGGAAGGATCATTGGCTCCTTAAAAGAAATCTATTTTGTTCTGGGCCTCTGGGAAGGCTTTCGACCTCAGGCCTGGCAGTAAGGTACTTCTTTGAAAACCTTTGGGAATTGACAGTTGGGGCTCTTTCTTAACACTCTGGGGTCAGCAGGGATGGCAGATCCACTGCCCTTTCTCCTCTCCCTTTGACAACACCAGGAAAGCATCTGACAGCTTGTGAACCCCTGAAGACTGTCCGATCCCTCTCTGTACTCACCAAGGTGGACACAGTAGGTGCTGAATAAACCAGTGTGAGAGGAGAGCACACAGAAGAGGAGATTGTTTGGCTTGAGTTTTGCCATCAGAAACAACCAAAAAAATTTGAATCTTTTCTTGGAGGAAAGTGTGATTCCCTCTGGAATATCCTGGGATAAGACGGCACATTTTGTAGGTCTCAGAGGAGCGATTTGTGGGAGATGCACATGGCCTGGGTGAGCCCTTCTGTGCGTTCGTCCAGTTGCCCTTTTGACGTCAGTACTGCCTGTTTGCTGTTATATGTTTCTTCTTAGCCCCACTCAGATCCTATTACGGCAGTGTAAATTGAGTTACAGCATTGAAAGCCCTTTGTTTAGTGAACCGAGCACTTTGTATTAGTTACTGCATTTGTCTTGTTATTTTGCATCATCTTTGCTGGGAGCCTGCACGCCTGTCCTCGAGGAGGAGGAAGCTGTAAAGACTAAGTGATTTATGAAATCTATTTTGTTCTTTGGGTTATGCTTAAATGGGATAAACAGTGGTGCTGAGTCTTCAGCATTTGTAGGAGAGGAGGACAGATGGTTCAATGTCCCTGTTGGTCAAGGTGCCTATGGGTACCCGGTATGCAACTGGCCAAGGGTGCTATTGGGGTATCTCTATGCTAGAAAATGCTGTGAACAGTTGACAAATAGGGCAAAGATTAGACGCAAGGATATGTGATGATTAAGAAGGCCATTTCTTTGTACAGTTTAAAAAATAGCACTTTTCCCCCATTATAAAAGTAATACATTTTATATTGTGGAAAATTTGTAAAATAGAGACAAAGTGTGGTTAAAAAAACAAAAAAAAAACAAAAACAAATTCCAAACTCCAGCACTGAGAATGAAATTCTACGAACACTTCATTGTGCTACCTTTGACTCTCCCAGTCATGTGTGTGTGTGTGTGTGTGTGTATTCCTCACTGACCTATCAGCTTACTGAGAGCCTTCCTTGCTCCCTATAGACTGAAGAGTGACCACATAACATCCTTCCTTAGTGAGGAATTCCATGCGGCCGTGGGTCAGGAGTCACGGTGGTCTGCCTGTAGCTTCCCTCAGTGGCTCTGTCACTCAGGAAATACCAGGCTGTTCTGAATGCCAAATCTCTTCCATGCCCAAGTGTCTATGTGGCTGGTCTCTAAGGTTTTAGGCAAATCATGATCTTTGAGACTCTCGTTGTGCCCGGGCCTCCTGCTCTGGCCTTTGGCCCCAAACTTTGGGGTGTGTGATATGTTGAATGGATGTCTCCCTGCCCAAAGATATGTCTATATTCCTGCCCTCCGTGAATGTTATTTGATGGCCTTTTCCTGCTTGAGGATGGCCCCAGGAAAGTGTGTGACCAGCCTTGTACATGTCATGCAGCATTAGGAGTGAGTTGGGGGGGAGGAAACCAGTGGCTCTCAGGCATTTTTTTTCTTGTAAAGGAAAATAATACAAACTTAGGTGCTGTCTCCCTGTCCTTAAGAGATTTGAGATTTCCACTCTTCATCATTCACAAGTGATGTCAAAGGATCTCCATCCTGGTGCTGATACAAATATTTGCTCAATGTCTGCTTTCCAGTTTCCCAGCAAGATCAATCTTCCTTGTCAGAAACAGTCATCCTGAGACTGTATCTGTATCGAAATCGGCAGAGCTCAGGGGCAGCGTGCGTGAGAGGCTGGGATTTCTTGGGTGGGGCGTGACACTGTAGTCAATATTCTTTGACCTCTGAGCTTGCCCTGGCTTTGTTCAGTTGATCATCCTGTGACTGTCAGGAAAGCCTGTCCTTGAACATGGCTGAGCGATTCATTACCTGTCAGAGGCAGCCAGGTGTGTCTGCACATGGCCACGCTGGGGGCTCTTCTAGTTGGCTTTGTAATTAAAAGCAAACAAAGCCTGGATGGAGCCCTACTGGTGTTTCTGGGGGCACTGAGGCAGAAACAACTGAGAAAACAGCCAGGTGCTCCAGCCAAGAGGGTGCAGCCTCCTGAGAGTGACAGAAAGAGTCCCGAATCCCCAGAGTCAGGGACAAATGGCTCTTCTGCAGGCTATCTTGTTGGACCCACAGAATTCCTGCTCCCATCTGAGCCTGGGGTGGAACTGTTACTGAGCATGGAGTTGGGCCTTCTGTGGTGAGAGAGACAGAGGGCAAAGCCTGTTCTAGGATCTCTGTCCTGCTGGGCCCCTTTATTGAAATCTAAGTGAGTGTTGGTGGCATCCTGAGAACAGACTGAGTTTTAGTTATTAAGCAAGTGGCAGAGCTGGAATTCAAACCCAGAGGTTCCCGACCCTTAAGCTGTGCTTATACTCTTATACTTGAGGGTGTGTGACAGATTGAATGGGTAACCCTCCTGCCTAAAGATATGCCTATATTCCTGCACCCTGTATATTACCTTATCTGGAAAAGGAGGTCTTTGGAGATGTAATTAAAGATTTTGAGATGGAATGATCATCCTGGATTATCCAAGTGGGCCCTCACGCCAGTGACAAATGTCCTTATTAGAAGAGAAAGGTCAAGGGGGATTTGAGACAGAGAGAAGACACAGAAGAAGTGGCAATGTGACTACAGAGTCAGAGACTGGAGTGAGGTGGCCACAAGTTGAGGAAGTTTGACAGCTGCCGGAGGAAGAGGCAAAGAATGGATTCTTCTTAGAGCCCCCCATCTTCTCCCTGTGGCCCTGTAGGATTTGGGACTTCTAGGCTCCAGAACTGTGAGAGATTAATTTTCTGTTGTTACGAGCTACTCAGTTTGCTACCACAGCCACAGCAAATGAATATTGGGGGCTCAGTACATGCCAGAAACTGGGGATTTAAAGCCCCTTTGCAATCCCTGAGACATCATGTCGAATATCAGAGGCAGCCCTGTTGGCTGTGGCCTGGGTGTGGAGCCTTAGGACATCTTCTGAGTCCATCTCTCTGGGCCTCTTAAGACATTGCAAGCTGCCATAATCTCGGTGTCCTTCTCGTATACCCCAGGGTCCCCAGTCACAGAGCCCAGTGAAAGCTGACCTGATGTTGCCTACATTTTTTATGAATGGATTTATCTCAGCTTGGAGGTTGCCTGCCTTTTGCCTGGAAGTGGTAGCAGGAACCTGGTGCTGTTTGGGGCAGCCTCACCCACAGTTGACCTCACAGGAAGGTTATAAATAGCAGCCAGGGAGAGGTTCTGAGTGCCTCGAAGTGGAAGCACAATCGCTTGATGACAGGTGAGCACAGGGGAGACAGCGTAACGCTGGGCCCGTCGCTTCTCCTCCGCTCTGACGGTAATCGGAACAGGCAGATGTCTCCAACAGCTGGGGCTAATGGGCTGTCAGACAGAGCTCGGCCAGCCTGGGACATCCGTGCTCCCTGGCATGGGTCCAGGCCAGACTGTGGGCGCTCAAGTATGGAGCCATGGGAGAGATGGACTTGGTACCTACTTGTGGAGGCTGTGTCCCTCGCTGTCTAGTGAAGACTCACCAGGAATGAGAGTCTGTTCCAATTGTCCTGGATAGCTTTATTTTTTCATTTATGGGAAATGGTCATTTGAATTATTGATGAGAGATTAAAACTAAGCTAATTCAATTCAATTTCTCTGATAGATAAAACTATTTATAATTAACCTAAAAGCAAAGGTCAACACAGTGGTAAATGGCTGTGAGGGCAGGGGAATTGCAATGAGGAGCTAGTTTGTGTTAAGGTGGAAGTTATCCAAGAACCTTCTTGAGAAGCACTTGGAAATGAATTTGTGAGCAGAGGCCAAAGTTGGGTACCACATGAAATACCTTCATCTCAGCCTTGAAATTTTTTGAGCAGGGCTTGTTTCTTGAATATGTACTCCTGAAAAGGGACCGAGCTGCTGGCTTCTAGGACATGTGTACTCCAAAGTGGAACCAGAGCAGTGGGGCAGGGAAACCCAAGACCTGGTTTGGACTCCTGAGTCTCTGTATGAGCCAGGCAAGGCACCGAGTTCCAGAGTGACTGTGTCTCTGTGAGAGGAGGAGAAGGTGGGACCAACCCCCAGCCCCCTCCATCTTGGCCACCCAGACTCTTGCTTTGTCTTGAGTGATTCCAGGCCATGGCAGCAAAGGGCTGGCTGGCACCTGGACTGCCCCTCTCTTTTCACACTTAGCCACCCACTGAGTGCGAGACCAGTGTGTTCCTCCACCTGCCTGTCCACGGAGGCAGATCTTGGTGGGAGTCCTGGACTGAGGTCCCATTTGGTGATAGGGTAAAGGACTCAGAGATCTAGCAAGGCAGGAATGATTTTCCCAGCACATGCCTGCCTTTGCCTGTCCCCTGCTCCAAGTCTACCTGCATGCTTTGGGCAGAAAAAGCCAGGCTCGGTTACTTTGGTAATGACTATCCTGGTGAGGAGCTGACACATATTTCCAGCATGTCATAGAAAGGAGCAGACCTTCTTTGCCCTGAGTCTTTTTATTCCTCCGATGGAACTGAGTGATGAATTACCTGTTGTTTAATGATGGTGAAACAGTCAGGTATTGTGAGATTTTGAAATATGTATTTGCTCTTTGCTATGGTTTGGATCTGAAATGTTCCCCCGAGATCCCTGTGTTAAAATCTTGATACCCTGCCCATGGCGCTATTTGGAGCTGGTAGAACCTTTAGCAGGTGGGACCCAGTGGAAGAAAGCTAGGTCATTGGGATGTGACCTTGAAGAGAATACTGGGACCTTGGTCCCTTCCTGTTTTTTTTTTTTGGCTTCCTGGCCACCATGAGGTGAGCAGCCCTCCTCTGCTCCACGCTCCCACCGTCAGGTACTGCATTCCCCAAGGCAATGAGGTTGTGCAGCCATGGACTGAAATTTCTGAAAATGTAACCCAGCTGAATCTTTTTTCCTTTCAAGTTGATTATCTCAGGTCCTTTTTCACAGTGACAGAAAGCTGAACAACACACTTTTCATTCTTGGTTCTGGCACAAAGCTCTGAAAACCCTGGGAATCTCCAGAGTGATGAGAATGTGTTCTCTATGCTAATGTGATGATGGGTGGCTGGTGGCCTCTAGCTAGCTTCAGGATGGGGACTGGTGCCCAGGAAGACCAAGGCCTAATTAGAGGCTGGAGACTTTGAGCAAGGGGAGATGGGCTGAAAAGGGACAATGAGTTGCCTAGTCATGCCTACATAATGAAGCTTCCACAAAAAAACAAAAGAACTGGTTTTCAGGGAGCTTCTGGATAGCTGAACCCAGGGAGGTCCCCAGAGGGTGGTGTACCCAGAGGGAGCAGGGAAGCCCCGTGTTCCTTCCCTCATGCCTGTCCCATGTATCTTTTCTACCTGGATTAAACTGGTAAAGTAAATGTTTCCCTGAGCTCTGTGAACCATTTTAGTAAATTAATTAAACCTGAGGTAGGGATTTTGAGAAGCCCCATGTATAGGTAGGTGATCAGAAATATAGTTGACACTCTGTGACTAGCTTGCCATTGGTAGCAGCTAGTCACATATAATCATATTTAGTGATTAAAATACATATTTCAAAATCTCACAATACCTGACTGTTTCATCATCATTAAACAACAGGTAATTCATCACTCAGCTCCATCGGAGGAGTAAAAAGACTCAGGGCAAAGAAGGTCTGCTCCTTTCTATGACATGCTGGAAATATGTGACATAGCTGCTAAGTATAGTTGACACTCTGTGACTAGCTTGCCATTGGTAGCAGCTAGTCACATATTATCCTGAGGTGGGGACTTTGGGAACCCCCATGTATAGGTAGGTGATCAGAAGTATAGTTGACACCATGTGACTAGCTTGCCATTGGTAGCTCAATCTTGTGGGATTGAGCCCTTCACCTGTGGGATCTGATTCTGTCTCCCAGCAACAGTATCAGAAGCACATTGAATTGAAGGACACTCAGCTAGTGTCCCCTGGAGAATTGCTTGGTGTATGTGCGTGTGTGGGGGGGGACCCCCACATCTAGTGTCAGAAGTATTGTATTGAGTGCTGTGGGAGTAGAGGTTATTTTCCTGTCTCTCTGGAGGTGTAACATCTATCTAACTGTAAAACTTAAAAAAAAGAAATTAAACTTTATGAGGAAATTCAATATATATATATAAAAGACAAATGAAAAGGGAGCTGCTCTCCCATGGGGGAGTTGTGGCCCTACCGATCTAGCCCATTCTTGCCTAGGAGGAGGCTGGCTTCTGAAGGACCATGAAGACTGCCTGCCTTGCTTCTGATTCTGGGGTGTGCTGACCCCTCACTTTATAATAGAGGGACTGAGATGGAAAGAGTGAATTGGCCTATATGCCCCAATGGGCTTCTGGCTAAGCTGGGCTCTCCTGGTTTCTAGCCTGGTGGAGAAGTAGGGAAGGAGTGAGGGAGAGAGGTGGTTTGTCCATGACACTAGACTACCTCCCTGGGAGCTGTTCTCTACTGGGCATTTGGGTCTCTGATTTCTTGAGAAGCTAGCTTCCAGGGAAAGCTCATGATTGTATCACTTAATTTTGGGCTAAGGCCTCACTATGTCTTCCCTCTAAGGGAGCCAGAGCTAGCCTCTGGGGAGGAGACCAGGGGAGAGGGGAAAGGTGATTGAGTGCAGCTCTGGGATCCTGTGGAATGTGATTTGGAGCGCAGGGATCAACAGGCTGGCCCAGGACATGTGCTTCTGATGTCTTACCTTCAGCTTGTTTCCTGAGAGGATGAAGCTGATTTTGGAAGGAGCTGATTGGGACGTAGGGGTGGCCCAGGAATGCCTGGAGTCAACCAGCTCCCTGTCCTGCTTTCTGTCTTTCTTCTTTGTTGTTCTCGATCCTGCAGGAGCTCTTGGCTTTTTGACTTGTAGAGTTAGCTCTTGTGTTTCCTGAATGCTGTGGTGCTTAATCACCTTCCAGTAGTTCAACAGTTCATACACTTTACCTGTTTATTAGGTTACTTGTTTATCATCTGCTTCTGTTCAACCCACCTCCCATACCCCCAAATGCAGCTTAGTCCAGGGCATAGATATTGTCCACTTTGTTCCCTGCTGAGGTTCAGGTAAGACATCAATAGCTTTTGTTAAAAGGGGGAATTAATGAAAGAATAACATGTCCTTTCCACCTTTGGCCTTTCTCTGCTCTTTTTTTTTTTTTTTTTTTTTTAATTTGGCCTTTCTTTGGGTGGAATTAAGGTTCATGGCTTCCTGGAAAGGGTACTTAATGCCTGATGAAGACCTAAAAGCTATTTCTTAAATATAGGATCCATATTCTTTTTGGAAATAATGCCTTCTCAAAGTAGCCTATGTTCATTTCCAAGGCAGTCCCTAGAATGTCAAGGTGCTCAGTTTCCCAGGCTCCTGTGGGACCCTGTATTATTTTCTAGCCTCACCCTTCTTAGATTTAGGCAGTTTCAAAGTCTATCTCCCCTCTCAGTAATGAAGAAATAAATAATTCTGCAGTGTGTGACCCCTGATTTTAATTGGGTTTTAGAGTGGGTTTGAGTAAACGAATGAACGAATGAGGGAATGGGTTTTTTTTTTTGGCTCTAAGAGCATGTTCTTATATAATGAGATGAAACTATTACATTAATTTCCTAAAGACCTCTGTTCAGATTATTTGTAGACACCAGTCAATGCTGTATATAAATTGAGGTCTCGAAAGGCTAACTTAACAATTAATCAGAAGCATCCCTAAGCCCCTCAAAATGGAAATAGCCCCAAGATTGTAAGAGGAAATCTACCTTCAGAGACCTCTTGTTATTGAAGATGTGCACTTTGGACACATCAGGGAATCTGGAGCGAACTCTGTTTATAAGGATCCAAAGGGGTGAGGAGTGTTCATACATCAAAGGCATAAATCTTAGTATTTTGTCATATCAGCTTTTCTCTTTCTTCTTCAGTGAGAAGTCTTGGAGGGAAAGTCCTTTCTGTCACTCAAAGAGTGTAGCAGGTTTGATTTAGAAATGTGCATGTGTGACCCCCACAGTCACTTTCCCTTTCTCCCTGTACCCTCTCTAGGCTCCTGTAACACACCTGGCATTGGATACCCCTGCCTTTCATGGACCTTCTTCCTTTACCTCCGTAATCCTGGCACCTGCATTTCAGAATGGCTTCTTTTAGTACTTCACTCCTCATTCTCCTTTCTGAGCATGCTACCTGATCATCCTGCTCAGAATCCTCAGTTGACTCCCTACTATTCACAGGAGGAAACCAGAGCTCCTCCACCCTGGCTTCCCTTCCAGATCCTGTTTGATCCAGCCTGGTGCTCCTACAGGGCACCCTCTCCTCTTTCTCTAGATGTGCTCAACTCTTTACTTGGGCTGGGATCTTCACAGCACCCCTCATCCTTCCCTCCCTCCTTACACTCTCTTTTTCTCTCTCTTTCGATTTCCATTTCCCAGCCCTTACTTCCACTGTTATTGTTACTATCACCTTAGTAACAATAATCGGGACAACATTATTTATTGTCCCCAGCAGGATTGTTTTGATAATGAAAGGGGATACTATTAATTATTTTGGGGCTCTGGGCAAAAATTGGATGGCTCCAGGAAACTATGTCATGTGGTCATCTTAGCTAGATGAGCTATATCCTATCCTTATTTTCATTCACTTCCCATCTATCTCCATTCTCTTTTCTAAGTTCAACTCAAGTCTCTCTTGTCCTTGATGGCTTGTTTCCAGAAAGCTTCTCTGGATTAAGTCTGAGTTTCTAAGTCAAGGTTATAAGGCTGCATGCCAGAGGTCCTTTGTTTTCCCTGGCTCTGTGCTTATTTTCTGGTAACTTCCTGGTGGTATGTGGTGGTGTCCAGATTCAGAGCACAGGTTCTGCAGTAGGATGAGTCCTCACTGTTAGTGCTAAGACATGGGCCATGGGTAAGGGCATGGTGTCACTCAGTTATATATATTTTTGCACATACATTTTTTGTTGTTGTTGTACTGGGGATTGAACTCAGGTGCACTCAACCACTGAGCCACATCCTCAGCCCTATTTTGTATATTATTTAGAAACAAGGTCTCACTGAGTTGCTTAACACCTCACTTTTTTGCTGAGGCTGGCTTTGAACTCATGATCCTTCTGCTTCAGCCTCCAGAGCTGGGATTACAGGTGTGCGCCACTGCGCCCGGCTCATGTACATGTTTTATTTGCCATCTTATTGGCTGTCTGGACCTCCTTAGGGAATTTCCACCTTTTTAAGCAGAGACTTTTTTCTTACTATATGCAATTGAAAATACCAGGTATTTATTTTCTAGCTTTCCTTGTAACCTGGGTGCAAGAAGGGACATCTGGACTCCAGTCTGGTGAAGGTGGCAGCTGTGACAGCGGGTAGTGGTCTTAATGGCGGTGCTCCATAGCAGGTGTTGGTGGCAGCTCCAGCGGAAGTGTCTGCACCTGGCTCTGTGGCCTCTGTGGTGGCTCCTTGGGATCAGTTCTGGAGCAGATGTGAAGGTCTGTTCAGGGTGCTGTGCCTCTAGGCTTCTTATCTGGGCCTCCTGGTGGCATTGGGAATTATTTAGGATCCTTTGTTACAAAAAGTGTTTACCATAAACAAAAGTAAACAGAGAAAAATCACATAAGGAACCCTAACCCTTGTATAACCACTAGGCAGAGTCGACGATTATAAAACATTTGTTTGATATTCTTCTTCCCTCCCCATCACTCCACTTTTTCTATCTAAAGAATTTAAGAATTTTTATTCCTAATAAGTACTTCTGTATGAATTGCTAAAAATAAAGATATTTTTATACGACTTTACTGTTTTTCATCTTATCTAGTAAAATTAACATTAATCCCTTAATTTTGTCTCATATTCAGTCTATATCTCCCTGATGGACTCAATAATACTTTTTAATAGTTGTGTATAAATTAAGATTCACACGAGGTCTACACTCAGTGTTTAGTTTTCATATCTCTGGTGTCTTTTACTTTCTGATGCCTTTGACTTGCTTTGCAGAGGAAACCAGCTTTGTTTTCCTGTGAGATGCTTCACATTCTGGATTCATCTGTTGACTTCCTCATGGTGGCATTCCAACTCATTCCTCTATCCGTAGCATATCTTAGAAACAGGAAATTGATCTGAAGACTTGATTAACTGGACAAGAATATTTCATAGTGATGTTGTATACTTTCACTCTGCATTGTATCTAGGAGCTCATAATGCCTGTGTCCCCGCTTTTATAGCTACTAAGTTTGATCAGTGGGTTCAGTGGATGGCAGCCTGAATCCTTCATTGAAAAATTTGGTTGGTTGTCAACTTAAGTAGATTAAGAGACACCTAGAAAATTAGTTTCAACACACTTCTAGGTGTGTCTATGAAGTGTTTCCAGACAATTGGCATCTGGGTCAGCAGACTGGGAGGGGAAGACCCACCCTGAACATGTGTGGCACCATCCAGTAGCCTGAGGGCCCTATGGAACAAAAACCAGAAGCAGGAAGCCTACGGTGTGTGCAAGCTCGATTCTTTATGAGTGGGTGTGTTTTTTGCGGCTGTTATCACTCATGGACATCAGACTTCAGCTTTTTCAGCCTTTGAGTGACTCACCTCAGTGACTCTCCAGGGACCTTCCAGGCCTTCAGCCTCGGACTGGGGCTGCATCATTGGTTGCTCTTTCTCTGGAGGCTCCAGCTTCTTGGACTGAGTAGCTACTGGTTTCTCTGGTTCTCCAGACTGTGGATGGATAATGTGGGCCCACCCAGCCTCTGATGATATGAGCCAATCTAATAAATCTCCTTTTCTTATATAACAGTCAATTGACGCTGTTCCTCTGGAAAGCCTAACACATTGTGTCTAGCTGGAGGGAGAACAGGAGGGTGGGGAAAGCACACCTGCTTCTCACCTGTCTTGGTCTAGAGAATCATTGCTTCCTTTCTTGTTCCTTTTCTGAGAATTAGTCACATAGCCAGTCTCAGATGCAAGAAGGGCTGGGAAATGGAGTCCCTGGGTAGGTAGCTACTTTCTAGGGAAACTGCTGTGGAAGAAGGAACACCTACTCATGGACAATTCTGCCATGACTCTTCCTTGGTTTGTCTGTGGACTATCTTAGTGACGTAATCCACACATGGAAGCTTCGAGTGCAGTATTCCTGTAGATTTTCCTTTTGTTACAGCTTAGAGTGTGGACTTTTCATTTTGCTGGTTGTTTCTCTTCTTGCTCTTTGAGTATTTCCTTGATGTCCCGGTGTCCCAGAGAGGGTCTGCCTTTAGCTCAGGCTTGGTAAGAATCAGATAAGAAAAGGATTACCACCTTTTGTTGGAGGCATGATGTCATCATGGATCACTCAAGAAATTCCATTATTATTCAGCAAAAAGTTCTTTAAAGAGAGGGTCTTCTTCCTTTAATCCATGTTTTTAAAATTTAATAATTTCTTTCTTAACTTCCTTATGAACTTTCTGAAGTTTGATAGTGGCCTATAATATAATTTGTACTAAACTTTTACAAGGATTCATTAAAACAAGTTTTTAGACAACCTATAACTTTCAAACAAAATCAATGGTTTCTCTTGTAAATTCCCTGAAAAATTTAAATGTTACAATTATTGCCCTTTTCTGAAAGTAGCAGTCTATTTGTTAGAGCACACTACTCACTAATGTGGTATATTGCTTTACTCTCTAATAGTTTAATATGTCTTTTTTTCCCCCTCCAGCAAGTTTAGTAGTCTCTGGGGAGAGGAGAGATTACGTTTCTTGGAGGATCATCCCTGGCTCAGGGCTGGCAACAGATCTTGCTTGGTGGATTGGTAGACAGCTTTTCACTTGCCTTGAAAGAAAGTGAATTCTGAAGTATAATAACCAGAACTTACAAAAGCTCAAGCTGTACTTGGTTTGGGGTTTGGTGGAGTGTCATATATCTGGGGGCCTCTGACCTATTGTTCCCCTTGCAAAGTAACTTGGTTTTTTTTTCTCTGTCCTGCAGTGGTTGACAGAATGTGTAACACAAATCATGGACTTGAAACAAAATATCATTTATATATTCATAGGAAAAAACGTGCATGTACATCTAGTGGGGTTGGGGACAAGGAGGTAATGTTGGTACCAGATGAGTGCCTGGTTTTCACTGTGCTTCCTGCCTGCGGGGAAGAAAACCAGTGCTGTAACCGGGAAGAATGCACCCTGCATCTGATGGCCCTGTAATAGCATAAACAATGACAAGTTCCATAAACATCACCAGTGGGGGAATTTGCCTTGAAGTTCCTTCTGGGATCTAATTTAAAGGCACATCGTAGTGAAACTGAGGTCACAAGGGAAGAAGAAATGAGTGGAGAGAAATGTGGTGTGACAGCAAACTGTGCTGCTCCTTCCATAGGAAGGGTTTCTGGGGAAAGGTGCTCAGTGGGATGTGACCCTGGAAGATGTGGGTCAGGCCTGCTGACGCCAGGTGTCAGAGGGCAGGAGCTGTGCTGTGCCAGGTAGAGGATTTAAAGCCCGAAGACCTGAGTTTGAGTCTTATCTGAGTCATTTACTCTAATTGAGTGACCTTGAGCAAGTCACTGTGCCTGGGAGTCACCACGTGAAAAATGGAGCTGAAGCTAATGCCTGCTCCAGCTGCTGCAAGGATTAAAGGCAATCACATCTCCAAGGGCAGAGAAGGGGCTGTCACTGTCATTTGATCAACAAGGAGGTGCTGATCAGGGACAATTTATATTAGGTCATCCAGCCTGAAAATTCTTCATGTGCAAGGGTTTATTTTATAGATTCTGAAAAAAAAAAAGAATGTTCTTTTTCTTTTTTAAAACCAGAGTTGGAAATTTGACGTTGGAAACAACTCTAGGGCTTATCTAGAGCAACACACGTGGGCAGTCTGGTTTCCTCTGGTTCTGCAGATGTATTGTGAATTTCTTAGGTCACCTAAACCTGCCTGCGACTCCAACAAGTTTAGCAAGTAAAGAATGCACAGAGAGACACTTAAATTAGAGCCTGCAGCTTGATCCAGGAAGGTGCCTTTTGTAGATTGCAGGAGGTCAACTCAGAGGTCCCCACCAGCTCTGTGATGGTGATGACACCTCTGTTCTTCCCAGCCACTGAGCACAGCACAGAGGCCTGGAGCTCCACTTGTCACTGGGACTGGTTATCTAAAAATTGTCACCAGGGGTGGTTTTCTCTTGAGGGCCCTACACCTCATGCTGTTCCTGTCCCCGCCCAGCTGGGGACAGACAGCATCAGTTAATTTGCAGGGTGAGGTTGACTTCTCGCTTCTGATCCAGGTGGTTCTTATTTTAGTCAAACTCTGTGGTGTCTCTTCTCAGGGCTGGAGGGAGGCACACACTGCCTATGTGAGACAGGGACATAGCACGAGAGAGGATTGGGGACACTGTGTATGTGGGGTGGACAAATGGGTAGAGGGCAGGTCTAGTCTTTTAGTTTTAAAATCCTGTTGATCTTCCTAGAAATCACACATATGTCCTTTGTTTTCAGACTCATCTTTTCTTGAGATTTGTTGGAGGAAAGAGTTGGGTGGGAGCTTGAAGTTAGCACCTTCCTGAGATGGGCAGAGTCCTCTTTGGGCTCACAATGGTGGTATATTTCTTCCTTCTAGAAAGGAGTCTGGGAAGAGGGAGAATCTGGTGTGTGATGAAAGGTGTAGCTGCCCAGATCTGTTCTTTAAGGCAGATTAAACTGGAGTCTCCCCTAGAATCCATGGGAAATATGCGCATCCCTCGGTGGTTTGGAAGATTATGCAGCTCACACAATGTGCTCTGTGAGAAGGCCGTGGGAACTGGATTTAATTTGATGTCTGTCGGGAGACTCTGGCAGTGTGTTTCCGTGGTGTGGAATCATTATTTACAATGAAGCACTTACAGAGGAGTAGTAAAGTTAATGGAGGTTTCAGTGGAATTAGCCTTGTTAAGATCCCTAGCGACACAGCTGGCTCCTCTCTGCAATAGCCGCATCCAGGGAGGAGGCTATGTGTAGAGAGAGCGCCATTTGGAAGGTGGAAGAAATCCAGAGGGACCCGAAGTGGTGAGCCCCAGGCCTTCAGATGCTGGCCTGTGGCTGGACTCTGTGATGAGGCTGCCTCTCTCGTTGACAGCCCTGCACAGCCTTGTTGTGGGCTCCTGGCCCTGCAGAGAAAATGCTGTGAATTCTACTGTCCAGCATTGGCTCTTGCTGGTGCATGAGGAAGGTTGGGAGCTGTAGTGTGTGGGTGGTGAGATGCCAATCACCCCTGAAGGGGCGACCGGGCTGTACCACATGGAAGGTGACTTATCTGGGTGGGCCATGTGCCACGAGAATCTTGGATGGAAGTTCTCCCTGGCGAGGTTGCCATGTCTGCCGCGATTCCCTGAGCTTAGAAGCCAGGCAGATATGGGTTTGAATCCAGATTCTACTGGATGAACTTGAACTTGTTATGTAGACTCTGGAGCTTCATTTCCCCTGTCTCTAAAACTGGGATGATCATCATGGCAGTGATGGTCGGGAGGACCTGGAGGTATGAGAAGCAGTAGGTGAGCATTGTGCCCGGCCATGGTGGCCCTTCACTTGCTGTCTCTGCTTCTGCCACTCCCCTCTACTCCAGAAAGTGTCCAGATGACATTTCCCATGCTCCCTTTCCAGAAGAGAGTGTGACCTTGGTTCTTTGTTGTCTTGCTCTCTTCCTTCTCTTTCAGTGGTTCCTCTAGGGCAGGGGCTGCTAGAGAGGTGTGTCCCTTCCTCATCTCCCACTCCTCCCTCCTCTCCAGGTCTAGGTAATACCATCTCCTCTCTGTGACTCCTGAGTCCTGGGGGACATACTGGTTTCTCGTATTTCTGATTCTTGGGGACACCTCATTTTCAGCTTCCTGTCCCAGCACCTCTGTAATGTCCTCTGTTCAAGAGCTTAGCATGGTTCCTGTCTCCCTGATTGGACTCTGATGGATACCGTGGGACTCCATTAATCATAACAAGAGCTTGGCTTTGGAATCTGATCAGGCAAGGTTCGCAGATCCTGACTCCTGTCTTGCTCCCTGTGTGACCTGAGCCCTCGTGTCCACATCTGTAAAATGGGGTTGCTGATCGACTCAGCTTCAAAGGGTTGTCTCCAGGATGTAATGAGGGAGGGTAGAAGTAAAAAGCTTCACATGGTTTGTTCATGGGCAGCAATGTGGTGTGAGGATGATTCTAGAAGTGTGTGTTGTTTTCTCAGGTTGGCCCAAGGAGTACTGGGGATGCCACAGCCCTGGGGACAGGGCAAGCAAAGTGTCGGGACTGGGCTGGGGTATCTGTGGGCAGCAGGGAGATACAGAGGGCCTGGTGGGACCCGGACAAGGACTTCCTAGAGCAATCTTTGTATCCACCCCTCCACTGCTCCCTGCCATCTCCTTCCAGTTTAGCTCAGAGGCCCAGCAGAATACCAAGGGCTGGGCCCTCCCTGAGGTCACCTGGTAGAAAGACGCCATAGGTGGTATGATTTTTTCTCTAAGTCTCCAGAGCTCAGATAAGGGAGGACAGGTCAGTGCCTCAGTCTGAGGAGCCATGAGTAGCATGGCTTTTTAAATCAACTTAGTCATTCATTTTACCTAATTAGCCAATGACCTAACAGGAACCTATAATGTTATTTTCCACTCAGAATGACACTCATGGGATTTAGGGAATGAGAATATTTTATCTGCTGCTTGATGATGAAACTTCCAGCACTTGCTGGCTCAGACCCGCCAGTGTGGATTGGTGGCACCGGCCCCGCCCAGTGGGTTATCTGAGAGTTGCTGGGCCAGGGAGCCAATCGATGAAGCAGCCTTCAGGTCCCTGTGGAGTGCCAGGTCAGCATCCTTGCTGTAAATAGCTTTCCCTGGGCCTTCTATCTCTAGAAGGGAGAGTCATGCTGAACAGACTGAGACTTGGCAAACCTTGGAAGAATCTGCATCAGCAGAAACAACTTGCATCCTAAGCAGGTAATCTGGATGGTGTAGACCCACCCACCTGGCTCTCTTCTCTCTGTCCCTGACTTTCCCCAGAGTGGTCTTGGGGAACTGCAGCTGGGAACCTCATATTCAGAGTAGTTGCAGTGGCTCCTAATGCAAGTTCCTCTGCCTCTGCCCCCACCAGTGGGAGCCCACCTGCCTCATGGGCACCCTTTCCTTCAGCCAGCTTCTGGGGTACACATTTCTGCCCCTGGCCATTGTCCACTTATCTTACCTTGCTGGGAATGTTCTCTCTCTGTGAATGCAGGTCCAATTTATTCTTTCAGGATCTAGGGGCTGTCAGAGCCCACTCACCTTCCTCCTTCCTGTCCTCCTCTGTGCTGTGTAACAGACATGTCATTGAGTTTTTGCTTAAAGTGGTTCTCCAGGTCTTTGCAAATGTCAGGTCGAAGTCCCTTTGTAGGTTCCTATAATACATGGGGTGGCATGACCAGCCCCATGGGGTGTGGATCTCCATTTTGTGCTCTCGGTACAATTCTGGATATTCATATCAGGAAGATGGAGCTTTTGGGGTATTGCTGAGTGGGCCAGTCAGCTTGACTTTGGGAGGTTTCCAAATCTGACTTTGTATCAGAAGAACCCGCAGACACATTAAAAATGCAGTTGCCAGATTTTACCCTCCAATAGGCTGTTTGGGTAGATCTGGAAGAAGGGCTTGGGAATGTGCATTTTTAAACCCACATAAAGAATTACCTGTACCTCAGGTAATTCTAATATCCAGCAGAGTGCGGGAACCGCAGCATAGAATAACACACAGCCAGCCAGTTACCCGCATAACCATGCCACATCTGGGGACAGTCTTATTTCACATATTCTATCCTCTGCTCTCATAAGCCACTAGTTCAGAAAGCCCTAGGCTTTGTTACCCAAGGAGCGTTGATTCCCCTCCCCCGCTTTTATCTTTTCAGTGCTGTCGATTGAACCCATGGCCTTGGGCTTGCCAGGTAAATGCTCTACCTCTGAGCTACACCCGGGGCCCTCAGTTGGTCTTGAGTGAGCTGGTTCCGATGTGCTGCTGGGATCGTGAAGCACAATCACTGTGAAGCCCAAGCCAGATTTTCACCTACATGTGTGAGGTACGAGGGGAGATAAATTACAGCAAATCTGACAAAAACGCAAACTCTTAGGCACAGTTTAGAAATTTCATTACTAAACTCTAGTTATTAGTTGTCATCCAGATCTTTTATTTTTTTTTTCCACATAATTTTAAACTCTTTCTCATTCTATCAATTTGTTTCAAAATGACACCTTGGTGCTCCTGGATCCCTGCTTGCTGCCTGTGGCGACCCTCTAAGGTTGACATAGTTGATCTGTTTAGTGCTTTTTTACTTTGCACGGTGTGATGCTTCTCTATCCCTTATTATTATTTTTATTTACTTATTTATTTATTTCCACAAGAGAAAGCTTAACTTTGCTCCCCCAGATTATCTGACCATTTTCTTTCCAGAGCATCTCAGAGACCAGAGAGGAACTCTGTAGTCATCTGTGTTTTTCTTCACTGTCCTCTTCCTTCTCCTGAGCTCTTCCATCTCCATCCTGTCCTGATGCATCTCCTGAGCTGAGTGTACAGCTTTCTCCAAGATGTGTGAGTGGCACGACCTGGATCAACACATTGCACCCCCACTCAGGTATGTCTGTCCAAACCAGCTTCCAGAAGAGGAACATGTTCCTTTTGCTGAACACTGGAAGATTTTTGCTGTTCTACACGAAGTGCGACTTCCTTACAATCTCCAAATGGAGGGTGCACATCTTGCCTGTCTCTCCTTTTCTTCTCCTCGCACCCTGAGCCTTGCGTGAAGACCTGGCTGGCCCTCAGGAAACACTCCTATATTAAATTCTGTTGAATTTCTCACTCTTGTCACACTGGGTCCACCCTAGGAGGCAGACACCAGGAATATTAGTGTCAGGATGTGTGTTCTCACTTCTGCAGGGTGTCGCTGTCCTTGTTGGTGATGCTCTCTGGTTTCACAGCCCCTGTGGTAGGGTGTTTGCCCCAGGACAATAAGCTTGTTGAAGGAACCAGCGATAGAATTTGTTAATATGAAGGTGTGTGATTCCGGCACACGCTCAGACTTCCAAATAAGCATGCTGTCTCTTTGGAATGGAATTGCTTTCACCCTGTGCAACTGGTTTATAGTATTCATTAATTCTACTATTAGAACCAGATCCCTATTAAAGTCAGTTAATAAACTGTGATAGTCTCTGGGTGGACCTAAAGCCAGGAAATTCTGGAGCCTGATAACAGCAATGCCATGGGACTGGGGGACAACACAGTTTCTGCACCCTGGCAGAGGGCAGCTGGCTCCAATCACATATGCAGTGAATTCAAGGCACCGTGAAGGAATCTGTTACAGAAATGTAGTGAAAAGGAAGAAAAATCAATGCAACCTCTGTGTTTTTAATCTCAAGGCAGGAAAACCTACATTGTGTACAAAACATGGGAGAACAAAATGCACCCCAGATTTGACATTATGCATTTGTCAAATCCACCATGCATGAAGCTTGCTTGTTCTAGGACCGAACAGCTCAATGCAGTAGCTATAGAGCACTTGAAATGTGACCTGTCCACATTGAGATGTTCTATAAGCATAAAGTACACCAGCGAGTTTGAAGACTTGACACAAAAAATATGTAAGGTATTCAATTAGTTTTTACATGGATTGAAATGATAATGTTTCAGATATATTGAGCTAAATAAAATCTATTATTAAAATTAGCTGGGCACTGTGGCACATGCCTATAATCCCAGTAGCTCTGAATACAGAGGCAGGAGGATCACGAGTTGAAAGCCAGCCTCAGCAACTTAGTGAGATGCTAAGCAACTCAGTGAGACCCTGTCTCTAAATAAAATACAAAATAGGGTTGGGGATGTGGCTCAGTGGTTGAGTGCCCCTGAGTTCAATCCCTGGTACTACCCTCCCCCCACAAAAAATTGATTTCACATTTCCTTCTTTTTTAAAAAACATGGCCATTAGACAATTTGAAGTTACAATTGTAACTTCATCAGTGGCCTATGTTCTACTTCTGTGGGGCAGTATGGAGGGTAGATTTACCCGCTGACTGGTCAGGAGGCAGATGGTTTTGCCTAGAAATGAGTATGTGTCTGTGGTCAAGATGCTTATGGACTATCTTGGCTCTTACTGTGCTCCTGGAAAGTCAAAAAGCTAGCTCCAAGGGAACCATCTTCCAGTGACTTTTCCAGTATTTTTATTCCTTGTTCAGACCAGAAGTGTTACCATACATGACCCAACCTATCCACCATGTTTAGAATACAGGAAACATTCAACAAACATTTGTTAAGCATCGACTAAGTTTCAGGCACTGTCCTAGGCACTAAGATGTGAAAGTGGGCATGGTAGTCAGGTTCCTACATTCCTGGAGCTTGCATTCCAATGATGGAGACAGGTTATAAGCAAGTATATAAGTAAATGAACAAGATGCCTTTGGGCAGTGATAATTGCATGGATATAAAATATGGCAGGGATATTGAGTTAAAAAATGGTGGTATTAGGGCTAGGATTGTAGCTCAGTGGTAGAGTGCTTGCCTTGCATGTGCGAGGCCCTGGGTTCAATCCTTAGTACCACATAAAAAGAAATAAAATAAAGATACTATGTCCATCTATAACTAAAAAATATTTTTAAAAATGGTAGTATTGAAGAGCTCCCTTAAATTGGGTGGTCTGGGAAGGCCTCTCTGTGGGGGTAATATTTGAGTTGAGATTTGAATGACAGGAGGTAGTCCAATAGAGAGATGTGCAGGTTGAATGTTCTAGGCAGAGGCACCAGCTTGTGCAGAGACCCTAAGGCTGCTTGATCAACTTGGTGTGTTAGGACCAGAAGCCAAACCTATGGAAGGGGAATGATAGGAACTGAGACCAAAGTAGCATCAGGGAACAGATCACCAGGGGCCTGGTAGCCACTCTGAGAAGTTCTGATTCTAATCTAAGAGATGCTGGGAACCCTGTGAGGTTACCAGCAGGGCATGACATGATCATTGTGGCTCCTCTGTGGAGGACCTGACTGCCATGTCCACTTCCACATCTCAGTGCCTAGTACAGTGCCTGAAACTTAGTAGATCTCCCCAGAGAGAAAACTGTGGAGCAGGAAGAACAGTGGAGGTGATATTTCCAGGAAAGCGATGTGGTAGTGGACCAGGACCATGGGGTGGCTGGTTGTTTGCCTGTGAGGTGGGAGGAAAAGAGAGGCATATGATTGACACCTGGATCTTTATCTGAGCAATTGGGTATTTGGACGATGGAGTCCTTTACTGAGCTGAAAGAATTTTGTGATAGGAAGGAATTGAGAGTTATCAAAAGTGCCATTTCAGACATTCCTTTAGATAGTCCAGGTGGAGACATTAAGGAAGATCTTGGGTCTATGACCCAGGATAGTATGGAAGCCATAGGCCCCTATGTGGTATTTAAAGCCACAGCTCTGGATGGGATGCCCAAGGTGCAAGGGAGATAGGGAATGAGAGTCCTGAGAGCCTTGGGCCTTAGGACCCTCCAGCATTTAAAGACTGAGCAGAGGTAGAGTTGGATGGGGGGAGGCATGCTCCTGGGGGGTACTCTAGGCAGCAATTCTGTTGTCTCTGACCCCCAGGGGACACCCAGGATTGTTCAGGATGGAACAAGTCCTCACTTATGAGAGGACTTTGTGGAGGAGGTAAACCCTGAGCAAGCCTTGAAGGGCAGGGAGGATTAAGATGGGAGACGGCCCCTCGCGGGAGCGAAACCAACGCTTGAGGCAGGAGTTTGTATAGGATTCCCTGGGGGAGTGGTGGTGGGGAAGGGGGTTATGAAGAGGCCTCCTTCGGACGAATGAGATAACTTGTCAGAACTCAGTGACATTTCTTTTTCAAAGTAGATGTTTTGTGTGGGTGTGTATGTGAAAGACAGCTGGACAGACCCCCTGGTGCCCACTCAGAAATAGTGCCGACTTTTTGGGGAGTTGAATCATGAGATTAAGATGGCGTTTGGGGCTGGTTCCTCTGCCATGGGACAGTGCAAAAGGCAAGAGATTTTTTGAATTACAAATAGTGTAGCTATCACGTCCAGCAGAAGTCAGTAGGGCTGGAGACTGAGCCCTGAGAAGGCTGTGAAACAGGACTCAGAGAATTATGACAGCCTCCTGGCTCTGGACTGGGATGTCACCTGTTGAGAGGGACAGCCCCACTTGCAATAGTCCCAGGACGCAGATCCTCAATAGCCTGAAGCCCTGCATAGGCAGGTATACTCATGGGGAGTCATGAGCTTTGATTCTCAAACTCTTCTTGCTCTTGAGAATGGGCCACATTTGTGGAGGGAAAGTGTCACCAAGCATGTGATATCCCTTATATCCTTGAAGTACCTGTCCCTCCATCCCCCATCATATGTATAATGTTTCTATTTGTGTCTTAGTTATCAAATGTCTACATCCCTAACTCAGCCAGACTGCCATGAGGCAGCCCTGGTCTACCTTGGTATCTTGGGATTCTTCCAGACTCCAGTATGGGAGCTGGCAAGCAGCAAGAGCTCAGTGTCTAGGGACTGATTGGAAGAAGCCAGTGATGTCCTGGGTCTGGCCTATCAGGGTGGGATCATTTTACACATAAGGTGAGCACCGCCTCCCATTTTCTAGCAGCCCCTGACAGTTACAAGGTGTCTGCGGTGAGCCCTGCATTTGCCACCTCTGATAGGGTGATGTCCTCAGGATGGTCCCTACTCCATCCCGTCTCCTTCCTTTGCTGGGGTATAGTGTCATCTGAGTGCATGACAGTTTTGATTTGTTTCTATACAATGTCTTTTTTTGTTTTTTTTCTTTTTTGGTGCTATCCTGACTTGGGAAGGGACATCCTTTCTTTGAACTTTGGACATTTTACATCTTGTTGGTTGAGAGCAATTCTACTGAAGGTGGTCTGCAGGCCTAGCAGGGGCTGCTGGAACATACTAGATTGAGCACTTGGTGGTTAGCTATACTCCTGCATTCCCCTGCTCCCACACCAGCATCAGCACCTCTGTTACCCTCTGAGGCTATCTTACCTACTGCTAAGGAATGGCTCTTCTTGCTCTGGCTCTTGGCTTAAGTTCATGCTACCCTAGTTCAGAGCAACTGCCCTTGAATGAGCAGATCGAGTTACTTTGCATTGTATAGACCAACTGATCCTGGGGGCTTTACTGGATTCATCAATTTTCTGCTCTATTTTCCAGGTTTAATCAGCTTTCATCTGTGTGCACGAGGGCAGAAGAGTGAGTGAAGGGCATGTTTGTCCCTTGTGGTGTTTGGATTGTCACATAGGCCCCACGGTCTCTCCATCTTTTCTTCCAGCACCAAAGCACAGAGGGGACAGCTGAGTGAGATCCCAGATGGCTTGTTCCTGGATGTCCTCTCTCCATGACCTTGGGGGAGGGAAGGTGTGAGGTAAAAAGAATTCCAGAAGGTTTGATCTCATCATCAGGCTTTCAAAGTCATCCTGAAGGATACAAGCCAAGATAGCATACTTAAGTTTTCTCTTTAATTTTTCGATTTTATTTTTAATACTGCGAAGTTCACACAGAAGTCCCTTAACATCTGGACTTCCAGCTGCAGGTGTTCTCCTTGGTTCCCAGGCTCACACTGGCCCTCAAGCCTGGATGGGTTTGAGGACAAGATGACCACAGTCATGTCTGATAGCAGTTAATTGGCTTGGACTGTCAAGACTGGAGCGAGAGCTTGGCCAGATGTGCCCGGGATTGAGCGACATGGCTGCGGTCCATTCAAGCCTGCCCTGCCCCGAGGCTGTGCCCTTCTTCTGCCCGATCTCCTTGCATCTAGCCCTGTAGGTTCCATGTGTACTCATCGCCCCAGTTCTTTAGAAAAGGCACGTGTTCTGCTCTGTGGAAATGTGCTAGTCTTAAAGTGGGAGAAATTTACATTCTAGTTTGGAGTGAGCACATTTATAGAAGTTGGAACCTTGGGAGGAAAATTAAATATTTGACTATAGTAAGAAATAAAGCCTCGATTGAGGATTTCATATTTTATGCCTTAGAAACTGGAAGTTCAGGGTGTAACACAGCAAGGGTTTATTTGAGGCTGTTTGGTGGGAGAAATCCTTTCTTTTAAGGAGTTGATAGTGTCTGGTGAGTAGAGAGACGGAGACAGAAACTCTGAGGTGGGTGACCTGGTGGTCCAAGTGTCTGAGAAGCTAAGCACAGGAAGTTTGGGATCAGGGAGGCTTCAGGGAGGAGATAGAGAAGTTTCTCTCAGAAGCTGCCATCCGGAACACACAAGAAGAACCATCTCTACCAGCAAGGGCTAAGATGAACTCAGGTCAACAACTGCCATCTAAACATGTGACTTGGGTCTCCCTTGGTTCCATCTGCAGTGAGAAGATGTGCCCCTCTGTCTATGGAAACTTCAAGAGGCAGCGCCGTGGACCTTCCCTGGCCTCTACCTCAGCCTCTGGTTTTCCTGTTTTGTCACGACAGCCCACGTGTCTACAGCCCTTTGCTGGTTACAGACCATCACTGCTGAGTTTCAGAGGCAACATCCAGCTGGTGAAGAGAAAGAAGAGAGTTCTAAGGGAGAGAGGCATCATGACTGGACTCCTTAAATTGTGAGCATCCTCCTGCGTGCTTTAGAATCTGTTTGCAGAACATCCTCTTTGATCATTTCATTTGTCCTCCATTGAAATTGTAAGGAGCCCCTTTGACCCCAGTCATAAAAGAATGTTTTAAGGAAAAAACTCTCTGAAGAAGGATGCTATTTACAGAAATGCAATTTGAACTCCGTCTTCGTCTATGCTGCTGGGTGAGGCGAGCAGTGCTCAGGGGGTCATGCTTACATTTCAAAAGCAGCTGCTTCCCCCCCAAGGCCCTGAGCATTTTAGCTATAAGAAGTAAATATTAGCCCTGTCTTGCTGTGCGAATACTGAAGAACAGAGAGGTCGGGGGTGGGACGGGGGGGGGGGGTGGGAGGGACGTGCACTTCTTTCCCCGCCTCCTCTCCTGACCCAGTGGACCATTTGCTATAAAGAGGCTCTTTGACAACAAAAGATAATCCTGCCATCGTTGTGAGGAGGAACTTGGGATTCTCATGACTATCCATGGAACTTATGCAAATTCACAAGCACAAGTGTGATGGACCGTGTCACCTGAAATGTTTCCTCAAGCTGGGAGCATGCACGTCCACCCCATGGGAGGTTTCTCTGCAAGGACTGGGCTTCCTAGGGTGACATCTGACTACAGGTTTACCTAGAGTGCTTGTCTTCCCTTATGCACAGTGGGTGGCCCCTTCCAGGGTGCTCCAAAACCTGCTTGTGAAAACAAACATTTCCCTGCCTTCCTGGTCAGAGGGCAGGATCACTGGCATCAGAAGCTGGTATACCTGGTGCTGCTACCCAGCAGCACCCAAGGCTTCCTTGGGGACAGGAGTGCTTCCTGTCCTCCGTCTGGCCTCAGCCCTGGGCCAAGCTCCCTGCGCGTGGAGCTCAGGAAAGTCTTTCTCCTGCTGCTGCTGATCAGTGACTGCCTGGGCTGTACTAATAAGAAACATGTTGCCAAGAGGGGGCCCAACCTGTGAGAATTGCCGAGCTTTCTGTGGGGTGGAAGAACAAATAATCAGGACAAAATATACTGTGATAAGGCAGCCTGCCCTTTTGTTTACTGACACACATCTCTGCTTCAAGCTATTTTAAAAATGACTATTTCATTTGCAAGGTGATAAAAGAATGAGTGGAAATTTACCTATGAGCGTCTCTATAATTGAGTACCTATCTGCAGGATGAATAGTGGAAGCAAATTATCCACAATAGGCCAACTCTCTACTTTCCTAGGACTGTGCATTCTATTCTTCCTGTTCAATAAAGGACGTTGTCTCCTCCACCAAATTAGCCAAACACAGATAATGTTGTCAAAGGACGGCTCCATTAGATTTCACAAGATGCCTGACACCAATACAAAGGCTCTACCCTCACAGCTTTTCAACTTCAATTTTTTCCTACATGACTCAAAAAATAAATTTGTTTTGTGGGCCAGAGATGATGAGTTTGACAGGTTTTCAGAACAGAAGATAAAAGAAAAGTTAACAGTATTGACTGGGGTGATTCCAGCAAATTCCATTAGGCTGAATACCATCCATGGGGAGGCAGGCCACTTGGTGACTTGGAGAGGACCTTTCAATTGGGGTTGAGGGGTCTGGACCCCCGTCATGACCGTGGTTTTGGCTCAGTTTGCACGTTTGGCCACAGAGATGATGGCACTGAGATCCAGAGCAGCTACTGAGCTAAGAAGCCTGGTCGGAAAAGAAAAACTAGAGGGGACACGCCCACCATCTCCACTTGATCCAAACCCACAAGAGTGCTCAAATGCCAGCACCATGGAAGGGTCAGCTCTGTAGGGAGAACTGAGCAGAAGGTAAGGCCAGGACTTCCTGGAGGGAGACAGCTGTCCAGGAGAGGAGCCCATGCTGTGTGGCTCTGGTGACTTGAGTACTCACACAGCACTTCAGGAAGACCTAAGAGTGGCGATCACTTTCTATTTGCTCACTTTCTTTTTTATTGGAGAGATCTCATAATCAAAGAATCTTAAACAATAACTGCACAGCCTCCCCACTCTGATCCAACTGTGCACATTGTACACGCTCCTTTCCACGCGTACATGTGGTAGATTGGGTCTTGCATTCTCTCTTCTGCACTCTCTGGCTGGAGCATGGCACACACCTCCCTTCTGGAGCGTATGCTGAACTGCAACAGCTCAAGAGGAGACTGGAGACAGAGGCTTTCTGTCTAATGGTATGTGGGGTTATGCTGGGGGTGGGTTATATGGCAAAGCAGGGGCTTGGTTGCCTGTTGAATGATGGTGAGACCACACTCTCTTCCCTTCTCTCCCAGGGGCCTGGCTCTCAGGTTTGATGAGAAATGGATTGGGAAACGAGGTATGTATGGGAAGGAGGGTGAAATGGCTGAAGGAGTACTGAGTTTGAAAATCTATGTGGCTGGAAGTGGGATTCTTAAACTGAGGGACTTATGAAACAGGAAGAAATAGGATTGGGTCCAAGAGAAAGCCAATACTAGAAGGAAGGCTCCGAGGGGCTCTGGAGAGGGTCTCAACATAAGCAGTTCTGAGAGTCAGAAAGAGGATCAAGAAGTCCCAGCCGAGGAAGGCTTGCTATAGATAACTGTGGGTGAGAGTGCTGGTGGAGATGACTCCCCTGTGTATCATGCAAATGATGAGTTAATTGGCCATTGGACTGTTTTATGACATGCTTACCCTTTCAATATTTAGGGGTCAGGGATACCGTTTTGCTGTGTGTGTGTGTGTGTGTGTGTGTGTGTGTGTGTGTGTGTTTTCAGGCATAGTAAACCCATTAGGCTGAGTTCACTTATCTTGTCCAGGGTGATCCTGTGAGGGTGTGCCATCTTTTCAATCGCCATGCAATCTGTGGTTTGCTCTTTTGGTTTGATGTACCATGTTGGTGGTATAGTGTCCTGGCAGACTCTGAGAACAATGTGGCCAAGCAAGGCTTTTCTCAAGAGTGCCAGGATGGACGCAACTTTTCGTTGGCAGCTGTGGGAAGACCCAGGTCTTGCTGTCTTCACCAAGGGTACAGGCAGATTCATTCAAGGAAAGGGGTAATGGAAACCACTCTAGGTAGCTTGAGCAGAAAGTGATTGAATATAAGGATTTAGAAGCTTACCCAATTATTGCAGGTGGGATGGAGGAAGTAAAGGTCAGACAGGCCACATTCAGGAAATTTGGAAATGGAGGAATTTCATGGGAAGCTGCAGCTGATGGTTTCAACCGCCTTTGCATTGAAATGGGAGATTCTTAACTAAAACCTGGAAGCTACCAGCAAATTCTCAAATCACCTGCTCATAGCATCTGCCTGAAAATCAAGGTGCCTCTTTTGCCTTCTAAAAGGCATGGGAGCACCTCTCATTGGCAGGATTTCACTGGAACCCTGCTGACAAGGGACTGAGGAACTCTCCTGTGATGTGGGAGAGAGTATAAAAGTGGGCACAACAATGCCAGGTAGAAATAGGTAGAAATGCCAGGTAGAAAGAGCCTAGTAGAGCTGTTGGCACAGCAAAGGGACTAGGCACATGTTTACTGAGAGAATGAGGACTGGGTAGAAGCAGCTCTGAGAGAGGCATCTCTGTCCTGCCCAGAAAGAACATGTTTCTGCCGCCCACGCTGGGGTGAGTGGTGAACCTACATAGAATCTACTCCCATTTGGAAGGAGTGAGGGGGTGGGTTGTGTGGACAGCTTCCTAGTTCCAGAGTAGTAAACACAGGGCAGGGGATTGGGTTGAGGTATAGGGGCTGGGCACAACTAGGATCGCTCTTCTTTTGCCTAACTGTGCTATGAGCAGGTCTTATGTGAAGACTCTAAGCTTAGACATTTGGTGTATAGTTGTAAGAGATAATTTGTTCAAGGACACATAGGTCACTCTGGGGAAATACTGAGGATGAAAGCTATATTCATCTGACTCTTGCTTGTAAACGGCGGGAAAATTCAGATGTCTCCCTTCAGGCAAGGCTGGATCCAGCAACACAAGTGATACTCTTTCTCTCACTTGCTCTTTTCCTTGGCTTCGTTCCCTCTGATTGTCAGTTTCTCCCCTGATGCATGGGGGCTTCCTTCAGATAGTCAGGGAAGATGGTGACATGTTTTTAGTTGGGTAAATTAGTGGAAAACAATTTTCCTTTCCATATATAAACAGAGGAACCAGAAAATGATTTGCCTTACTCCCTTATGTCCATCTAAGCCAATTACTGTTGAGAGATGTGATATTATAATAGTTTCAGCTTGGCATTCCCGCTCACCTCTGTGGCCAGAAGCTGAGGATAGGGAAAGGAAACTATGATTGATGGCCACAAGGAGAGCAAGGGGTGGGGAATGGCTCCCAAAGGAATACAAGTTGCAGATAAAGCAACCTATTTCCAGAAGAAAAGAGAACAGGAAGAGGCTTGGGCTAGGATGACAATACCTCTAGGCAGAGAAGAAATGTCCTGTGAGGGACCTCTGCTAGGTCAGCACCATCATCCTACATGCATGGACCTGGGCATCCAGCCAAGCCCTGCCCCAGTCTGGGGAGGCTGACCGCCTCCAGCAGTGTAACCGGGGAAGCAGCAGCTAGACCTCTCCCTGGAGCATTATGAAGGTTCTTGCTTCCCTCAATTGTGTTGCATTTGCTACAAACTTCGTTTTAAATGTCATATTTGCTTTTTCCCTGGATACTGTGTCTGAGGACAACTAGACTTTTCAGCTGCCTGGGCTTTACGTTGAAATATACCCCATCCAGGAGTGATCCCACATTCTTCCTTTCTTTCCTTCTAGATGCCTCAGCTCCTGGCAAACTTCCTACTTAGGAATTGTAGAATTCTGCATTTATCTGGTCAACATTTACTGAGAATCTAACTGTATGCCTTGGAGATTGGCCTCAAACAAAACAAATCCAGTCCCGGCCCTCACAGAGCTTAAGGACAAGCAGGAAAGTCAGGTATACCACTAAAACAAAGACATTGCCCAGCTGGTTAACACGCTACTAAGTGGTAATACTCCCAAGGTGAAGCACTGGGGTGCTCAGAAGCTCAGGTCATGAAGAGGGTAGGAACCTGGTTCTGTTCCACTAGAGCTCTCAGCAGTATGCACAGAAGGATGGTGAGTGGTCACTGTCCTGCTGCCCCAGTGTCCCCCAGCTCCCAGACCACCCGGTGGAGAGGAGTGCGTTTCCCTAGCTGCCCTTGGGGATGAACCTCTCATGTCAGGCCCTGCCTGGTGGTGGGATGGGGGTGGGGCTGTGATCCTGTAGAGGTGGGGAGAGAGGCAGCTGGGCAGTTGTGTAGGTGAGAGAGGGCAGTGCTCAGAGGTGGCCCAATGTGGCTTGAAGGTAAAGCCAAGTGAACCCGGGGCTGGAGGTGGATGGGAGGGGGCGCATGAAAACGAAGAGAAAGAGACATCAAGGGTGAGGGCCAGTTTGTGGCCTGGGGGGATGGGAGGTGCACAGGCTGGGAAGAAGCTGACTGAAGGAAATGAGCACAAACACTTGTGTTCTTAAACATTTTAAGTTCAAGGAGAGGCCAGGGTGGTAATTGGATGCATGAGGCTGGGCTGTAAACACAGGATGGAAATCATGTGGGGTCAGGAGAGGCCAGGCCTGGCTCCCCAGCCACAGAAACTGTTGGAGGTTGGTGAGAGGAGAGGCAGCCGGCGGACTGATAAACCCGACCAGGTGAAGGCACAAACCTGCCTGTGATAAATCATGCCAGCGCGGCCTGGGCTGCAGATGTGTGCTCTGAGGACCCCTGGGCGCTCGGGGCCTGTCGCTGGGTGATGGATGACGCTGCTCCCCATCTACCCGGATCCCGCTGGCGCCTGCTTCCTGCCACCTCCGAGCAGTCCCTCAGGAGAGGAGGAAAGAGCTGAGCAGGCTCTCCGTGACAGCCTTTTAAAAGTGACTTTTAAAACTTCTTATAATTGTTGATTAAAAGGCCCATTGCTCCAAAGGCTCTGTTTGCAGTAGAAGTAGGAAAGTCATTTGAGAAGAAATTTCTGGGGAGGCGAAGCGTTCCAGTAAATTGGCCAGGCGGCATTTTCAGTTCCAAGCTTATGTTCCAAAGCCATTAAAAGCCCCTCAAGAAAGGACTGCAAAGTAGTTGTTTTGAGAAAGGAAAAGATTTTGCAGGGAGAAGAAAATGCTGGCTGGGGGGCTTGCAGGAGCCGTGGGCACAGGAAGCGGTTGGCCTCCACCCACCTGAACCTTGGTGCAGGGCTGTCCCCACCAGAAAGGCTGCTCCTACCCATCCCCTCCACGGTGCAGGTCCTTTTCATGTGTCGCATTTTATCCTTATTTCACTTCTCCCCTATTTGGAAGGAACACCCTGCAGCCCCATCCTTTCCGAGGTGAACCTATTATGTAGTCTCCTTTTTCTACATCTTCTTGGCCTCCAGTAGCCCTCTCCGGATTCCTGTAGCTCACAACATCTGAATTTCTGCGGCCCATGACAATGTCCTGGGCTTGGTTGTGGCCAGGAGCCTTCATGCTGCTGTCTCCTGCAGATCTGTGGTCACACAAGCTGTGATATACGTTGAGAGAGAAGTGTGCTCAGGGTTCTGGAGATGGGATTAATCCTCAAACACCACATGGCCGCTTGCCTAGTGGCCAAGCTATTTTGGGGGAGCTGGTCCTAGGCATCATCCCTGTGCTGGTCCTCACTAAGACCCACGCAGGGTGGCCCTAGCAGACACAGGCAGGGAGACTGACCAGTGGGGTGTGTGTGTGAGCTTTCTTTCTAAGCCTGGCTTCATTGCTGAGCTAACTTAAAACCATGTCCAGGAGCCATGTATTTGAGAAAGGTTCATTTGTTCACAATAATAAAATCTGGTATTTTTAAGAAAACTTCCCTGCACGGACCCTTTTCCAATTTCATTCCTTTGGCAAACTAGGCCGGTGGATGAGCTGAATTTCAAAGATTAGAACATTCCGAACCTCTGAGCCTATCTTTTGGAATCCCAAAGGGTGTGATTTTCAGCTGGAGGAGAGAAGCCTCTACAGGAGTAAATCACCCGAGAAGGAACACAAGGAGCCTCACTGGTAGAGTGGGCCACGACCGCGCATGAGCAGAGGGGTGGTGAGCGCAGACCCTAGTGAATTTCAGTGGCAGAGGGCTGGAGGCTCTGAGTTCAGTCCTCAGTCCTGCAAAGAAAAAGTACGTCTAAACAATAATAGTGAGAGACACTCTGAGTCTACAGAGAAGATCTCAGCTGATTGCCCCCCTCTCACCCCATGCATACCTGCCTCATATGCCACAGGTGTGTTGGAGCACCAGGATTTGGACCTTTCCTGGGTGTAGAATGTAGGCGTCATGGAAAAGGAGGCCAAATTTCCCAAGCCCTCATAGAGATTTGGCTCCTGTGAATATTTGTGTTTCTCCCCGGAACCTCCTTATACATTATTTCACTCCCTTCCAGGTCCTATAAGATGCTCTGTTAAAGCTGCTTATGCCAAATGGATGATACTAGGAAATTCCTCATCTGTGTGAGATTCCTCAATCTTCTTGGAGATTCCCGAAGAACATTAGCATTTCAAAGGTTCCAGAAGACCTTATGCAAAAGAAACCTGTTAAACTTTAATCCTGTGTTTCCTAAACTTGCTTGACCACTGATCCTTTCTGTTATAGAAAGCCAAAGAAAGTCCTGTGGGAGTCTCTTGTACACTGGGCACACCATGGGGTATTCTGATTATATTCTCATGCTAACTGCCTTGTAGACTCACCAGTTCTAAATTTCCTCCCACAGTGAAATTTAGGCAGAGTGTGTACCATCTGGCCTGCTGTGACCTCCTCTGAGCTTTGAGCAAACCTGCTAAAGCCAGAGTGCAGACACATCTGTTCACCCAGCATGGCTTGGAGGCCCCTTTACAGACCTGCTCCTGGACCTGCTCTGGTAGGCCAATTGCTTCCTGGTTCATCTGGAGTGTTTGGCTGGATGGCCAATCTGTACACTCACCTTCACGGCCAAATGAAGCTCACCTGGGCCAGGAAGTTCCATGGAGGATATGATGTGAGCAGAAATACTCCATCTGTCAAATCCCTTTTTTTGTGTAGCAGCTCTGGCCCCCAGGCTGTTTTGACTGCCTTGTTATGCATATGGAAATGAAATATTAAAGTAAATTCTTCCACTTTTGAAAACTTTCTTTTTTTCCCCCACTCGGGCACCAGGGGCAGCCTGAACATGTGACAGAAACCTATGGAGCTTGGCAGGAAGAGCAGAAGGACCAGGAGGAAGGACCAGTCCAGAGGTGGGACTTCCATGAGAGGGGCCAGGAATGGCTAAGGGGCAGCCATCCTGCTGTCTTCTTCCTGCTGGCTGTAAAAGGTGGGCCCTGCTGGCTTGGAGACTTGGAGGACAGGATTGTGGTGAGTGCTTCCATAGAGCACTGGATTGGGATCCTTGTGTCCTTGGGTATGTTCTCATCCCTCTCAGCTTGAGTTTCTCCACTGATAGAACTAGGTTTGTGACCAGGTGTTCTCTGGGACTTGTCACGGTTTACATATTACATAATAAATGTTTTCTGGGGATTCTACTTGGAAGTTGGTTTGTCTGGTCACACATTTGTTACCAATGCTGTCTTGATTCCTATTGTGATAAATTGAAGCCAGTGGCCATCCTAGGAAAAAAAAAACCTTACATTTACTGGGCATACTGGGGTGTGTCCTGCTGTGACATAAGCAAAACCCAGGCTTTCCTGCCTATAGAGATCTTGCTCAATCTGGGCAGTCACATCTCAGGGTCAGTGTGGCACTTGCCAGCCACATTTCCTAGCTGACCTCCTGGGGACAACTGTGTGATTCGATTTCATGCAGTGTTATATCTGCATCTCTGTCTATATATGGGATGGGGTCTGCCCTGGGTATAGACACACCAGCAGCCCCTCTGAGGCCTGTTCTAGTTTGGCAGTGTCCAGTCCTCTGTCTTGAATAAGCTCTGACCTGACCCAAGTAAATGATATCCTCAGAATGGCCAAAGCATCAGAAGGGCCAGAATCTGTCTCTCTCTGGCAATGAAGCTCCAAAGTTCAAGGGCATGTGCACACCAGTCTCCCAGGGAAAGAATGAGCAGCTCCCCTTTGGATGATTGATTAGCATCTTACATTTCTGTTTGCCAAGGTGTCTCAGAAGCACAGGAACAGATGGCTTCTCGGGAATTCCTCTGGGGAACCAGGCTTCTACGAATCCAGCACCACGTGGAAATCCAATATTCAAATGAGAAAGGAAATTGGGAAAGAAAATATGCTCTCTTTTCCTTACTCTAAGTTAAAACCTGGATATAGAGCTAGAGGGGTCACAAATGGCCTCCACATTCTTGTGGTTCCCTGCCAGTCAGAGGGAGAAGAACAAACCTGGGGCTCCTTCTAGCAAGACTAGGCAATGAGGTCATGCTGACCCCGAGGGCTGTGCTGAGATGTGAGGCTGAGTTAGTGGGCTTCAATTCAATTTTAAGGGCTCCATCTAAGTAGCTGGTGTGTGCCAGTCCTGGCCCGGATGCTGTGGGATCAGATCAGGTAGTGTATGGTCTAAGAAGCATGAACTCCTGGCATGGACCTAGGCTTCTATCCCTGGCTCTGTCATGTTCCAGATGTGAGATCTTGAACTGAAGCCTTAGGCTCTCTGAACCTTGCCTATAATCATCTGTAGAATGGGGATCATGGAGCCCATCCTTGTTCAAAGGATCAAATAAGTTAGTACTCATCAGAACTTAGCACATAGCACATTTTCTTTTCTTTTTAATAAAATTTCCTTTAGAACTTTTTAGTTTTACATAGTAGTGGGTTCATTCTGACAAACTCATACACACATGGAAATTGATTTTCATTCACGATCTCCTCCTTTTCCCTCCCTTTCCCACTCTCCTTCCTCTCTTCCACTAGACTTTCTTTTGCTTGTCTGTTAATTTGTATTTGATTGCTTCTTTATGTTATGTTTTCTTATCCTTCCCTCCCCCTTTCCTTTATTTTACTCTAGCGTCCGCATATGAGAAAAGACATTCAACCTTTGAGCTTCTGAGTTTGGCCAATTTCACTTAGCATGATATTCTCCATTTTCATATATTTACTGGCATATGCCATAATTTCTATCATTATTATGGCTGAGTAGAGCTCCATTATATGTATATATGTAAATAAATAAATGTATGTGTGTGTATATGTATATATATATTTTATAATCTCAGAATGGCCAAAGCATCAGAAGGGCCTGAATCTGTGCGAGCGCGTGCGAGCATGTGTGTGCGCGCGCACACACACACACACATGTCATAATTTCTTTCTTTTTTCTTTTTGGTAGTGGGGATTGAACTCAGGGGTATTAGACCACTGAGCCACATCCCCAGCCCTATTTTGTGTTTTATTTAGAGACAGGGTCTCACTGAGTTGCTTAGTGCCTCGCCATTGCTGAGGCTGGCTTTGAACTCATGATTCTCCTGTCTCAGCCTCCCAAAGTGTTAGAATTACAGGCATGCGCCACCGCACCCGGCCATGTCACAATTTCTTAATCCATACCTCTATTGACAGGCATCTGGGTTGATTCCATAATTTAGCTATTGTTAATTGTGCCACTATAAGCACTGATGCGGCTGTGTCATTGTACTATGCTGATTTTAGATCATTTGGATGAATACTGAGGAGTGGGTCAGCTGGTGATTCCACCTCTAGGATTTTGGGGAATGTGGTTGTACTAGTCTGCAGTCCCATCAGCAATGTACAGACCGCAGAGTCCACTTTCATTGAGTGTATGGTGCTTTGGGCCAGCCCCCAGCCCCCACAGTAGGTAGTGGACGTGTGCCCCGCTTTAGGGATGACAAAGCAGAGTAGGAGAGGTGGTACGCGTTTTCCTAAAATCACTTGGATGGTCACTAATGTGAGAGAGACTGGGAGGGGGCTCTCTCAGTTCTCTGTGTCCTGCCTGTGCACCAGGAGGCGAACCCTCAGCAGGTCTAGGACTGACCTGGGGTGAAGAAGAGCCTGCTGGTTAGGCCTTCGTCCTCACTGTTATTTGGCAGAGTTGGACTATTAGAAGCATCCCTCTTGTTTTCTTAAGTTTTTCTTCCGCTCAAGAAGAGCACTTATGGAATTCCAAGGAATTTAAAAACCTACCCAGGCCTATGCCCTGAAGCCAGCAAGGTCAGCCCATCTGTGAGGGCAGACTCTGACAGTCCCCTCTCCCCACAGCTCTGACCTTTCCCCTCCTGCTCCAAATCCATGTTTTATAATGTCGCCTGCACTTTCTGGCATTTGGCTTTTCTTGTTCCTTTCCCTGAGGTTTGGTCCCATTAATGTTTATGAGCAAATAAAACTAAGATTGCTGCTTTGGGCCATGGGGCCACTCCTGACATGGGGAGGGATGTCCAATTTAACCTGTTCCCTCTCCTTTGACTTTCCATGACTTCCACTGCATTCTCCTCCAGAAAGATGAGCGAATGGAGAGAAAACGTGATTACAATGGAAACTTCACCTTCTTCACCTGACTTCGGTGCTGTGGGTCCCTTGCTCCAAGTGGAAACGAGAGTCATCGAGAGTTTCAAGTGTTGGAAACATGGCTGTTTTTTAAAAACGTTGATTCTTACATAGACATGCATGATTAAAATAGCCTTTGGGGACATACAAACTCCAGGGTGTCACAGGTGTTGTGTTACCAGTTTTCCACAGGGCAGGCTGGTAGATACGCATGAGGATGCCTCATTTCTTTTTTAGAGCAAGGAATTGACCCATATTGCTTCAAAGATAAAAACCTGTCCAACTGGTGGGTGGTGCCATGTAGACCCCCATGTTTCTAACAAATGTATTATTTTTCTATATGATGCACATAGTCCTAGATGGGATTCTTTCTCATGGTCTGGGAGGAAAAGTCTTGGTGGGACCTGGGATGGGGACCAGAGCTGGTGGGAAATGGCCCAGCAGCTATGTTTGCTGGGAGGCTGTAGCTAGGCTGTATCCTGAGAGAGGGGAAACATATTCCTTCTGGGGCTGTTGACAGGGATGTGAGCCAGGTAGGAGGAAAGCAATTATATCATTACATGCCACCCTTGTCTCAAGGGGCCAAATTAGCTGACTTTCCAAAACTAGAGTCTACTTTTCACTTTTTAATTTACAAGCTGATAGAGATGCTTGCTAGTTTGCTTTGAAACCTTCCTAGAATAGCTGAGGTGTGCCTGGCACAGCAGGTGAGGGTGAGAGGAGCAGAATGTGGTCCTGATATTGATGCTCTCACAGGTTTGCAGGAATATAGGACAGACAATAACCTAGATGGTGACCAGCAGGATGGGAAAATGTCAGGAGGGAAGAGAAACTTGGAGAAACTCAAGGGCAAGTCCCCCATGTCATATGCAAAGACTTCACCAAGTAGGAAGAGGAGAGCTGGTGTTGGGGGGTAGGGCACAGGATTTGCACACGTGGGACTGGGGTGGACAAGGTTTCAGGAAAAGGGCACCTGAAACATAGGTAAGTGGATGGAAATGAGGGTGAGAGGTTCAGCAAAGGGAAATTGTGGGAAAACAGTTGGAAAGGGTTTTGAAGATGCTTAGGGATGCTTGGTGAATCATCCAACAAACATTTATTGAGTGACTCCTATGTGCTAGACACCATGTTAGGGGCTGGTTGTATAGCTGTAAAACCCCCGAGAAATCTCTCTCTCTTGTGCACACCTGACTGGACACAGACAGAGCACACATATATATGTGTGCCTATGGGTTGCAATTTTGACCAGGGTAGCAGAAGAGACCTCTTTTGAACATTGACTTCTGAGTACTTTGAGAGGGATGTCAGGAATTAATCAGGTGGATATCTGGGAGAGGAGCACTCCAGACAGAAGGAAGAGCAATTGCACAAAGAGCCTAATGAAGGGGTTTGCCTGGTGAGCTGAGAAGCAGCCAGGAGGCTGGGGATGGTTGCAGGAAAGGGATGGAGGAGACAGTGGTAGAAGACCAGGAAGGCGGTGGAGCCTCATGGACTTGCACAGGGCTTTGGACTTCATCCTGAGCAAAATGGGGCCTCTAGAGGGATTTTGAACAGAGGCATGATGTGACATGATAATTTGTTTTTAAAATTATCATCCTGAATGTTTTGTGAAAAGATGACCTTTGCGGGGCAAGGGTGGAGTCAGGAAGAACAGGTAGGCTGCTTCAGCCTCCTGGAGATAGGCTGGAGGACAGGTAGTGAAAAGTGACTTTGTTCTAAACATGCACGATTTCTTTTTAAAAATATTTTATGTTTGATTAACATGCAGTAGTTATACACATTAATGGGTACATTGTAATGTTTCAACAAATGCATATGATATACAGTGACTACATCTAACCTCCTTCTATCCATCCCCTTGCTATTGAACATTCAGTTCAACTTTTTTTTTTT
>CM053405.1:117851537-117981675 GCA_028644305.1 Xerus rutilus
CCCATCCCTATTTTGTGTTTTATGTAGAGACAGGGTCTCACTGAGTTGCTTAGCACCTCTCCATTGCTGAGGCTGGCTTTGAACTCGTGATTCTCCTGTCTCAGTCTCATTAAGTGCTGGGATTACAGGCTTGAGCCACCACGGTTGGAAAATTTTCTGATATTATTTCATGGAAGACGTTGTACATTCCTTTGGTTTGAAATTCTGTGCCTTCTATCCTGATAAATCTTAGATTTGGTCTTTTGGTGCTATCTCATAATTCCTGTATGTCTGTTCATAGTTTCTTACCATCTTCACTGTATGGTCAACTTTATTTTGAAGATTGTATATTTTGTCTTCATTATTTGAGGTTCTGTCTTCCAAGTGATCTAGTATGCTGGTGATGCTTTCTATTGAGTTTTTTATTTGGTTTATTGTTTCCTTCACTTCAAAAATTTATATATTTTTTTCACAATCTCTAGCTCTTTCTTAGAGTAATCCTTTGCTACCTGTATTTGCTCCCTTATCTCTTTGTTGGTGTGATCCATGGTTGCCTTTATTTGCTCTCTTATTTCTTCGTTGGAGTGATCGATTTTTGCCTGTATTTGCTTGCTTAAGTCATTTTTTAATTTGCAGAACATTTTAATTACATACATTCTGAATTCTTTCTCTGACATTTCATCAACTGTGCTGTCAATGGATTCTATTATTGTAGTGTCTTGGTTTATTTGGGGGCACTTTCTTCCCTTGTTTTTTCGTGTTGATTATGTATCTTCCTTTCTGGTAATGCTGATCTGAGGTACTGTGGTTTCTATCCTATAATATTGTAGTGACACTACAGATTACCTGTAATCTCACCTTGGAGTTTACTTCCAGTCCCCAGCAGGTGTCCCCAGATGGACACTACTGCCACTAAAGATGGTGGCAGCAATAGTGGAGGTAACTCAAGATGGCAGTGGGAGTGGCCGAAGATGGATGCAAACACTTTCAGAGATGGGGCTAAAAGGGTGGGACTTACAATGGCTTTGGGCTGATTGATCGAAGATGCAGCACTTTGGTGGGCTGCTGCCTCCAGCCCCTGTCTGTTGACTCAAGGTAGAGGCTGACACATGGGAAGAACTGTAGGGATGGCTACAGTGTACAAGATGGATACAGGAAGGGAGCAATGGTGTGGATCCCCACCATGTGCAGGGGTGGTCCTGGGCCTGGGCTCTCACACAGACCTGTGAGGGCAGTCCTAGGCCTGATCTTGGCCTGGACTCCCTCAGGGATTCCAGGTGGTGGGTCTAGCCCTGGACCTGGGCTCCCATGGATCTGCAGGGGCTCTGGAACTGAACTGGGATGGTCTAGGGCATCAGCGGCTGGGGTTCCAGAGGCAGTTCTCTGCCTGGGTCTGGGTTCCCTGTGGGTTGGAGGATTTGTGGGTAGCTATCTTGGGCCTGACCTTGGCTGGCTCCCTTGGAGGTCCCTGAAGGTGGTCCTGGGCCTTGGCCTCTGCTCCCGTTGGTCGGCAGGGGCTCTGGCATGGAACTGGGGGTGGTCTCAGGCCTCACTTAGGCCAAGTCTCCCACATGGATCCCTTTGGTCTGGGTTCCCCTGTGATTGGCAGCTAGCAGTCTTGGGTCTGCCCTTGGTTGGGCTCCTGTGGTGGTCTCTGAAGTTGGTCCCGGGCCTTAGTCTTGAGATTATGATATAATTTTAAGCCTTCATTCTATTGATGTAATGTATTATGTTCCCTCACTTGTGTATATCAAACCATCCTTGCATGCCTGGGATAAATCTAACTTGGTCATGGTAAATGATCTTTTTGATGTGCTATTGAATTTGATTTGTTAGTATTTTGCTGAGAATTTTTTTGCATCTATGTTCATTAGGGATATTGGTCTATATTTTTCTTTTTATATTTGTTATGTTCTTGTCTGCTTTTGGTATGAAGGTAATGCTGGCCTTGTAGAATGAATTTGGAAGGTTTCCTTATCTTTCAATTCTTTGAAACTGGGAAGAATTGACATTAGTTCATCTTAAAAAGCTGGATAGAATTCAGCAGTGAGGCCATCTGGTCTTGGACTTTTCTTTTTGGGAGGCTTTTTATTACTATTAAATATCAGTAATTAGTCTGCTTAAGTTTTCTGTGTTTTTGTGGTCCAGTTTTATTTAGTTACATGTGTCTGGAAATTTCTCCATTTCCTCTAGGTTTTCTAATTTGTTGGCATATTGTTGTTTCTGATGATCCTTTGCATTTCTGTGCTAATATCTCCTTTTTCATCTCTAATTTTATTTATTTGTATCTTCATTTCTATTTTTCTTAGTCTAGGTAAAGGTTTGTCAAATTTCTTTTCAAAATCAACTCTTTCACTGATCTTGTGTGTTAGGTCCATTTAAGGTGCCTAAGGGAAACAAAATACCAGGCAGCCCGCATACACGAAAGAACAATCAATTAGATGCTGGCAGACAAGTAATGATGGGGACTCATAACCACTATCAATCAGCCAATCCCTCGACAAACCCGACCAACCCGGGAGAATATAAAACTCCCCAAAACCTCCCTTTCCTGTTCAAAGTCCTCTCCTTCCTGCCCTAAGCTTCCTTTTCCTGTCCCAAGCCCTTCCTTTCCTGCCCCAAGCTCATAAAAATTCCAATCCAGTTGAGCCTGCCTGTGATACTCCCTACCCACTCTGTTGGACTGGAGAGTCTTGCCTGGGGCATATATCAATAAAGCTTTGCTCAGTGGTTTTAATTGGCCTCCTTTTGATCATCATTATCTGACTTTACATTTTGTATTTTTTTTAGTCTGTTTTATTTATTTATAATGTGATCTTAGTTATTTATTTTCTGCAACTAAATTTGAACTTGTTTTTGCTTTTAATCTATCCAGTCAATGTCTTTTATTTGGAAATTTAGTCCACTTACATTCATGGTAATTATACATATGTAAGGACTTACTCTTGTCATTTTGTTAAATTTCTTCTACTTGTTTGAAGTATCATGTTTTATTCTTTCTTGTTCATCTGTATGATTTGGTGTTTCATGTGTTGATTAAGTTTTGATTTTTTTTCCTATTTCTCCTTTGTGCATCTACTTTGCCAGTGTATTTTATACTTCTGTTGTTTTCATTCAGATAGTTGTCTTTCTTTGGCTTTTGGATGTAGTAATCCCTTAAGCATTTTTGTAAAACCATTCTGGTGGTGATGAATTTTATTTTTTTCTTGTTCTAAAAAGGCTTTATTTCTCCTTCATCTCTCTTGAATGTAGTATTCTTGGTTGGTAGTTATTTTCTTTCAAAACTTGGAATATGTTATTCCATTCCATCTTGGCCTGTAAGATTTCTGCTGAGAAATATACTGTTATTCTAATGGAGGTTTCCTTAAATATGACTTGGCACTTTTCTCTTGCACTTTTTAGAATTTTCTCTTTTTCCTTTTTCTTCTATAGTACTGAGGATTAAAACTGGTGGTGTTCTACCATGATCTATAACTCCAGCCCATTTTATTTTGTATTTTGAGACAAGGTCTCACTAAGTTGCCCAGGCTGGCCTTGAATTTGCAATCCTCCTCCCTCAGCCTCCCAAGTAACTGGGATTACACTTTTGTACTCATGCATTCAGCTTCTTTCTTTGTCTTGAACATTCAATAGTTTGACTATCATATGTCAGAGTTAGGATCTTTCCTGCTCATGTCTATTTGGTGACTTGTGGGCCTCCTGTTCCTGTAAGTCCACATCTCTCCCAGAATGAGAGAAGTTTCCAGCTATTATTTTGTTGAATAGCTTTTCTATGCCATTTCCCCCTTTCTTCTCTCTCAGGGATTACTAAAATGTAAATATTTACCATTTAATGGTGTTCCAAAAGCCCCAGAAGCTGTCTTCGTTCTTTCTTATTATTTCCCTTTTAGTTTTATCTGACTAGGCTATTTCAAAAGATCTGTCTTCAAGTTTAGATATTCTTTCTTCTGCTTGATCTAGTCTGTCATTGAGGCACTCAACTGTATTTCTTATTTGACTTATTGAGCTCTTTATTTCTAAGATTTCTGTTTTTTTTAAAGATCTCTGTCTCTGATGAATTTTTCATTCATAATATGCATTGCTTTCCTAATTGTGTTCAACTGTGTGTTCATATTCTCTTCAGTTTTACAGAGCTTCTTTATGATAATTCTTTTATCCCTTATCAGGCATTTCATTTATTTTGATATTTTAGAGATTTCTTGCTAAAGAGTTATTGTGTTCTTTTGGAGGTGTCACGCTACTTTGTTTTAAAAATCTTTTCTGTGTTCTTACATTGAGATTTGCACATCTGGTAGGTCAATGATTGCTACTATTTTATGAGGCAGCCTTCATAGGAAACCTGAAGAGGTGGGGTGTTGGTTTTATATGCAACGTGGTTTTGGTTCCAACTGGGCACTATAGTATAGTCTCCTTGTAGCTTCGGTGGCTTTAATGACTTTGGATACAGTATGTGCCACATCAGGGTTGAAGAGACCCACTGTCTCTGGGGGTTGGGCAGGGGTGAGAAACACCAGCAGCTCATGTGGGTGTGGTGAGCACAGCAGTGGGTGTGGTCACTCTGACAATGGGAGTGGTGGCACCAGTCAGAGGATGAGTGTGTCCTCAGCACTGCGGAGGTGAGCTTTGCTGCTGGCGATAGTCTCTGGCACTGGCAACCCCATCAGTAGTGGGGGACTTGAAGCACTGGCCCTCACACCAGGTCTGGTGTGGGCCCAGACCCTGTGTGGGGAGAGGTGGTGGTGGGAACTACAGTATCACCTCTGTGGCACTTGTTCCTGGTCCAGGCAGCAGTGTGTGCGGGCATGGTATGGGGGTGGATTTTTGGCAGTTGGAAGCGCAGGTACACCTGCTTTCGTGAAGCAGGTTTGGATCACTCAGCACAGGTAGACCCCTGAGAATGGATTTCTCTGAAAGTTGAGGACCAAGTTGTGGCAAATCCAATGTTATGGACCACATGTTTGTGTCTCCCCCAAATTCATATGTTGAAACCCCAACCCCAATTTGGCTATACTGGGAGGTGGAACCACTAAGGAAGAAATTAAGGTTAAATAATATAAAAATGTTGGGGCCCTGATTGGTAGGATTAGTAACTTTCTGATAAGAGACACCGGTGCTCCTTCTGCCCTTTGAGGGCATGGCAGGAAGGTGGCCTTCAGCAAACTGGGAAGAGAGCCTTCGACTGAATCAGAATTCATCAGAACCTTAATCTTAGACTTCTAACATCCAAAAATGTGAGAAAATAAGTGTCTAATATTCAAGCCACCCAGTCTGTAATATCATATTATAATAGCTGTACCTTACTAATGTACCAGTTTTTTTTGTTTTGTTTTTTGTTTTTTTGGTTTTTTTTGGTATCCTGGCTTTTTCTAGAACTGTGTCTTTTGCCAGCTTTCAGGTCCTAGCACTTTCGTAATTGGTCCCTTAAGGGGCTTTTTCCCTCTCTAAACAATTCAATAGATTTGAATGGACCAGAAGAGTCATTGAACAATTATCTAGTGATTAGCTTCTTTGTGGAGTCCAAAGAGAATAGCTGGAAGAAAATTGGTAAATTCTTTTCATTCTTAATAAAACCTAACATTATCTCACTAATGCCTGATATTAAGAGTTCAAAGTCATCTCTATACCATTGATCTTCAAAGGAAGAGAGTTCCTAATTTATTTGACAAGGCCTGAAAAGATGTCGGTGAGGCTTCCTTGAGATAGGGATTTTAGAACATTGAATGAATTTGTAACATGGCGGACTCCCCACTAACACTCTTGCCACCCCCATCCCTTGGCTCTCTTTAATCACTGGGTTCACTTGGCGCATGCATCTCCCTGAGCATTATGAGCCTGCTGAGGGACAGGGACTTCCTTAGGCAGCTGGTATCATTTCCATCTCTGGTCTGAAGAGAAGCAGGTCCTGGTACTGTTTGATGGAGCTAGTTTTGAAAGAAGGGCAGAGAGGGTCAGCTTCTTGGGGTAATGAATGTTTCTGGGGTCATAATGTTTTCTCTCCCTTTTCTGAGGAAACTCTCCCCCAATAAAAATGAATTATCCGCTGCTCTTGAGGCCCTATAAATTGATTTTGACTCTGTCCATTATAGGTAGCTTCTGTGAGAGGAACTGGTATAAATCTCACTCAGTCGGGAAGTGTTTAAAATGGCAAACTTCAGAGTAAAGGTTTAACAAAAACCATAAATAAAACTTCAGAAGTAATGGAAGTGTTTATAAGCATCTGCGGAATTCTGCACAAGAACAATGAGCCTGCTCTGGGTGCCAAGAGGATGACTGAGGTGTTGTGTTCACTAAGAGAGAGAGAGAATATCCATCTTTCTTTGGCTTTGGCTCAGGGCAGCTGGACCTGGAGAAGCCACAGAGATGTGAGCCCTGCTCCACGCCTGGGCTCCCGGAGCGGAGGTTCATCACTGTCAGGCTATGGCCAGTCACGATGTGGGAGGCTGCCAGAGGGAGTGGACCTTGCCAAGGACCAGCGCCTCAAGTCGACCACACTTCCAGGCTTCCATTCGCCTTGCATTTTTAGAAAGTAAAATATCACAGTGATCATATGATACACTCAGAGCAATGTGTCCATGCCCCATGCTCCAGCTAAAGAAACCAGAGTAAAGAGTGGCTTGTGACTTGTTCAAGCCCCAGAACAAGCTATTCTTAGAAGCTGGAGGAGATGTCTGGTCTTTCCCACCATATCTCCCTTCCCTCATCTATATCCACTTCTGCATCAAATAGTTATTGAATCTGCTCCATGCCAGGTTCTGGCCTCAGTGCCGGGGACACGGAGACACATTGGTGTGTGCCTGTCTCTCTTGGGCTTTCAGTCTACCTCCTCTGACATCCCTCATGAGTGGTGATTCAACGAGATAATGCCTGAAGAGTGCTAGCGTGGTGCAGGCACTTAGTTTCAACAGAGCAGTAGCTGTCATTATTATTGCAATTGTTGTCATCATTGCCACTTGATGGGACCACTCCGGTGCTCTGCAGTTGCCCCTGGGAAGTCCTCCCTGCTCCCTCAGTTACTGCTTTTCTTCCTTTTTGGGGCCTTTTGGGGGATTCCGCTGGCTCATGCCTTGCCCCCGGATGTATTTTCCAAGCCCAGGCTGCATTTGCTTGGATCCACCAGGCCTCCAACCCAGCCTGGAAACATCCCTGCCTCCATCCACCTAATGCAGCTTAGTTCATGCCCACAAATAGAGCTTGGGTAGCAAATCCTATGGTAGACGTTGTAATGGGACATAGATCATTACAGATGGGATTCAGATTTTACAAAATATTTTAGGAGGGAGATAAATTAGATCATGAAAAGTGCATAAGGGACATCAATTATGCAGGAGCCAGAAGAATGATTATCAAGTGGTCTGGCCTTAGTTTTTGCCCATGAAACATTTAACTGTGGCCATTAAAAGAGAAAACATCTCTTGCTCTCTGCTTCAGAAGAGTGGGCTGGTCCCAGATGCAGGCTTTGCCCAAGGGAGACATAAAGTACATGTCAGCCTGCTTTGCTTGTGGCACTTGAGGAGTAAAAGGCCACCTGGGAAGTGTAGAAAGCTGGAGTGGGGCTTGCTTAGGTGAGATGATTCCAGAGGCTCTGTGAGCGTGAGAGCCCTGTCCAGTTTGGGGTAACTTTTCTGGCCACTCTGACCCGGGGAAGAAAGGGGCACACCAGGACATCACAGGTGAATGGTTAGAGACATTGTGAGTCGAGGGTCCTTGAAAATCCCCCAAAGGCGTCATGCTTGTCCTACCCCCTGCCCAACAGCAGCACAAACCTGGCCCCAGGTGTGCCCGCATCTGTTGAACCCACCTGGCCTTGATGCTGCTGGTGACCATGGGCCTCTGGGATGAGGGGCCAATGATCATGACCCTACAAACTGTCCATGTTGCTGTCTCCACCAGGCTTCAGCAACTGTGGCTGTTCCCAGGCATGGCCATGATTTCTGTCTCTGAAAGAAACCAGACCTTCCTCTGAGCTGCACCACTGCACTCAGGGTCCCATGAGTGAGTCTCATCCCCACCGGGACCATGTGCTGTACCTGTGGAAGGTGGACCCTTTCTTCTCCCTTCTCCTCTTGTCTATGTGGGCATTGAGCTTGGCATGTGGGTGCTCCATCCTAACCTTTTGGGGGTGGGTGAGGGTAAGTTACCTGCTAAAGACATCTTGCCAAGCATTCCTAAGCTCTCTTCCCCTGTAGTGGGTCACTGTTGGCTTGTCATCTTTTTAAATGAGGGTGTGTTTCTACCTGGAGTTAGTCTTTTGACTGGTAGGATTTTGGCCTATCTGTCCCATAGAGTGCAGCTATAAATAGCCACCAGAAGGAAAGGGCAAAACAGCAGTGACCTTAGTACATGACGTCCTCAGTGGTGTGACCTCAGTGGGAGAGCTGAGCACTGTTTGGGAGACTGAGTGTGCTTAGGGAGCTGAGTGCTTTGCAAAAGGGAGGCCCAGTAGGTGGTGAGTGATAGGTGGTAGGGATAGGTCTGTCCCTTCTTGAGCAGAAATATGCTCCTCATGGGCTGAGCTGTCATCATTACCATGGTCCTAGTCTTCTAGGCCTCTGTCCTTCCCCTGCTGCCCAAGGTCTCCATTTCACTGAGTCCTGTTTAATTCTGCCTTGTTGCCAGGCAAGAAGAAAAGCTTTTTCTTGGAGAGTGGAGAAAGTGGTGATATGAGACATCACAGGATTGGGATTTTAATAGATAATAACCCTGCTCTGTTGTGTGACCTGGAATAAGTTACTTATCCTCTGTAGGTCTCGGTTTTCTTAGCTGCCAAATGGGAATGTCAGTAATATCTATCTCATATCATACACAGAAAGTGAATTCACCATTCAGAGAATGGTGCTTTCCTCAGGATGGACAGACCCATGTGGGGCCTTTAGTCCTGCTTGGACTTTTAGAGGTTGGAGTTTGGGGGCAAACTTGATGTTCCTGGCCTCAGTCTGCATCTGTGAAGTGAACTTTGCATGTAGTCAGGTTATCCATAAATAGCAGGTCACTTTTTCAAATGCTGAAGCTATTTCTCACTAGGGTATACCCTACCCATCTATTTTTATACTTTCATTGTTAGATCATTGCTATTATTAATGACAACAGCTAACATTTATCTGAAGCTTCTCATGGTGCAAAGCTCTGGGCTAAATACCCTGGATATATCCTTCCCCATTTTGAACCTTATAACTCAAATGCTATGGCTGAGCCCAGAGAGGTGAAGCAATGTGCCCAAGGTCCCAGAACCTGTAGGTTGGAAGAGGTGGGGTTTGAACCCAGGCAGTCTAACCACATAGTGCCACAAGAAGGCCTGCACACTGGGAATTTCTCTAAACCCTATCTATGAACCCACCATTCTAGAATGGGGCCAGCTGTGGCTGTGGGGTGAGAAGGAATTTCTTCTGTTCTTTGCACACCTGGAAAAGGAGCCCCAGGAAGGTGACTTTATTTTCTCTTGGATTGTGGTAACAGTCTGGCTGTCGTAACTTGCACTGAACTGAACTCTAGTCTAGAGCGAGTGCTTTCTCCAGATCACTTGAGGATGCTCACCTGCCGAAATGGACAAGCCACAAACTAGGAAAAGGGCACAGCCTGGCTTGTTCATTTTGTGAGCTGATGACCAAAAAGAACTTGGATTTTGTTTCTTGGGCATTTTGCACACAATGGAAGGAAAGTTTGAAAGACATTGCCTGGGGCTCAGATTGGGCAGGAGGTTCCACTGTGATGAAGGACGGGATGGTCACATGAGCATGTATGTCTGTTGGACTGCAGCTGGCTTGTTTACAGATTGATATATCTCTAAGACTAATTCATCACCCAAACCAGGATGTCTTTGAGAATGAAAGAAGATGTTATTAATAATTATGTTAGGATAAAAGGCATTAAATTGGATCTGTCCTTGGATACACATGTAATTATTCCTATTATTTATTAAAGCAACATTTCTGGCCTCTGATGAGCAGGATCCTGTTTGTCTAGTTTGATTTATGACCACATTTAGGAGTCACATAACAGATTTCTTCATTGAGGTCAACTATTAAAAAGCAGAGAAGGTATCTCGGAATAGCAAACCCACAGAGCTCTTTGGAAGGCTGTGAGCATTTGTGAATTTCTATACTTGGGTTCTACTCCTCTGTTAATTGTCAGCTTCCCATTATTGTAACAAATACCCGAGATGAATTAACTTACAAAGACAGAAGTTTCATTTTGGCTCAGTTTTGGAAGTTTCCAGTCCATGATTGGGTGGGCTCATTGATTTTAGGCCTCTGAAAGGAAGAGAGGGCTGGCACATCATGGCAGGACCATATGGGGTAGCAAAACTATTCATCTCATGGCCAGGATGTAGGGGAAAAAAAGAGAAGAGAAGAGAATGGGGTCTCACGATCCCCTTTGAGGACTTGCCCCCCAAAACCTAACATCTTCCACAAGGCGCCACCTCTTAAAGATTCCACCCCCTTCCAATAGTGCCAGAGGCCAAACCTTTAACACAAGTGACTTTGGGGGACCTTCCATATCTGTGTTAGTTAGGTTTTTGTTGCTGTGACCAAAACACCTGACAAGAACAAACTAGAGGAGGGAAAAGTTATTTTGGCTCATTGTTCTGGAGGTTTAGTCCATGGGCCACCAACTGCATTGCTCTGGGTCCAAGACAAGCAGGACATCAAGGCAGAAGGGTGTGGTGGGGAAGCTCAGCTCCATCCATGGTGGCCAGGAAGCAGAGAGAGGGGAAGGAAAGGGGCTGCAGGGAAGATGAACTCTTCCAGGCACCCCCCAGTGACCCGCCTCCTCCAGCCATGCCCCACCTGCCTACAGTTACCACTCAGTCTGTTCCAACTGGGATGGACTGATTGGGTCACAGCTCTCACAGTCCAGTCATTTCCCCTCTAAATATCCCTGCATGAACACGGGAACTTTCGAGGGACACCTTGTATTCAAACTATAACAAGAGCCAAACTACAGCATGCTAAGTGGGGTTTCCAGAAGTTGGAAGTCACTTCTCACATAGAGAATGAGGTTGAGGTGCTGATGGAAGTGAGTTCCCTGGCAGACCTTCCCCAGCAACCCGAGAAGGGAGGTAACAGGCAGGGCTCTTCTTCCCTCCCACAGAGGAATGTGAGATTCAAACTCAGCTCCCCATGTGCTTCCTAGATTGTCCTCATGATTGGCATGGGATGAGACATCAGGCAAATCGCCATTTCTTTTTTTTTTTTTTAGCAAGGGGAGGGTACTGGGGATTGAACTCAGGGGAACTTGACCCACTGAGTCACATCCCTAGCCCTATTTTATATTTTGTTTAGAGACAGGGTCTCACTGAGTTGCTTAGCACCTCTCTTTTGTTGAGGCTGGCTTTGAACTCGAAATCCTCCTTCCTCAGCCTCTGAAGCCACTGGGATTATAGGCATGCGCCACCATACCTGGCTCGCCATCCACAGGCGGAGGCTGATGGACATGTCTGGGTCCCTGTTTTCTGTTGTGCATGAAGAAACTCTAACCAGCTCTTGAACCTTCTTCTAGGTCTTCCGTTGTTCAAACCTGTGTGTGTGTGTCACAGTGAGTTTGACAGTGTGGCTGCTGCCAGATCTCCTGGCTTCTGTCCCCCAGCTCTCCCACTGGAGAGGGACTGAAGCTGTCCTTTCTGATCCCAAGTTAAAAGATCACAGGGCAATACTTTGTCAGCCTGGCTGGCTGGGTCATGTGCCTGTCCCTGACCAGTCACCAAGGGTAGTGAGCTGGGGATCTATGACAGGCTCATCTTCAGTCAGAGGTCTACTTCTAGCCATTTGCTGTAGCTGCAAGTGCCAGGAACAACAACAACAACAACAAACAAACAAATGGTAGGTGCACAAAATGTGTCCCTGGCTACTAGAACCTCATCTGCCTCATTCTTAACCCTTTTAGAAAATGTATTCCTCCCACAGTAGTCATTTCCTTCTAACGGTAGCAGACTTATGGTTATAAAATAAATCTTTGCTGATTTGTGATGGTTAGGAACACTGTCTGAATTAAATGAATGTTTCTTGATTACTAGTGAGCCTAAGTATTTTCCCACAGATTTGTTCCCACAGGTAATTCTTTTCTTGTGAATCACCTTGTCTGTGACCTTAGCCACATGGAGGTTCCCATGGCTGTTGTTGAACATTTCAGGGGCGTGGAGGGGGGTGAATCTGAGTTCAACATCTTCCAGTGCCTTTGATGGAGAATTGTGTCAACTGTATTCATTCTTGTGTTGGGAGACCAGTGTGGAAATCCAAGAAAAATGCTCTGTCGTTAATCCAATTTTGTGTTATGAATGGTTATTAAATATTTTATGTGAGAATTATAATTACTGCTTAAAGCCAATATCAATAGCCTCAGATAATCAGTGTGTAACACTAATTAGAAGGTACCTAGTAACCCCCAATGAATTGTCTACAGCAGTTTAGAAATTGCTATAATTGTTGGCAAGCTGAGTTGGGAGGTAAGCATGCTGGGTGGGTGGCTATGAGTATCCTTAGCTATGCTGAGTTGATGGGCAGGGTAAATGAAGTGTGGCAGGACTCATTTTGCTGATTCAGTGTTCCCCAGGTTGGCTGACTTGCTTAGTGGGCAACATGGTGAACTGTACTTCATCCTCTGATCTCTGGGAAAGTGCTGTCTGGGTTAATGAGGTCTCACTCTGGATGGAGGGAGATCTTTAGCTTGAGAGATGGGACAGTGATTATAGACTCGTCTGTGTACATGTCCCTCTATTCCCCCTTATACACACACACACACGCACGCACTCTCATATATTCAGAATGCTTCTTTCTTTGTTAAAAAAAACCCGTGACGTGTAGTAATTGTACCTATCTGTTGGGTATGATAATTTAATACATGTTACAGTGTGTAATGATCAAATCGGGCTAATTAGCATCTTCCTCCTGTATCAGAAAGCTCTGAACTCCTCTCCTCTGGCACTTTATAAGATACATAATAAGCTGTGGACTATAGTCATTTGACTGTCTGTACAGCACAGAACTTACTTGTTTATGAAACCAACTTTTGTTTGGCTTCTTGTTTTTAAGAGTTTTATTCTACCTCTAGGTGGGCAGCAGCTCCATGTGCTCCAGTGAGGGCTACTGGCTGCAAAGTGCCTGGGTCACATTAGTACCTGAGCTGGGGCCACCTGATGTGGGACAGGGTGGGGGGAGTGGTCAGAGACTTTCCCAGTCACAGATAGCACCTTCCTCCTCCCTGGGAAGTGGGCTAAAAATGATCACCAGGGGCCAAGGCAGAGGGCTAAGAGCACACACAGCAGGAGCCAGAGGGTGGGGGACATGACATTGGAGTCAGAATCTCACCTCCATTTACCACCAATTCTGGGGCTCTGGAGACACCTCAGCACCTCTCTGGGCTGCAGTACACACCACCCTCCACCCCAGTAGAGGACAGTGACTCCTACTGTGTGCATGTCATCTAGAGAGGCACAGCCAGGAGCCCTTGGTGCTGGGCAGGACATCCTGCTCTATGCGGCTTCTAACCTTTATGTCCTTGAACAAGTGACTAAGCCTCTGAGTCTCAATGTCCTGAGGAGAAAATGTGGGTAATAATAATATGGCCTCACTGAGTTATTTTGGGGATTAAATGAGTTGTAAGGGACATACAGTAGTAAATGTTACACAGATATTGTGAAATATGTCAATGAAAAACGATGTCATTTTCCCTGATATAGGCCAGGCGGCACCAACAGAAACAAAATGCTCAAAATGTCCCCTGTGCTGAATATTGGGGATAAAAGATGAGAACAAGCCAGGCCAGGTCCCCACTCTGCCAATCCAACAGGAGACACTAACAATACACAGGAGGCAAGAAAAGAAGCAGAACCATTTCCAGTGGTGGTTTGGGCCATGAAGATCCCTGACGCGGGGCAAGGTGATGAAAACTTCTGGTGGGAGGTACGGTAGCTTGAGGCAGATGGAGCCAGTGGCGTTGGTATGGACATGGGCACCGAAGGAGAGAGGGAGTCATTGGAGGAGGTGGAGGACCAAGCAGACACAGACCTTGTTGCTGTAGCTGCTCTGCTCGTGTCCCCACGTCCCATGCCCCTGCTCTTGCATACCCCTACCCACAACCACCCTGTTCTGGCCTGTGGCTCTTTGTTGGACTGACCTTAGGCTGTTGAGACTGTTATCCCTCCATAGAGAGGAGGAGGTACCTGGGAATTTTCATCCCCCTTGAGGACAGCCTGAACCACTGACTGAGGTGAACATCTGCCAGCCCTTAAACCCTTGATGGGAACACCCCCCAGAAGTGATCTACACAGTTTCTAGGGATCCCTCAGGGGACTGAGTCACAGTCATTCTGGGGGACTTGGCTGGACAGTTCTTGCTTCCTTGGCTTCTTTCCTTCCCCTTCTGGTTCTTCTTCTCCCTTCCTTACTGGTTTTTCATGGGAACATTCCCTTAAAAAATCACTTTTACACGAACCTCCTCTTGGGTTCTGCTTCTGGGGAACCTACAATAGTCTCCGAGTCAGGGATGAGCCTGGTCTGTTGAAGGGACAGTGAGAAGATCAGCAGAGAGCCAAGGAGATGGGATGGAGGATGGGGAGGGTCAGGCAATGGTGCCATCATTTGAGGTCTCAGAGGCTATGCCAAATTTGAATTTTTTTCAAGAGCAGTGGGAAATTATTGGAAGTTTTCAGGCAGGGGAGTATTAATACATAATGTACTTTGGAAGGAAACATCTCTGTGGCCACTTTGTAGAGAGTGGACTACTAGGGATAAGAGGAGAAGCTGGAAGCTGAGTTCAGAGGTTGCAGTTGTCATCATGTAGATGAGTGGGCTTGAATAGGAGGGTAGCACAGGGGATGGACTTGGGATTTGTCTTTGATGATTGACAGATGGACTCAGCTGTATAGTTTGCCCCAACTCACAGAAAGTCTAAGAGTTCAAAATGGGGACTATGGGTATTGATTCACTGTGGTCTTACTCCATGGGTCCTCCCCTGCCCCTTTACAGATAGAAAAAGTGACCTTTCCTCCTGAACCCAGGAGACTCTTATCAGTGACTTTTTTTTACCATGTTGGTTTGTACCTTGTCCCAGATACTCATGCCTGCCTTCATTCCTGCTGCTGAGCTGTGTTGTGGTTTAGATATGAGGTCCTCCAAAAGCTCATGTGTGAGACAGTGTAAGAATTTTCAGAGGTGAAATGATTAGATTGTGAGAGGAGTAACCTAATCCGTGGATCAATCCACTGATGTGGATGGTAACTGTAGGCAAGTGGGTGTGATTGGAGGTGGCAAGTCATTGAGGGTGTGCCTTTGAGGTTTATATTTTGTCTCTAATGAGTGGAGTGCTCTCTCTGCTTCCTGACTGCCTCCTTCATGCCCTTCTGCCATGATGTTCTGCCTCACCTTAGACCCAGAACAATGGAATCGGCTGTCTATGTACTGAGACCTCTGAAACTGTGAGCACCAAATAAATTTTTTTCTTCTAAAATTGTTCTTGACAGGTCTTTTGGACACAACAGGAAAAAAAAAACTGACTAAAGCAGGCTGTTTCTGGATTGGTCCTTGTTAGAAGAGTTGTGTGGGAAGCGCCTGGGCTGGATGGAGAGGTCTTGGGTAGGTCTCTAGTTATCTCTGGGCTTGAGTCCTTGCTTTGAAAACAAGGGAGTTAGTCTGGAAGCATCAATGCCCTTCCAAGGCCTACTCAGAGGCCTCTCAAAGGGAGAGTTTGGAGAGTGCTTTACCTAGGATGTGAAAGGCCAAAGGCTCTCTCTCAAGGGCACCAGCTCAGACACAGCTTCTGTAAGACAAACCTAGGGGACCACTGTGCCACCAGCTTCCCACAGGCTGGGAATTCCAGCAGACCTTTCTGGGGACCCTCCCTTGAGTACAAGGATTAGACAGAGCCTATGTTAGCTGTAATTGGACTGAGCTGGGATCCATTTTTCTTCTGCAAGTAAAGACAAGATTTCCTCAGACAGCAATCATAGTTGTTTTAAGTAATGTTTCTTTCAGAAATAAAGTTATCTGGAATATTAAGATGCTTGGCTCTGACTTTCAGGTTCTAAAGGGACAGTTCTTTAGAGAAACCAACTCCTTCCTACATAAGACGCGAGGGTCTGTGGTGAGCTTTAGTGGGTGGTGGACTTCGTCCTTCTTCCCCTACGGGCTGTGCGTCTTTTTATGATCTGAATACTAAACAGGATACTGCAGAGGCGTACACCAGGCAGAGCCTATGCCTTGATCCAGAGGACACACGTAGTTGGCAGATGTGGTGCATCTCTGTTTCTGGGTGCTGGGCCATCCCTCAGTCGCTCCAAGGATCCCAAGGAAGCTTGGAAGCCCCATCTCCATAGCCCTAGCTTCCACTGACCTGCATGGACCCAGCTACTTCAGCTTTTCCTGAAGCAGCTTCTGGTCTTGATGGGGGGGACTGATTTGTCTATGGGGACTTTTAAACTATGCAAAACTCAACTAGAAATTCCACTTCATAGTGTCTATTCTAGAAAACAGTCCTCCATGTGTGCAAAGAGATATGTATGCAACTATTTATTGTAATTTGTTTTTAATAGTGACAAAATGGAAGCAGCCTTTAGTGTACTGAATATTAAATAAATGGAGGAAGAGCCATATTAGAACCTTAAAAATCCTTAAGCTGGATATGTATCTAGTGTTATGGAAAGTTCCCAAGCTTTATTATTAAGTGAAAAAAAGCGAAGTTGTAAAATAATTTGCATAACATACCATTTGTGTTAAAAACCTCCCAAATGTATAACTTTACTTTGTCATGTACATAAGAAACCAGACAAAGCAAATTGAAAACTGTCTTGGGAGAGAACTGGGATTGGGTGTGGCATGCTCAAGGGTGCCTTTGATTCACACCTACAGTTTGAATATTTGAAATATATTTTTCAAAAATACTTGTATAATTAAAAAGGTTGTTACTAGATAGAATGTAATTTTTGTCAATTACAAGAAAATTGTTAGGTAAAAAGAAATGTCACCCTTCATACCATTATTAACATTTTGGTACATTTCCTTCCAGTTCATTTTTTCCTCATGCATTTTACATCATGTAAAGCATAGTGTATATGTAATTTTGTATCCTTTTTCCTCTTAACATTTTGTCATAAACATTTATGGGGTTGTTTCAAATTCTTTATAAATACCTTTAATGGCTATATACTTTCCCATCGTCGGTATTTAACTATTTTCCATCTTTCCTTCTCCTTTTAAAAGGGATCTCTGTTTGCCTTGTGTGTGACAAAATACCTGAGATAAAGAACTTATAAGAAAGAAAGGTTTATTTTGGCTCACAATGGTTTCCCTCCATGATCAGTTGATGCCATTGCTCTTGGGCCTGTGGTGAGGCAGCACATCATGGTGGGAAGTATGTGGTAGAGCAAAGTTGGTCACCTCATGGCAGCTAGGAAATGAAGAGAGAGGAAGAGGAGAGGACCCAATATCTCCTTCAAGGGCATGCTCCTGATGATCTAACTTCCTTCTACTAGGCCCCACCTCTTAAAGATTCCACCATCTCCTATAGTTCCACTGGCTGATGACCAACCCTTTAGCACATGGACCATTGGGGGAAACTTATCTAAAATGTAGCACCTAGGAAATCTTCCACCAGTCTTGTGAGATAACTAAAATTATTAATATCTGCATGCCTGGTGCATGGGGAAGTCAGTGTATAGATGTGATGAGAAGCTGAGACACTATCTAAGGGGTGGGGGTCAATCAGGCAGAAGGTGGGGGCATGCATGGAAGCAGAGGCTGAGAATCCAGGTCAGTGGCACCTTTTGATAATACAGGCCTATTCTGTGAAATTATTGACAGTGGATGGCATGATGTGATCTGTACTGGGGCCCTGGAGGCCAACCTTGGTCTTCACTCTATTTCTAACTCTAGAAATCTTTTTCACCAGTCGGAAAACCATTTTGTGTTCTGAACAAAGATGGAGAAGTTTCTGAAGGTCTTCCCTCCGTGGGATCTGGTCTCCAGAGTGCCTTTTTTGGGCAGTCAAGCAGTAACTGGGCCCATCTCTTCTCTGGGCCTTAGTTTTCTGCTTTGAGAATTGGAGGTATTTGTATCAGTTAGGGTCTTACTAGAAAAGAGTCAGAAAATCTGGGCTGGGGATATAGCTCAGTTGGTAGAGTGCCTCACATGCACAAGGCCCAATCACAAAAAACCAAAGGTCGAATGTTCTCTCTGATAAGTAGATGCTGATCCATAATGGAGGAGGGGACATGGGAAGAATGGAGGAGCTTTGATTGGGCAAAGGGCAGGGAGGGGAAAGGAGGGGGTATGGGGGCAGGAAAGAAGGTGGAATAAGATGGACATCATTACCCTAGGTACATGTATGACTGCACATATGGTTTGACTCTACCTTGTGTACAACCAGAGAAATGAAATGCTGTGCTCCATTTGTGTACAACGAATCAAAATGTGTTCTGCTGTCATATACACCTAATTAGAATAAATTAAAAAAATTCAAACCTAATTTAATTCTCTTTTTCTAAGCTGCTTTGTACTATAAAGATTAGGAAAACAGAAAACAAAAATTAAGACTTTTGACTTTCTTGGAAATAAAGTACAGATTAAAAAAAAAGAGAGAGAAAATCCAAAAGGGTAACTTAAGGGAGGTTAAAGAAGGGACTCTTTTTAATTGTGTGGCAGGATTGAGGGACCCAGCAAGGGAGGATGATGCACCTGCACTTAGGCTTTCCTTCCATCATCCAGTCTCCTGCCGGTCCTGCCCATTGATAAATCCAAAGCCCAGAGAGCAGGAAACTTGGGGGATACAGTCTATATAAACTAGTCCCTACCTTCCCTCTGCCAGGACACAGAGCAGGGTAGAAAAGGTGGAGAGTAGCTCTGGAAGTCTTTAGCCCACGAGCTATTGGATCTCAAAGCCCACGAGCTATTGGATCTCACCGTAATATGTCAACTCAGTTGTACTCTCACCAGGAATTGAATTAAAATGCTAACCTTTGCTTGTGTCCTTTGTATATGGTGGTATGGAAGAAAAAGAGAATAAAATAAACAATGTGAAACACAGGTGCTGCAGTCTGCTCTGTAGCTGGTCGGGAGGCTTCAGTCAATCATCATAGCTTTGGCTTTTCATCAACCATTCAATATGCCATTGATCTTCTGCCAGAACTGTTTGTTTATTATTATTTTTTTAACCTGGTAGTGTGACCCACACCTTTGTTCACATAGGATCAAGGTAGTGCTGAGTACTTGGATAGTTTTTGTTTCTGTCACCATGGCTACTTTGATCAAGTGGTGGGGTGACGGGGTGGGGGAGAAAAGGGCTGGCATAGCCATGGGCAGGTCATTCATTCGTCTGATCATTGGGAGCTTTCTGTGCAGGGGCGTCCTCTGGTGAGGAATGTATGAGATGCCGATGTCTCATGCTGGGCGATCCTTCCTCACACCCGTCTCTATTGCCAATGTTTCAGTCTTGTTCTTTCTATGTTCCGGAGTCTGCTTGTTAGTGATTCATTATAAATCAGGGTAGTGTTAGCAGGCTATTTCTTCTTCCATGTGATGTGGACAACTACATGTACTTTCTGAGATTCTGTCTTCTGGGAGGATTTCCCTTCCCTATTATCTTTCAGGGTCACTCTTGCATGAGATTGCAATAAATTGTCCATTCTGACTCATTCAGCATACTGTGGGAACCATCCGTAAGTCAGGCCATGGGTTTTCTTCCTGTGTATTAGTTATATGGCGCTCCCTGTGAGGAGTGGGTGGAGACAGACACGGTGAAGCAATAAGGATAACGACCATGGGATTCTAAACCACCTTCTGTACAATCTACTCTTACCCTCTGGATCTGTTTGGGCTTAATCCTGTATATGCCACTTGCATTTGACAATGGAATTCTGCCATGTACTTCCAATTTTATGATTTAGTGGATCACATAATGCTGAGTTCACTGTCACTTGCTGTCCCACAGTCTGTGTTTCATCTTGGCCAGGGCTTAGAAAAAATCAGAAGATGCTTTACAAATGGAGAATTATTATTATAAGAATTCTTGCTCTAAAACCTTTGGGATTCATGCTGTGGTTTCCCTAGTAAGGCTTGCTGGAGGCTGTATGTACCACAGATATTTCTACTACAATTGGCTATACTGGGTCACAAAATAATAATGCAGTTTATAGCCAAGACCTTCTGTAGAAACTTCTCTTGATTCAGACCTCTCTCAAAACTGGAAGATTTACCAGTTATCTAGCAAGAGGTATGGCATGATGTGATCAAGATGCCCAAATGTGTTGTTTCCTCCATTGGTCCAAAGAGGCGCAAGTAATTGTTATGCTTTTGTTTACAGTAAATGGTGGAAGGAAAAGCAACATTTTTTTTTTTTTTTGGTCAGTTGATGAAGACTCTACCTGTATGTTCTATATTACTGCACCCTTAGAAACTTCACTTATATGTCAGGTCCTTGAATTTTTGCAAGGTTTTTTCATCTATTTTCCAGCATACATCCTTGCCACATGAAAGCAAATGGTTATTTTTACTGACTTGGACTTGTTGTATCAACTGAATATCATATTTTTATGACAGGAAAACATGACTATCTTGTATGAGGATGAGGGTCTTCTTCCATACTTCAACCAGTAAAAAATCTTCAAGAAGATTAAGGGATTAGCGTTTTCATCTACCTTAATGTCCCCATTCCATATATCTGGGACTTACATCTTCTCCACAGGTGCCCTTATCTTAGCACAGTGTTTCTCAACTTTGGCACTACTGATATGTTGGGCTGAATAATTGTGGGAGCTATTTCTGTGGGATGTTTATATCATCTCTGGCACCTACCCACTGGATACCAGTAGCACTACCCACAGTCGTGGCAACCCCAAATATCTTCCACATGTTCCCTGGGAAGCGAATCCCTCCTGGTTGAGGGCCAGTCCATTCCTCTAGCATAAGTGACCTGGTGAAGACACATGTTCCTTGGCCCTGCGGTTCTGTGTACTTACACTTAAGATTTACTAAACCTTTAGCCATCGCTTCCCTGCAACTATAAATGATGAGGAACCGTTTCAAAAACTGTCATGAAGTCTTTGTGGTTTTTCACCTGTTTTTTTTTTTTTAATCAGAAATTCTGGGTTTTAATTTTGTTCTTTTTTGCTCTTTTGGGTGAGTATTCTTTCCAGAGTCTTCAGAAGCACTGAGCCCATCCCAGGGTCTTTGTACTCACTACTGCTACTATGATGACAAGTGTCAGGGCCACTTTGTCTGCCAGTGCTTTGTCTTCTACCTGCACTCCATCATATACCACCACCAGATGTACTGTAATGTCACAAATTATCACTACCCCATCTACCCTTAAAAAGAAGCTGGTCCATACTGCCATTAAATAAGTGAGTAACTCAATTCTCAAATTCCATTTTAGGACCTGTTTCCTGGGGCCCCTGCCAGTACTAATTATTATAAAATTTAAGAGAAAAATGACACACTCAAAAGAGTAATGAAAGGGAAGTTAGGACTGGGGCTGGCGTTCAGTGGTAGAGTGCTTGCTTAGCATGCCCGAGGCTCTGGGTACAATTACAAGTACTGGAAAAAAAAAGTTAATGGAAGGACTATGTATAATGGCGTGAGGACAGTGAAGCCTCCAGGATCAAATAAAAGCAGATGTGGTTACCTCCCCTAGACCGGCAGAAGAACCGGAAGGAGCTCTTCTGGGACCTAGTGAAAGCTGTAGACCAGGGGAAAAGGTCTCTCAAGTTATTGTAGCCTGAGGTAGAGAAATGTAGCTACTGTTAAATTGATGATCGGAAGGAGAGGAGGTAGGAAATAAATATTCTAACCTCTCTCCCTTTCTACTCTGTGTGTCCTATTGGCTGAACTGGAAGCCACACGGGGAAGAAAACCCCTTATGCCACCTGTGTGTGTGGATCAGCCATCCTGGTCACAGAGCAAGAATGGAGAAGAGTGACAGGAACCAACTGATTCTTAACTCTTTTTTTCTCAACCCTTTTGGGGTGGGGATCATAGAACTTCCTTTGCAGCAACTTAATTTTTCAGTCCCTATATGAATTTGCAAAATATTTTCATCAGCTGGCTGGGATGTAGCTTGGTGGTAGAGTTCTTGTCTAGGATGTTCATGGCCTTGGGTTAGATCTCAAGACCCACAAACAAACAAACAAACTAACTAACTAAAACCACTTAATCGTTTTTGAGTGCTATATAATAAAGACAAAATTTTAACTAAAAATTAGATCCATATTGTTAAAGTTTATATTATAGAGTTTTCCACAAATAGCATTTAATAATAATAATCATATATTAGAACCGACTAAACTCTTTCCATTTAATAACTGACAATAATTTTATAATTATAAAAGGAATAGCTAGCATTTATTTTGTTCTTTCTATGCATTAGGTGCCACAGTCCATGCTTTACAGGCATTAGTTAATTTAATTTCTTTTTAATTAGTTATGCAAGAAAAAATATGCTTTGCCAACAAGTAAATTATGACATGTTTGTTGGGAACTAAATATATATTAAAATGCAGATTGAAATTTAACTATGTGGTTTAACATCAAACAGACAACAGCTGCTTTCATGACCTGGTATGTTGGGTTCTTGCATTTTGCACTAAAAAACAAAAATTGGTCTATTTTTACAATGTTTGCATTGTGTTTCAGATGACAAGATAAGAGAAATGGCCTCATGCTGTTATTTGTAAGCACTTTGCCACAAATAACATATTGCATGTGTGGGCTGTCTTTATTACCAACAAATGAAAAGCCAAACAGTATAATTGTCACTATATTTTATTTTTTAAATATTCTAATGTTGAAGTACTAAAGACATCTTGGTGTACTATATGTGATTTCTGATCAGATGGATACAACTTACTTGTCTGGCAAAAAATCATCCTGGGGTGATTTTGCATAACTATTACAATTTTTTACAGTCTTCATTAATTTGTTGTATTTTAACATCAGTGTTTCTTATGCTTCTTGACTTTAACCAATGGCCCATTGTGAGTATGAATTAAATAATGTATGACTAAGAATCAGGGCATTTAAAAAGAGTATAATGATCAAACCCACTACGGCAGTTAGCACTTGTTCAGCTAAATTACAAATCAATTTTAAAACTGATTTGTTAGCAGGTTCATCTGATTGCTACAAATTGCCATTCTTGCTATCCTGTTGCATATTAAGGAGATTTTTAGCTTTTAAAGAATTATTCTTGTAATTATTTTTTTTAAAGAATTGGGAATGGAAATCCTTGCTTATGGATATGAACCCTAGCTACCATCCGCAACCCTGCAGAAGATTTGCAAATGGCGATTTATGTTGGGCAGAGCTTTGCTGCTGCTGATCCTCGGGGCCACAGTAGCTTTAGAGGAGGCTGGGCAGGGATAACCAGGCCTTATAGAGTGGCGCTTTCAGGAGGTCAAGCATCCAGCATCACAAAGCTGGAAGAGACACTGGGATCACATGGTCTCTAGCTCTGAATATTTGGAACAGAGGAGGAGACAGAACGCTGGAGATTTACTAGAGTCAGAGTCAAGATGAGAACAAGCACTGTCCTTTCTGTCTTTAAAAAACATTTCAGAAAATGTTTGCTGCTGAGCACATTTCCTGTGCCCTGGGATCACTGGTCCTCATTTCTTGGGCAGGCGTGATAACTTTCCAGGGCAATTGGACCAAGTGGCCAGCTGGGGCTAGGCCAGTGGGAGGGATGTGCATTTATGTTTGGAGTCCAGAAATGATTTCAAGTGGTGGCCTCAGGTGTGTACCTGGGCCAATTAAGTCAATGTCGGTTTTCTTCCGGATTGAGAAAGCATTACCCACAGTCTTCACTGAAGCCAGAAGTTGCTGGTAAGGTCAACAAGCGGATGTGGAGATGCCCTGGTATCTTTTGTAGCAGGCGTTATGTCCTATTTGGAGAAGCAGTGTGGATTTTCACACAACCGTCTTTCTGATCCACAGGACAGACCCAGAGAACCTTGAACACCTGATGTAAAATGCAGGAAATCATGGCTGTCTTTCTTGAGCGTCAAGGTGCCCCAGCAGCAGCACTAACTTCTCTGCCTGGCAACACTTTCAAAGCCTTTTTAAATTGGAGCTTTAGTCTGTCATCCCTTTTCCATAACAGAAAGGCTCTCTGTTCTCTGAGGGAAGATTCAGGGTAATCTTTTTGCTGCCCAGTGGCTCTGTCTGCAGCCCTGCATAGTAGATAAGCCAGGTCGGCCGTGGTCTTGGGGCAGGCACAAGAGCAAACTTACTCAGAGATGAAACTCTTCTGCGCAGATGTACTTGCAGCAGTGGCAGGTCAAGTTGTTTGGCTCTGACAGTTTTCTCTAAAGTGTAGGGAAAATTCCATTCCTGTTCACTCAGGGAGATCTCTGGCCTCCCTCTTGTGATCCTACCTCAGGCTAGGACTTCATGTGAGTTAGGATGACTACTTTACCTGTTCTTTAGTGCCATGGTTCTTGTCTTTTGTGAGTTAAAAGCCCTTTGAGAATCTATGAAAAGGATGAATCATAGCCTCCATGAAATGCTTACTGCAGAGGTACATGGTATTTTCCTACTTTTGGTAGGAAGTTCATAGACATTTAAAAAAACATTTTATTAGTGCTTTATAGTTATATATAATATTGGGATTCATTTGACATAATCATATAAGCATGGAATATAATTTGCTCCACTTCAGTCCCCAGAACTTCCTCTTTCCCTCCTCTCCTCTCTCCCCCTCTTCCCCTTCCTTTACTCATCTTCCTTCTATTCATTTATAGTTTCTAAAATTATGCTTTATAGATGTACATAGAGGTAAAATTCACTGTGGTATATTCATAGACTTTCCAGAAATCCATACACTTGAGGTTTGGGATGCTGAGTGGCAGAGAGGTGGACCCATCACGACTCCCTGCTCCATCTCATGTGGCAAGGTAGGTGCAGGGTCTGGGTGTGCACTCCGTGTGGAGGAATACTTCCACGTGGGCAAGAGTTAGCCATTAAAGTCCTATTCTTGGTGTTTCTTCTTTGGGTTCCCAGCCTTTTTCTTCTGCTTTGCTGATTCATGTTCCTCCTCCTCTTCTGTCAGCCAAAGTATTTTTTAGAGTTCTGATCTTTGCTTTTGTCTCTTTTGTCTAAATCCTCTCCCTGATTAATCCTGGCCTTTTATCAACCTTTGTGCCATTGAAGCCACCCGAATGCTCAGTCCCGTGTTCTCCTTTGAGCTCCAGACTCCTTTCTAGTTTGCTGCAGAGGGAGATGTGGCTCAAATCATCCTTCCTGCTTCCAGTCCCTTCATTGCCATTTGCCATTGAGCACATTTCCCATGACCTTCCCTCTCTATTCCTCTCTCTGTGCTTCTTTGCTGAGGTGGCTGGCTACTAGAACAGTGGCAGTCACCACTGATGACTTCCAGAGCATCATGGTGCCCATGCTCTCTTTTTTCCATCCCCAATATCATGGTTGTGCTCTGCCTCCATTCTTACTCTTCTAGGTTATAAAATCCTCCCGTGCATCTCTCAGCTCACTTGTTCCTTGAGTCATATGTACTAAGGTCATGTGACCATGCTACCGCCAGGCTTAGAAAACTGTTGGCGCCCATCCCTGTAAACCTATGGACTCCCTAGCATAGACACACTCAGGGCTGTCCACAACCAGGACCAAATGAGGCAAATGCTGCTGATGCCCCGCTTCTACTATCAGCACACATAGGCCCTCCTCGTGCCTGCAAAATTGGCACGTCTATGTGTGAGGGTCCACTGGTGTAGAGCAGCAGAGCCCAGTTTATTATCTGCCAGGGCAGATGACCTGAGCTCTGAGAGCAACCCTCAATAAATGACTGACAGTTGATATAACTCCTTGTCCCTTGGGTAGAATAACATTGAGGTGCCTGTTCTGCACTGGCTCCCACAGTTTCCTAGTTGGGGAAAGCTCTAGCAGCCCTCAGGACTGGTGCTTCCTGGGGTCTACCTTCTAAATATACTGCTTGCACCTGACCTTTTTTATTTCACCCCACCAAAGCCTCTGCCTTTACCTGTTCCTCTCCTGGGTCCTCCTGTCTTTGCATCTTTGTTCAAGCCAGGTCCTCTAAGGTGTGTCCCCATCTCTGCCTTCCACAGTCTTTTTATCTTTAGGCTCCCCTGGAAGCTGGCCTCTCCCAGGGCCAACCCGGGGCCTGCGTTCAGCACTCCTATTGAACTCGCATCTCCACGTTTTATTGTCATTCGATGTCATATTGCATTTGATGTCTGTCTTTTCCTTGCGAATGAGGCCTTTCTGTGTTTATTTTCCCTGCAAAGCCCGACCCAGAGTTCAGCACTTGGGCCTTCAACAAATGGCTGCTGAACAAACAGCCTACTCTACCTCCTCAAAATCACTGGGACCCTCTCCTTTTACTCACGTTGCTAAGGCACCCATTCTGAGACTCAGTGCCCTGAATTCTTTCTTTGGAGGGAAGTTGAGAGTCCTCTTCCAAACAGTTCTCCAAACTAGAGGCCAAGAAGTGCTCTCAAATCCACAAGGCAACCAACATATTCAGACAACGAACCATGTAGAAGGCACAGTGCCTAAGACAGGAAAGTCCAAGGCAAGCCTTACATTTCACATGTTAACCACATGTTCAGGGGCAGGCATGACTTTTCTGTAAAGTGTCAGATAGTAAATAATTTAGGTTTTGTGGGACATGTTATGGTCTCTTTTTTCTTCTCTTCCCTCCTTCATATTCTTCTTTTTATTTTGAAAACTCTTTAAAAATATAAAAACCACTCAATCCTTGGACACTATAGGAACAGACCATGGGCTGAACTTGACCTGTAGGCCATGGTCTGCTGACCCATGTACTAGTTCAAGAATTCATCCACCTAGCATTAATTGAACACCTACACTGTGCCTGGCATCTGCTTGGCAAAGTTACTTCTTCTATGGATCCCCTGCTCCTTGGTCCCTGCCTCAGGCTGGGTTCGTATCCTACAGGTGTTTGAAATATTCCTCACAGTGCTCACTATTGTCCTGGGCTAGGGACTTGTTCCTGCACCTCTTTTCTCCATCACTGTGAGGCTGTGCTCTCTTAACAAGGTTCTCTCAATTCTTGATGGCAATTTTGATTTTAGCTGGAGCTCAGCTGTCTCTTCGTTCCTGCATGGCTGCTCTCCCTTACTGAGTTTTTTCTGCAATAGCATTGTCTTTGCTTTTTAGTTGGAAACTGATTCCATCTTAAGCTCCTAATGGGCTCCAGTCCTTTGCCTCTTCCCCACCACATTGGCAAATGCCCCCACTGGGCTCTGCCTCTGGGTTTATCCACTTCTCCTCCCTTTCTGCCTATGAAGGATCTTCCCAAGAATCATTGATAGCCTCTCTACCTAGACTCAAGAGTCAAGTCTCTCCTGTGGTTGGTTCTAGATCTCTGCCATGGCTCAGATCCTGACATCATATGCTAGAAGTCACAGCCAGTGAGTGCCTGAGGGGCCATTTGCTTGCTGGTTGCAATCCAGTGTTGTTTTGGACTCAGGGATTTCAGAGTGTCAGAGCCCTCTCTTCCTCTGTCCACCATGGCGGATGCCTTCATGATGAATTTGATCATCTATGTCCTCTTTACATCAAAGGATTAAGTTATATACCAGTTATTGGTCTTTGCAATAGATAATGAAAATAATATCTTCTTTGATGCATAGATATATAATAAATAGAAACCTTATGGTTTAAATCCCCCTGCCCCACCGGCATTCTTTGCTTATAGTTACCCATTCTACAGAAATCCAACAAAGCAGAGAAATAATTTGCACGTTCTAAAGTTTCACTTGCTTTGCAGAAGAATTCATTGCTAGCTTTTATAAAGTAGTGAGCTCCCTTAGTGCATGTTAAGTGGTTTTATTTGCAAGGTTTTGATTCAGGTATAACTTTTGAGGAGCTCAGGGATTGCATAAAGCATGGTATATTCATGCTCACCTGGAGAAAATTGTTACCCCATGTATGTGAGGAAAAGATAATTTGCAAGTCTGATGTGGATCTTCTACCCTCAAATCCCACAGGGCAGTTAGTTCAGATTTCAGAATGCAGATTTCTCTCAATCTTTTATCTTAAGAAACTCACCTGTAAGAATCTGCCTTTGGAAGGCAGCAAAGTCAAGATCTGAGGCTTGGGGTCGAATGTGATTATGATCCATTGAAGGAACTGGACAGACATGGTGGCATTTGAACAGAACCCTCAGGGAGCTTCACCCACTGCATAGGACCCTGTACCAGCTTTCTCGTTTCTCAAAGGTATTTGACTTGGTGTTCTCAGAGCCCAGGGGTTCTATCTGTGGGCTTCAGGGACCCACCAACCCTTTGCAAAGGTGCAGTTCTTTGTGCCTGTGTTTATGTGCATTTTTTTTGGTGGAGAAAGCCTAGAGCTCTTCTTTGGTTTTGCAAAAGACTTGGGAACCAGTTCTCGGGCTCAGCTGTAGGATGGATGGATGATCTCAGGAGACAAAGTGGATGGACCTTTGACTTATTTCTGCCTGGTGTTCAGCTCCTGGAATAGTACTGATGCACTGGAAGTCCTAAATGTGCATTTGTGGGTGGAATTTATCCAGTATGTGAGCAAATAAATTGGCTGCCCCAAGATGTGAACCTGGGCGGCTCTGCTCCCAGAGCATTCTGTTCGGCACCTTCCCAAAGGAAAAAGGCTCCTCTAGTTTCTTAGGATGCCTGGCTAGAGCTGGGAACCAGATGAAAAAGTCTGTATTCACCAAAGATCCAAACTGAGAATCAAAGACCCAAATCGCTGCAAAAGAAATCTCAAAGCAATAACCAAAGCAAAGACTGCAAGAGGAAAGACAAATTGGATTTTCTGAGGCTGGCTTTCTAAGCAGTTACCTCTGAGCCTGGGGAGGGTTTGTGCTCTGGCCAGCCCTGGCTGCTGGAGGGCAGGGACTGTAGCACAAAGCACTTCTGAAATGACCATATTTATGTGGTAGGAAGCAGCTGCCTCAGTCTGGCGAGGGCTCAGGCTTGGGCTCCAGTTAACAGAGCATGGGCCAGGCTGCTGCTATGTTCTTGTGTCCAAAAGTACTGCCAGGGGCTGCCTTGGGCCCTGATGGAGTCAGGGGACCTGGTGTCAGGGTCTGACATTGGTTCTTGGGATATGTCAGATTGCCTGTCCTGCTTTCTGGACTTCAGTTTCTCTCTTACCCTAGAAGCTTAGCAGTATCTGCTTTTCCTTTTTCCAGGATTGGTTGGGGACAGGCATAAGGGGTTGGTATATGTATCAAATGGGCTTTACACATTATAAAATGCAGAAGGCACTTGGGGAAATAGGGAGCCAGCTGAATGTGCTGATTGGGGTCCTCCTGTTGGGGCTATGGGGTCTGTGTAGTCACACTCTTTGGTCGTCTGGTCCAGAAGATGCTGCCGGTGAGCAACAACTGCCTGGAAAGGCTGTGGGCAGCTGACGGCTGCAGGAGCCTGGGAATTCATGCAGGAGGTGCTGAGGGACTGTGAGCCTGTCCTGGGAAGCTCATCTGTGACTCAGATGAATGTGTGAGGAGAGGACGGAGGAGCAGGGGCTCCATCTGTGCCCTAAGCTGATAATCTGTCCTTTTTTACACAGAAAGAATTGGCTACTTGGAGCCACTTAATGACTGCCAAGATGCTGGAGGGACTGAGCTGGTAAGACTAACTTAGCACACTCACCATGGCAGAGCAAACCTGGCTCTTCTGGAGGCTACATATGGCCAGGGACTTATCCTTGAGTTGCAGATACACCTGTGAGGGCTACTGGATGTGTTCCAGTTGATGGAGGAATTTGTATCCCAAGTGGTTGGTGATTTCCTGATTCACAATCTCAGGTGAGCAATGAATGATTCTTGACATTTCTGGGACTCTTGAAGTTTGGCTTCGACTGAAAGATACTGCACACAGGGCTCCTTTGAGAAGCCCTTTCCAAGGGAGAGGGCAAAGCTGTCGAGAAGCGGACAAGGGTTGGTGGGGAGTGTTTAGTACCATTCTCCTCTGAAGCAGGAGGAAATGGACATCATGATTGGCCAGCTTCCACCCAACATTCTTCTAGGCCCATTCTTCTAGCTTTATGGTTAGATGGCCCTGATTGGCCCAAGTCAGTCAGGGAAATCCACAACAGATGGTCCAGTGGAAGCAAAGATTAGGACTTGAGTTCGGTGGTCTGGAATACAGCACTCTCTTTCCCTTTGGATGTAAAAAGTGAAGTGTGGAGTCTTGGTTATTGTTGGCAACCTTTCTGTGACCAGGAAGGAAGCTAACTGGAAGACAAAATTAATACACAGAGGGCAGCAGAGCCCAAAGGATCACAAGCAAATGAAGCTGGGATTTCTGAAGAGGTAGGTCAAAAAGTTTCCTTGATAGTTCAAGTCCATTTGAATAGCCTTTTCTGATTCCTGCATTGAGTGTTGTCTAGCTGATTCAGAGGGCCAGGACACATTGGTTTCTAAGGATCCTCTCTGTCCTGGAGGTCACTGACTCATCTTGATAGTCTGTGCGCAGAGACTACAGCCAAAAGCAAGTAAAGAGGAAAATTGGGGCTATGACTTGAGGGCTACAGCTCTGCTTGAAAACCCAGAGGCTGGCATGCTACAAGTTGGCCTGGGGGGCACCTGTTTGATCCAGTCATGACAGAACCCTTTAAAGGCAAGGAGAAGCCCTTTTTGCTTTGCTGGGCATGTAAATCTAGAGGATGACTTAACCCAGGGTTTGTTAGGGGTTAAATATGGTCTACATCTAGACGAATCCAACCTGAAGATTTAGGTTTGTTCTTCAAATGGTCTGTGGATTAGAAACTACTAGTGCACTGAGAAAATACTCTTTCTAAGTTGTGTTCTTGCCTCCCGGAGTCAATTATCTGTAAAGTCATAGAGCTCATTCTGGTACTTAAAATCGCACAGTTCCTAAGCCCATGTGTTGGGGGTGAAGCCAAACAAACAGGCTTCCATTTTTACAAATCCTCAGATGTTCCCACAAAGGCTCCCTTAACTGTCTCTGACAGTAAGAAAATTAATAGATGCAGCTGACAATGTGTAATGATTGTGTGTGTCGAGGTCTCGCAGGATAACATAATGTCTTCACTAGAAATGACTGGTGAGATGGGGACTAGTAGCACAGGAGATGGATGGGCAGAAAGCCTGCCATGGGTTAAATGCCATCATTATGGGCTCTTTCAATCAGTAAATAGCTGTCAAGCACCAGCAGCCTGCCTAACATTGGCTGGGTACCCAAGAATCCAGCTTGCTGGGTGATGTTAAAGAAAAGGAAGAGTGTCCTTCGACCTTGAGGAGCTGCCCCATCAAGCTGGGAAGAGAAGGGATAAATAACTAACAGCCAGGACACAATTTCAGGCTGTATGTGTTTCCAGAAGATGGAGGAAGGAAACAATTGTTGGGGTCCAGGCTTTCTCAGGGGAAATGGGGCTTGAATTAGACTTCAAAGGAATTGAGCAAATCATTATTTGGAATGGAATTATGTATTATTGAATGAACCTTGAAGCAACCATTCACTGGCTGGGGCTTGGAGATTTTTATTTACTGAGAATGTTGAAATAAAATTTATTATAACAAGAATTGGCCTGCCCTGTATTTGTCCTATATTTAAAACATGTAATTTTTCACGGTAACAGCAGAGAACATGAAATTTAAATGTGGGCTTCTTTATGGAGTCTTGGAAATGACTTCTTCCTGGATGGAATTGGACTATTGACTGTGTTAGGTTTGGAGGTGATTGAGCAAATAGTATTTTCTATTTGATCTTATTACATTTTAATCACATTGCAAGAAATGTCAGAATAGTACAAAATGAGAAACTTCACAAGCTCATATTTCATTATGAGTTGGTTTGTACAGAGCTTTGGAAAGGACCTCACTCACATCGATTTGCTGCAGCGATCAATTATGGCTTAGCTCTAATGGCATGAAGCCCATGTGCAAGGAGTTTCCGCCATGCTGGGCCTGAAGGTCACTTCTCCACATCCCTCTGCCTGGAGCTGGCCATGCTGCTCTGTTTTATGGTGTGACTTGAATCTGAAGGTCAGTGGATGAAATACAATCACTGTTCCTCTGGTGCGCTAACATATCAAACCATCACGTCTGAGCAAATATTGCCTGTGGGTTGAATCATATTCTGAGATAGTCTCCCCCCAGCCCAGATTTTCCCTTTCTACCTTCTTCTCACTCTAGCAGGCAGCAGACTTGGAACTTTGGTGCCTCAGTGGAACTACATGGCCTGTTTGTAGGCAGAAGTCCCTGCTTGACTTGTTGGCAAAGACCTTTCCCCAAATACTTTTTTTTTTTTTTTTTGAGTACTAGGGATTGAATCCAGGAGTGCTTAACCACTAAGCCATATCCCCAGCCTTTTTTATTTTTTTTGTTTTGAGGCAGGATCTCACTAAGTTGTTTAGGGTCTTGTTGAGTTTCAGAGGCTGGCCTCAAATTTGCAATCCTCAAGCCTCAGCCTCCCAGAGTTGCTGGGATTACAGGTATGTGCCACCACACCCAACTCCCCCAGTACTCCTAAATGGAAATTGCCCTCTGTAGGAACCTGGAAGCATGTGACAAGTCCAAGATGTGGTGCCTATGTGGAGATGTCTTCAACATTAGGGCCCCGTGTTCCTGCATGATGGTGTAGAGACAGCAGACAATGGAGACCAGGAGGAAGTCACTGGCCAGTCAGTGATTCCTGGGAAGTAGAGGCTCTGCCTCCTTCTAGGAACTACACAATTCTGGTGAGTCTGGGAGGACTGGAACCCCAGGATGATGACCTCCGTGGCCCCTGGACATCCAGTGACTCTGTGGCTTCCATTCACCACTCAAAGGACTTATAGTTAAAGCCAGACATTCTGGAGTTCCTGGTGTGATCTCCCTGAGGGTCTGGTGCCTCCTTAGGATGCAGCCATGATGGCTACTCTCAGGCAGCCTGCCCCTCCCAGCCCCATGCAGTTACTGGGAGTGGCCCCTCTTCTTACTGTCTGCACAGACTTTCTGCAAAGTCTGAGAAAGCTGGGGTGGGGATGGTGGGGGGGGGTTTGGAGAAAAAATGCTTAGACTGTCTGACTTTTCCACAGCAGCCAAATACAAAATACATCTTGGCACCTAATGTTATTTTTTCTGCCATCCTTTTAAATAGAGAACCATAATGGGAAACACAAAAATTATCACTCATCTCATCTACAAAAGAATATAGAATCATCTAGTGTTGATACTATCAACTCAAACTGGCAGTTCATGTGGCATCCAACAATGTGAAGTAGCTAGCACTGTGTCTCCTTCCAAAATTTAAAATACCCTGTGGCACTGAATAAATTTCCTTAGTGTCTTAGGGTACCCTGTCATACAGTTTGAGAATCATGGGAATAGGGTTGTTTTGTATGTTATAATTTTTTTTTGTATACTTGAAAGGTGCTCTTTTTGTGTGTCACATATTACTAGAACCTGCTGTTGGGCTTTCAGGTCATTAAGGAGTTTTCCCTATGATACGCATCACTACAAAAAAATAGTCGCATAGGTAAATCTTTGAGCACATTTCTGCTTCTTTTATTAGGATGCTGTCCTTGACAGCCACATGTTGAGGTTGTTGATATGAATTGCCACATTTCTCTGAAAAGGGTGTGCCAGTTGATGCTCTCACCATGCGTGTATAGGAGGGCCTGTTTTCCACACCATCACCAACACTAAGTACTGTCATTTTGTTTTTTCAATCTTTGTCAGTCTGATTGCAAATGCTTGCCTAATTTACATCTCTTCGCTGCTTAACAAGCTTAGACTTTTTCATTTTTTTTATTAGTCTTTTCTGAATTTCCTGTTTACATCTTTTGTTCATTTTTCTGTTGGAGGATGGTTTTAAAACATGCCAATACATTGTTTCTCATTCTTCCTTTCAACAGGTGGAGGCTAATTCCCATCCCTGTGAACATGGCTTGGACTTAGACATTCACTTCTTAGGGATAAAGTCTGGCAGAAAAAAATAATGTGGGACTTCTGAGTCCCGGCCATAAAAGGCATCATTGCAGTTTCTACTCTCTGGAATCATTTGCTCTAGGGAAGACAACTACCATATTGTGAGATGCCCAAGCAGCATTATTGAGAATCATGAGCCATGTGGAGAAGGACTGAGGTCTCCTATCAACAGACAACCAGCCAGTCCTTCCTATAGATGACACTCATCTCGCCTAACACCTAACTGCAGCCTCATGGGAGACCTAAACTAGAGCTACCCAGCTAAGTTCCTCCCCAGATTTTGAGCCTTAATACTGTGTGAGATAATACATGTGTACTGTTATCTCAAGCTGCTAAATTTTGGGGTGCATTGTTATGCAGCAAGAGATCACTAATACAGAGCATTTGTCTTTTCCTTATTGACTTGTAAGGGCTTTTTATTTACTAAGAATATCAATTACTCATAGACGTATGTTGCAAATATCTCTTGGGATTTTCACTGAATATGCATTGAATTTATAATTATTTTGGGGAGAAGTAACAACTTCACTTTTACTTGGGGGAAAAGAGTATTGATTCTGTTTTGTTCACGGACATGCATTTAAATCTTCTTTTACATCCTGTAGGAAATTAGGCTGTTTTATTTAGATCCTGCCACATTTTTTCCTTATGTTTATCCTAGGGGTATTTTATATATTTTTGTTGATGTGGTAAGTGGGAGAGTTTTAAAAAAATATTTTTTGATTATTGATGATTATTGATTCCTTTAAAAGTAACAAAAAATCAATGAACTCAGTGATACATTGATTCTCGACCTGCCTGGGTTAAAATCTTTGAATCTTGTATGCTGTGTCTCTATATTCCTCAATGGGTGGATTATAAGGATGAAGTCAAATAATCTATATACAGGACTGAGTGCAGGGCCTACTTTGTGGTAAGTATGTAATATTTGCTGCTATTATTCTTATTTATAATCAAAGAAAATAAAACCAAATATTACCTGAACTACCTTTCTTGATCCAGAATAACCAAACTATACACTAATAATGTGTGCATACAATATGCTTAATGAGTCATTTCATTAACTGTCAGGACTCTGGGCTGCCCTTGTTTCATAGCAGTGAGATTTGACTGTCTTACAGATGTGTCAAGTCCTTGGATTTGAAGTCCTTGTAGGCTGTACAAATTAGTTAGCTTTATTTTACCTTATACAGTAAGTGGAGTAACCACCTCTTGACGTCAGCATTCAAATATATGCGAAACTCATGCAAATGACATGTCCTGGAATCACCTGGCGTCCTGGGTGTTTTTGTCTGAGGTCTCTATGGCCTCACTCTCTAAGATTCTTGTTTCCCAGTTCCTTCAATGCATCCCTCTGAGAGACAGTTCTAGGTACCTCCAACCATCCCCCCAAATTCTGTGTGCTCCCTAAGGGTAGCACCACTGAGCTCAGTTTGCTCAGCAAATGTTCCTAGCATAATGTCAGACTCTTCTTGTTTTCTCAGAGGTTAGCTGAGACCTGCAAAGTGGATGGGAAAGTCTTAGCTGTAAAGTACCCCACATTCTAAAGCAAGGGGCTAGACTTGTACTAATACTCCAGCCACCAGCCACCATGGCTGTGGAGCACCAAAGTGTGGCTAGTCCAAACTGAGATGTACTGTGAGTATAAATCATGCATTGGATTTTGAAGACTTAATGTGGGAAAAAAATAAATGTGAAATATCTCATGTTACATTTTTATGTTGCACATACATTTAAATGAAAATATCTTAAATATACTGAGTTAAACAAAATAAATCTTCAGGTTGAATGTAGTTCAGTTCATATAAGTTACACCTGGGGGTACCCCAAGCTACAGGTTGGATTCAGGTCTATTCCATTTGTGTTCCTCCTGGGGTCCTAGCTCAAGAGACTCAGCCTGAATCCAGGTCCAGGGGCTCTTCCCATAGTGGATTATGAGCATGAGAGCCAAGCTGAACTACTTAAGCATTTGTAAGACCACTGCTAACCTTCCTTTGAGCAAAGCAAGCCACATGACAAGCCCAACACCATTGGGGCAAGGTAGTGTTCTCTACCCACCGTGGAAGAAGGAGGAAATGATCACAAGTGATCACAGTCTACAATTCAGAGAAAAGCCTTACAAGGTTTAGAGATCAGGGATTTGGCCTCAGGCATTACCGAACATCTTTCTCAGAGACAGTGGAAGGATGAATAGTGACCTCCAAAGATGTCCCTGTCCTAATCCCTAGAATCTGTGAACATGCCACTTGACATGGTAAAGGGGACTTTGCAGATGTGATTAAGGATTTTCAGATGGGGAGAAAATCATGGGTTGCTTGGATGGGCCTGATGTAATCACAAGGGTCCTTCTAAGACAGGGACAGGATGGGTGAGAGGGAAGAAGGCCAGGTGATCATGGAAGTGGAGGCAAGCAGAGCTGGAAAGAAGTGGCTATGCTGTTGGCTTTGAAGATGGAGGAAGGGGCCATTGACCAAAGAACATAGGGAGACGACAGAAGTTGGAAAAGGCAAAAAAACTTGACTCTTCTCTGGAGCCTCCAGGAGGAACCAGTCCTGCCAACACCTTGATTTTAGCCCCATAAGACTCATTTCAGATTTTGACCTCAAGACTGTTGAGGGAATACACTGTGTTTAAACCACTGAGTTTGGAGTAATTTGTTACAGCACCAACAGAAAACTAACACAGAGACCTTCCTATTTTGGCAAGTTTTAGCAGACTTCAAACATTGAAGATACAAAATATTTCCTAAAGGTTGAAATACTGGGAAAATTTGATAACACGTTTTGGGATATGTGTGGGGCAGGGATCTTGGCAGTTTTTCCTATGTCATACCACACAGGAGTGCTGATGTGCTTTTTATCTGCATCTTGCTTCTTCCAACTGCAAATGCAGAATAATATAGTCTCTCCAGGGATAGTGGCTACTCAGCTTTCCTTTGTTCATTGTGGGTAACTGGCCATATTTTTGCTTCTTCTTGGTGGCTTGAGGATAAAATTTTATTAGCCTGTGCATGCTATAGTGTCCCTACTTTACTAGTTATATACAGCAGTAGGTTTTGTTGAATTTTATCTGTGGGGAGAGTTTGGGTAAAGGCAAGAGCTATTGGGGGATATAACTCAAGAGCTGTCTTCTGAGCTGTTACCTGACCAACACCACACATGCTAGGGCATTAGAACCTGATCCAAGACACTAGAGGGTCTTTCTTCCTGCATCCTTTTTCTTTCCCTCCATCATTCCCTACCTCTATGGAGTGACAATAATATGACCCATTTTTTAAAAGCCAGGTAGCTGGAAACTGTGAGGGATGACCTGGGGTAGGTCAAGTCAACCAACAGGGAAGTTGGCACATTCATCTGGTCAGGAGGTGATTAGAACTTCAACTAGGGTAGTGACAAGCAGGAAGAATTTTGGAGTGGAATGGTTAGGTCCAGATGAGTTTGGTTTTGGATCTGCAGTTTGAGGCATGTGGTGAATACTACCTAGAGATCTTCTTTGAGGATTGAGGACTTGTTCCTCCAGCTGGCCTGATCATGGTCCACAGCTGCATCCCTTTCTGGGACTTACCCTTGGCCTAAAGGGGCTGCACTGCCCAAAGGGCTATGGAAATTTGGGAAGACATGGTTACCAGGAGAGAGTGACAGGCACAGAAGGCAGTCTAAGAGTTTCTATTTGGTTTGACAGCATAGAGGTCATTGGTAACCTTGAAAGGAGAAGCTTATGAAGAAGAGCAAGGTCTGGATTGTAGAAGGCTGGAGGCCACAGGAGGAAATAAGGAGGATCTGGACAAGGGGAGAAAGGGTGTGGGGCATTGGAAGACCCGCCAGGCAAGGGGGGTGCTGTGAGAGAAGAAGTTGAAGCTGATGGGTCATCCAGTTGGACCTGTTGGACTCAAGGATGAGGGGAAGGTGGGAGGGATGGCTGGAAAAGTAGACAATGCTCATGGATGGTGGATAGGGATGCTAGAAACATGGATGGATCCAGTTGTGGCTATCTTAAATGGTAAGCTCTAGAGTTAGAGCGGAATCTACTAGGTGAGCTTTATGTACTTGCCTGAGCATCACTGGGTTCAGGATACTGCCCTCTAGTGGGCACTGGACTGGGCTATTCATATGGATGCTTTAACCCTGGTATCTTGGATTTGGTATTTATAAATGCAGAGGTAGTGTAATTTTCTGAAATGAGTTTCATTAAGCTATTGTATTTCCTTGATCAGTTTCCCATCCTGTCTAGTAAATTTATTTCTACTTTTTATTTTACTAACATTATTTCAAAGAATTTAATCCTATTTTCTGTAAATTGTACAGAAAGGATTTAATACATCAATCAAATTGTATCCATTGTAACTTCTGCCATTGTGAATGTTCTTTTGTGACCATTGTTTCTATCAAATCCAATTTTCCTGGACAAATATTTGCAGATTGAAATTTTATCAAGACGATTTAATCTCTCTTTGTTTTACTTCCTCGATATATGTATGTATATATACATATATATATGTCACAAATTGTTCAATGTGAAATTTTAACCATTATCAGTTCTATTTTGAGATTATTCCTTTTAATAAAATTCCTTATGACAAGGATAAAAGATGATAGCCTATACTTATTTCTTCACTAATTTATTACAAAATTATGAGTAGGCTCCCTGAGATGGTTCCAGTTGGCGCTCTTGTTCAGGGTTGCCGATTGAACTGTGAGTTTAATTACTCTGTCTATATTGGATTCCTTTGTATAAATTGCCTCTTGTGTTGGCAGAACACTGTGGGTGAGGATACCCTTAGGGCCAACATGGTGCTGTGGAACTTCCGGCCTGGCTCTGTGCTGTTAATCACTGTGCCAATACTTGCAGACACTTTCTTATTGCATCCTCCTTACCCTGTTTTATACAGGTGGGGACTGCAGCTTAGAGAAGTTAAGAGGCATAACGGGATTTGCATCCAGGGTTGAATGAATACAAAGTCCACTTTAAGCCACTGGGTTATGCTATGCTTCACTGTATTTGGCACCCAGCAGGTAGCCATTCACTGCCAGATGCTAGAGGAGTGGGTGGGTGGGTGAGGAAGGGCTGGTTATAGCCCCAGAATGTCTGATCCAGACCCTCCCTATCATTACACACACACACACACACACACCCAAAGGCCCAGGGAAGAGAAGGAATACAACCTGAATCAAAGAGCTTTTGGATGGCTCGGCCAGCCAGATTCATTTGTCCAGATCCCCATGCCAGCTCCTGGTGGTACTTGCCTACTGGCTTAGCTCATCTGCTTATTTGTGTCTGTGAGTCTTCCCCTTCTTACTAGGTGGATGATTTGATGGGGTAGCCAGACATGTGAGTCCCCAAGACTGAGGGATCTTGGATTCGGATCTCCTTGAATGTCTCAGTGATGAGGACTGTAACATCACTGGCCAAGAATGACCGTGTGTGCCAGTTGCCACATGTCTGCCCATCTGAGGTTCGTGTGGCTCTGGGAAGGGTCTCATTTCTTCATGGAAGGAGCCAAGTGGGCCCTCCGGACTGCTCTTCCCTGTTGGTAGGAGCAGGGAGCAGAGGGCATGCATTTATTGACTTTTTGGTCTCTACTGTGAATTGTGAACGTCTAGTCCTGAAATGACCGCAGAGAAGGCCTTTCCTTTGTGCTGTTGCAGCATGTTTACTCTCTCTGTTTTTAATAAAGGAAGCTGGCTCATTGTGTTGCCCATAATGATCATCCTAGTTAGAATCATAATAGTATGATAATCTAAAAGAGCTCTTGTGTTTTCCTTTCTTTCTTGCAAGTCCACATTCACACAAAGAAAGGAGGTGTGGGGCTCAGAGAATGAGAAAATAACTGCACACTTGACCTAATTAGAAGGAAAAAAAGCTGGCTGGCTGATTGGAGGCTGCAGTGACTTTTCTCCATGTGTGTTTGAGGGCATCTGTGCAGGCAGGTTTGAGCCTCAAACCTGACTATACCCCATGACTCCTGCACAGAGAAAAAATAATCACTATTATATATGGAATAGAAGAGGAATCTTAAAACTCAACATGTTAGTTATTTCCCACTAAGGAAAGAAAATCTTCTCTGAAAGGGGGGATCATGTCCTATTGTTTACTGGGAAAACCATGGGCTCAGCAGACTGCTGTTGCCCTTGCTACACAACTCCTGGCTTCCAGGGGTCTGGACCAGGGCCACAGAGGTGCTAGGTTAATCCCAAGCTGATGATTTTGCTCTTTGGGACCAAAGATATCTTCTTTGGTTTTCAATCTTCTACCTAGAATGCAGCCCCAATCCAAGGATTCAGTTCTGACAGAATGATTTTGCAGGTTGGGCCACGGAGACGCCATTCCTGGGCCCTTGCTTGGCTAAGCATCTCAGGTGGACAGCCACTTCAAGAGTGTGCCTGAGAGGATGCGCCTTGCACAAGGCTCTGGCAGCGTTTGCCACCCTCAGAGCCTCCAGCCTCCATTAGCAGCAGAAATAGGGGGAGAAAGGACGACACGGCTGACTCCATGAGCATTCCTTTGTTGGAACTCCATTAGCAACTGACCCATCAGCCTTTGTGAGAGGAAGATTCCAAAACCCACCCACCACTCCAAATAGCTTTCAGCGGAAACAGGTGGTCTGTGTTCCTCTTGTAGATGGCTTTGGGCAGAGAAAGGAGAAATGGCTGTTGCGTCTCTTGAAAGCATTTTGTAAAAGGACTATTTATCCTAGGTACAGTCTATTTTGCCCGACACTTCTCAGACAGTCAATAATTCCAGTTTGTTTATGATTATCCTTGCTCCCTCCCCCTCCATCTGCCACCGGAGTTTGCGCCTCTCGCTGTAGCCGCCCCACTGAACGTGGGAGCATCTGTCTCTCCAATGACCGGCCGTGGCAATCTCCACTGCTCAATATGGCTAGATGAAGAAAACATTTAATTCCCACTCTATGGGGCATTCCAAAGCCAGATTTGACAACTGTTCCATTGAACACCAGTATTTCACAATTTCTTTAGATAAGTACTAGAAATAGTTCTTACTCTCAGAGGAATATATTTACAAGATGAGGAGTTGATAACTAGGCTACTAGAACGACAAATAGTTCTGAAATACTCTGAGTGACGACTTTGATAAACATGCACCCCCTTCTGGGAGATGAAATTCTTCCAGCGTGTCTTGTTCTCAGCCTGAGGGGCTGCTGAAGTGCTAGGGAGCGAGGGCCCCATGGCCTTCCCTTCTTAGAGTCTGAGGAGCAAGAGCTTTTCCTGCAGGGCCTCTAGGACCAGCATGAGTGGTTGAGAAGATGTCTGAGAAAGGGAGAGCCCAGAGGGCTGGAGCTGGGGGGCAGTTGAGTTAGAAGAAGCTTTGTGCAGAGGTGGGGTACACTCAGGGTGGGGAGGTGGGAGGACCTGGAGGAGAAAGACATCTAGGTATTTTCTGCAGCGAAAGTAAAGTGATATCCAAGCAGGAGCTGAGAGAAGAGGGCTGCTCTGTGGGTAGAGAGAGAGGCGAGTTCTCAGGGCTGTTGTCTTCGAACGTGGCTAAGATTGACTAGTGGTTTTGAGTAGGAAGCACAGGGGATTTGCACCATGTGCTTGTCTAAGCTTCTGAGGTGTGGAGGAAGGGTCCTAGAGGCAAGGACTCAGAACAAGGATGGCCGTGTTGAGGCTGATTGCCTTTATAGGAGCTGTGAAGGGAGGTGGCCAGGCTCCTTAGAGCCCTCTGGAGTGGGGTTTGTGTTCCTGTTCTAGGGATTTGTTTTCCCTCTTGATTCTTTCTTCGTCCTGAGCTGTGACTGGAGCTGTGACTGGAGTCTGTAATCCCAAGAGGCCACCTGACCTAGCCCAGGACTCTGCTAGCTTAGTCCCAACTTGTCCTTTTCAGTTCCACACACCAGAGACCTGGGCTGGGATGGAGGGAGGGTGAGCTGAGAGGTGGAAAATTTCTTCACTTTGTGAAATGGCAAACCTCCTTGGAGACCAAAACAGGAGGAAATGGGCACAGAAAGTGTGCCACAATTCTTCTTCTACCAGTGCCTTTCTGTAATTCCCTGCTGCTTTGGGCTTTCTGAATAATTAATTGGTGGAGGAAACACCTGCCCTGGATTTTGTAGGTAATTAGTAGGTCAGGCACCTACCAAAAAGATGATTTCTTGGGGTCCCTCTGGGTTCTGCATCTTCCCTGCCTTGTCCTCTCCTAGAGCTGCTTTGAAAAAGTCACCTAGCTTCCACTGGTGGAATGTTTGATTCACCTCCCCTACCCCCACCCAACACCTCCTAATCATCTGTAGTCAGCTCACACTGTGGAGGAGTAAGTTCCTACAGATGCAGATTGGGAAAACCCCTGGGGAAAAGAGGCTTTTGAGGCCTGTTCCCTTCTGCAGAACACATTTAACTTAAGAAGGAAGTGGATTAAATACATTTTGTTATGAGATTTTCACAATGTCTGTTGAGCTGTTATAATACCAGGCTCAAGCATTTCTGCCCTACACCCTACTTAAGTCATCTCTGGGGCTCAGGGTGATTTAGTGATGATGTGAGGCTTTTATTTTTGACACCTCCACTGCACAACAGGATGGAGAAGGGTGGCAAGGACGGTGGGAGGGCAGGGCTTGGCTGTTAGCTTATTCCCTGCAAGGCTGGTTCTGTGTGCAGTCTTTGCATCGGTTCAGCAGGCCAGTAATCCCCACTTTATCACCTGCACCGAATATCAGGATGTAGGAGGCTGGAAAGGGGCGAATGTGAACATGCTTTAGGAGTTGGCATTGTGTGGGTGGACCTCCTTCCTTTCCCTTCATCCTCTGGCTGTTAATTCACTTAGCATCTGGGCACTTGAGCAGGTTGTACACTGTTTACACCCTGAGGGGGCCAATATGGGGGCTGCAATCCAGTCCTCACTGTCATACCAACCTGTGTGCCTGTAGGGCTGACTGTGCTCAGAGGGCACATTTTCTGACTCAGTCACTGAATAGGCTGCTGAAGGCACTGCCTAGAAACCTCCCGCTTGTTGGTCTCATAGTAACACCTGATCGATCCAAAGTCCTCACTTTGTGAATGTCTCCAGGGAAGAGTCTTCATTCCTTAAATCTGTGTACTCTGGCATCTCATCTGCCATTTCCTCAAACTGTCCCCTACCCCTGGTTCTCAGTGTCCCTCCTTTGCTATTCATTTATCATCGTGTTCCTTAATGCTCCTGGAGCCGAGTGAATGACTTCTGCATCTTGGTGCTGATGGATCCAGATCAGTTCCTCTGATCCATTATCTACCCACCCCACCCCCTGCTGGAGTGCATCCTGCACCTCTGACCTTCATTTTCTCCAGCCCTGCAGCCTGGTCCTGTTACCAGATGCTCCATCCTTGAGAGGTGTGAACCCTGTGGCCCCTGGGTTTGCACATCCAGCCCTGACTACTACAAGAGCTGTTCTTGGAAATCTCTCAGTCATAATCTCAACTCTCTGTCACTTTTGCCTTTTCTCAAAATAGTTGAGTAGGCAGAGCCAGGGCTGCTGCCCACGGTCAGGAGACCTAACTAGATAGATCAGGTCATTGAGTTTTGCCTGTGTGTCAGGAGAAATGCTTTTGGGCTGACTCTACTCTCTCCTGCCCAGAATAAGGGTCCTCTCCACCCAGCCAGTCTACCCAACTCCCTGAGCAGTTCACTAGGAAGGGATGCAAAAAATTCAGTTAATAATTTAGGACCTTCCTTTTGCCTTGTAGGCCTAAATTCCTCCCGGAGACTTCCCAGGGACCAGGAGTTAAAGTTTGAACCCAGCTGAAGGCAGAGTTTGTGGGTTCAAAACTGAGTACCTCAACTGTTTAACTGCCTTGAAACTCCTCACCCATTATACACCAAGTCAATCTGTAACCATGCTCTAGTGTCAGTCCAACAGCAGCCAGGATCTAGGTGAGGTCTGACGTCACCTGGAAGGAGGAGGAGACAGTCAAGGACATGAGGATGTTTTCCAGCAGCTCTGTAGGTGCTAATAGAAACAAAAAGAAAATTAACCCAGATTCATTCTCTAATCACTAGGCCTTATTAGAGCCTGATTACATAATCTATCTCAGTTTACATACTCTCTTAACCTGCTTTTTAAATTGATGGTGATAGGCCTTGAGAGCATCATGTTGGACTCATACATCCAGTTGGGGGAGATGGGCTGAGGCAATGTATTGTAAACATAAATCTGAGAGAACCAGAGCTCTCTGTACGAGAGGCTGTTACGGTTGTTGCTTTGTGTTATGGGATTTGCAATCAGGATTGACCAACCTTTCAATAAAGGATCTGCAAATTACCGGATGCCATAGCTCTGATAGAATCATTGGGTTTGGATTCTCTGGGGGTAGTACTTTAATGTCCATAGGCCTGCCAAAGCTAGTTAGAGAAACTTGGGAAGGGAAAATTTTATCTTTGTATAGAATAATTTGGGCAGCAAGTTTAGTGCATTGGTTGGTTCCTGTGCAGATCTGGGTTGGGACTCCTCTGGCAGAGAAGAGGCTTTTGAAGTCCTGCTCTCTTTGCTCCCACTGCTACGGAGGGAAGAAGGCCTCTGTCTCCAAAAATGACTGCACAAGAAGGCCAATGTTAGAGGCATGGCAGGGAACAACTATGGCCTTTGGGCTGGGTGCTCTATGGTCAAAGAGAAGCTTTTCACCTGTTTTCACAGTGCCCCTAGTGGAAAGGAGGACTTATGGGAATGTTTCTTCCAAGTCCCTCCAGAAGCCTCACCTGCTCTGTATTCTCAGATCTGGACTAGGCAGCTCAGGGATTGGCAGTTGTTATTTTCAACAGTGGATTTTACCATTTCATTACCTAAATGCTGATCCCATTTCTCTTTGATTTCTTGTGGTGAAAACAGCACAGATCTTTGTGTATAGTCAATGTCTCTTCCCAATACTGGTTTTCTGTCTATTCTAGTTCTTGTTCATTTAGTTTGGAAACTGGTGTTTTGTTTGGTCACTGCCAGCAGTTTTTTTGGCTTTTGGGGCCAGAAATGATTTTTTTTTTTTTCCTGCCTGGGGAAAAACATGTCACTGTATGTGGAAAGCAATTTCCTCAGATTCAGGAAACAAACTGACTTTTATGATTCAGATATTGCATGCATTTTTCTTTTGCTTTGTAACTTTTTAATTTTCCTTTAGGAGAAATATTCAAATAGCTGTCTGCATATGTCTCTCTGAGAGAAGGACAGAGCCATGTAGTTTCATGAAATTTCATTTCTGATCTCCGGTGGACTAAAAAAGAGACTTGCACATATTCAAGTGGGACTGTTGGGCTCTTCAGAATGATATATGTATCAAATGCTTTTGAATCTGTGATTGTAGATCTCAAATCCTTTGAAACAAAGAGTGACAAGACAGGCGTCCAGTACAAAAGCCTCATTGTGAGTATTTCAAGGATAATGCGGTTGTCTCAACTCAGTGGAGTCCTTAATATTAATTTTCTTTGCTTTATTTTTCAAGGCATTAAAAAACTTGTTTTGCCTAATATATTAGCATTCATTTCTAGGCTTTCCAACTTTGAAAGGAGAGTTTTAAATTTGAAATATGAGGTCTGTATAGTGGTACCTTGAAATCATTAACTGTCCCTTCAATATTAATTGCAGGTATATCCATCATGGGGAGCTTGTTTGTCATTAACGTGAGGGGGATGCAAAAGCAAGAGCCCCTGGAACCCCTCCAGGGGTAATGCTGTCACTCAAAACTTTGTTCTGGAATCGATCCGACCTCAGAAATGGGCTGTTACCTATTGACGAAATGACAGTTCGTAGTTTTAACCAAGCTGAGTGGCGATTTTAGCAAATGGAGAGGGAGTTGGTTCCTGAATCTGCCAGACAACATTGGCCTTGAGCAAAGCTTTTATGGATGAGTTTGATGATAACTGAGAGGTCAAAGGACAGGGCGACTTGGAATCCATGTTTAATTCCTTGCACCTGACATAAGCTTGGACTGCTTGGGAAAGGTTTGTTTGGTTCTCTGGGTAAAGGAACATAAATGTATGTATATACTATGTATATGGGCTTTCAAATTTTTACATATCCCATTCACCTCTTCCCAAGAGCCTTGTGGCTTGTCACTCTATGTGCTTATTGACTTATATGCCATTGATTCCCTGTTGGGACTGGTGCCTTTTCACTTTTTGCTCTTACTCAGCTATTTTGCCTGTTAAATTCTAATCTGGGTCTAAAACATTTTCCAATAAAGGCAAAACTCAAGGATCTTCCAGTTGGAAGGGATGCTTCATCTGTAGAGGGCCGTGTGGGTATTTGCAGTGAAAGGGCTTTGGTAGTTTTAAGGAAGGAGTTTCCTCCCTATGGAAATGTTTCTGCAGTTCTGTGGCAGGATGGTCCTGTAGTGAGCAGGAGATTTTTTAAAATTGGGATTTTGATTCTAAGTTTCTATGGTTTCTTAGAATGACATATTCCTGATACAGATGAGGGAAGGTAGCCAGGGCTAAGTCCTCATTCCTGAAAACAAACAGCTTTGACCCCATTGCTGGTAGAAAATAGACCCACCTCCATCTCCCTGCCTGCCTCTTTGATGATTCAAAGAATTTTTTACATAGTCGAGGTATGGAAATATCCAATTTACTTTTACTCTTCCATAAATTTATCCCAACAAATACCTATTGAGTGCCAGCTATGTAAAATTACCATGGAAACCCAAGTGGAATCTTTAAAATGCACGGTGGAAATGGTTGAGAGTTCCCACATCCCATCAACACTTCAGGGAGCAGAAAGGGTGCATCTCAGTCCAACCCCATCTTGCTCATCCACCTGTGTTCAGTTAAACAGCAGAAAGGGAGAAACAGATGGAAGAGAATTTATAAAGCAGGTAATATGGCCTTTTGTCCTGGGTGGTGTACTGTTGTGCTCCCAGGGAGAGGGGTGAGGAGCCAGGACTTTGATTTTTATTGGAGCAAAGAGCTGAGTTCAGTTGCAGCTGCCTCTGCTTGACAGTATCATCGCCCACATGCTCTGTAGCAGGGCAGGACCTACAAAGGGATGTCTCCGTGCCTGGTGACAGCCTTGTCTGAGGTACTTACAGCACAGCAGGGGCTGTGGACTTCAGAAGATCAAAGCCTCTATTATGTGAGGCACTCATCACAGTGGGAGGCATGCTCAGCCCTGACAAGGGCTGGAAACTGCAGAATCGTGGTCCTGATCTAGGTCTCAGAGGAACCACAAGACCCCACGCTGCTTGTTCTTAAGTAAGACAGTAGTTCCAACTGTGCTTATAAAAGTCCTGACTCCGAAAAGGGTAAGATGGGGCTTTGGCATTGAAGATCATTGCATTGGTTATAAATCTTTAGGTTGTGAGTGACCCCCTCCGTCCATCCCTAAAATAAAATGATCTTAAACCATGAGGGCTATTTACTAGTTCAGTTAAAAGGAAAGTCCAGATGTAAGTTCAGATGAAGGAACTGAATGATGTCAGTTCCTTCAGACTTTGAAATGATGTCAGTTCTCCTTTCAGACTTTGAAAGAGATGGATTCTCCAAGGCAAACAACAAATGCTTCTTCTAGTTTTACAAAGGACATGACTTGAGTTTACCCTTATTTTTGCTTGCTAGTATCTGTTTACAGATAGTTATAGTAAAACATTCATAAATGTCACCAGCTACCATTTAGTTGAGAATTTACCATTAGATCTCTAAGATACCAATGTGTTAAGCACTTCATATGAATTTTATTATTTAATTCTTATATAACACCCTTTGATCATTATGACCTATCAACCATCAATCTTTTTGTTCAGGTAGAGAAACCAAAGTACAGAGAAGTAGAGTGATTTGACTAAGGTCACAAAAGCAGTCAATAGTAGAGCCAGATAGCATATGAGCCCACATCTATGATTCCAAAGTCCCTGCATTTAAAGGAACCATACCAGAACCGCTATGATGTACATAGTACAGGATAAAGATTTTTCATCAACCAAGGGTGTGGCTTTCTATGGACACTCTGGCCTTTTGAGAGAAGTGGCCTCCCAGTTCCTGGATTCCAGGCCTTGTCTTGCCAGATCTTGGGTCCCTGCCTTCCCCTGATTCTTAGCACCCTCATTTGGCAAAGGACAGCTTGGACTGCATGGTCTCTGGGGTGTTCTCCACCTTGGACAGCCTGGGACTTCCTAATTCTGAGCTATACTTGGATTTTCTTGTTCCTGGGATGCAGGAGAGGGATTCCCCCCACATCCAGTATACTTTATCCTGGGAGAGAGGATTCTTTTAGTAGGCTCTTGTTTTGGCCCTAAATGAAAGGGATATCCAAATATTTTCCTTGCTAATTTCAGGGAATCTAAAAGCAGCAAATCATGCCAGAGGATGGCTTTCTGGTCACCTGTTTGCATTGTCACCACTGGAGATGTGTCACATTTCAACCTGTGGAATTTCATCTTAGCAGTAGACACGCCTGTCATTTAGACAGGCACTCACCCTGCCGCACACACTGTTCCTTTGGGAACACTGAAGAGCCCACACATCCTCCAATTTGTAGGGCCAGATGGAAGAGGCACTCCCCTCTTGATCCCCAGAGGAGGAAACAGTTTAATTTTCAGTAGCTTCTGGAGCTGTTTGTCTGGTTTAGCCCTCATGACATCCCTTTCTCCTCTCTGTCTCCGTAGGTCCACACCACTGAGGACTGAGGGGCTGATTGTCCAGCAAGATAGGTGTCACATTTGTCATTATGTTGCTCTGTGTGCATCAGCTTTGTTTACTGCTGAACATCTGCCCAGAGGCAGTACCTATAAGCATTCACTTTCTCTCCATTTGTGTGGGTGTCCCTGTCACCAACCTCGAAAATAGCTTTTGTTTCTTTATATATCCTCTCCCTTTTTGTGTGTAAACCCTTTTGTTTTCTTCCCTCTGCATGCATCTGCCTTGGGATGGTGGTGAATGACTGTGCTCAGCCAGTGTCCATGATGCCACCAGGAAGATGGGATTGGGGGTGGGGTGCATGAGGCATGAAGTGGCACTTGTAACAGTGGATAAGTACGTCCAGCCCCAATGTTGGTCTGCTTAGTCACTCCACAGAGTAGCCCTGCTTGTTCTTGGCATCCAGGGGGCCAACTATCAGGATGATTGACTGTATTTGTGTTCAAATTAATGAACTGCTTTGTGGCCATGTGGACTTGCTGGAGATAAGAGGGCACCAGGTGTCCACAGCACTGATGTAGTGGCCCCCATACAGGAAGGCCATGTGGGCAGGAAGCCACATGCATGTTTCCCTTCTGTTGGGTCTGGAAGCAGAGGTTCATCCATCATGATGCAGGACCCTTTGTCATAGGACGGCTCTAGGGGGACAGAGTCTTCTAACGATGTCAGAAGCCAACTCTGAAGTATGAAGTGTGGCACCGAATGTCTTTGTAAAGATATCAACATCTCCCCAACCACATCTTCTACCTACCCTCTGCCATGAGGGCTGGTAGAGAGAGGACACACTGACTGCCTGCCCCCTTCTGAGCTGGCTCTGTGAAGAATGACCTGGGAACAAGGATGTGCCTGAGAAGGGATGGGTACACCTAAGTGACAGTCTGAGCCTCAGTTTTTCCACCTGGGAGAGGAGGGCTCTATGGCTTCTTGGGGCTTTCTGGCTCCTGCTGTCCATTATGTGGTGTGGCAGATGCTGTTGGTGACTGTCCTGAGGCTCTCCTGCTGGTGCTCCTATTCCCTGGCTGCTGTGGGTGGTGGCAGAGATGGCCCTCTGCCAAATGGGAGGTACCTTACCCAGGAAATTTTGTCCCCACTCCTGGGTCAGGGGCTAGCCCACAACCAATAATTGGTTGATAGGAGGGTACAAGAGGTCGCGCCATTTGCCTCATGGGGGAGGGACTCCTTTGTGGGGCAGTTTGTGCTTCAGAACACACCACGGGATCAGGCTGAGGCCAGACTCCAGGGGCATATCTGCTTCTTGCTTCTTGTTCCAGCCATCCCCCTCCCTCACGCCCTTTCTCTGGAAAACATATGCTTCGTAAAACCACCAGAACCCAAAACCTTCTCTTAAGCTCCTCTTTAGGGAATCCAACCCAGGATACATGGTCACTGTTAACTAAGATCCTATCATCAGCATAGAATTATCTGGAAAACAATTAACTGGGGGAGGTGAGGGGGTTCTCTTCCTTTCACTCTGTTCATGCCAGTCCATTCTCCTTTGCCTCTCCACCCCTTCCTACTTTTTTTTTTATCCCTTTGATATTTCATATGCTTAAAATATGCCCACCTACCCATCTATTCCCCATCCTTCTACCCTTCCAAACTGACTTTTTTTTTGTACCAAGGATTGAACCCAAGGGCACTTGACCACTGAGCCACATCCTCAGCCCTTTTTATTTTCTATTTTGAGACAAGCCTCATTAGGTTGCTTATAGTCTCACTAAGTTGCTGAGGCTGGTTTCAAACCTGAGATCCTCCTGCCTCAGCCTCCTGAGCTGCTGGGATTACAGATATGCACCATCATGCCCTGCTAGAAACTGATCTTCTACTCTCCCCATGAAATAGAAAAATTAGGATATAGATTCTTACCAGATGGACACTGCTCAGGCCCATCAAACTGTCCTAGGCTGGGCTGGGTGCCCTTGCTTCCAGCCCAGAAGAATTCCTATCTCTCCAAAGTGGGCAGTGGCCTTGTGGATCTGGCACTCACGCACTTTATTTTCCGCTCTGTTTCATGAGTTTGTTTTCCTCGAGGCTCACCACCTGGCCCTGGGCACTGGCAGGAGCAAGGCAGGGAGTGTTTTTCACTTACAAATGGTGTAGGAAAAATCGAGGTGAATTACCAGGCTGCTGCGTGAGTGCTTTATTGATTACAGAGCGCCAATCAAATTAGCTGTTCGAAGAGAATGCAGATGGTGCCATGCTGAATGGATTTTCTATGTTCCCTAATTGCATTATTTCAATCAGAAGGTGAACATTGTGTGGCCTGTGGTGGGGTTGGGGTGAGGGAACAGGGCGAGTTGATATGCTGAGCCAGGCTGAGGATAGGGGTTTGAGAATCACAAATATTTTAATATCAAGATTGAGGCATTAACAAAATGAGTCTGGATTGCTTTATGGATTAGCTACAGGTCAGGGGGAAGCCTTCAGGCCTGTGCTTAGAGAACAGACTACTTCCCTAACCCTTAGAGTCTGGAGATATGTCAATCTTAGGTACGAAAAGATGGAAACAACTCTCTTCCACATTTCTAATGTGGTATAGCTTAGCCTATACTCACGTGCTGGTCCAAACCTCAGTTCTTCTCCTTACTACCTGAATGCTCTTTGGCAGGCTACTTATCTGTGAGCCTCAGTTTCCTCATTTGGAAAATGGGGCCAATTAATGTACTTTTCTGATAGCAGGAAGTTATTACTGTCAGGATGAGAGGAGATGGTATTGAAGGTGATCATGCATGCAAATTGTTTAGCACAGGGCCTGGCACAAGCTCTGTGCTCAAAAAACATGAATTCTTCCTGTAAGTTATTGTCTCATGCACTTGGAAATTTAGAACAGCTCACAAGTTAGGTTGTGAGATGTCTGGTGTCATGATGGAAAAAGAGCCAAGTACATCATTTCTGCTCCTCTAAGAAATTCTCTTGTTAGGGTGGGTGACATTTGAATTTTCCTCTGAGCAAGATAAACAGGGAGATCGTCCCCAAGACCTCCATGAGTGGAACCTTCATTCTCTGCTGGTGGTGGGTTTGCTTTCATAGCAGCTTCTCATCTACCACTCATTACCCAGTGCCCACTGGTGGGCTCAGTTCCATGATCAGGCAAGGCTCACTGGATCACAAAACCACTTAACATTTAAAACAAAAAATTAAGGCCCTCACTGGTTGCTTAGTCTCTGCGTGGAAGATTCTTGAAGGATCTACAGCTTATGATCATTTGTGGTTCTCCTTCTGGGTTAGGGAGTTCTTTGTAACTAGAGTTGAATGTAACAGGAATTTGGATTTGTTGCTCAGTTAAAAAAAAAATGGCAGGTGCTTCTTGGGCAGCCATGCAGCCATGGTGTTGCCTGTGGATTCTGAGAGCACAGTTGCCTCTTCTTGGGGTGCTACTAGCTAAAGGGATTTGATCAGTGAATAGCAACTCAGCAAGGCTCAGGGCAGCAACTTCTCTGCACTGGGGCTGTTACAGTCCCCAACCACAGACCCCTAAAAAGCCCGGGAAGAAAGAGCCATACAAATGTGAGGAGGAAGTATGGGTAGGAGCTGTGGTGCCCCAGCCGAGGCTCCGTTGCATCATTAAAGTACAAGCTCCATTGATCAACAGCCTTGGGCTGGGGGTGGTATCCAACTTGAACTCTGGGGTCTTTTGGCTGTCCATGTTGTGGTCAATTGCTCCTGCCATTAAAACATTTATTTCATCTTCCAGCCTCATCTGGAAACTTTATCCTTTCTTGGACAAGTGTATTATCTCACTGAGAAAGGAGTTGGCAGGTAGAGGGCAGACATAAGACAGTATGACGGTCTAAGTTGTCACTTAGAAAAGCAAAATAAGTTCTTTGGGTTAGAAGGACAGCTACTCTCATTACCACAATGGTCAAGTGGAATGAGTTGAGGAAAGCCGAGGGTGGAATCAGGACCCTGTTCAGGTAGGCAGACTTGTTCATGTGACCCGTCCTCTGCCACTGCGGACACAAACATGTCTAGGTCACTGGAGAAGAGAGAGGAGAGGCCCAGCCTATCTCCTCCTCCATGCTGTTCACAGATGGAGACCAAGGTCTGAGATACAAAATGCTTTTATAAGAAAACATATACACAAACAAGCAAACCCCAGTAAGTTCAGAGTTCAGAATACTGAACATTCAGAGAGAGAGAAAACTCTAAGGAAATTAGGAAATCTGTCATCACGCAAGTCTCTGTGTTCTGGGACTGTGTGTGGTGGAGGTGGCAGTGTGAGGCTGGGAAGTGGAAGCCTGGTGACTTCTTACTTCTGGCTTGGCATGAACCAGGGCTGAGATGCTGGCAAGATGCTTCTACCCGAAAATGCGGATGATGCTTCTGTTCAAGGTTGAACACTTTCCCGAGTGATCTCCAAGCCTGGAGAAATGTAGACGTGCCAAGGAAGTCCCCAGGAAGTCCCCACCCTTCCTTCCTATGCACAGTGAGACCCAGGCTCTCCTGTAGACCTCCTTCTAGTGATACATTGCTGACATCCCCCCAGGGTCAGCCTTTCTTTTGTTTGGACTCTCTAGGACACTGACATGGCTGGAATCCATCTGCAAATCTGTCTCCTTTACTCTCTAGAAATCAAGCTGCAGGTTGGACACCATCAAGTCACATTTGCAGAACCTGGAGGACCAAGGGTCATGATTCTATTTCCTTAGCTTGTCTCAAGTCTGCTTGGCCCTTCCCTCTCCAGTTTTCCCTGGCTCTGCAGGCTCTCAGACCTCTAGCATCTCTTGCCAAGACTGTGATGCTGTGGGCTTCTCACTGTGCGTCCAGATGGGTGGCAAGAGTGCTCCATTTGTGTACAATGAATCAGAATGCATTCTTCTGTCATGTGTACCTAATTAGAATAAATAAATAAATAAATAAAGAGAAAAATATAAAACCAAAAAATAAAAGAGTGTTATAGAGAATGTGTAATAGATAACCAGAGCACCAGTGTTTCAAAATAATTTCCTTTTTCCCAGATTAGTGATTCAAGTTGTTTAAATATCATTTTCCTTCTTCTGTTATTTTGATGGAAGACAGGAGAGGATAGCACAGGAAGGGTTTGGGGAATGGCATGTGTCCTGTGGCCTGTCTTACCCCCGTTACAGCCTCTGCTCTGGAAATGCCTCCAGTGACTTGTGCATATGAACACTGACAGAATCAAAGAGGTAACTTGCATCTTAGACTTTATTTTTATTTTATTTTATTGATACCAGTGATTGAACTCAGGGGCACTTAACCACTGAGCAACATCCCCAACCCTTTTAATTTTTATTTTTTGAGATTGAGTCTTGTTAAATTGCTTAGGGACTCCTAAACTGCTGAGTCTGGCCTTGAATTTATAATCCTCCTACCTTAGCCTCCTGAGCCTCTTGGATTACAGGCATGTGCCACCATGCCTGCTTCACATCCTGGGCTTTATACTATCTCCTAGGAGGCCTTTTTGCCTTCAGTCTTCTTTCCTCCAATCCTTCCCTTCACTCGGTGGCTAGAAAGATTTTTCTAGAATACAATTCAGCATGTCCTCTGCGGCTTCCTTTTCCTATAGAACAAGACTCACTCTCTTTGCAAGTCTCCTTGGCATGGTCTGTAAGACTCCAAAGCTGGTTCCTGGTCCTTTCCAGCCTGCAGGCACATCTAGTCCCATGATTTGTCACCTGAGAATACGAAGCCAATGCTGGTAGAACATAGGTAACAAACAGTTCTACCCACTGGCTGTCTTGCTCTGTACTTGAAGCATCAAAGGCTGCGTGCAGTCTTGTCTGACAGAGTTGGAAAATCAGTGGTGGAGGAGTGAATGTTCGCTTAGGTGATTCTGCCACAGTTTGGCTTTGTTTTCTCTCTCCCTCTTTCAAGTGAGCTGAACACTAGCGATGGTCTTCAGGAAAGTATTTCTCTGATGCTTAGGGCCATACAAATTGTGGGGTTGTAAAACAAAGTCCACACTGTGATGAGAGGTAGGGTACCTCTGTAGTTTGTCGAGGCCTTATCTTGCTTGTGGAAAAAATAGACTTCTACCAGCAGTTGGCAGATATGTTTTTCTATTGCTGTAGTTGCTAAGGAATCCTCAGATACTTGTTAATATCAATTGAGCATCTCTAGTCTGAAAAATTTAAATCCAAAATGCTCCAAAATCTGAAACTTTTTGAGAGGCAGCATGATACCGCAAATGGAAAATTCTACACAGTGAAACTTTGTTTCCTGCATACAATTATTAGAAATATTATATAAAATTATCTTCTGACTTTGCATGTAGGGGGTCTACACATTAAACATAAAGGAATTTTGTGTTTAGACTTGGGTTGCATCCCTAAGATAGCTCATTATGTATATGCAAATATTGCCAAATCCTAAAACAATCTGAAATCTGAAATACTTCTGGTCCCAAACATTTTCTATAAGGGATATTCCACGTCAGTCAGACTCTGACTGAGAAGCAAGAAGGAAGCATCTTTGGTTTAAAAGGCAATGGTTAAGGCTGAGGATGTGGCTCAGTGGTGGAGAACTTGCCTCGCATGTTCAATCCCCCAGCACTGGGAGAAAAAAGAAAAGGTAAAAATTGCTTGGAAATGCTGAAGGAAATGTTTCTGGGGACCTATTCAGGGGACACATTCTAATGGCTATTCATGAAGAAGGGTTTTCCTTCCATATAGCCCCAGGCCTGTCAGGGAGGAGAGAAATTATGAAGGGCAGTTGTTGATAGATGCTTCATCTGCCAGTCTCCCAAGCACCCCTGTTCCATGAGTCTTTGCACCGTGTGGACTGACTCTTCCTGGTTTGCCTGTGAAGGTGATGTGGAAACACATGGATGCTTTCCTGGAGGCCAATGGGTCTGTGAGGAAAAAGATGATAGGCAGGCAGGCTGAGGATGGAGATCTGACACATGGAAAACCAAGGCCCTTGGAGCAGACAGCAGAGCAGATGAGATAGAAGAAATAGACATTCTCCAGGAAAACACTGAGTTGAGAGCAGACCTGTCTGTGCAAATTGGAAGGGCCCACCACGCTGCGGGCATAGAAAGTGAAATGAGACCTGTATCTAGCTACTGTCTGGTTGTATTGGAAAAAAGTTTGCATTATGAAAATTTCAAACATACAAAACTAGAGAGTACCATGAGGCCCCTGTACTTGTCACTCAGGTTTTAAGTCATCAGACTGGCCATTTTTGCTTCATTGATCCCTTTTTCTTCTCTCTTTTTTTCTTTCCTGTTGTTTCTCTTCTTTTAATTTTTGCTGAAGTATTTTAAAGCAAATCTCAAATGTCATATTATCCCCTCTATATTATTTATTACACATCTATTAAAATGTGGGTATTTTCTCACCTTGCTAAAAGCCTATGATCATACCTAATACAATTAGCAAGTTAGTCTCGGGTATTATCTAATACCTAACCATAATGTAACTTCCCTGAATGTTTATAAAATGCTTTTACAATTAGTTTATCTAAGTCATGATGCAAAGAAAATCCATATGTCATATTTGTTTGCTTCAGTGGTTTTCATATGTCCTCAAATTTTTTGGCACCCCCCCCTTCAAAAGATGGAGACTAATTCCCCTTTCCTAGGATGTAAGCTGGATTTAGTAACTTGCTCTTAACAAAGAATGGGGCAGAAGTAATGGGACATGGCTTCCAAGGTTGGGCCATGCAAGACAGTGGATCTTCCATCTCATGCTCCCTCCGTGGGGGGAAGCCAATCGTCACATCACAGGGACATTCAAGTAGTTTGTGGAAATGTCCATGTGAGGAGATTCTGGGGCCTCCAGCCAATAACCATTATTGACTCACCAGCCATGAGACTGAGCTCACTTGAGGGAATTTCCTACATTCTGGCCAGCCTTCCCGTGAGTGCAAGCCCCATTTTACACCTTCACTGTAACCACAAGACACTGAGCCACAGCCCCGAGCTAACCCACCTCTAAATTCTTTGTCCACAGAAGTTATGAGATAATATATGTTCATTTAAACCACTACTACTTTTTGGAGTCATTTGTCATGCAGTGATAGAGAACTGATGAAGTTGTTATTTTTTTAGTCTCTTCTAATCTAGGCCACACCGCCATTTTAATTTTTGTCATGTTGGAGAAAGTAAGTCAGGACTTTACAGAATGCACACCATCTAGAATTGTCTGTTAACTTCGCTGGAGTGTCAATTAAGTTGCTCTTCTGTCCTCTGTGTTTCTTGCAAATGGAAGTCAGTTCTATAACCTTATTTTGGGTCCAACATTTTGGGCAAGACTATTATAGAGGGGGTGTTTGGTGCATGTGATTTTGAACATCAGGAGATAAGTATGCCTGGGTATATCATGTTTAGTAGAGCGACTTATCAGTGGGTTCTGGTGGTCTGGCAAGATTTTTTAATTTGATGATTGAGGGGGAAAGTCCTAAATGCAAGCACGTGGTCAGAAAAACTAGATTACCCACCATGGGACACATCTAAGACTATTACAATCTAAGAATATTACAGCAAGCAAAGCTGGTCTTTATATGTGCATGAAGACAGCAGAATGGACCAATTCTGATATATAAAGGTTTAAATATATATATATATGAAACGCATTTGCTTGTTAGGGGAAAATGCCTGAAGCATATATATCACTTATTCATGTATCTACTCGTTAATACAACAAATATTTGAAGACCTCCTACTTACCCAGGCACGATGCCAAGGAAGGCCTAGAGCTTGAGCTGTCCAGGAAGGAATGGAATTATGGTTCTGAGTGTAGAGAAGCCATGCGTGGAGTGAAGGGCCCGGTGGTAAACCTGAGCCAGTGACACACAGTGAGAAGTCAAAGCCACCTTCATCAATCTGTCTGTCTGGGTTGGGCCATTATTCAGTGGCAGCCCAGATGGCTCCTCCTTCCCAGCTGTGTGATTGGAGGTGAGGATGGGGACCTCAGGGATCCCAGATGGTGAGCACTGCAGGCCTGAGTTGGACTTGTGAGAAAGAAAGAGAATCGTCATGGAATAGCATAGGATCTGGAGCTGGGCAGGTGGTAGGAAGTGAGAGGCTGAGCCAAAGCAGCAAGAAGGGAGCCCAGGAACAGGCTGTATAAAGTGAGGCCAGCAGTGATGGGGAGAGGGTGGATTTTGCTGGGCATGATGGAGGGGAAGAGAGGCTGCTGTTTGTTTAGTAAGCTTTCTAGAAATTTTTCATCATCTTCCTGGGGCTGGACTAAAGATACCAAGGGAACATTGAAGGATCTGTGGAGATGGATGCCAGACATGTGCAGAGAGCAATAGAGATGGCACCCACAGCCCTCTGGCTCTGCCCAGTGTCTCTTCTGCCCAGAACTCTGGAGTCCACTGGCTATGGAATTCCCCTTGTGCAGGGACATCTTCCTCAGTGTCCAGTACAGGTCCAGCAGTGGTCCGGACACAGGCTCATGTTGGTGTCCTCAACCATGATACCTCCTCTCCCTTTCCCTCTAGTAATCAGGCCCAGGAGGGCTCTAGAGGGCTGCCCACTGCCTGATAGTGGTTTCCTGCCCCTCTGGGCTGTTGTGGGCCTACATGATAGAGGAACCTAGCTCTGGATGGACCTCAGAAGTCTCACCTCAGGCACCTGGTGGGGAGCACACAGGTTGGCTCAATACCACCATCATCTGGAGGTAGAGGTGCTTATCAAATGATACCTGGGTTGGGTTCTCTTCTACCCTCTGCAGAAAGGGCTGAGAGAGGCTAAGAAGAAGCACCCATTTTAGAGATAATCAGCAAAAGCTTATTTCTCTTGTAGTAAATCTATGCCCAGATTTAACAGAAAGCTGTCACACCCTCTTCAGATAAAGCCTGTCTCCTTCCCCTCTGGGTGAGCTGCTCTTTGCACCCCTGGGGGGAATGAAATACAGTGGCAGCCCACCCCCTGCCAGCAATCCCTCTGGCCAGCTTGATCTCTTTTCCTGTTTTCTTTATTGTTTCTCTCAAGAGGTGGTATAAATGCAGTGACCCCCTAACTCCCTTGGCCAAATTCCAAGCTCCAAATTCTCAGTCTGTCCCCGCCCTCCCCCCTTCATATTTATAAAGCTCCAGCCCATCTACTCTCTGAGAAATCTCCTTTCCACTTTCTGGATGCTGTGTGCAAAGTGAGCTGAACCAGATGCCAGAGTGTTTATGTTCTCCCTTTGCGGTGTGGCCTGGAAGTGTCTCTTGACCTCTCTGGTTTTCTGTAATGTTCTCTTAAGCCAGCTCTCTTCCATGTAGGATGCTATATGGACTGATTGAGGCAATGTTGGGCATCTTTTCCATAGGGTGGATGACTTGCTTTGTGTCCATCTGGGCCTTCAGGTCAGGGTGCATCCGGTTCAGTCCTAACCAGACCACAATGTGAATGGGCTATTTCTAGAGTTGCCAAGAACACAGTTGACTGATTTCAACCTCCCTGAGTTACACAGTGTATCAAGAAAGACAGTCCCACCCTAAATTGTCCCTTCTCTGCTGCCAATAAAAAGGGTCAACAGGCCTGCTCTCTGCCAGCCCCCAGACTGCCTTGGTTTCTCAGAGCAGATCAGAGTAGAGCAGCCCACTGGCCTTAAAGTGTCCTAGTCAGGTCCAGAGTCTGGGTGCCCCCTTCCCAGGGGTCACTTCCCATCTCTTTTCTCTCCCTGGACACATCCAAGGCATTAAACATCCCTTTCTTGGTTTCATTTCTCTCTTTCTCTCTGTTTTGTTTTCTGCCTTTCAAGTTCTACTGTGTTCTCTAATTGCTCCAGAAGCCAGACAGATGGGCTGTTTTCTTTAGCCAAGATGAAATTTAAAAATCATCTCAAAGTACATGGGAGCCTCAGATGTGTCAGGCAGCTCTTCTCCATGGCTGGTTTGCCATCGCAAAAGCTTTTGGTTTCTAATACACCATCTGGGCCTGGCCATACTTCTCTCCAGGAGGCGTCTAGCAGCTTTGCTGGACTTGATGAAGGGACCCTGTTGGCCAGGAATGGTTGGCTGGAAAGTGAGTCTTCCCGACTCACGTAGAAGCAGTGGTGATTCGGCTGGGGAAGGGATGTCAGGTCATTCTGCCCTGCACGTCCATTGTGTGGCAGTGGGAGCTGAGGATTGGAGGAGCAGAGTTGAGAGTCTAGAACCTTCAATCCCCCCATCTTGGAACTCTAGCCACTGCCCTCGAGATAAGAAGTGGACAAGGTGATATCTTCGCATTGCACTTTGATATTGGCTCTTTAGTCTCGTGCCTCAGAACTTCAGCGTGTTCCTAGAAGACAAATCCAATCCTAAAAAAGAACTGCTCCAGCCAGGCCAACCTCACATGTACTTCATTAAAGCTTGTGCTTCCAAGGTCAATGGACTGCCCATAAGTGGACAAGTGTTCTACCAGGTGACTAGGTAGCCACGTCATGGATTCCAAGGTCACTGAACTATAGTAATCGTGAGAAGGTTGTTTGGTGAGCACCAAGTGGGAGCCAAGAGGGTTGGGTGTGCTCAGAAATGTTCCTACTGACCTCACACCTCTGCTCCTGAAGCTGTCTTCTAAAGCCCAAAGCCAGGTGTTTTTAGAATCTGACATCTGTCCCCTGGACTGGGGAGTGGGGAAGTACAAAGAACAGGACTCCATCTACCTCACTTTCTGAATCGTATAATCTTGAAATTTTTCTTATTTTTTCCTTTTCCCTTCTCCTCTCCTTTAGCAGGGTGTGTTGGTGGTGGGTAAATTTACCATTTAGTCTGTAGGTGGTAGAATATTGACGTGGGAAGAGGGAATGTTACCCAGGGATCTTGGGCTTGAAGTTGGATGCAGTAGCTAGGAATGACTTGGGGCTGTTTCCTTTCAAGAGGGGTTGAGATGGTAATGTCAGGTGGGGGAATTTTTTAAAGTGTGCGTGGGAAGCCTCGGTGTTGAACACTTACTGGGCACTTACTGGGTGCCAGGCACCGTGCTGAAACTCCTCCTGCATTATCCTTCCTGCAACTCTGAACTTGTTTCACAAGTAAGGAGCTGTCACCTGAAGTATAAGCAGCTCTCCCAAGGTCAAGCGTTAGTCAAGCTATGCATTCAAACCTCGACATTTTGGTTTCAAAGCCCGTAAGTTTTATGGCCGTCTGGATAAGTAGGGAGTTGGCTGGGGGAGAACATGCCCACGTGTCAATATGTTCACTAATCTGCATATGCAGGCATGCGTGTGCCAGGCAGCCAGGGGTTTGCATGTGACGACTTCATTATTTCAGCTAGTTGGCATCTCTTTTCCTTTTTCTGGTGACAGTAACTTGCTCACACCTCAGCACATGGCTGAACCAGGCCTATTAGACACTGTTCCTGGGAAAGAGGGCTGTTCCCCAAGAAGGTGGCCATGCCACGTGGGGGCAGTTCCTGGGCTGAAATGGAATCTTCCCAAGGAATCCCTTTGCCTTTCCCTGCCTTTGATTCTCTGAGCTATGCTTTATCCTTCTGACAAATTCATCTTTTTTTCTTTTTCTTTTCTGTTTTTCCCTCTTTCTTTTATCCTCTCTTCTTTCTTTCCCTGTGCCTCTTTCTCTGAGCTTCCTCCTCCTTCCCTCCCTTCTTTGCCTCTGATAGTCATTGCTTGTAACTGAAGCCTCTTCTCCTCACCTCTTCCCCCGGTAGTCCAGTCTGGTTATAGACCTCTGTGTCTCTGAGCCACTTTGTACCATGTTTCCACTCCTAAGGGGAAACTTGCCATGTGTCCTGGAATCCTCTGCCTATCTCCAGCCTCCTCATTGTTTTCATGGTGCTGTGTCTCAAGCATTTATTTCATCAGAATCAGGATGGCCCCTGATGTGCCATTGTTAAGCTGGTATGGAATGGCTCCTGGGCACAGTTGTCTGCCATGCAGGTTGAATTCAAATTTCATTCAAGAACCTAGAAATCCTATCTTCTTCTCAGTTCTGTATTTTTCAATCCTATGCTTCCATTCTGGAGGCATCTCTCTTAGGAGTATGGCATCTCGTTTCCAGTGATTAGTCAGGGGACCTTATTTTCCTCAATGCTGAGTTTCCAAATCACATGGTAGAATGAGTCCCTCTGAGAAGGTTTTCTGGGGCTGTTGTCCTGATGGAGGGCACACAGGTCCCTGGGCATTCTGGCTGCAGAAGTGCTGACTTAGAACCTGGGTCTGAGACAATTTTGCTCCCCGAGGTTCTCTTCTTGACCCTCGAGCAGTGGTGGCCATTGGCTACATAGAAGTTGTTTGCTGACCACTCCTAACCTGCCAAGAGCTAGCCATGAGCCTTAGTCACTTTTCTACTCAAAAGGCTACGTTCAGGCATAGAGCAATGCCCATCTGTCAGCTCCCTCTCCACAGGCTGGAACCCTGTCTTCTCTGAGGGCCTCTCCTCACTCTGGGTCAGGCTGTGACAGAATGTACCAGAGCTGGACCAGCTGCCATCCTCACCTTGACCCCTTTTCACTCTTTCCTTATGTGCACAAAGGACAAGCAGAACCCGTCTGTAAGTTTCCATTGTTCCTCTTCCCACCCCTTCCTGCCAGACCCTTAGTTCCTGATGGAACTTTGAGGGCTAGCATGGCTCCCCAGTTGGAAACTGCCCAAGTCCTCTTGGTTTTTCTTGTGCTGTGTCCTGGAACCTCTGCCTGTCTCCAGCTTTCTCACTGTCTTTTTGTGTTGTGTCCCGAGGGTTTATTTCAGCCATCTGAAACAGGATGTTTCCGATTCATCCCTGAACTGCCATTTTTAAGCTAGTGTGGAATGGTTCCAGGATCCAGATTTGGGAAAGAGGTCTGTATCCTGCTTTGTAATCTTCTTGTTTGCCTTAACAGTCACAATATTAGCTGAGTCTTTCTTTCTCCTGTCTTGAAGAGGATTCTTGTCCCACCTTGACCTAGTAGAGCAGCCTCGCCCAGAACCTGGGTTTTGGAAGAGGTCATCCATAGGATTATCTCTTCACAACTAACCTCACATCACAGCCCTTGATGACTGCTCCCCAGGTCTTCCCAGTAAGGAGCCAGTGGCATGTTGATGTCTTTCTCCTAAAGGTTTTTAGGATGCATTCACTGTATAGATACAGCTCCAACAAAATGACTTCAATGGCAGGAGAGGAAGTCAAGGTGTTTCTTTTTCTTTTTTCTTTTTTCAAGTTATACTAGTGTTCTGATCTGTCTGCTACAATTCCTGAACGCCTCAGGAAGTCACTATCTCTATTTCAGCTTCTACTAGGATCAAGCTCAATCTCCTTATCATGGTTAAAATGCCTTTTGTTGGTGCAAAGTTTGCTGTCTGTGGGAGCTTTTCTATTTCACTTTCTGTCTTGCTACTTCTGAAAGTTGATGGCTCTTTGGGTTCCTGCATCTTCTTTTTGTCTGAGACATAGTTAGCTCTGGATGTGGGATGTGGTTTATAAAATAAGAAGACATGATAGAGAATAAAGGGATGGTTCCCCACCTGCCACCTGGCTTTCGAATGCAGAGTTAACACACTGACATGCCACTGGCTTCAATTTGCAGCTTGGGAATAATTCAAACATTAACATAGGAGGCTCTAGACTTTGAAAAAATGGAACTGCTTTCATTTGAAACAGTGCTTTATCTTGAAATGTGAAGTGGTGATCTGCCTTTCTTAATTTCATTCAGCAAAGGATGGGGGTAAAAGAAAGAATTGTTCAAACTGGTTTTATTTTCATTATTTGAAGTCTGATTGGTTTTACAAATTGAATCCCTTCAAACCTTTTTGAAGCTGAAGGTGTATTATCCGGCTGAGATCCTCTTCCTGCCCAAGGAGTTGTATTTGGAGCTGACGGCCTCGTCTGTCTTTGGTCTATCTTTTCATTTTTGCAAAGCGTAGACAATATAAGAATAAATTAAACCTCACAACCGAAAGGACTCCCTGAAAAAAATGCCCCCAGAGCCACAGAAAACCCAAACAAACAGAAACCCCTTTGCATCTTCTTTTGGCTCATTCCTGGGGATACAGGAAGTTGGGATAATCTTGGAAGCAGTGTTATTTCCTGAAGAACAGTGAAGGAAAGATGTGGAGGGAGAAGCCTCCCTTCCCCAGGGACAGGGGACCCACCAGCTTCAGGATCACCTGTGTGAATGGAGTCTTACAGAGACTGTCATCTGTGCTGTGCTCTGGGGTGGATGCCAGCCCCCGATACCAGGTACACCCAGCATCCCACATGGCTGGGCATGTGCTGGGGATCTGAGTGTGGTCTCAGGGAGCACCATGGCTGACACGGCACCACTGATGAGCCTGGTTTCCCTCTTGTACACGTGGGTGAGGTGGGCTCGGGCCCAGAAGTCAGACCTAGGAATGCTGACTTGCTCATATGGGTCAGTGCCCTGGGGTGAGGGGAGACAATATTAGCCTCCCCTTGATATTTTCCCAGCTGACAGGGATCAGAATCACTCAACATTCTGGAAGAGGTAAAAGTAATAAGGATCATCTAGTGATAACATTATACTTAGCTGACTTGATCTGGATGCTGTGCTTTAGAACAAAGTCCAAGGGAGAAAGATGATGGGGAAGAGTGATTATCCTTCAAATTTTTGGTCTTAAGAATGATACAGTGTTGACAGAACTCCTTATCCAGACCCTGCTCTTGTGTTTTTCCTAAACTATGTCCCCTGATGTCAACAATGAAAGTCCATCTGATGTCCAATACGAGACAGAGCACCCTTTTTATATGATTGACTGAAGTTTCAGAATCATGAAGACAGTTTCGATCTCAGACATCCACAAGCCTTCCCTCAAATATCATGAAGGCTGCTATTAATAACATGGCCTAGTGCTTCATCCTCTTCCAATCTCCACATCCATCATGGTGTTTTATTATCGCTCTGTACATTCCTGCTAGGGCCAGTGTGTGGTCCAGGCCACCTCACCCAAAGTTGAGAAGACTCCAGCTGGTTGCTCAGGCTGGGAGCCAGGATTTGGTAAAAGACAGGACAAAAGCAGAGGGAGGATTTTGACAGTGATTGTGTCTATGATTAACAATTTAAAACCATGACATGTGTGCCTGAAAGATATTCCTATCCTAAACAAAACAAATCAGAAATCTGAGGAGTGGGAGGCTCACAGAGAATGTATCTCTGTGTAGAACCGTCCTTTACTGACACCATAACGCTGCGTCTCAGTAATAGGCCATTTTCTCCATCACTGCACCAACTAACCAACCTCTAACTTGCATCTGAGTTTTCTTCTCTGGATCTGGTTTGAGTGTTTTTTCCCCCCCAGCAAATTCAACACAGTGAAACTTACTGCATTCTCAAATACACTCTAAAGATGTATTCCAGATTTTATATAAGAAAGGAAGGACCAAGAATAGCTAAAACAGTTTTAAAAAGAGGACACATTGGAGGCCTTACACATCTGGTTGTGAGACTTACTATAAAGCTACAGTCATGAAGATGGTAGACACATAGATCGATGAAGCAAAACAGGCCCAGATTTTCTACAAAGACGCCAAACTAATTTGATGAAGAAAGGATCTTTTCATTAGATAGTGTCAGAACAGTTGGAAAAAAAATGAAACTCAATATTCACCTCATGCCATATATAAAAAATTAATTCAAGCTGGATCACAGACCTAAATGTAAGTGCTAAAACTATAAAATCTCCATGAAAAAAAGTAGAAGAAAACGATCCTGACTTTTGGATAGGCAAAGATTCTTAGGACACAAAAATCATGAACAAGAAAAAGATAAAAGTTGTAACTTTGACTTCATCAAAATTAAGATCATCTGTTCTTTGAAAGATACTGTTAATGAAATGAACCAGGCACAGATTGAGAGAAAATATTTTCAATGTATATTTTTGACAGAGATATTATATTTAGAATGTATAAAGAATAGCCACAACTCAATCATACAAAGATAGGACAATCCCATCTTTAAAAAATGAACAAAAGATTTGAATAGATGCTTCACATACAGAGAATATATGAGTGGACAATAAGCCCAGAAAAAGATGTCCAACATGATTAGTCACTAGAAAAATGCAAATTAAGACAAGGAGATACTACTACGCATTCAAAAGAAGGGCTGCAATTAAAAAATACTATGTATTATGAGGATGCGGAGCAACTGAAAATTTTGTACTTGTTGGTGAGAACGTACAATTGTACAGTCACATTGTAAAACAGTTTGCTAGTTTCTTATAAAGTTAAAAATACACTTACAGTAAGATCCATTTATTTCAATTTCAATTCTGGCCATCTATCCAAGTGAAATGAAACCATGTCCACCTAAAAACTTGTACATGAAAATTTATAGTATATTTATTGATAATAATTAAAAGTGGAAACAATCCAAGTGCCTATCAATAGACACATGGATAAACTGTGGTAGGTCCACACGATGGAGTCCTACTCAGCAATAAAAATAAACAACTTACTGATACATGTAATGACATGAATGACATTCAAAAACATTATCCTGAATCAAAGAAGCCAGACATAAAATAATATATACTGTAGAATTTTATTTGAAATTTTAGAAAAGACAAATCTGATTGGTGGTCACAAAAAGCAGATCAGTATTAACCCAAGATCAGTGGAAATGACTGGGATGGGGCATCAAGAGACTTTTTGCTGTGATGGAAACTCCATATTTTGATTGTGTATACATTTGTTGAAATTCATCAAAATTCACGCTTAAAGTGGGTACATTTTACTGGATGTACATTATAACTCAAAAAAGTTAATTAAGCCAGGCATGGTGGCAGACACCTATAATCCCAGTAGCTCAGGAGGCTGAGGCAGGAGGATCACAAGTTCAAAGCCAGCCTCAGCAACTTAGCAAGGCCCTAAACAACTAAATGAGACCCTATCTCAAAATAAAAAACTAAAAAAGGCTGGGAGTATGGCTCAGTGGTTAAGTGCCACTGGGTTCAATCCCTGGTATCAAAAAAATTTACAAAATAACAAAGCATACTAACAACAAAGCCAGTCATATTTCCGTCATCCTAATGAAATAATAGAATTGTTCTGAAGAGAAAGTGTTTCTCCCATAGGCCTCTTTTAAACTTCTGAAGTTAGAGCCCTATAAAGAGTTATAAGGGCCCTTTTTATAGCTGAGTAGTATTCTACTGGATAAGCTAACCGGTCCCAATTAGCTTATCCATTCACCTGTTGATGACATTTAGATTGTTTCCTGCTTTTAATCATTTTAACTATTTTGAATGGTTGTTGGTGCTAATGAACCCCCAGAGCTTGCTCTGTGGATGGGAGCCAGAAACAACCTTTCAGAGGCCAGAATTGTTGCCTGAAGGATCTCTGTGGCTCAGGACAGACTGATTTTCAAGATCAGGAAGGGGATTTGCCCAATTCCAATTGGCCATTGTCAGAGGGACAGACACTGAGACTGAAGGAAACACTGGCTTGGAGAATATCGTCCCATTTAGTAATTTAGGAAGTGCTCTAAAGTGTCCCTGTTTTTTAAAAAAAATGGAATTTGATTCTATGATCACAGGAATTAAGTATTTGGGATCGATTTCTACTTGACTATAAACCTGAGGAGGGAAGACACTTGTGCTCCTGCTCACTTTTGCATTCCAGGTACCCAATGCAGTGAGGATTCATGTGGTTTATCCAGTGTATGAGTCAAGATAAAATAGGTTATGCTGTAATGACAAACATCTTTCAGAATTTAGTGTGATTAAATGACAAAAGTTTATATTTCACATTGAATTACTTTTATGGCCTTGCCTGACTGCAAGGGGGCTGGAGGTATAGTTTTCCATGTCCCCAGAAAAGGAGGAATGTGAAATGAGATTTGGTGAACATATAGCATTATTTCTGCTGCATTAATTCTAAAATAAGGTTGTGCTCACAGCTTGACACCCATCTCTGGATGGCCTGTAGTTTTTGGAAATACGAGCCTTGCACGAAATGAACACAGCTCTTCCTGAGAGTCTACATCAGATGCCATGCCAACCTGTGCTTTTGTGCTTTCGTTTGTGCGGTACCTTCCGTTTGGAATGCCTCCCGTTTTTCTTGTTGGATGACCTGAAATTCTGACCCATTCTTAGATACTCAACTAAGAGTTACTTCTAATGATCCATCTGTAATCCACAGCCCGATTAACCGGACACACATTCGGACACTCTCTTAGACCATTTTCAGTTATTATAACAAAATGCCAGGTAATTTATAAAGAATAGAAATTTATTTGGCTTACAGTTCTGGAGGTTGGAAGTCTAAGAGCATGGTGCTAGCATTTGGTGAGGGCCTTGTACTGCATTGGAACATGATGAAGGTATTGCCTCTTGAGATAGAGCAAGTGTGCTACTTAGATCTCTCTTCCTTTTCTTCTAAAGCCACTAGTCCCATCACAGAGACCCTTCCCTCATGACCTCATCTAATCTTAATTACCTCCCCCAAACTCCACCTCCAAGTACCATTCACACATGGATTTGGCGATATTTTAAGTCTCCAATACATGAACCTGTGGAGGATACGTTCAAACCAGAGCAGGTGTTTAACTGCGCTGTATCCAGCACCTGCTTATATACAATCCCATGGTTTCCAACAATGCTGTGTGTCTTAGAATTCTTCCCTCAATTGGTCCACAAGCTCTTAAAGAGTTGGCACAATGCTTTCTTCTGCTCCTTCACCTAGCAGAGGACTAAGCACGAGGTGGATGGTCAGTAAATTTGTATTTTCAATAGTCTTCAGTTGCACAAACCAGGAGTGTGGAAATGTCCAGTTGGTGGGGCTGAACTCAGAGAATGAAGGGAGTAACCCAGGTTTAGCAGGTGTTGGCAGCACAAGGGTCTTCTTGTCATTCTTCCTAAATGTTGTCTGGTTGGGGAAGATTTCACAAGGTCTTCTACCATGTGAGTGAGGGCAGATACATTTACCTGTCACATACATCTCTGTTACCACTGAACAAAAACTAGGTAAATCCTGAAAAATAAAGACTCATGGGCCATGGCTTCTGGTCCTTTGAGAGGTTTCAGAGTTCTGGCCCCAGGTCGCTTCCTTAGCAGCCTAAGTGAAGTTAATCTGCCTTCTTTCTCCAAAGTCTATGCTGGAGCATAATGAACAAGAGGCATAATCACTTCGGTATCAAGATATTCCTCTCTGTCTGTGCAAATGTTCTTGGGTGTGTAATGTGAACATGCTGCACTCATTTGGAGCCATTGTTCTCTCTAAATGAGAAAATGCAAATGAAGCACTCAGGGTACGGTGCCATAACTCGCTGCATAAAATTCTTGACATCAACACGAAGCTACTTAGCATAATTTTCCTGTTAATAAACTGCCAATTTAGTCATTTAGGTTTCAGCTTCCAAAGAATGCAGCAGCATCAGACTGGATTTTTCCCCTCCTCATACATGCCTGAGTTTATTATTTTGATGTTTATGTTAAAACATAGGAAATTGGAGTTTATGTGATTATTTGGAGATCTTCTACTCTAATTTGTTTGCTTTCATCGTTCCTGAAATCTTTGCTCATTTGAAAGGCAAAACATAATTTTTCAGAGTATTTTTTTTTCTGTTTAGGATAAAATTTCCATATTTAAAATGACCGAGGAACATTTTGAAGATTTGACTGAGTAAAGTCTGTCCAGACCAGGGGGCTTCACCTGCAGAGATTCTGAAGGACACAGGGAATCTCAAGGGCACAAGGGGTGCCTGTGGCTTCTGGTCACTGCAGAAGTCTTATTTCTGGAGCCCTGTTCCTCTGCTGTCCTCTGCCTCCTTCCATACTCCAGGCACAACAGCCTCCATGCTGGTTACTAGCCTCTTAAGGAATATCCACTATGTGCTTGCTTTGAGCCAGTCATGGAGATGTTGCTGGGTCAACACACCCTAATGGGGAGACAGATATGACTCAGTTACTCATACAGCCACAGATGAATCTGAAGCAAGAACAACACATGGTGCTCTGGGAGGGTAAAGCAAGAATCTGACTCAGTTCTTGCCATCGAGAGCTCACAACCAAGATTTACTCATATATCATGGCTTGGCAGATGTTTTACAAAGCTTAGATTACCTGCCAAGTTTTTCCAATTCTTCAAGTTGTTATGATACGTAGACACAGCCTAACTAGAAGCATCAGGTATTTTTGAGCATCTATTCTGTGACAGACATCATTTCAACCATCAGAGATGCAAAGCTCTCAGCTTCCGGGTAAGATGGCTGGGCTTCCTGGTCAGGCAGGTACGAGTTAGAATCTGGGGCTACTCCACTTACCAGGCCTACATCTTGACTCTTCCATTTGTGAAATGAGTGACTGAGCTGTAGGGTTGTTGAGAAGACTAAATGAGCTGGTGAAGCAAAGTTCCTGCCCTGTGGAAAGGGCTTGATAAACAATTGGTATTTTATGTTGCTAGAGAGGAGGAGCCACATTGGACAACAGTTGTGGCTTATTTTTTTTTTTTAAATCCCATTTTGTGCCTAGACTGGGGCTGGGTCCATACCACATCCAAAGTGGAAGGAGGTCTTTGTGGAGATACCTCTGCCCATGTCACTGTATGACTCAAACCTGAAGCCCATTTGGGCCCCTGGTGCTGTATTCAGATTCTCATTTCTTCAGTGGGTCAGTGGCAAGGGTCTGGGAGAAGCAGGCTCCACCTGGTGAGTGCTTGGTCACTGTGAAGACTCTGGCAGTGACTCTCTCTGTATCTCTGAAGTTCTAGGTGGCAAGTGAGGACAACAACAGACTTTTTTAGCAGGCTGGACTGTTTGAGATCTGATTGTTTGTGGATGTGCACTGCCCACTGCAACAGTGTAGGAAGGACTGAAATGGCTTCACCCTGGCCTCTTCCCTGCCACCTCTCTCATCTCTCTTGGTTTTGTTGTTTCTTGTCTCTTAAGTCCTCAGATCTTGCTCAGGCAGAAAGATCAAGACCTTCCCCATTGCTTCCTATCTAGAATCTATTTGCTTGGTTCAGTAAGACAAGAAGTCCCTGGCTGGAAGTTGGATATGACTCTGTGGATATGAGGCTGTGAGGTGCCTCGAAAAATCAAGTGGGATATGACTGCATGACCTACATGATTCTACAACATGTATAATCAGAAAAATGAGAAATTATACTCCATTTATGTATGATATAACAAAGTGCATAAATGCATTCTACTGTCATGTGTAACTAATTAGAACAAATAAAAAATAAATAAAAATAAAATAGGAGGTTACCTGCCACAAGTAGGGCATGTGCTGGCAAAATGAAATGAACTCCCCAAAGCTGACTTGAGCTCACAGTTCTTGACTCAGTGCATCTATCCCGCCTTCATGGGAATTTGTTGTTTCTCTTTCTGTCTGTATCACCATTTTTGTGTTTGTTCTTTATGGCACAAAGGTAGCATCAGTTCGTTCTAGACTGCACTGAGGGGAAGCCTGGCGCTTGTAGTCAGGCAGGGAGGGAGGACCTGAGTTGTTTCCTTCCCACCAGAGCCTGTACTTCGCTTTTATATGGGTTCATCCAAAGCCAATGTTGGAATGATCATGCAAACCATGAGTTTATTTTTTGTTAATTCTAACAAATATCAGAGTTGCAGTTATTATGAATTTAAAAATAAAGCTAAAAATGAGCATAACTTGATCATTTTTATGTTTTATGAGAAAATTTCAATAAAAGCATTTCTTTAGGCTGGGAATGCAGTTCAGTAGTAGAGTACTTGCCTAGCATGCGTGAGGCCTTGGGCTCCATCCCCATCCTCAGCACTTCAAAAAATATATATATAAATAAAAAAGCATGCATTCATTATGGATTTTGTCCATTTTGAGTGAATTCACAAAGACCTCTATTTCTGGTATCTATTTTCTTTGAATAACAAGGATAGCTTCCTATATTTCTTTTTTAAAATATTGAACTATTGGTTCGGTTCTAATGTCAAGAGTAGGACGTGATTCTAGCCTTCCAGTGAGTTTCAAAACTATTTTTTCCTCTAAGTGGAATTTCTCTAGATTTGACTTTTTTCCCCAATTCAATTATAACTTCAACTAGAAGCAAGTTTTAGCCTAACTCCTAATTAAAGCAATTTTCAAAACTTAAAACTTTCACAAATTTTCAGGCTTACTGGGCTAAACCTTTCTTTTTCATATAAGGTTACTAAAAATTTCCCCGATATTAATATAGCACTTAAACTTAGCATTTTTTTTCTCCAAAGGGATATATTTGATACAGTACATTCATCTGATTGGAGACAGGGGGGAGAACAAGGTGGAAATGCTTTACAAACCACGTGCAATCCACAGGCTTCCTGCAAGGGCTGAGCTGGGTGGCAGGTAACCTCCTACTTTATTTTTATTTATTTTTTATTTGTTCTAATTAGTTACACATGACAGTAGAATGCATTTATGCACTTTGTTATATCATACATAAATGGAGTATAATTTCTCATTTTTCTGATTATACATGTTGTAGAATCATGTAGGTCATGCAGTCATATCCCACTTGATTTTTCGAGGCACCTCACAGCCTCATGGGTGATGGTCTTCAAAATAGTAATTCTGATCCTTACACCAACTGGGCTTTGGTGTTGAAATCTGCTTGGAAGGACTCCAGGACAAATTTGAGATCAATCTAATGACTTCTAAGTTCAGCTGTGTTTGTAACCAAATGGGATTATAAATGGTCTTCAAAAGTTTTACCTCTTAACCAGACACTGTTCTCAGGGGTCATGGGTATTAACTCATTGAATCTCCATTTTGCTACATTAGCTTGCCGGGCCACATGGCTGGTGAGAGGTGTGGCTGGATTTCAACCTGGTTGGCTTGGCTCTGGAATCACCTCTCTCGGGCGTTTTTCTCCCAGTATGAGCACCAGAAATACAGGCTGCAGCAGGCAGGCCTACTGTACTTGTCTTCACAACACTATCAGGCCTACTTGCAAAGCATCACAATTGCCATATCAATACTGGGATGATGACATTGATTTTAGTGGCATTTAGATCACAAGAGGCTGTCTTGGAGCTGCGCCCCGAGATTTACGCTCCCCACATCCATTAGAGATAATGGGAAGCGTCTGCATAAATCATGAGCGGCGATGGGAAGTTATAGCTCTGAGTTGCCCTTGGTGTATTTTAACTGCTTGCTCTGAATTGAAGTGCTAGCCTGTCTAGTTATCATGTATCTCCTGGTTAGTTGTCCTGGAGACATCTGGGAGTGGGGAGAGATGTCCAAAGGCCTGGGCCTGATATTTAGTAGCTATGTATTCTTGGGTAAACTATGTTGCCTCTTTGAGCTATACTCAGTTTTCCCATCTGTAAAATAAAGCAGTGTACCAGGACTCTGTTACCAGGCAAGTTAAAGCTCTGAGCAGAGCAAATACCGGTGTTCCTTTTTTCCCACCATCTTTTCAGGGGCTCCTCACCCAGCACCCATGGGTGGGCCTGGGAGGTTCGTAAAGCCCCTGGAATGGAATGCAGAAAGGGGATTGTACCTTAGAGAAGCATTTTAATTAGGAGTAAGTTCCCTGTTTTTTTTTTTTTTTTTTTAATTTCCCCCAAAAGGTTCATGACCCAGAAAACTAGGTCAGGCTGGGAACTTCTCAGGGGATGGCTTTTTCCTCTCTGTAACCTCAGTGCTGAGGCCTGGGCTTCCCCCCAGGAGATGCTGGAAAAATGAACCAATGCACAGTTCTTTTTATTCTGGAGTTTTGAGCATGTGTGTTTCCAGATGTGGGATGTGCAGTGGCTTTTCCCTGTGGGAGCTGTCCCTTCACCCATCTGGACTGTCTTCCCCAGGGAAGAGGTCCTGTGCTAGCTGTCAAGTCCACTGGGCTGGCAGGGTCACCCCTGCCCACCCATGCCCACCTTTCCTGGACCTTTTCAGAGACCACCTGGGAAGATGCTCCTGGCTTTCCTTCCTGTCCCTTCAGCTTCTGCAGACTAATGAGGAAGACTGTTCTTGGTCTGTTTAGCTGGGGGCTGAGCTACCATCCAGTCTCTGCACCACACAGGAAATTAAGAACTGCTCAGTCTGTCCAAAGACCATGTGACTAAGTGTCTAATTGTGAAAACTGGATAGTGTTCAAGGTGAATCCCATCCCAAATGCCATCTTCCCTCCTCTAGGAATGGAAGCCCTTCATTTTTCCAGCACTGGGCCCCAGGAGAGGTGCTGCTCTTTGGTGTCTACATTTTCAGACTGAGAAAACCACCAGGTGTATGAGCTGACTCAAATTTGGTGAGGTTGTGAAGTTCAGAAGAGAGGTGGGCTCTCTTCTGTGAGCACAGAGCACAGTTGGAGGAGAAGTTTCCTGTGTTCACTTGCTTATTTGTACATGTGTTTGTTTACTCATTCATTCTGCAAGGTTTTATGGTCCCTAACAGTATTTGTGTCAAATGTGGGGATGAACACAAGGCTGTGGTATGCTCATTGTGTGAAAATATTCCTCTCATGTTATGTTTATCCTGAGTCACTCAGTTCGCAGATGCTACAATTGGTCCTCAAAGCTTGGTTCTTTACCTATTTGTCTGTGATTTTAGCATGTTTGTACAATAACCAGGTTGCATGGCAGGTGTGTAGGCCCAGGGCAGTCTTTTTAATTAGCTTTGTGGGCACCTCCGCATGGCCGGCCAGGGACCAATAGCGTCAAAGGTAACAGTGGATGAGAAAGAGAAGCTGTGGCTTCCATCCCCTGGGTACCTGCCAAATCCCAGGAAGGTGGATTGGAGTTCCCTGAGGTAATGCACGAGTCTGTGAGTGTGATGAAGGCAGTCATGTAAGGGTCCAGGGTAAGAAAATGTGAGAGAGGGCATTTATCCTGGTTATCATCCCAACTGAGACACTTGAGTGACAAGGGGCAGGCGTATTAATAAATATCATGGATAGTAGGTATGAACCAGGACTGACGTGGCCAAATGAGACATTTGGCTTCTGTGTTCGTTTTCCCCTGCTGTAGCAAAATACCTGAGAAAAATAAACTTAAGAGAGGAAAAATGTATTTTGGTTTAGAGGTTTTATTTTGTTTCAGAGTTTTCAGTCCATGATTGGCTGGCTCTGTTGTGTTTGGGCCTGTGGTGGTGCGAAACATCATGACAAGGACCACATGGTACAACAGAGAGAGGAAGGGGCCAGGGTACTCATATACCCTTCAAGGGCATTCTCCCACTAGGCTCCACCTCCTAAAGATTCTATCACCTCCCAGTAGCCCCACATGTTGAGAACCAAGCCTTTAGCATTGGGCCTTTGGGGCACATTTAAGATCCAAACCATAACAGTTCTCTTGCCATTTTAGACTAAGAACTAGAGAAGCCCTCATGGAATGGGGAGCCTTGGTGGAGCCCAGTGGAGAGCAGGACTTGGTATTCAGGTGATAAATCCCTAGGAAGGAATGGTATGGTCAGATGCAACCAACCATCTTGGTGAGCACTTTGGAGGGTCCACTTTTCTCTTTTCCCAAGGAGTAGGCATCTTGGAAAGCTGATGACTGATGTGTGAGGCAGAAAGGAGCCCCATTTCCCCAGGTGGTGGGCTGGAGTGCTGGCCCTGGCCCCTGACCACCCACACCAGCCTCACTTCTGACTGAGAGCTTCTGCATGCAGTTCTTCCTGATTGCAGAGCACAGACAGAGACACGTGAGTGCGGCATGAGTTGTTTCCTAAAGCCAGTGTCTTCCTGGTCCTCCTGCCAAGCATGCCCCAGGGAGAGCACTCTGGGCTTTCACAAATTTACAGAGAGGTGTCAAAGACCCTTCATCTCCAAGCCAATAAAAATAAAATTAATGGCCCTCATAAAAGTGATAGTTTTCCTCTCAGACAACTCCTTTAGAGCTGGCTGGGGGCATGAGCATTATGGATGAGACTTATGCTGTGTCTGGAATCTATTTACACTGGGGTCTCTGGCTCTTCAGGTGGCTTGAGATGGAGATGCCATTTCTCTGAGCATCTGGGCAGTGAAGGAAGAGAAGAATGAAAAGACAGCATGCAGGGCAAATCACTGTAAGTCACTGTCCCAAGAAGGTGGACACAGGAGCCTCAGCTGGTTCTGAGATTCTCCAGAGGGGGGCCCAAGTTCAGAGCCAAGAGCACTGACGGCTGCATCTCTGTATTTCATTAAGGAAGATAAACATCTCCAAAAGTGCTCTTCCTGCTGCCAAGACAGGACAAATATATTGAAGAAGCCAGTGTTTTTAGAATAAGGGAAGCCAGCCCTTCTATATCTCAAATAGAAGTCAAATGTGGAGTTTGTGCATAAGGGAGACAATGTGGTTTAGCTGACAAACCCGCCAGCTGATATCTCAGGATTGGAGCAGATCCTAGTGAAGAGATGTGCTCTTGTGTCGGGGGACAATTGGTCCAATCACCATGAAACCCCTCCATGTCCTCCTCTGTTTTCTCAGTTTTTCCTCAAGTGGTTGGAATGGGTTTGATGTGGGTGGTCTGGTCAGCTGGAAAGATTTCCTTCCTGCCTGTTTGTGACAGCTGTGCCTCACTTTCATATTGGCCATGTGTCCAAAATTTTGTGAACAGAATGATTTGCAGATTGAATCCTTTTTCATTCTCCAGGGAAATTTGTTATAGACTGATACTATAATCAATAATGATAGGAATAACTGATAAATAATAATGATAGGTGATATTTATTGAATGTCTACTATGTGCCACAGCCTGCCTGGGGTGAATAGAGTGTAGAGTACAATATCAAGTATTTGTCCTCATGGAATCAGTGTTCTGGAAACATCATCAGCTTTCCTTTCATCTGGAAATTAAGACCAGGTCTGCTTCCTTCCCAGGAAGGAAGCATCTCCCATCTGGTAGATGCTTACCAAGGTGACATCCCCACATCACAGGTGACTCTCTCTGGCCCTGCCTACACCTGGGCCAAACTAACTGGTCAGTTGTCACATCTGAAAAGGAGAGGGTAACCAGACATGAAGGTAATACCAGGAGACAGAGCTACAGCTGCTTGGGCAGGATGCTGGGGGAGCACATGGTCAGAGGCCTGTGTGGCCTCTCCTCTGGGATTCTGAGGTCTCTCTGACATGCCTGGAGGCCACAAGCAGCCTGTGGATCCAGAGATGTCTGCTACAATGAAGCAGGATTCTGCCAGGTCCAGAGGGAGCAGTGGTCAGGCCCAGGGGGTCTGGTTTGATGTCTCAGGCTCAGCAGTGTCTGGCTAGAGGTTAATCTGCATATCTGAGGGCAAGGACCTCCTGGGAAATGGTCCCAGTAGAGCATCTTGCCACTCCACTCAAAGGTAGGACAGAAAGACTGACCCACAGGTGGATAAAGGAAAGGGCAGGACCAGGAAATCTCCATTGGAAGGTCTGCTGGCATCCAAATAAATGCAAGCTACCTCCTTTTAGAGGGGAGTACACAAGTGCACTGCTGTCCCACCCTTTTAATGAAATGAGTTCGTCTCTCTCTCCCTTTCCTCTCTTCTTGTCCCTATTTCCTTCCTTCCCGCTCCCTCTCCTTCCTTGCTTCCCTATTTCCTTCCTTCTTTTTTTCTACCTCACAGCTATTTATTAGCAATATCATGTACTAGTGTCTGTTCCAGGCACTGGGGATACACATTCCCAGCTTTCAAGGAAGTCACACACTACTTTTTAACCTGACAAACATGCCTGCCAGGAACACAGACAGAAAGACAGTGCTTTGAGCCAGGAAGCCTCCCCAGTGTGCCCAGCCTCCAGCAGGACTTGAAGACTGGGGCGAGGGAGGGGCTGTGCAGACAAAGGCTCCCAGGCAGGAGCAGATGGGCCCATTTTACAACCCACCAGGATGGCTGCAGCCTCCAACCAGAGCTCCCAGGGACTCAGTGGTGGAGTTTACAAACCCCGGTGCCTGGCCCCACTTGCAGATGCTGGTGGGGTTGGCTTGGGATGTGACTCGAGTGCCCGGGAGTTTAAAAATTTCCCCCAGGTGATTCTAACCGGGCTGGCAAGGAGGTCGCTGTAAGTGAGTGACGAGGTGAGGAGGAGGCCTTGATTCTGGAGAAAGTGAGCTGGCCATGGGAGGAGGCCAGACAACTGCCCCAGGGAGGAGGAAGGATGGGGCCAGAAGGTGAGAGGGCTGCAGACAGGGGAGGGGTTTTACAATGAAAAACGTCCCAGAGCCACCCCATTCTTCCCAACCACGGAGGTAAGGTCAGTCGGAGGCCTCCAGCCTGCTGTGACCAGAGCCCTTGGAAACACTGTAGAAATGGGTATAGGACTCACAAGAGGCAGCCCCTTGCTGTAGGCCCATCCCCAGGGTGAAGTTTATCTTATCTCTCCTTAAACCCCTGGAGGATGAGGGATTAAGCCTGGGGTGTGATGGTGATTATAATTCCAGGAAGAAAGTGATGGGCTGGAAATAGCCAACCACCAAGTCACCAGGCATCTGTGTACTAGGCCCATGAGGGATGGGAGGGGGAAAGAGCACCCAGCATATGCTCACAGAGCACTGGCCAGGAGTGGATGGAGAGAGCGACAGGGGGTGCTGGGTAGAAAGAGGAGGTGGGGTGAAGAGTAGTGAGCCCATAGACAATGGCCAGTTCCAGTGTGTGGCACAGGTCGTCACAGAAGACCCAAGAAGGAGGGACAAGCATTTTCTGGAGTGAGATTAGGGGAGGGGAGGAGCTCTCAGCACGGCTGCCCCCACACCTGAATGAGGGCATGGACAGAGCAGGGCACCTTCCTAGCTCGGCCTGACCATTGTGTCTCGTTTGGCGAGAACCACTCCCCAGCCTCTCAAATGATGGCTTGTCTGTAGTTGTCCAGGTAGCTATTGCTTTTTCTTCTTCCCTAGTCCTGGGAAGACAGCTTCCTGGCTCTTTGCCACATGGGAAGTAACTCTCAGAAGCTCCTGCCTTGGTATGAGGCGGTTCTCCTCTGTGGGCCAGGAGCTCTTGAGAGCAGTCTTTGGGACCTGGTGTGTCCTCTCTAAAATTCCCTCTGGCTTTCTATACTTGTCCTCTGGAGAAACTTCGGTTTAGTCCTCAGAGCACAGCATCCTGGAGCCAGCTCACTTCATCTCTGAGGCCCAGAGAGAGGAAAGGGCTTTCTCAGGGTTATTGACAGAGATAGGATTCAAACCCAGAGCTCTGGGATCCAGGGCCCTTCTGCCAGGAGCAGGCCATGGGGATGTTTTCTAAGCCTTTCTTCTGTGTACATATCATTCATTTTCCCCAATTGTTTGGCACTATTTGGTTTTATTGTTGCATTTAGGTCCTGGGAGATGATTACGTTCCATGAAATGGAGTGATTGATTGACCTTTTGAAATGTCAGCAGCCGCTCTTGGCTCCAAGGGACTCTGTGGGCCTTGTCAGCCCACATGAGCAAACCTCTTCCATAATCAGCAAGACAGCCGAGAGGGGAGCTTCTGGTGGGTCATGGAGCTTGGCAACGGCTCACAGGCAGGACCCTGCAGGAACTGGGGCATAAAATCATCCCTATGATTTAGACAAACCTTCCATGGGATTGGGTTAGGGGACAGGAGAGCCGCAGCAGAGAAGAGGCAAGTCCCATTTATTACTGAGCTGGGTGCTCGGTTCCTGCCACATGCCACCTTATAGAAGAGGGAGACTTCGCTTAAGCCTGGCCATCATCATCATGATGCTTAGTTCCTGCTAAAACAGGGGCATTGTCTTTATGATCTCGTGGTGACGCAGTGTGAGAGAGCCTTCTCTGCCCTTCTCAGTCACTCCCAGGCCTCCCTGGGCCTTCTGCATAGGTGGGTTGTGGCCTGTTGAGGGCCCACATATAGGGCTGCTAGAGAATGGCAGAAGTTGCTGTTGGGTGGGAGCCTCTGGGTACTGCTTTCGAATTTCTCCTGCAGTCATCTTTCCCTTGAGTAATACCTGCTGACCTGCTGGCTTCCAAACTTGAGGGCTCCAGTGTACCGAAGGGGAGGAATTGGAGTGAGCCATCCTGCTTTTTGGTGTGTTGGTGGGAGTTCACCATGCTGAGGGGCAGCAGGTGATGGAGAGGAAGTGTAGGAAGGCCAGACCAGACCTCAGCACCTGAGCCAGGCAAAGGATGCAGGTGAGGCTCTTGTCTGAAAATCAGCAGAGTGCAGCTCTGCCTGCATGAAAGCAGCTTTACCTACTCTGTTGGCAGACTTCATTGGAGCAATTGGTAGAGGAAGGGGGCTCAGCTCTTGCCTTTCAGGCTAGTTGGGGAGATGACCAAACACAGAGGAGGTGTTTGAGATTCCTTGAGGACCCATCACAGGGAGGAAAAGAAGATTGAAGATAACTACTCAGACAGGTATTGGTCTTCTATCTTTGTCAACACCCATGTCCCCATCTTGTTGTGTTGCCCCTCATGAGCTCCTAGGAGGGTCTGTATAGGATAAGAGGAAAGCACAGAGCATAGGAATCCCATGAGCTGATTTGTGGCCTAACTGAGCAGTCCCAGAATCAGGACAGGAGCAGTAACCTAGTAGCCAGGGTGGGGAGTGATGGGGTCACTTTTTCCGTAAGGAGGTATGTGGATCCTGCAGGTCTCTTCTTTGTCATTTCCCTAAAGCATAGCTAGAATTCACCTGTAGAACACGTAATCCACTAACTTTCACATTGCACCACAAGTATCAGGCACTTTGGCTAGGGTCCAAATGCCTGTGTGGTTCAGCCCCGGGGTGTTCCAGAGCCTGACTCTGTTGACCCTCCATTTCAGGACAGCAGTGGGTGGGCCATTATGATCCAGCATGTGGCCTCCCAATATAATACTTGGCATGTAGTAGAGTCATCCACCAGCAGGATTGGCCCCTGCCTCACTCTCACGAAGTGATGACAGGCATTTGGTACATTCCTGGAGGTGATACCACTGGTGACAGTGCCTCACCAACCCAGATTGGGAAGCTCCTTGGAGGATGGGAACCCTTGAGCTGTTGTGAATTTGGATCCAGAGATACCCTTGCCATATTCGAGTATCACCAATATGCTTCTTGAATTCTGTGAACATAGGCAACCTTATATTTTCAGTACCCTTTGGTGGGACCGATGTCCTATGCCCTGGCTCAATCTGTGCCAAATATTTGTGGGTCTGCCTTCCATATGTGGGCCTGAGCCCTTAGTCACTGTGACCCCAGCCTTGACCTGTAGGGAAACAGATTCCTGAAAGAGGTCTTTCTCAAGGATTTCCACTCATTGCTCAAGATCATTCACTATGGCCTTGCCCATAGAATCCCAGAACTGCTGGTCAGTTCCTTGAAACTTGGTTCAGTCAATTTCTTAGCATGATTTTATATATATATAAAATACAATATAATATATTGTAATATATAAAATACAATATAATATATACATATACAATGGAGAGGAAGTGTAGGAAGGGCAGAATCAGAAACAAGCCTTTGAAAAGTTAGTTATGGGGATGAATTTCCTTGTTTACTCCATCATGCAAGCAGAGCTGTGTTCTGCTGATTGTAATCACAAGCCTCACCTGTGTTCTTTGGCTCAGGTGCTGGGGACCGACCTGGCCTTCCTCTCCGTCACCTGTCTTCCCTCTGCTTGATGAACTCCCACCTGTTCTCCTGCTGCCGGCCAAGTACTTGTTTCCGATGGTGTTGGAGGGATCTCCCTGTCCCCATCTCCTGCCCCTTCACCCCTGTGGAGTCCTCCACTCCTAGCACAGTCTGGCCTCCAGAAGGCGTGCGAAGCAGCAGCTGTCCACACGTGTGTTTGGAACATAGCCATTTTCCTTCAGAGACTTTTCCCCTCTATTGTTCCTCAATGGAAAACAAAGAGCCTACAGTGAATGAGGATCAGGTCTTGCCACCTCTGCTGGCCGCCTGTCCTGGAGTAGCAAGGATGGCATCCCTTACTGGGCCTTGTGATCACTCCTCTCTCTCCAGGACTTTCCCCCTGTGAAGGCCCACCAGGCCTTGCAGGTCGAGGGGCAGCATTTGTTTCCACTGCTAGTTCCTGGCCTTTGCGTCTCTCCTGGAATCTTGCAGAGCTTTGATCTCATTTTCTGTTTCTGCATCACTTTGAGTATGAGCCTTTTGCAGGGGCTGGGAATCTCCTTTTACAGAGGCACCATTTCCTTTCTAGAAATTTCCCCAGATACAAGTCTTTTTCCATCTTGGCTGGCCAGTCTATCTGACCAGGGTAAACTGTGGTCATTTGCATACTCTGCCCAATGTCTTACAGAAGTGTCAGGTGAAGAAGGGTTGTTTGGGCCTAATGCAGTGCCCAGAAGTGGCCCAGATGGGTATGCATTCAGCAGAGACCCTCCTGGTATCTAATTTGGGCTCTCATCTAAGTGACAGTCTGTGGACAGACAGATAGAGCCCTGGGAGGCTGCAGTTGAGACGGACCCTGGCTTTGTAAATGCCTTTTTCTTGCTGGCTCCTCAAAGTTGATGTCCATGCGGGAGCCCCTTTATTATGATCTAATTGGAATAGTAACGGATGTAGTATTCTGCCACAGCTAACAGCAAGATTGGAATTTGAGAAGACGCAGAGACAAATTACCTCTGAATTTTCTCGCAGCCGTAAAAGCTTTTTACTGTATAGTAATTTTCCATTTCTGCTGCAGGCATATTTGCATATTGCTTAACAATATATCTTCTGTCATTTGTCAGATATTATCCATCTCCTGTTAATAGGCTAAGACAGGTCATATGAAGACTTTGCAGGCCTCCCAAGTTCATGGCATCAGCCCAGTTCCCCTGCCCACAGGGCCTCCCTGTCATGGGAGCAGACAAAACATGACAGGGCAGCAGTGTGGTCATGTCAGGGACTCTGTCCACTGCACCTCCCACTCCTGTCCCCATGTAGAGAAAAAAGCAACCATGGATGCCTGGTGCCCTGTCCCTGCCTGTGTCTCTGATGCCTTCCAAGGAAGCTGTGGTCTCTCAGCTTTTAAAGTAAGAATGGGCTTCTGTGTATGAATGAAAGCAACTCTTCCCTGGATTCCACTTGGCTTCAGCTCCCAGTCTTCCAAAGATTTTTCAAACTCCTTTTCCTTGCTGGAACTGTGTCTCCACTTCTACAGCAAGGATTCTAGAACAGGGTAAATACACATACACGTGTATATTACATATATCACACACACATATATGTGTATATGTATATATGTGTATATATACATATATATGTATAAGTATCCTTCCTCCCAAACTAAGATTCCCATGGAACGCCCGTCTGTAGAAGAGGCAATGACCTTGGGGAAGTAGAGGATGGGGCCCTGCATTCCTGCTTATTTCCACGGAACTCCTTACTCCCCCATGCAGAGGGTTACCAAGGCAGCTCCTGGACCACTATCTGCCCCTCCCCCCGAACCCCTCTCCCTGTGGAGCAAAAGTCCCTGGCAGGATGTTCTTGGTCCTGCCTCTTGCTGGTCTTCTGGTTATCACATATTCTTCTGGTTATCTGAATATTCTTCTGGTTATCTGCATATTCTTCTGGTTATCTGCATATTCTCTTAGTACCCACTGCTGGTCCTGTGCTCAGGCTGGGAGTGAGAGTATCTTCTGGTTCTTAATTAAGATGCTAGGACTCTGCTTACTCTGAGTCCCTGAATGGTAGCAGGTTTGGTTGGCCATTGGTGGACAGATTTTGAGAGAGGAAAGAAAAATAGTTTGAAGCTGAGTGTGTGATTAGATTTGCATAATTGAATTGAAATAGAATTAAAGGGTCGTATGTTTACACAGCGATGCCTAAAATCAGATTGCAGTGATGTGTGCTTAGTACTAAAATGGGTTCCTTCGGGACATATGGATATCTGCTTCCCAGAATCTGCCCAAGAGCTGGAGAGAAGTCAGGGGCTGGGGGATGGTTTCTGGAGATGCCCATTAAGGAGCCCGGGAGTTTACTGAGCACATCCAGGACCTGGGCCATGTGCTATGTGATTTACGTGGATTTCCTTAGTGAATCCTTACATCTCTTGAACCCAAGCAAGGACACTATAGAACATGTTCTCTGTGGAGCTGAGCAAGGTGAGCTCAGGCATTTGCATGGGGCATGTACCTATGCCTTTTACTGGCAAAACCATGCAAACATATTCCACTGTTTGCACTTTGTGAGCAATCTAGTGTTTTCTTTTTTTCTATGTATCTATTTCCATTTCTGTTTATAAATTTGGTCCCTGCTGCTACTTTGATCTGAAACTAAATGTCAAAATGTACTAATCAGAGGATGTGTTCAGGGCAACTAAGAATCAGTGATGAGCAGTGACAGATTATCATACAGTAAGAAGTACCAAATTGTGTCCTCTGGGGTCAACTGTGTTCCCCCCACAATAACAGTGTGTACTCAAACACTCAAGGAAATGGAAAGCTGCTGCTGTGTGTATGTGTGTGTGTGGTGGTTTTGACCAGGTTCTCACCTGGTTTTTGTATTCAATATGAAATGTCTTCCTGAAGGCCAAGTCTTGACAGTTGTCATAATCATGATAGAGACACTGACATTTCTCATTCACGCAAAATGTGCCTCAGGATCAGTCTGTGCCTGAACTGGCAGAGAGAGTACCATCCTTCTCAAAGCTGCAGGATGGCTCTGCCTTTTCATCTCTAAACACTGTCAGTGTCTAAAAGAGAGTCAGAGTCTTGTGGACTTTCCAAATGGGGTCTGGGAATGATTTCTTCCAAAATTTGGAACTAGATCCCCAAAGGGTCATCTTTCCACTTAATCCTTGGAAAGCCTAGAAAAGCAGGTCATGTTAGACTCAGTGTGTGCATGAGAAAACCCCTGAGAGGTCACCCAGCAGCTGAGAGAGCAGAATGAGAATGGGCTGCCTGGTTTTACCTCTTGGTTCTACCACTTGGGAGCTGTTTGGCATGGCTTGTTCTCTTGTGCCACTTGATCTGTTGTGTGGAAGCTCATAACAGGCAGCTGCTGATCGTGCCTCAGGGGCCACAGAATGAAACGTGAGGGCAGGTATGACTCCAGGGAGAAATGTACAATCCAGTCTGGTGCAGCCCAGCCCAGGCTAGTTTAGCCAAACTGTAGCCAACATGCAGACCTGGCAAAGTAAATGTTGAACAAGGCACTGGGATTTTCGAAGTTGTTTATTACACCATGAAAATCCACTAACACCACTCCTTAGGCAAGTGACTCATTCTTCTGAACCCCCATTTCTTTATGGATAAAACAAAAGCACTAATTCCAGCCTTGCAGAGTGGTTGCAAAGGTTTGGTGAGATGAACCCAGTGCTGGGGTGTAGTAAGTACTTGCGTCTTGAACAGGCAGCTTTCCAAGGGTAGATTTTTTTTTTTTTTTGAGGACACGTTCCACATTTTATTTACATTTTAAGACTAACTTTAATCTCAAAATTACATATCCATACACCTATTTCCTTTTTGTTGACTTCACCTAAACTTAAATGCATGGTTTATTAAACAAAGACTGTAAACAAATATTTACCATGTTACATGTAACACACAGGAACAGCTTTTAAAAGAAACTCATCGACCCCCCCCCAACATTTTTTATTATAAATACAGGTATCAAAACAATCCTGAACATATTTTTGATACTACTAGTAGTCAGCACCCACACCACTTCAAAAATTACCACAATTTGTGACAATATTCATTGTACCTGCTATTTAAACAATTTCAATTGCAGCTCTTTCACTAAGCGAGATGGATAAAGCATGCCATTTCTCTTTTTCTTTCTTGAGATTTTACTTTGCAGAAACACACAAGTTTCCACTGCCATCTGACACTTCTTGCCATGCTTTCCTCTTGTAAACCTGAATTCTATTTCGAATACTCCAGGTTCATGTTTAAATGAGAGTGCCTTAACAAAAGAAAGAAAAATTGTGCTGCATTTTTCCTCCTGTTACCTGAAAACATAATGGGTGTACATATATTAAATATATCCTTACAAATGTCCGGGTCATGTTTACCAGCTGGAATTCTTTTACTTAATATGTGGGTATTTTGCATTGTGATATTTAATCAAGACATTAATGAGTAGAATGTTGTTGATTTAAAACAAGTTTGAGATTCACTAAAATTAATTGTTGTACGTTTGTCCTTCTGGTGGCTGTGGAAGCTTCATATTTTCTTTGGACATCATTAGACGTCTTAGCTCTTGAAGTACAACTTTAATGTTATATGAATTTTGCCATTTTCTAACACTGGTATGCTTCGAGCATCCACCATCCACTGGAATTATTTATTCCATTCATATTAATTTTTGTTACAAATCTAACTGATGGAGGAGCTTCTGGGTATTTAGGTCCACATTCTACTTTCAGGCTATATATTCTGTTTTCATAATTTGTCTGAGGAGACCGCCATCTTCTCCTGCAGCCCGACGCCCCCAGGGTAGTTTTTTATGTTGATGGTGTTGGTGGCAGATGAGGAAGTCCTGATTTTGGGCAGAAACTGATTCTGGCTGGTTTTGTCCATCCTGGCTTCAATGAGCCTGGCTCACTCACTTGAACACACAGAGTCTGGCCTGGATTCCTCAGATCCTTCCCAGGACACTGGTTAGCTAGAGTGACCTTATGGCAGGTGTCATGGTGAATGCATCTTTGTTACTTTTTTTTTTTTTTTTTGGTACTGGAGATTGAACTCAGGGGCACTTGACCACTGAGCCACATCCCCAGCCCTATTTTGTGTAGAGACAGGGTCTCACTGAGTTGCTTAGCGCCTTGCCGTTGCTGAGGCTGGCTTTGAACTTGTGATACTCCTGTCTCAGCCTCCCAAAGTACCAGGATTACAGGTGTGTGCCACCACTCCCAGCCTCTTTGTTACTTTTAACTATTTTAAATGTTGCAGCCTTACCCTTGAGAAGTAGAGGGCTGGCTAGAGGACTGGGGTTGGAGTTCCAGACCTCTGGAATACCATTGGCTATCTTTCCCCTGGCTACATTGAGATACTGTCCCTCAAGACACTGACCTTGTCTCCATTATCCTGTGAGGGATCAGAGGTTGACACCTTAGTTTTAGGAAGAAATTGGTTTCTCTGAAGAGAAAACAAAGGCTCAAGAGAAACAAAGGTTATGAGTGTTGTGGGTTTGTCTCTGTTGAGGAGACCCACCAGGTCTTACAGAACTATTGCTGGGGCTCCCTGGGTCTCAATCTACTTTGTAGCCATTAGTCCCTCCAGCCCAGGAGTAACTTGATCCTCTTTGTTTTAAGTAGCATGAGAGCTCCAGACTCAAGAGACTTTTTGGATGACGCTGGGACCTCCTAACAGTGGGCTGTCTCCCATGGGGGGAGCATTGTATGTTTCCAGGTGCTGTGTCACGTGTGTTATACATGTCATTGTATGTAGCAGTCATGCCACTCCATCACAGTGTGACCGAAGAGCCCATGGAGGTCAAGAAAGGCTGAGTGCCTGGTCCTCAGTCAGTAAGCAGAGCAGAGCTGGGAACTGGACCAAGGTCTGTGACTTCATGATGGGTTCTTCCTCACCACAATGACCGTTGAATGTGATGGCTTGTGTAACAGTCCTGGGGACAGCACCTGTAATGAAGCGCAACCCTTCAGCACAGATGTTCTTATGCTATCACTACAAGTTCCTTGACTTCTGGAACAGGGCTCCTCCTGTTGCCCTTAGGGGTGTTTCTTGATGCTTCTGGTACACAAACAGGGTAAGAGTTGTAAGGAAGCCATCTTCTCTGTATATCTTTGGCTTTGGCAGTTGAGGGTCAGACTGTTCCCCCATCTGGTATCTGCCAGGCAGCCATGCAGGCAGTGGATATTTGATAAATCCCCATCGAGTTAAACTGAAATGAAAGAAAAGAGCCTGTCATAAAGAAAGTGCTAGAACTCAACTGGAAATAAAGCTGTTATGCTGAGAGTAAAGGCTTAGAGAGGAGCCCTTGACCGCTGGAGTGGTCCCTTTTTGAAAACTTTTCTTTCCTGGTGACAGGAACAGACACTGGGAGAATGCAAGGTAAGTGTTCTCCAAAAGAAAGGAGCTGTGGAGAATCACAGCTTGTCCTAGCACCCTGGTGACTTTGTGAAGCCGTGCTGGTAGATAGTCTCACAGCATCATCTGGGATGATGGAGACCTTTCCTTGGGCCATGGAAAGTGAGCTGGTCCTCACTTTCCCCTGTTCCTGTGGGCCAAAGCCTGCAGAGGGGATCACTGAAGGCTGTCATGTATGCGTGGCATTCTGTCAATGCCAGAGGGGGCCCATTTCGGATTGAGTTTGTAAATTCAACCTCTTAAATAGAAAGAGCTTCTGACAAGTGGGGCTTCCATTTCCACTCATTAGCTACTGATGTGCCTTGAGTTTTCTTGGGAAATTCGTGCAAATGGGGGAAGGTGTGGAGACTGTCTTTCCATTGCTTCTGAGACAGAAGGCGACTGTGCTTTCATCAGAGGAGAGATGTCAGCATGGTCTGGGAGGGGAAAGAGTCTGGTGGTACCATATTCTGACTGCCCAGTGTGGCTCTGGAGGGATTGCTCTGGGGTGGGGGTGATGCTTAGTTGTCCTTAGCCTAAGGACCCTGCATCTTTCCTTGTCGTGGTGGCTTGGAAGAGTGGGGTTCTCACATGGTGCCTCGTAGCCCTTGGTCCACCAGCAGGGCGCTCAGCACCAGCACAGAGCACACTTCCTGCTTATGTAATGCCTTTGCTATTCATTGGCAGAGACAAAGAAGAGAGCTTCACAAAAGATGTGCCCACAGTTGCCATGGTGGTTTTCAAGCCCCTCTCTTGCCCTCAGTTAATTCCTCCTAATCGTCCTGTGTTTCAGGCTCTGCAGCTGAGGTGGCCATGGCGTCTGGTTCCAGGAGCTTGTGCCAGGGTGTTGGAACTCCTCTTCTACAGAGGTCCCTCCAGGGCAATCTGGGGGTCAATTTAGGCTTCAGAGACAGAAGCTCCCGCTCAGAAAGGGCCATCTCTTAACCTCATACTTGATAATTTCACACTTGATTTTTCAGACCCCTTCTCCATGTGTGTTTATGTGCACAACATACACACTTACACACCTAATGCAGAAACCATTTGGGAGATGCCTGCCTAGACGGAGCTTTGTCTTGCTCCCTCCCCTCGGCCTTTCTTGCCTAATCCAGATAAACTAGAGCCACGTGAGTGGCCTGTCTATTCATCTGTTCACCCATGCCTTTGTAGTTACTCCTTCAGTAGGTACTTTTCTGAGGTCCAGCCATATACCAAGACAGGTGCAACACAGAAATGATCAGAATGGAGCTTCCAGCAGGGAAGAAGAATACAAGCAATTAAAACAGGGAGTACCACGTGCTCAGAGGCATCCAAGATAAAGGACTTGGGGGCTTAGAAGGGATAGAGATCAGCTTGAAGTAGGCTTCCAAAAAACTCTAGATGAACCAAGATAGGGCAAGGGGACTCTAGGGACAGGGTCAGCATGACCAGAGGCACCAGGCATAGACCCAAGGAGAGGCCCTAAGGGTCAGCAAAGAGGCTGTTAAGTGGAACAGACTCCCAGAGAATAGTCATAGGACCTCAGAAGCATCCAAAGGTAGAATTCAGAGCCCTCACCAAGCCTGTCCTCAAAGCCTTCAGATAAAGCTAGGAGAGTCACAGACCATAGATAGGACCACTCCTCATGCCCTCCAAACAAGGAATAAGTAAAGAAAATGTGGTTGGGAGGCATGATATGGAAGTCAAGAGCCAGATAGACTTGAGTTCTGTAGTAGATTCCCATGTACCAGCTGTGTGTTCTTGGGCTAACCCACAACTTCTCTGGACATCAGTGTCCTTGCAGTGAAGAGGATGAGAGCCACCTCATAGGGCTTGTGTGTCGATGGAGATTAAATTAGATAATAGCTGTGAAGCACTAAGCACAGACTCTGTCCCATGCTTCATTGGAGTACTGGGAGAAGTGTGGCTTGATCTCAGAGAAAAGATGGAAGAGGTGGGCCAGGCTTGATCATGAATAGAGCCAGCAGGAGCAAGCATTGAATCAGGATAAACCTCCCCGAGGCTGAGCTCTATGGAGTCTACCCATGTCTTGACTTCCATATGATCCCATCTCCTCTTCCCATAGTCTTTACTTATTCCCGATTTGCAGGGAAGGGATAATCTTTGTTCTTTTGATGTCTTTCCTTTGTCTTTGGCCTCTAGAGACATGAATGGTGTCCAAGTCTGAGCTTTGCTTTAGAATCCTGCTGATGATAGGTTTAAAGTGTGTCTTAGTTCATTTTCAGTTACTATAACAAAATACCTGAGACTGGGTAATTTATATAGAATGGAGATATAGTTGGATCATGGTTCTGGGGGCTGAGAGTGTCAAGAGCACGGTTCAGGCATATGTTCAGCATCTGACATAAGGGCCTTCTTGCTGCATCATAGCACAGGGAGGACATTACATAGAGGTAAAGAACAAGTGTGCTAGCTCAAGTCTCATCCTGAGGGCCCTATCCATATGACATCTAATCCTAATTACCTTCCAAAAGCCCTACCTCCAATTACCATTAACATATGAATATGGAGATTAAGTTTCTAACACATGAATTTCTGGAGGACACATTCAAACCACAGCATAGGGTTTGGTCAAGGCAGGAGCTGGACTTGAGTGTCAGGATCAGTGACATCCAAGATACCATTTCTCCATAAGCCCTAGGCAAGTAGTGTGGGGACTCCAGACTCTGGACTTTTTGGTCTTATGGGAGAGAACTGATTGAGTGAAACCTGTTCAATCTCTTTAAAAAATGATGAGTCAAGGGGAACAAAAGTTCTGTGTGCTCTGTCATTTGAGAAGCCTGCCTTCTCTTCTGACATTTGACAGCATGGAGCTGTGCCTCCCCTTCCTTTGAGCTTGTAGCGTGGGATGAGGGTGCTGGCTGTCATGCTGGGTGCAAGGACTGCAGACCATGAATATGAGCCAGGACCTGACATGTAGGGTGATGGTAACAGTTTGGAAGCCAGAGGGGAAGAAGAAAATGTGCTAACACAGCTCATTGCTGATGGTGCTCAGAGCTGGCAGCTGTGATGGTATTCATGGTGTGATTATGAGGGGAAGGTGCTGAAGGAGGGCTGCACCGACCTGCAGGCCGGGTGGTCTGCGGTGTTCACTTCTATGGCAGCTGGAAAGCCCAGGTCTCTGGGATGGGAGGGTCTGGGGGTTCCAAGCTCTCATCTGATGCTACAACATGGTGACTTTAAACAAGATGTATGAACCAGACATTTGTGTCTCCCCCAAATTAATCTGTTGAAACCCTAGCCAAGCTGTTGGTATTAGGTAGCTGGGATGAGGTCCTGAAGGTGGAACTCCTGGTGGGATTGGTGCCCTCATCAGACAGATAGGCAAAAGCTTGTTCCTTCTCTTCATGATGTGAGGACATAGCAAGAAAATGGCCACCCACAGCTCAGGAAACAGACCCTCAGCAGATGCTATGTTGCCTGGCACCTGGTCTTGGACTTCCAGCCTGCAGAGCCATGAGAAATAAGTTTGCATAGTTTAAGCACCTAGTCCCTGTCATTTTTGTTGTAGCAATACAAATGGAATTAGACCCAAGATAAAGGATAACACTTGAAGAGAAGGAGAGACAGGGAGCAATGGAAGGGCACTATGAGACTTTCCTGGGACTATGCATTTATGAGGAGGGTGTTGAGCAGTGTCCATCTTTCCTGCTGGACTGTAAGTCTCAAGAGGGCAGGAACCACATGCTATAGTTTGAATGTGGAATGTCCCCAAAGGCCCATGTGTTAAAGGCTTGGTCACCAGTCTGTGGCACTATTGGGAGGTGGTGGAACCTTTAGGAGGTAAGGCCTAATGGGAGAAAGTGAAGTCATTGGGGTCATGCCCTTGAAGGAGACCTTAGGACTCCAGCCCCTTCTTGTCTGTCTCTTTACTTCCTGGCCGTCATGTGGTAAGCAGCCTCCTCTGCCTGTGATTCCCATCCATGATGCACTGCCTCACCACAGGCCCTTGCAATAGGGTCAAGTGACCATGAACTGAAACCTCTAAAACTGTGAGTCAAAATAAATCTTACCTCCTTTTACATTAATTATCTCAGGTGTTTTGTTATAGCAATGAAAGCTGAATAAGCAGATCATGTTTCTTTTGACTTCTCATGGTGTCTTCAGGACTGAAAAAAGTACTTGGCATGAAGTGAAGGCTCAACTAATATTTTGTGGATATTATTGTCGACTGAGAGAAGATGAGAAGATTTCTGTGGGCAGGGGTGCACAGAGAGCTAGAGATCATTTATGTAATTTTGGCCTTAGGTTTCTAGGTGTATCTGGGACTTTGTAGCAACTCACAGTTGGCTCCACTGTGGGCCCTGGGAGACAATGGAATATAGATGTGACATCCTTTGGAAGGATGTTTCTTGGTCTCCTCTCCCAATTAGTGCCCCCATCCTAGGTACAAGTTTTGTCAATTATGCTTTTTATGGCTTTGCTGGAGATGGAAGGGAGTCTTTGAGTCTAGTTTTTGGAATCATTGGATATCCACAAAGAATTCTGGTAATGCCTGGCACAGGAAGCATTTAAACATATGAAGGTGACAGTCAGAGCCCTTATGAGTACAGAGCTGGGACAACCAAGTCCATCAATGTATCAGTAAACTATAGTTGCTGACATTAACTCTGATAGTCAGCTTTCCATCACTGTGATGAAATACTTGAGAAAATCAATTTAAAAGGAGGAAATATATTTTGGCTCTCAGAGGTTTCAGTCCATGGTTGCTTGGCCCCATTTTTTTGGGCCTGTGGTGAGGCAGAGCATCATGGTGGAAGCATGTGGGCAAGAGCAGGGAAGTGGCTTATTTAATGGTGACCACGAAGCAGCAAGGGGAGAGAGAAATAGAGGAGAGGAGAGGAGAGGAAGAGAAAGAGACTAAGGTCCTAATATCCCCTCAGGGGCCCATCCCTAGTGACCTCATTTTCTTCCACTAGGTCCTACCTCTTAGAGGTTCCACCACCTCATAATAATGTCACAGGCTGCTGGCCAAACCTTCAACATGTGGCCTTTGGGGGATTTTAAGATCCAAACCATAATACTAACCCATGCTGATTTCCTTTAAAATGCCAAATCAGAATCTCCTCTTCCCTTTGGCTGGAAACAGATACAATTTTCCTCAGGAGATGTTTAGGGTATTGTAATCTGGGAGGACGCAATAAATTTTTTTTATAATTGTATAATTTGTATATAGTTCCTTGTAATAAAATGTGATGATTATAGTCTGTTCTCATAAGTCTCCCTAATCCCCTAATTATGAGAACATGTCTTCTGAGCTCCAGAATGGGCCATCTTGAAAAGTTTTTCAATTTTTGAATTTTTAATGAGAATGATTGTAGAGTTAGGAGTCTTCTAGCTGTAGGCTTTCCAGTGGGTTTGGATCTTCTCAGAAAATCAGAGGCAATGGGCCCATCCAGGATTTGCCCACTCAGGGGAGTGGACCAGGAGGGAGAGAATTTTCTTACACATGAAAGTCCCTCCCTACTTGCTAGAAATATTGTCACCCAAAGTGTCTGCCCATTTAGGCAACACATATTGATTGATTACCCACTAAGGTAATCAATGATAGGTAATGATAAGGTAATGATAGGTCTGTCATCCCATGGAGCTCCCTGCAAAGAGGTAAGGGAGACATACAGGAAACAATTCCACCCACTAAAAGACATGTTATTTCAGCCATGAGGTTAACTGTGGATGTGAGGTCGCAGTGGAACTGACCTGATCAGGGAGGTGGGGGAGACCCTCCTGAGAAAGTGACATTTGAGGAGGATTATGAATAATGAGTAGGATGAGAAACAGGGTGGGGTCCTATTGTGGTTTGGATATGAAGTGTCCCTCTAAAGCTCATGGATGAGACAATGCAAGAAGGTTTGAGGTGAAATGATTGGGTTATGAAAGACTCAACCTAATCAGTGCATTAGTCCCCTGATAGGGATTAACTTGCTGATAACTATAAACAGGTGGGGTGTGGCTGGAGGAGGTGGGTTCCTGGGGGTGTGTCTTTGGGGTTATATTTTGTCATGGTGAGGACAGCTCTCTCGCTCTGTTTCCTGGAGTCATGTACCTGACGTGCTTCCCTCCACCACACTCTTTGGCCATGATGTTCTGCCTCACCTCAGGCCCTGAGGCATACAGCTGGCCATCTATGGACAGAAACCTATGGAACCATGATCCCCCAAATAATCTTTTCCTCCTCTAATTGTTCTTGTTGGATCTTTTGGTAGCAATGAAAGAGCTGACTAAAATTGGCCCCAAACTAAGGGAGCCGCAAGCAGTGGGAGGAGTCTCTGCTCTGTGCTCTGCTCTTCTCAGAAGACACCAGTGTTTCTCTTTGCGCCTCCTTGTGGTTAGAAAGAGTAGGACCTCATCTCAGACTCATGGAACTCCAATGGAGAAGTTCTGTCCCCCAGCAGCCCACCACAGCCCAGCTTCTTCTATCAACATTGGATTCTTCTATCAACTGGATTCTTTTGGTCCAGCTCTCTGCTTTGCAAGCCATGGTTCTTGGGGACTGAGCCCAGCTTTTGTTGCACAAGCCCATCACCTCTTCCTCTGTCTCACCTGGATTTAAAAACAGTCCTTAGTCATCCTTCATAGCCAGAGGGATCATCACACAAAACAAATCTGAGCATAACACACCACTTCTCAAACCTCACAGTGGTTTCCCATCATCAAAGATGCATCTCTGCTCAGGCTCTACCAGCTTCAACACTCCCTGTGTCCCAAGGCCTCTGTTTCACACATTCAAGACATCCATCTGGGCTTGGAGTTGTGGACATGACCCCATTGCACTCTCCTCTGGGCTTTGCACAGGCCGTTTATTCCCCTTGGAACATTTTTCTTGCCCCAACAAGATCCTGCTTCTTTATCCATTTGCAAACTCCTGCCCATCCTCCAATTCTGCTCTTAAAAGTCACCTCTTCTGGGAGGCTTCTCACAATTTCTGATATATCCCTCTTCCCAGCTCCTTGCTCTACGTCTTTGTCACATTTTGGTATAATTGTTTAGGCTCTGTTTTCCCCTTCTGGACTGTAGGTTCCATAAAACCAAGCACACATCTGTCTTATTAATGTTATAGCATGCCATGAATGTCTATACTTGCATATGAGGGTCTACACACTGCCTGGCCCATGGTATGTTTCAGTAAATGAGTGGGCAAAGTCATAGCTTGAGTGTCTTGTCCTGCCCCTCCCACTCACAGGGACGTTCTTGACTATTTTGGAATGATTTCTTTGGGGACAGTTCCCACAGACCCTATCCCTGCCTGGGCTACTGCTAATATTATTTACACAGCACCTCATGTGTGACATGTGTCTTGTTGAGTGAGTTGGTCTTGGGGGACAGAGAGCCTTCCTCTGTTTACCCCATCCTCGAGAGTCAGACCTCCATGGGTGGGTGTGACTTCAGTTGGCACAGGTTCCAGCAGGGGGCCTGGACTGAGGAGGACTTCAATGGTGGCTCAGTCTTCATTCCTTCTTGGAACAAGGTGAACAATTCAGAAGAAAGCCAGGAAATGATGTGAAGAGTCCGCAACCCAGAGTTTTCAGTTCTGGCCAGTTCAAGACTTAGATGTGGGTCAGAGCTAAAACCAGAGCTGACCCTCCAGGAAGACAATCTGTTGAGACCCTAGCTTGGGTTTTGCCAGCAGTGTGGATCCCCAGGAGAAGGCATTATAGACCTATTGTTTCTGGAGGCTGTAACAGAGTATATGGCTGGCAATTATGTATTTCTGATCCATTAAAGAATGCTTTGGCATAGGAAATAGAGATTAGAAATGAAATTGCAATATAATCAAATTGCATTTTTATGGAAAGTACTACATTTTCTTCTAAATAAAATTCAGTAACAAAATTTTATTTGCTTTACAACCAAAATGCCTTTCTAAATTGATTTTTCAGAGAAATTGTGAAAACCAATGTGGTTAAAGAGAAGAAAGGTCTAATTCACTAGTCTTGGATGGAAGCATGGCATGGGTATGATTGGCGAGCTCAGGGTACCCTTGGCTCAGAGCTTCCCTGATCCCTGACGTCTTCTTAGCTAGTTAGTTCATCTTTCATGGAGCTTTATGGGAGATGGTATAAATCCTGAGATGCCCCTACCAGGGTGGAGGAAATGTGACAGCAAGAGATGGCTTGTTCTTTCTGAGTCATCACTTGTTAATGGAGCAGCGAGCAGGTGTGCAGAGGAAAATTATCAGAAGAAGCAGATACAAGCTTTTGAGTTTGGAAACTGCAAGAGAAGAGGATTTGCAAATCACCGTCTCTATGGGCAAAGGTTTACAGAAAGGATTTTAAGTGGTGCATGCATAGCCCCCGAATATTCTTGAGAAAAGTAAAAAGTTCAATTCATCCAGCCAATTGTTTGTTCTGTGTCTTTATATTTGGAAACAGCTGGAGCATCGTCGGAATTTATCATCCACCCAGATGCTTGATATTCCCTACATGGGGCTAGCTGTATGCACACAGACAGGAATTGAAAATGATTTATTCTTTCTCTAATAACTGTAATCAACTGCCAGGTTTTCAATAACTATAATCAACCATCAAGTATTTATTGATCTCTCACACTAGGCAGATGCAAGGTACAAGAGACATATGTCATGATCCTTCACTTAAGGAAAGTGGCATCTTGCTTGAGAAACAAAATCAGCAAGTATGGCATAATTCAAGCTTGGTTCTTTCCTGACCTATGAAGTTCTTCCTGGGCATATGGTGGGATACAGGAAAGACTGAGAAGCCAAGAAGTCTTCTTAGAGGAGGAGAAGCACTAGAACCATATTGGATCTTATGAATGAATTCAAGATAAAGAATGGGAAGAATGGTCCTTTGATGGTAGAGAGGAAATGGGCATGTTCTCAGCAGAGCAGAGGTATGGAGGTGAGGATGAGATGATTTGGGGAAGGGAAGTTTGAACAGGCGGGGATACTGAAACCACTTATCTGATTGTGATTGTGGGTTAAATTCAGGGAAAAAGGAACAGTAAGCTTGAATACCTAGGGAAGAGCCAGATGGAAAGGGACCTGGACCCTCAAAAAATGTTTTCTCTAGATTTAGAGGACTATGGTTCTCCAGCAAGCAGCTCAGAATCAGCACAGAGGATGCTGTCACCTGTATGTCCAGCCCAGCATATGCTGCTGTCTGTGGAGGGAGTAAATGACAATTCTCGCACATGTACCCACAGCAGTACTTGAATACATTTGTGGGTTTTGTGGAAAAATATGCAGGTTTATTTTAAAGATTTACTGAATTGGAAATAGCTGCTTAGTACTGTGCTTTGTCTCAAGCAATGTTTTATGAATTTACACAATGACTCCGGAGTTTAGGAATTCATTCATTATTACAGGATGAGGACTTTCTGGCTTACGGGTAGGCCACCACCTGTCCAGGCAGATTGGCACAGGAGGTGTTTGGACAAAGCAGGGAGATGGCCCAAGATGGGCTCTGGAGATATGGCTCTTTAGCAGAGTCAAGGGCAGATGGGAGAGGTGAGGGAGAGGAGTGTGGCTATCCAGAAAGGTCACTATGGAAAGACTGAGGTGAGGGGACAGAAAGTGGAGAAAGAGTAAGGAAAATCTCCAAGGACCACAGGGAGGACAGGCAGCAAGGGGGTGGCTTCAGTGTCCTGCTGGGGAGTCAAGCCAGGAGGTCAGTACTTTTAGTGATGCTCCAATTCAGGCCACGACACCCATACCTGGGAGCGAAAGAACCAGATGCATCAGGAGCTTACATGGTTTTGTTTACCCAGGCTGTGAAATTTGATGCCTCCCCCTCTGCCCTCAGCTGGAGGCTCCAGCTGATGGTACCACAGACCCTGTAGGGGGACAATGAAGCCCAAGTTTCTAGCCTGCAGATTGGGGACCATGGGCCCTATGATAGTTTTCATCAAAATCACATATTTGTAGCAGCTCAATTCACAATAATTAAACTGTGGAACCAACCTAGATGTCCTTTAATAGATGAATGGATAAAAAAAACCCTGTGATATATATATATATATATACACACAATGGAATATTACTCAGCATTAAAAGAGAATAAAATTATGGCATTTGCAGGTAAATGGATGGAGTTGGAGAATATCATGCTAAGCAAATTAAGACAATCCCCAAAACCAAAGGCCAAAATGTTCTTTCTGATAAGTGGATGCTGATCCATAATGGGGGAAGGGGCATGGGAAGAATGGAGGAACTTTGGGCTGGGCAAAGGGGAAGAGGGGAGGGGAGGGAGCGTGGGGGTAGGTAAGATGGTGGAATGAGACAGACATCACTACCCTAGATACATGTATGATTGCACAAATGGTGTGACTCTGCATCGTGTACAACCAGAGAAATAAAAAGTTGTGCTCCATTTGTGTGCAATGAAATGGAATGCATTGTTGACATGTATAACTAATTAGAAAAAAATAAAATAAAATTTTTTTAAAAAGTCACATGTTTACCAAGGAAGTCAGAGTAATTGAATTTAGAAAAAAACAAGTCACGAGTCAGACCTGTTTATCCCTGTTGAAGGTTAAGACCAGTCATCTGGCTTTTGTGGGAGCTCTGTGTACAGAATCTCTGTTCTGTTCTCAGAATGCTTGGGATGAGAAAAGTGGAGAACAATGGTTGTTCTGATGCTACGTCATAAAGCATTTTCAAGTCAATTACAAAGCACAAAAGCTTTTTTTTTGGCCAGAGAGAACTGATTGTTCCCCAAGATCAGTCCTCTTCTTGACAACCATCAGTTTCTAGCTGGACCTATGATTCCCATTCCCCAGCCTTCCTGACAGCTATATTGGGCCATTTACTGAATTCTGGTCAATGAGAGCTGAGTACCGTAATGTGAGCCATTTCAGGATGTTTGCTGAAAGTCTGTGCCTTTATTTCCTTCTTTTCCAATTTTGTCTGGAATGCAGTGTGGGAAGGAAGCCATCGGGGACCCTTGGGAGGGTGGAGTGGTCAGAGAGAAGGAATCTGGGCTCCTGACATCACCCAGCCACCACATCCACCTGGGCGGATTGTAGCCAAATTGTTGTGCAGAGAGAAATAGATGCCTCTCTTATTTAGGCTACAATTTTTTTCCTGGATCTCTTCTCACATAACTGCCTCTAGATCCTTGTTTATGTTTTTTTTTAACTTGAGAGAATGTGTACAGTTGGAGGAGAAGGAGAGTGTATAAACAAACCACCTTAAGATTTTGGCAATTCAAAAATGTTTGAATTTGTTTCTTGGGGCATTCCTTTGTGAGTGGGAAGGACAAGTCTTTCCAAAGACCTGCCAGTCTACAGGGAGTTTGAAAAGTCTCCATCCTGAGAAGTCCCTCTTGAATATGCACCAGATTTCTTCACCCTCTGTCTGATTATTACCACCCTGGATGAGGAGCTCATCACTTCTTGCTGGATTGGAATATAAACTCCAAGAAGCACTGCTTCTTTCACTGCTTATCCTCACACCACAAAGAGGACCTGGCAGATAATAGGTCCTCATTAAGTGCTCATTGCATTAATATACACAGAAATCCAATCTAAGAGCTCAGACCTTGTCTCCTAGCCCCCAAGCTCACCCTCTTTTCCCCCAAGCTAGCTTATACAATCATTTTTCTTTCTTTCTTTCTTTTTTGGTACCAGGAATTGAACTCAGGGGTACTTGACCACTGAGCCACATCCCCAGCCCTATTTTGTGTTTTATGTAGAGACAGGGTCTCACTGAGTTGCTTAGCGCCTCGCTGTTGCTGAGGCTGGCTTTGAACTCACGATTCTCCTGTCTCAGCCTCCTTAAGTGCTGGGATTACAGGCGTGCACCACTGTGCCTGGCCTATACAATCGTTTTTCTTGGTCTTTCTGTTGCATAGCTCCTACCATGTGATCCACATCCCTGTAGCTCAACTTGTGACATAGGGCCCCCATGATCTGGCTCTAACCTCTACTTCAGTCCTGGTGTCCTAGTGTATGTGCCTGGGTATGGGCTCCGTCTGCTGCTCCACTTGCAGCTCTCAGGCCATGGGGCCAGTTCCACTTCTGTGCCTGTGTGCGTTTTGTTTAGAGCACACTTGCACTGTCATCCCCCAGTCCTTCCCCTGGTAAATTCTCATCCTTCAAGAATCAACCCTTGCCTCTTCCCACCCCCTGCTGTCCAGGCTGAGCCTGCCTCTCAGCTCCCACAGTGCAATCTTCTGTTACACAGTTTGCTTCTATAGAAGTCACTTGCCTACTCTCTCCAGGGCTGCCTGAGGGCAGGGACAGGGTTGCCGACCTCTTGTGCATAGTAACAAATAAATCAGCTGATCCTGGTTTGATTCTATTCTTATAATTTTAAATAAGTCAAAATTGCAATCCCCCTGCCTCAGTCTCCTGAGCCACTGGGATTATAGGCATGCACCACAGCACCTGCTATTTAAGCATTTTAATAAAATTATCTCATTTAATCTTATCAGCCACACTGAGGTAGGTACTTCCCTTATCCCCATTTTATAGATGGAGAACTGAGGAGAGGTCAAAACACTGCTTAAGGTGCAGAGCTAGTGAGTGAGAGTCTGGGGTCTGGATGTAGGTAGCTTGACTGGAGTCTGAGGTGCTGATTTCTGCACAAGTTAGTGAGGGTCAGAGGGATGGTAGTTTTGCCATGGAAAGTGTATGCTCACAATTGTGATTTTCATTTGGCATCAAAGGAGAATTTCCAAACAGAGTCCTGTGTGCTGTCCAGTGGGCTCCTCACAGACTCAGTACAGGCGATTCCACAGTGATGAATGCAGACCTCTTAATCAGGGGATCTGACAACTGTGCCGCTTGCCAGGGAAATTATGCCCCTCTAGAAATGATTGTGGGGAGAATAAGAAAAATAAATGAGTCAGGAGTATGTCAGAGCTGATAAGCCTCAGGGACACTGCTAGAACACAGTGAGGACAGGAGGTTTTAAGGCACTCACTGGTAGAGCAACTGGGACTGGTTCTACAGGCATCCATCATTGGGGAACTGGAGCCTGCATCCTGCCTGCGTTGGCCAGGAACCCACAGCCTCTGGCTCAACCTGGCTAGTGGTCCCAGACTTCCATTACTGTCATGATCTGTACAACATGGGTACCAAATAGGGCTTAGATAGTTCCACTGAGTGATCTATGGTGGAAGAAGAGGAGAGGTGAGTCAGTTCCATCCTGGGTAGGGCTTATGAGAGCACCAGGAAGCAGCAGGAGTGTTTGCACAGCAACAGGGAGAAGCCTTCCCTGCACCAGTGCAGCATCTCAGTTTCCAAGCGCTTGTATACTTCTTATCTGTACTTCTGTTTCTTTTTTTCTCTCTATAGACACAGCTTGGCTTGTGCTAGGTCCTTGGTGGCTGCTGCTATATAAACAGAAATTGTCTCTGGACCATTTCAGCTTCTTCTCAATACTGCTGAACCTCAGGGTTCACTGCCGTGTCCCTTTTGAGGTACCATATTAAAGCACACTTGCTTTGAACCCAACAGGGAAGAGGTAGTGTTTGTCATTTCCAAGCTTCATTTCTAGCAAAAGAAACACAATGACCAACCATTCAGAAAAGTGGATGGACTCATCCCAGGGGAGATGCTGGGTGCCCGCAGGCAGGTTCCTGACAATCCCTAACACCAGAGGAGCGGCTGCCCTTGTCTTTGAAAACAAGGACTGTGTGTTTCTCTTGCACCTATTGGCTGACCCTGCCAGGGCTGGACAGGTCCTGTTGATGTGGTCTAGAAATGAATGCTACCTACTGTTTGTTGGAAAAGAATTTATAGGCTCTTTGGAGTAGATCCTCTGAGTATAGATATGGCAACGTGTCTACCATTTAAATCTTGACACAAGTATATCTCAATCCCTAGAGCTTCTCTTTGGGAAGAAGCAGGATGCCTAATAAAACAATGAATAATAATTTGGGGATGTTCATTATTTACAGTTGCCCCAAGTCATCTATGAATTATGCAGCCCTCAATTACGCTTGATTTCTTCCTTACACGGCGCCATCTCTCCAGACTGCCATCACCGTGGGTGATATCCATGCACCAGTTAATTGTACCATGAGGACAATTTCCCATTTCTTGAAATGCTTCGAGTCCTGTGGTTGCATGCTTATGTTCCACAAACTCTATATGCCGGCGATGAGTCCCTGGATACTTGAAAACAGAAAGACCAGGGATTAGGCTTGATGCCTACCTGTGCCTACCTCTCCTTGCCATGCATCAAAGAAAGGCTTTGGTGGGTACTTGGAGGAGAGAATTTTGAAGTCTCAGTTGCAGAAGTGGTGTGGGGTGAGAGAGAGGTCAGTACCAGTGTCTACCTGTCTCTGCTTGGGAAACTCATAGTGGCTTTGGAGACTGGTTGAATCACTTGCCCAGAGAGACATACGGCCAGTAGGTGGAGATAGGAGGCAGCCTGGGCTCCTCACAGCCAATGCTCTCCCTTCTGCATCTACCCTATGTTGACCTGGAAGGGTGGGCAAAGAGGACAGGGGAAGGAGGGTGCAGGGCAGCAGCTGGCCAGGCAAGGTGAGCATCCCCCGATTGTCTTTTGCTTACCCATCACTTCCAGTCCTGCGCAGAGCATGTAACTGAAAACAAGACCTTTCCCTAACGCAGAGTTTAATGATCCCTTTAATGCCCAAGCAGTAGCATCACTTTTCTCTCTCGCCTGTTCCCTGTCAGCCATGGGGCATTAAACTGGTGATAAAAATCCCTTTTTGGTATGGTCCACAAACTCACCAAGAGGCTCCCGGTAGCAGTATAGCCATCCAGCATGAAATCAAGAGGCAATCACCTCGGATGAGGCGAGCTGAGCTGCGCGCAGGAGCAATTAGCAGAGCCGCACGTCCTGGGTCCCGTCCTTCACCATCTCCTTGTGCTCACACCACCCGCCTTTGCCCCAGCAGGGAGGAGTCCACTCACAGCCCCACAGCCCAAGTCCAACCTGAAGCAGGCACCCTTCTTTTCTGCATTTAGAGAAGCAGAAGAACCTCATTACATTTTTTAATCATATTGAACACAGCCTTCCTGACCCATGTGGCTGCTGGGAACAAATGTCCTTGGTTATGTTTTCAATCCAGAAAACATAAAACCCAAAAGAGAGAGAGAAATAAGAAGGAAAAAAAAGGAAAGAAATGCCCAGTTATGAATATGCATTAACATGATGCTGTGTTTGGAGCTGGAAACAGGAGCTATTTATTTTAAGCAAATCGGATCTTGATGCATGGCCTGTGAATGTGCCGACTTCTCTATCATGCAAACATGCCGGGCAAGTTTGATTTATATGGTTTGGCTGTGAGGTTTTTTTTACCAATTAAAAACGAACCAAGAAAAATCATTAATTTAACTACTGTATATTAAATTTGCATTAAAACATCCGTTTGTCTATATTTATATGTGAGTTATTGAAAATGTGAGCTCATGAATTCTAATTTTTAAGATCACATGCCAAATATCAAAGATAAATTTTATTTATTTCTGCAATTAATTCTATGAGAACAAATAGCTCTAATTTAGGGGATGGCAGATGTAACTGTCCGCTGGTGCCCTCCCTGCATAACAAACATAACATTCATCTTTTCTCATTAGGATTTTCCTGTACCGGTAGCTGGTCTCAAGATATGCAAACCTTGGCTGTCTTTCTGTACCTTGTGCTTCCAACTCTCCTTGGCTGACATGCCCAGAAAATACTTGGGAAAATATGGACCATGTCAAATCTCCTTTTCTGCTTCTCTGTGATGTGCAAAAACTCCCACCATATCCCAAAGGCTAAACAAATATTTCTTTCCAAGATATCATGACATTAGCCTCTTGGGTTTCCCATCAATATGGCTCAGTGGTACCCAAAGCAAATCTTGGGGGCTAACTATACCCAGGCTTTATTCTGCTGAGAAGGACTTGGCAGTTTTTCTTTAGGGCCATTGCTCCCTTGCAGGCCTCAGCATCAACACGCGGATCCTACAGAAGGAAAGCTGTGGCTCAGCCTCGCCATCTGAGCATCAGGATTGCTGATTAAACATTAGATGTTGTATCCCCTGTTCTATTTCTGTAGGCGTCGACCCCACCCCTCCTGCTTGCCTTCCCTGGCTGGGCTTAATGTGTTGAGTATGATAAGATGCAAGGTAGTCATAGCGGGTTAGGTGGGGCTCCAGTCACAAGAGGCTACAATGACCGGTGACAATCTGATTGGGTTGTACTCAGAAGCTATGCCCCCAGGTGTCTAGAGAGCAACTGCATCTTTTCCTTAAAGTCCTTTTGGGGTACAGTTGCACATGCCACCAGCATTAGTGCTTAGCAATGAGTTCTTCCCACACTGTTGGACTTTGGATATTGAACGTCCCCCAGGGACCTGTGTGTGTTCAAGGCCTAGTTCCTGGGCACTCTGTTTTGGATCTAATTACCCCCCAAAGGCTCCTGTGCCTCCAGTGCAGTCCTGTTCAGAGGCAGAGATTTGGGGAAGTGACTGGATCATAATGGCTGTGACCTTATGGATGATTAATCCATTGATGTTTGAACAGACTACTGGGAAGTGGTGGAGGTTGTGGGAGGTAGGACCTGGTATTGGGGACAATATCTTGTCACGACTCTCTCCCTCTCCCTCTCTCTCTCTGCTTCCAAGTAGCCATGAGCTGAGCAGTTTTCCTCCACACCCTTCTACCATGATGTTTCTGCCTTGGCACTAGTCGACCATGGACTGAAACCATGAAGCCCAAATAAATTTTTCCTCCTTTGCTGAGAGGAGTATTTTGGTCACAGCAACGAAAAGCTAACACACCAGGATAGCACTTTGGGGAGGTTCTGTGGACCTTGAGAAAGAGAGAAGTCCTTAGATCACTGGAGGCATGACCTTGAAGAGGATTATGGGACGCTGATCTTTCTCTGTTGCTTCCTGGCTGAGAGGTGAGCAGATGCTCCACCATGTGCTTCCTGCCTTTGCCATTCAGCACCCCTATCAGAGGCTAAGAGCAATAAGTTCCCAATCAGGAACTGGAATCTCTAAAACTAAGCTAAAATAAAACTTTTTCCTTCATAAGTTGATTATCTCAGTTATTATGTTATAGTGATGAAAAGCTGACACACTCATTTGTTTATATGTGTATGGGGGAATTATGCTTTTCTTAGTCATTAATTCAAGTCAGCATCTGCCCTCGAGGAGCAAAGCAGGCAGTGACAACGCAGTGTGATGGATGCTGCGTCTGGGCCAGGCCAGGGCTTTGGAGGCAAGAATGGGGAGAGACTCCAGCTCCTACCTGGGCAGCTGTTCCTGAAGTGTTTTCACAGCATCTGCGTTCCACTCTGATGGGTGTCGTGTGGGAATAGGGGCTGATGCAATGCACCCTCTCACCTCTAGATACAGAGAATTGCAGGTGGGACTATCTTTGTGCAGAGGACGATGGGTAGGTCAAGAGAAGCCATGTCACATTGGAAGTGTTTCCATCCTACTACAAAGTCTGAGAGCTTCACTTGCCCAGTGTCCCCTCTACTAGCAGGATGGGGCCTCTCCTCCACCACCCAACACCATTGGGACCCATCGGTAAGAGGCCACTTTCTCCATGCTAGGAGCTCATTCTTTGGGCACAGCTTGATGGTCTTATCTTCTGAGTTTGATTCAGACCTGGCCTTGGTTAGGGGCAGAGGGTGGCTTTTATGCAAGGGAGCCCCAAGGCTAAGTCTGAGATGTTGGATCCCTCAGAGACCAGGCCTACTCTGCTGGGGGTGAAGGGTCATAACTGGTTTCCCAGAGCAGGGAGCTTCCAGCAAGCTGGAATTTACCCTGGCCTTGCTCCTCTTCTAGGGAGGCCCCAGATTCCTCCTGATTAGCAGCATTTGTGAAATCACATTTTGCAATAATCCTCCACAGGAACATGCAAGTCAAGTATATCCCAATATCAATGGCAATTGTCATGTCAAGTGTTTTTTTTTTTTTTTTTCTTTTTCCTCAGTAACAGGATAATCAGACACTCTTCCCTTTGATTTTAGATGAGTAAAGCACGTTTACATTTTGGCTTTAGAACATGTTAACATGTTCAGAAATGAATTATAGGCTCATTGGGGGCTGTGACCAGGTTCTACCAGTGGCTCCAGATGGGAAACATCTGCCTCAGGTCTGTTGGAGTGAGGAAGGGCTATACCAGTTGGAGAACATATGCCCACAGGTGGAGGATTGCCCTGATTCCCTTCCCACTCCTGGCCTCACCTCACGTCATCTAGGGGTAGCCCAGGGGAAGCAGGTTGTAGGATAACTGTGTGCCAAGGCCTGCCCATGGTCCTGCCTCTCCAGACAGTTGGGCATCAGAAACAAAGCCAAAAGGAGGCTGAGATGGAGCTTTTTCCAGCCCACCTGCTGTCTGTCTCTCCCTCCCAGTTGTACATCCCTTCTAGGAAGCTGGGGCTGCATGATTACTATAGGGAGGCAGCCTGGCATGCCCAGGTGGGCCTGTGCCATGCTCACCTCTGCCTGCTGGCTATTTCTGCTTCATCTGGCTGTCAGATGCCCAGCTCCCAGTAGGAGGTTGCAACACACAATGGGGGAGGCCCTGGTTCTAAAGTCCCCCAGATCTGGGTTCAGTTGTGATTCTGCTCATGACTAGCTGCATCTCCCTGAGCAGATCATTTGCCTTTCTAAGCTTCAGTGTCCCCACCTATACCAGGAGAAATCCCTGTAAAGATGTTAGCACAGGACCAAAAGTGCTGTAAGTCCTAGAAAATAGTGGCTGATATGATTTTGGTATTTATTCTTCTGTAACCAGATAACTGCATGAACTTTGTGTCTACCCTATCTTCTGCCAAAAGGTAGGGACAGGGTGCTTGTGAGAAGAGGTCTTCTCCTGTGGGACTGAGGAAGGTTTCTACTTAGCAGATGACCAAGAGTCAGTTCTCAGCCATCAGCTTATGCAATATCTGAGCGTCATTTGAGGACCTAGGAGGAGTAAAGCTCTTCTGTGATAAAGAACATGGGCTGCTCCTTGCTCCACATGAGATCATGGTTGACAGGAGATCAGAGAGTGAGATGGAGTAATCCTCTAAGGAGGGTGGGCCAGGTGTTATGGGAACCCTGGACAGGGACTGCTCACTTTAGGTTATGAGATTCCTACAGGAGAGGAGGTGGCATGAGGGACAGGTGGAAGGGCAAGGCCCACCTGTGTCTGGGGTTGCACACCTCCCTGTCCTAGCTCAAGTGTTACACACCTGGTGGAAATTCCTGGCTCAGAGGTATTCCTCCTCCTTAACTGCATGCTCTGGAGCAGGGAGGATGGGGTGCTGTTTGTGTATCTCTGAAATCCAGCACAGTGCCTCAAGGAAGCTCTAGTAGTGTTAAATAAATGAGTGAACAAATAAATGAATGGAAACGTGAATGAATGAGTGAATGGATGAAAAGGCATAAACGATTATATCATATTGTGAATTGCAATCTGGGCTTTAGGATGCACTTTGGGAAGTCACCGAAGGATTTTTGAAATGACCAGAATTTATGACTTATGGGATCAAAATAAGACATCTCCCTGCCACTCTGATATCCTGTCTCATCTCACTGAATTGACTTTTTTGAGTTCTAGAACAGTTTCATCTATGGCCATACATACATCTTAGTGTGATCACCAAGGAGCTAACTGCTTGGGAATTGCTGACAAGATAGTTCTTGGTGGGAGGAAGAGGGAGGCTGGGTGCCCAGGGGTAGAGATGAGGGACTATTACCATAGTCCAGAGAAGCAAAGACCAGGATCTGGGTGTGCCTTCTGTAAGAGGGGGGAAAGTGGCTATGAAGAAAGAGGGGGCTATGTGTGAGGGCTTGCAGAGAAGGACATCTTACACCTGCTTTGGACCTGAGCAGGCAGCTTGCTCTGCAAACAGGTGATGGTCTGTGACTTATGGGTGTTCTCAGAGTTTACTTTCAGGAATTCCCATGTGAGAACTGAAATTAATCCATCCACTTTCCAACTATCTAAGTCCTTGCCAAGGAGGTCACTTCTGCCCCAAAGTGTTGGATCCATCTTAAAAGCTTTTCAAGGGTCTGGGTACCCAGGTTGCTAGGAAACATGAGATCGGCATGGAGTCTTTGGATGTTTAAGGGAGCTCTGTTCTCACTGTGCAGGAAGGAGTTAGCCTGGCAGATTGGAAAGTGCTACCCTAGGCTACTTGCAAGGCTGCACATTGCTGGTGTCTAGGAACTTAGATGGTTCCCAAATGCTAAGCATGGCTCACTGTGCCTAGAGTGTACAAATGATGTGGTTTATGTGGAACCTCTGATCTCCTCCTGGGAGTCTGGATTTTTTTTTTTTTTAGCTTCTGGAAGTTGAACCCAGGGCCTGAATGTGCTGGGCAAGTGTTCTACCACTAAGATACACCTCAGCCTTAGAATTTGGAACTTTCTAGGTAGGGGTTATCTTTGTGACCAGCCCCCAATAAAAACTTGGGCTCTGATGTACTTCCCTGAGAGAAACATGGCATGCATGTTCCTGGGGAAAGAGTAAGCTCCGAGGGGCCCCTCACAGGAGGGAGAGAGCATACGGGGACCAGCACATGTGTCTCTCCAGACTCTACCCGTGTCTTTTCTGCATGATCCAGCAGTATAACCTTACTATGTTGTTGTAACTAATCTTAGCTCTGAGTACAACCATCTGCTGAGTGTCCTAGAGAATCTCTGGACATGGGAATGGTCTTGGGGACCTCTGATAAGTCACCAGCTTCTCTACCTCTATCCAGGCTGTGAGTGCATGAGGACAAGGAGCCTACCCATCCTCATATCTGTACCCTCTTGTAGCTGGACCATGAATATAATTACTGTGCATGACGCTTGAGTGAGTCTGATTGCTGAAGGTCACTTTGATGATGCCATGAGGTGAGGCCAGACATAATTTGTCTTACAGAAGAAAGCGATAGTAGTAATAATAGCAGGTACCATTTGTTGAACACTGACTCTTGGGAGAACACTGTGCTAAGGTCTTTGCCTTCAAACTTTTAAAACCAAGAGTCGGTTCCCAGCCCTCTGCTTATGTAATCTCTGAGCAGCATTTGATAAAAATTGATCACAGCTTGCTTCTTGCAGGACTTTCTTCACAAAGAGGCTGGGTCAGTATTGCCAGAGCTCAGTCAGGATTCAGGAAAATGGAAAACATAACAGGGTGTTTTGTTGTAACCAATATTAATTGCAGAAAGCAATAGTTGCTCAATATTAGGGAACAAAGGGAAGATATGGAAGTTGCCAGAACTTGAAAACTTGGGTTGGGAGGCTCCTGTGGAACTGGAAGTCAGACATCTGAGGAGGAGATACTATTCAACTGGTGGAATAAGCTGGAAACTGGACTCCACTACCACTGTCAAGGTAAAGGCCATTGCTGGGAGGAAGCTATGGAAGCAAAGGAGTCCCCATCCACCCTTCCCTCTTCCTTCCCAGGAATTCAGGTGGCAAAGGAGAATTTTCATCTCAAAGCCTAGCACCAGCCTCCTAGAGCAGACCCTAGAATAGTGGCTTGAGGGCTGAGCGTCAACAGCTAATTCACCAACACTGCCCTCCCTTTTGGTAATTCAGCATCCACACACATTCTTGAACTTTCAAACATCTACTTATGTGTTCGGCTAACCAGACGCGATTATCCTTCAAACAAACATGTTCTCTCTCCAAAAAAGGGAAGACACAAAGTCCCAACAGTCACTGGATCCATCTCTGGTGAAGCTAATTATTTTTATAATTCAGTTACGGTTCCACAGAAATATCTGTAACCTAAAGACTAAATCTTCACTAATCCCTCATGTAAAGCAATGGGAAAGAGGACAGGAAAGATAAATTGGTTAACAACTACACAAGCAGAAGAGAAAACAGGTCGAGCTACTACAGGCATTGCTTCTGGTCACAAGGCCACAGTTGACATTCTCTTGCTGTCCTTTACATATTCCTTCACTTCCATCTGGTGGGATATCCCAAAACTTCCTTCTATGATGGCCCTACCTTTTATGGCTATGGCAGTTTTTCATTAACTTGGAGTAGACACGGAAGACAGTACAGGGAATTCACTGGGTTTGAGACATTGTCTTTCCAGCCGCTGCTGTACTGCCACAATTCAATTTCTCCTTGGTGAGCAGGATCAATAATCCCAGTAAAGCTTAGTTTACTTGCTTATCAGTTTAGTTGCATAAGAAGCCTCCTTGACCAGGGAACAGTCTCTACTTCTAAGTCAGGGGCATTATTTTTGTACCTCCTGGAAGACACCTTCCCTTGAATACCAACACCTCCAAATCAGCGAAGATGGAAGTAGCAGGGATGGAGCAAAACATTCTGTGGATGGTCTGTTAAGTGTAATGTCGAGAGGAGTCCTTCCCTTCTCCATCCTTTGATTCCCTAACCCATGTCTGGCCATGGGGAAAAGCCTCCCATGCATTGGCTCCTGATGCTGTGCACATATTGTATCCTGTAAGTCAGAATTCCAACCTTCCTGGGTGTTTTCTCCTAACTGGTGCCAGAGCTGAGTCTTGAGATGCTATCCCGCCATTCTCTCGACCAGCTACTTCTTTCCATGGCATGTGTGTTAAGACTCATGCATTGCTGGTATCTGATCTCATTTCTACACTTGTTCTTTTTGCTATGAAATGAGATCCCTGATCAGAAGCCGTGTGGTGTGGAACATTACAATGATGCATAAGGAATTCTCTTGGCTTTTCCTGTCTGTCCTTACCCTCTTGCTCCTACCTGACTACTTCTCTCCCTTGCTGGCTTCTCCACTTTCCATCGGTCTCTAAACACTGCTCTATCCAGGTCTTCATCCTTGGTTCTGTTTTCCTGTAGACCTCATCTTGTCTCAGGGCTTTTGACACCATCTAGATGGTGATGAATCTCATATTCTTATCTCCATCTCTGATTTCTCCCCCTGAAGTCCAAATTGCTCATATAGCCAACTGTCTATTCATGGGTTCTACCTGTATATCTAATACGCCTCACAAAATAAACGTATCCCTAACTGGACTCTTGATTTCCTCTTCTGGACACACCCACACCTCCAACATGCACCTGTTCCTCTCCTAGGCTTCCCCATTTCAGTTAATGTTTCCTATATTCATTCAGTCACTGCTTGGATCTAAAATTGTGGGAATTTGCTTGCCTTCTTGCTTGCTTTTTCTTATACTCCACCTTCAAGGCTCAGCATATTCTGTCATCTTTGCTTTAAAAATAATTCTAGAATCTGACTAGTTCTTGCTCCCCTGAAGTCTAAGCCCCCATTATTTTTGGCTTGAATTATTATGACTGGTCTGATCTCCCTCCTTTTTCCTCCCTAGAGTTTTTCTCAACACCATAGCCAGGTGATGCTCTTAAAATATTTCTTCTTAATACGTACCACCACCCAACATAATCTACATTTATTTTCTTGTTTGCCATCTATCTCCTTGCATTAAGATGTGAACTTCATGTACAACACAGTGACTATAGTTAATGACAATGTATTGTGCTCTTAAAAAATGCTAAAGCTGGGCGTGGTGGCGCAAGCCTGTAATCTCAGCACTTAGGGAGGCTGAGACAGGAGAATTGCGAGTTCAAAGCCAGCCTCAGCAAGATGCTAAGCAACTCAGTGAGACCCTGTCTCTACATAAAACACAAAATAGGGCTGGGGATGTGGCTCAGTGGTCGAGTGCCCCTGAGTTCAATCTCCAGTACCAAAAAAAAAAAAAAAAAAAAAAAAAAAGCTAAGAGAGCATATTTTAAATATTCTTACTCCCAAACTCATAACTATGTGGGTAACACATCTGTCAATTAGCTCAACTTAGCCAGTCCACAATGTATATATGTATGTATATATATATTTGGTAAGGTCATGTTGTATATGATAAATATATACAATTTTATTTCACTTTAAAAAATAAAACATTAAAAATGTGAATCACATAATAGTGGAGAACTTCATTGGTTTGTTCACTGTTGTCTTCTCCACTTCTAGAATAGCCTCAGGCATACCATAGGGTTTTTTCAGGGGGTGCTAGGGATTGAACCCAGGGGTGCTCTATCATTGAGCAATATCTCCATCTCTTTTTATTTTTTGAGACAGAGTCTTGCTAAGTTGTTGAGGCTGGCCTCAAAATGTAGATCCTCTCACCTCAGCCTCCTGAGTAGCTGGGATTATAGGCATGCACTCCATGCCTGGGTATGCTGTAGTTGTAAGTAGATCTTTGTCAAATAAATAAGCACATGCATATTTAATCCTTACAACAATCCTCTGGAGGCATAAAAACTCAGATTAGGTCACTTGACCAAAGTCACTGAGCTATTAAGTGGCAAATTCAGGATTTGAATTCTCTATTGAGCTCAGAGTTGTAGATCCTGAGACTTTACTAGACTCCTTACTTCTGGATCTACTTGCAAAACTGTTCAAAGCCTAGAGAGAGTATTTTCTTAGGATCAGAAATTAAGAATGTAAATCCCCATTTATGAAACTCTATTCACTTGCAGATTATTTTACAACTCTTAGGCCAGTGTTTCCAGGGGATGGAACCAACTTGGCTCCTTAACTTAATGGTCTTTCTGCCTGAGGCTTTTCTGGTGTCATGCAGGCCCCTTGTTCTGAAGGTAAAGCACCACTGAGAACTCAGATATCATTAATGTGCGATCGCATGAACCATGAGGGTAAAAGGCACCCCTAGTTCCATAGCCACATCCATCCAGAGGCCAAATTATGGATGAAACTGCCCAACTCCCATGAAATCCAACTAGATGACCTGCAGGGCTCAGGACATGGGGCTCTAGATTTGTCTCTCTGGGAAAAAATCATAGCAGGAGAATTTTTATTCCAGGAGAAAGTAAGTGTTTTATGGATTCAGGCTGACATGTGTGGGAATGATTCTCTATTTGAGGATTTCAGCTTTTAAACAGAAGCACAATTTGTCAATTTTGTTTTCAGTTTTACAAGCACTATCTTTTCCGAAGACTAAATTTGTGTGAGCGCAAATATACTAATGAAACATGACATTTTCGTCTATTAAATGCACCTTCTCTGGGGAAGGGCTCTGAAAGAGTTCATAAAACTTCTCATGGCACCTGGGGAAGCACGTCATTATACCTATAGATGTTTGAAAGAAGGATTAAAACCCTCATGGTGGAAAAGTATTCAGAGTAATTTAAACTATTAACATCAAAAGACTAAACAGAATACAGAATTAGGCAAAAGAAGTAGAAGGCTACACACTATTCCCCCCTTTTCCAGTTCTTGATAAGTGACTGACTTACAAATATAAGAAATTTCCATGATGACAATATTCACAATTTAATTTTCAGGCTGATACAAAATTCACTCAGTTTTATCCTAAGAAGTCCAAAAGAACAATCCATCTTTCAAGCACCTGAGCCTGTGGATGAAGTAAAAATCAAAACCTAATGGTGTTCTTGTGTCTTTATGTCAATAGAAAATTGGAAATATTAGTAATTACTTTTGGTGGCTGTTTTGTTTGTTTTTGTAGTCTGGGAATTGAACTTAGGTACTCTACTACTGAACTACATCATCAGCCCTTTTTATTTTATTTTGAGACAGGGTCTGGCTAAGTTGTCCAGGTTGGCCTTGAACTTGCCATCCTCCTACCTCAGCCTCCTGAGTCACTGGGATTACAGTTGTGCGCCACAGTATCCAGCCTCCAAATTGGTTATTATCAAATTCTTTCTAAGGCTAAGAAAGAAGCCTATTCTAAGAAAAAGAATAATGTAAGGAGAAGTTACATTTCAAAGCATTTTTTGAGAACTGGAATCTTGAAAGAAGAAACTAATTAATAAAAAGTCTTGTTAAAAGCACAATTACTTTCAGAGAGCCAAGAATACATGGAGTTTAAAGTGTTCTTAACAAAAGGTATTGTTGTAGGATTTTTCCTTGTATCTGAAAAGGCCAGAAAAACCCCGAAGGTAGTGTTGGTCCATGGGGTTACAAGGTAGAAAAGAAATGTAAGCCCCATTTGTCCATACTAATTTCAATGTTGGTATACTCTTTTTTTTAAAAGAACTTTTAAGAATTTCTTATCCTAAGAACTCCCTCCCCACTCTGAAAACAAATAAAAGGAACAGAATTAATCCCCTTCATCCATTATTGTATTTTATTCTGCTCTCTCTTATGGCTCTTACATCCCTTAGTCTAGTAGAAAGTAAATATTCTGCTTAACCCACTTATACATGTATGGTTGCTCTCCTCTACCACCCCAGGACTGGCCATGGAGTCCAGCTGTGTCTGGATGACAGTCACTGTGTGCGAGCTGTGGAGCGTCTCAGCTGGTCCCAAGGCCATCAGGCTCCCCTGACACCCCGACCTACCACTTGGCCGTTCTCTGCGTTCCTGCCAGGCCACAAGCCCAGAAACCAGGGCTTCTCCTGCCTAGGCTGTCAGGAGAGAGGGGAGGCTCCTTCCTGTCTCTTACCGTCCCTTGAGATGTTCATTAGGGTCCGCCAGAGTGAGATAGGAGCTTTGCCTTGCTGACGCCTCAATTTCTGTGTTCTCCTCATGTTTGAGTATTCCCAATCCCAGTCAATCTAGGCTGGTCCTTGTGGGCTTATTTTGCAAACCAGCCTCAAAGGGTTACATCTCAGGACCTGGGGCCAGACTTGGCATAGGGCCCACAATTGGCTGAGCCAGCAAGGCCTGTGGCCCTGTCCTTGCTGCAGGTCCCGCACCAGGAAAGGCATCGACAAGCACCAGCTCTAACACGTCATCTCATTGGCCCTCATATGTACTCCTGTGGGTGGTGGTGTTAGGGCAGAAAGGTGAAGGGCTTCCCGAGAACCATTAGTGTCTGATCCACATTTGTCTTCTGCCTCCCTGCCCGGCCACTGCCACCCGGGTGCAATAAAGTGGTGATTTTTAGAATTTTTGACTTGTGTATACTCCTTCCAGTTGAGATTGGGAGACATTGGCAACAATTCTTTCTCTCTGTCCATCTGTCCTCCCTCACTCCCTTTTTCCTCCTCCCTCTCTCTTTTACATGTCAGTTTATAAACATACTTCCCGCCTTTTAAGTCACTTTATGCTCCCATTTCCTCTCCTGACCCTTCTACCCCAGATCCTTTGGGCTAGCTGTTCTTTCTGCCCTAATGCTTTTCCTTTAGGACGAATGGAAAGAACCTACTTATCCAGGGTTTCACTTACACTTCATTTATTCAGAGAGACTTGCACAGCCCCCTCTGCCTAACTTACCTTTGCCTGGCGCTACCCTATCACTCTTTTATTTGCTTTATAGAATAAATCATAACCTGATTTTAGGAGAATTTGTTTGCTTCTTCATTATTTGTGTTACCATAGGATACAGTCTCCATAAGGGCTTGTTCACTACAATAAATCAGGTACCTAAAATACATCCTGAAACAGCATGGACTCAATAAATGTGTATTGAAGAGATTTCTTGGCTAAATTAATGAATATGTGATTCTAATGAGAAATCTTCCAGTTTATGTCAAGAATATTCAATTTTCTACCTTAATGCCTATGGGCAGTTTCCCCCCACCTTTTTTTTTACCCACAGCTCATGTGATTACTGTACTTGTATTCAATTTGAATTTATTGAGCACCATTGTGTGCCAGGTATGGTGTTCTGACATATACTCTCTGTGATTTCCAGACAGCAGAACAAGAAAGGTCTCTTTCTCAGCTATATTGTTTTGTTAGTGTACACACACACACACACACACACACACACACACACGGCAAGCTCCTTGATCTACCTACTTCATTTTCTATATGATTTGCCCAGGTCCCTGTTTTAGTGGGATCTGAATTCATATTTACTTTTCTTATTAGTACTGTATTCAAAGACCCTATCCTGGTTATTTAGTGTGTAGATCTTCATGGTTACCAGAAAAGGAAGAATAATAATATTATAATCCCCATATTTCTAAAGATCAGAATTGCAGTGACCCCTACCATTAAAAAGATAGTCAAAAGCTTTGAAGTTGGTGGAGAAAAAAAAAATAGCCCTTGGTGGGTAAAATCATTGCCTTGCAGCAGCTGTACTTTACTTAGTGGGAAGGCAGAGCATCCCTGGGTACCCAGATAACTGTGTGTGACTCAAGTTAGCAGGACAAAAGCAGTGATCCACAGACAATAACACATGGGGCCCTTGTCCTGCAGAGAAGGGGACACAAGTCCTCTGAGACAGTGTGATGACCTGGGCCTTAATGGAGGACACTGCCCTTCCTGTAGTGGGTTCTCCATTGGTGTTGTCTCATAGCATTGTGCTATAATTATTGCTTAAGTGATTGTCAGAGTCACCATAAAGGTTTTATTAGGCTCCTAAGACTACTCCTGGCCAATGCACAAATAAGAAGACAAAAAACAAACACTGACAAGCCCAGTCTTGACACTTAGAGGAAATGAGAGGGTTTGAATCTTGCCCCTCCCTGTTTTCTCATTGCTTCTCTCCCTCCATTACAGCTCTTATCAAACTTTGCCTGAAATTATGGTCTTTTTTACTTGTATCTTTCTCCTTCACTAGATTGTGAGTCCCTGGAGGCAAAGAGGATGTTTTATTTATTTCCTGGCCATGGCTCTGTGCACATAATAGGCTCTAGATAAGCATTTGTTGATTTGCATAGAATTAAAGTTTGATATCTGGAAAAGTCACTTAAATTGGAGAACTCAAAAGTAGAGGCAGATGAATTGGAATCCACATTTGCTGGTGGGCATCATGGGATGTCAAATTACAGATCTGCGTTGGTTAATTAGTTGATCTTGATGGCTTCTGTGTTGGTTGCTTTGAAGTGCAGAGAAGTCATCTTGTTCCATCTTCTTTTAGGGGAAGAATATTAAGTATTGAGCAGTAACCAGTGTGGCAGAGCTAGGAAGAGGAGACATTCCTACCATGGGATGGACTCTGGATGGTCAGGTCTGGGGCTTGTTCTCTGCCCTGAAACTGCTGAGGCTCTAAATCAGAGAGGAGCTGGTGGTGCCTCACCTGTTCCTACAGCCAACCCTGATATAACTGCTTTGAGTCAATTCTTCCAGACACCTTGGGATGGGAAGCAGAAGCCAGGTGTCTCCTTACCCCCCAGAGGACAGCTCTGGAGGGCTAGGGGTAGGAGGAACCTTACTTCTTCACATCTTTCTAGATTCTTTGAACTCTGGATGCAAAATGCTATTCCTCTGACCTCTGCTGTCTCAAATATATCAATTTGTTGTGATCTTTTTATTTTTCTCTTTTTGATTTCAGTTATTAGTGTTGGTCTTTTCCTTTGTATAGAAATTATCAATTTTATTCACTCATTCACTCTAGAATAAGAGCTTTGACTTTGGAGTCTTATACATTTGAGTTTTCATCTTGGCTCAGGCATTGCCTCAGACAGGATGGTCTAGGATATGCTGTGGTGACGATCCCAAGTCTCTGTGACTTCGGCTAAAGCTGGTTTATTTCACTATCATGCTTTGTGTCCACCACAGGCTGTCTGGGGACCTGGGCTGAAGGAGTAGTCACTATCTGGAGCATCATTGGCTACTAAGGCAAGAGAAAGTGGAAAATTCTGAATTTATTTATGGTCTTTATTTTTGTCAGTGTTTTTTCCTGCTGTGACCAAAAGACCTAACAGGAACGATTTTAGAAGAGGAAAAATTTATTTTGGGGCTCATGGTTTCAGAGGTCTCAGTCCATAGATAGCTAACTCCATTCCTCTGGACCTGAGGTGAGACAGAACATCATGGTGGAAGAGTGTGGTAGGGAAAGGCAGTTCTAGATTCCTCACCACAGACAAAATATAACCCCAAGAGCATACCTCCATCAACCCACCTCCTCCAGTCAGACACTACCTGCCTATAGTTACCACCCAGTTAATCCCTATCAGGGGATTAATGCACTGATTATGTTAAGGCTCTCATAACCCAATTATTTCACTTCTAAACTTACTTACATTGACTCATACATGAGCCTTTGGGAGACACCAAATATCTGTTCTTCCTCCTCCGTGTAGGGGACCAGGGTTGCTGCCTTCAAAAGGGTTTTAGTGAATTCTTGTTATATTGGAACTTCCTTCCCACTCCAGCCCCAACACACTCATTCTCCTTTACCTTATTCTATAGTTTTCCTTTCTTTCTTTCTTTTTTTTTTTTTTGAGAAAAAGGAAAAGGGCAGTTTATTGCTTTGCTAGCAAAGGAGAAACACAGGGGGACTCCTGTCCCAAAGGCTATAATTCTCGACACCAAATATATAAAACATAACGTTCTGCCCCTAGCTCACAAAAGCTCATGCCTGTCTCATGATGCAAAATACATTTAGTCCATTTTCAAGAGTTTTAGCATTAACCAAAAGTCTAAGTCCAAAGTCTCCTGAGACTCAAGGTAAGCTCTCAGTGTGAGCTCCAGTAAAAATCAAAAGCAAGTTACATGTACCCAATATATAAAGGCATAGAGAACATGTTTCCATTCCAAAAAGGAGAAATAAGGGCATAGAAAAAAGAGACCAAAGCAAGACCAAAATCCAGCTGGGCAAACAAGCCCTGTAGCTCTGCATCCAGCATCTGGGGCACATGGCATCATGATGTTCTCTCCAAAGGACTTTTGTAGCTCTGCCCCTATGGCTTTGGTGGTTGCCCCTACACGGCCTCTCTCTTGGCTTATCTGTGCTTGATTCCTGCAGCTTTCCTTGGCAGACATTCCATGGCACTGGCATCTCTTAATCTCAGGGTGTCTCCACTGCAGCTTCGGCTTCCTCTTCACATCTTCATGCATTGTCCTCTCAGGGGCTGCCTTCAGGGACTCCAACCCTGCTGCACTTTGCCTGGCCTCTCAGGCCTTCTTGGTGGAAGCCTCCATGACTCCCTAACTCCAGCATCCTGCATTCCTGCAGAACAAGCACCACATGGTTGGCACTAAGGTCTATTGCCCTCTTGAGCCGTAGCCAAGCCTCTGCATGCCTGGGTGGCTGAGCATGGCAAAGCAGCTTCCTAGGTCCTTCCATGCAAGCAGGATACACCCCATAGTTTCTTCTATGGGAAGAAAAAGGAATTGTTCTTTTATACCCTTGAGTCTGAGATGAGTGTGGTCTTGCCAATTCCTGAAATTATTTTAAGCCATCTTTACTTTTGTTCCTTGGTAAAATGTTTAGCATTTCTTTAGTGGTTGATGTCTTTACCAACCACATCTTCATTAGCCCCAGTTTTATTTGCAGTTTTCTGCCAAAACTATACATTTTCAAATCTTTTTGTTTTGCTTTCTGCTCCTGATTATCACAATAAACTTGGCTAAAATATACCAGCAATATCCATGTCACCCCTGAAGTTGTGCTATCTTGAAATTTCCTCTGCCAGATTAAGAAGTTCATCACCTTTAGATTAAGCCTCAAAGAATGTCTGCAGACAACTTCTTAGCCAGAACATAACATGAACGGCCTTCAGTCCAATTTCCAATAGAATCCTCTTTTTCCTCTGAAACCTCAGGAGCCCAATATTTATTGTTCACAGTCCTATCAACACTCTGGTCTTCTACGCTCCCATCAGAGTCACCTATTAAGCTTCACTTATGAGAATCTAAAACTTTTCCAGCTGGCATCTCTAAATTTTTCAAAATTCCTTCCACAAATTCCAAAAAGCTCCAAAACTTCTGAACTACATGGTCAAGGTTAGTTACAGCAACAACCCACTTCTTGGTATCAATTTCTGGTTTAGTTGGCTTTTTCACTGCTGTGACCAAAAGAACTGATAAGAACAATTTTAGAGGAGGAAAAGTTTATTTTGGGGCTCATGGTTTCAGAGGTCTCAGTCCATAAATGGCTGACTCCACTCCTCTGGTCCCAAGGTGAGGCAGAACATCATGACAGAAGAACGTGGTAGAGGAAAGCCGCTCAGAATATGGCCACCAGGAAGCAGATAGAGAGATCCCCTTCCACAGATAAAGTATAAACCCAGGGCACAACTCCATCAACCCATGTCTTCCAGCCATACCCTACCTGCCTATAGTTACCACCCAGTTAATCTCTATCAGGGGATTAATGTACTGATTAGGTTAAGGTTCTCGTAGACCAATTAGTTTACCTTTAAACTTAATTACATTGTCTTATACATGAGCTTTTGGGGGACATCTAATATCTAAACCGTAATAGCCTTTCTCCTGGATGTGTCACACATCCCTTCAACTTGTCCAGAACAAACTTCATGTCTCCCTTTCAACTGTAATCTCACCAAGCACTTGGAAGGAATATCAGAATGTTGGCAAACAACTTTTATGTCTGAAAAGGTATTTGCTAGTTGTATGACCTTAGACAATCACGAAACTTGCTCTAAAATGTAGTTCTGCCTATTAAAAATGGATAATAATGGAACCTTTCTCTTTTGTTGTTGTGAGGATTAAAATAGATGTTGCATGTGTGTATCTGTTAGCAAGTGCTGTGTAACGAACTGTCCCAATCTTTGATGGTTTAAACAACAAACTTTTACTTATCTCACAGTGGGTAGCTCAATGCTCCTCTGAACACTTTCTGATCTTTGCTGGATTCTCCCATTCATGTGTGATCAGCTCTAAGTAAGCCAGGTGACTCTGCTTTTGTAAGCTGCCTGGCTATCTGTGTAGACATCTCAGTGCTCTTTCATAGGATCTGTCCCCTTTTAGCAGGCTAGTCAGATTTTTCTCATGATGCAGGCAGGGAACCAAGAAAGTGAACAATAGAATAGAAGAAATCTTAAAGCTAGGATTGGAACTGGCACACTCCTTTCTTCTGTATCCTATCTGCCAAAGAAAGTTTACCAAGTCAGCAAAGGAGCATCAAGCTACCAACTGTGAGCTAAAAAAGTTTGTTGTTTAAACCACCAAAGTTTGGGACAGTTCATTACATAGCACTTGCTAACAGATACACATGCTCATGTCTTTAATCCTCACAACAACCAAAGAGAAAGATTCTGTTGTTATTCATTTTTTACATTGCCATGGAGTCCAGTTTAGCATTTTTTTCTTTTAAGGACCATGTGTTCAGCATAGTATCTAAGAAATCTTTGCATACCCAAATTCAGGGAGATTTTTCTTGATTCTCTTCTAGAAGTTTAATAGTTTTAGTTTAATCTATCAAGATATCTTAATTTTGTTGGGGGGAGATCAAGGGTCTTTTTTATTTATTGAACCATGGATTGCATATGGATATTCAGTGGTTCCCACCCATTTGATAAAAAGACTAACTTCTACCCACTGAATTAGCTTTGTGCTTTTGTAAAAAATAAATTCACTGGCAAGAGTACATCTTGACTGGCAGAGTTAAGGACCTCTGAAGATCTGCTACAATGTAAAAGCAATAATGCTGTCAGCACTTGTTCACATTAGTGTTTTCAGAACTGTGGAAAATCTAAATCTTACAATATGGGGAACGATTATTAAAGAAAAACATTTGAATTACAGCAGAAGTCAACTTTTGTTGCAATTCATCTCATTCTACCCCATCCCGTCCTGGATTTAAGCTGCAATTCCAATGACTGGGGTTCAAGAGAGCAGGGCTGTGTTGGTAGAGGAGAGGACATGGAGTTCTGCAGTATGGGTATCTTGGGAGCTGAATATGAAGCTAAGCACAGGGGCCTTGTGGGAATGTGTCAGCCTAAGAGTCAAAGATCTCACACAACTAGCTATACCAGGCCAGGATTTTTTTTTTTTTTTTTTTTGGTATGAGGGATTAAACTCAGGGGTGCTTAACCCACTGAGTCACATCCCCAGCCCTTTTTAAAACATATTTAATTTAGAGACAGGGTCTCTTGCTGAGTTGCTTAGGGCATTGCTAAGTTGCTGAGGCTGGCTTTGAACTTGCAATCCTCCTGCCTTAGCCTCCCAAGCTGCTAGGATTAGAGTTGTATGCCACTCTGCCTGGCTTGGATTTGGGTCTTTCTTTGAGGCTCATGGGAAGCTTTTGATGATTTTTACTTTGGGAAAGCAGAAACTCTAAAAGAAGAACTTCGGAAGTCCCTCTGGTTGCCACAGGAGGCCAGCCTGGGACATGGACGGAGTAAGCCATCCTGAAATAAACTCACCTTCCCTGAGATAGGCTTTTGAAAGGAAACGCTCAGAATTATTGCTTTATCTTATGGTTATCTCCTTTGGACTTATCTGGTTCTTAGTTATATTCTTGTTATGATTTGTATCTGGAATGTCCCCCAAAGGCTTATATGTTGAGAGCTTGGTTTCCAGTGCAGTAGTGTTCAGAGGTGGGGCTCTTGAGAAGTGACTGGATCATGAAGACTCTGATCTTGTTAGTGGATTAATCCATTGGTGGATTCAAAACTGATAGCATTATTGATAGCATTATTGAAATGTAGTAGAAATCATAAGATATAGGACCTAGAGGAAGTAGGGCACTGGGGGTGGTCATACCCCAGAAGGGTATATCATGGCCCCAACCTCTTCCTCACACTTTCCCTGCTTCCTGGCTGCATGAAGTGAGCATCTCTGTTCTGCCATCTACTCCCACTGTGATGTTCTACCTCACTAAATGCTCAAAATGATGAAACCAAGCAACCATGAACTGAAACATCTGAAACCACTAGCTGAAATAAACCTTGCCTCCTTCAAGTTGTTCTTTTGTCACAGTGTCAGAAAGCTAACACAAATGTGAAGGGTGGGCACTTTAGATAACATAGTAACAGAATTTTTTGTGGAAGAAGGTACTGGGGATTGAACTCGGGGGCACTCAAACACTGAGCTACATCCCCAGCCCTATTTTGTATTTTATTTAGAGACAGGGTATCACTGAGTTGCTTAGAGCCTCACTTTTGCTAGGACTGGTTTTGAACTCGTGATCCTCCTGTCTCAGCCTCCTGAGCTGCTGGGATTACAGGCATGTACCACCCTGCTCAGTGTAACAGGATCTTTTATGCATTCTAGAGGCTCTGCAGAAACCTAGCTGGAAAGAATCAGGTGGGCCCTCAGCCATGCCCCAGGCCTGTGCTGTCAGGCTGAGCTGGTGGAGGACAATCTCCAGCCCTTCCTGATACCTTACCATGGCAGGACAACTCCCCAGCTAAGGGACGTCATGCTGCATATTTCCTGCCATCTCTCCTTTGAACTTACTCTGTTTGGAATAATTGAGATAGAAATAGCACACACTGTCTTCCTGAGCACTTCATGTCAGTCTTTGAGGGCACATTCAAAGAACCCCTGTGCTGTGGGGTGTCCACAGGGAGACTTCCTTCCCCTCTCATCCTCACCCCAGCCTCAGGATTCAGAGACTTCATCTGCTCCACCCACTTGCCAGGAAGACCCAGACCTTGGTGGCTGAACCCCCTGGGAAAGAGGTTCTAGAAGAGGAGCCAGAGAAGGGTCAGGCAGATATACCTCTAGTGGGCCAGCCCAAGCTATTGGTAAGTGGTTTTGGTACAGGGTATTTTTTTCCCCCTGGTGCTCCTTAAATCCTATCAGTGAGGGATCCAATTATGCCACTTATCTTAGGCTATAATTATTAAAATATCCTGAATTGTGATGCTAATAGCAAATTTGCTAAATGGAAATGAATTTTTAATATCATAATTTGCCTTTTCCTTTTTAACTGATTAATTTTCTCTCTAGATGTCACTTCCTAAGAAAAAATGAAACTTAGAAACATTTCTTGCCCTTTCTGCTTGGGACATATTTAGCTAGATTTCAGAACATCTCTGAGTTTTTTCAGGACCCATCTGATGGGCCTGTGCTCCTTGGTTTTGATGACCACTCACCTCCTGCCTAAGAATCACTCCTCTCTGGGTAGCCTAACCTAAGGCTTGATGATGCCACAAATAAGGTATTCAGGGCATCAGTGAGGCTAAAGATGCACCCAAAGGGGCTCAAGAGTATGTCCCCAGACCCAGGTGATCTGCGGCTACTAGCAAGGTCACATTAGCAGCATAACCCACAGGTCAGAATATCTTACATACCCCCGGCCATTCATGCTCTTAGCCTGTCCCACAAGTTCTGGAACATACCTTGGGAGTCTCTTGGGCTCAAAGACTAATTTTCTCCTGCATGTCACTGAGCCTGAAGGAGACAGAGCTGTTGAGTCTGTGACAGGGCCAAAAGTTGCTTTTCTTCTCTGTCATACCCAGGTCCACACAACATGCTCATGCTCAGTGAAATAAATCAGTGTTTTGACTGACCAACCAAAGGTGTAGGAGAGTGGCTGATTTCCTGGCATCCATGAAGCTCTATTCTGAATCACCCCTACCCTCTGACTCCTGAAACTCTATCTTCCCCCAAGGAATGGATGGTCTCCCTGGGTTGCCTCAGGTTCTGATGTGACAGACTCATGCTGACTCTCACCTTCAGTCCTTAAACATGCCTGTGACTGACCCTGTGCAGCGAGCCCAGCTCAGGAGTGCATTCCAGGGTGCATTGTACAACACACAAGTATATTCGGATGTTGAAAGGGATCCTTGAAGTTTGGTTCCAGGTCTGGCACCTCTACTACCTGCTAGTCTTGTCACAAGAAGTCCTTCAGCCAGTTACTGGTTCACTCACCACAAATATGCAAGAGAGAAGTGTTATCAGGCATGAAAGGTAAGCATGAGTTCCTGATTTAACCCAATGCATTGATTTGCCACAGAACACAACTTTGTTCATTCAAGTACTGATTAAGTGTCCTGCTATATGTGCCAGGAACTGTTCTAAGTGAGCAGACATAAGAGCGAACAAGGCAGAAAAAATCTGCCCTTGTGGAGTATATATTCCAGGAGGGAAAAGAACAGATAACAAACAAACACAATATGAAGTATGTGAGATGAAGACAAGCAATGTGGAGACAGTAAAAAATGTAAAGAAAGATGCAGAATAAAAGGGAAGGAACTGGGAGTGAGGATGCTGCCCTTGGAAATAGCTGGGAGATGAGGCCAAGGAAGGTCTTAAAGGCCATTTGAGGACTTTGCTTTGACACTGGGTGAGATGCGAGGTCACAGAGGCCTTAGAGCTTGCAGTGACATGATCTTCATTATATTTTAAAAGCATCATTCTGGCTTCGGTGTTAAAATTAGACTAGGAGAAGGGCAGGATTAGGGAGACAACTATTGGCAAAAATCCAAGCACGAAAGGATGGTGGCTTGGACCAGGATAATAATGGTGGAGGTGGTGACAACTAATCATATTCTGGACATGTTTTAAAGACAGGCCAACGGAACTTAGCTGCTGAATTGAAAGTGAAATGTAAAGAGAAAGTAGAATGGAGGTAATTGCAATGCTTCTGTCCTGGGAAACTAGAAGCCCAGTGCTGCCCTTTGTTGAGATGAAGAATTTTGGAGAAGTGCAGCTTTGAAGAAGATCTGGAATTAGGTTTTGGACATGCTCAGTTTGTAAATGCTTATTGGACAACCAAGCAAAGGTATTGAATAGGCAGTTGGTTGAGCCTGGAACTCAGGAGTAGAGAGAGAAATTTGGGAATCATCAGCATTTTGATGGCATTTTGTAGCCGGGAGACTAGAATGGAATATAATTCAGATATCAGATAAATAATGATCCTTTAAAAATATATCCATAGCAACATTTTGAACACATAAGGGACAACAGCGCTGCAGTGTTCCCTTCTCAATATGGGAACAACTTAATTTCTATTCGGTTTCTTTCCCCAGTGGTGTATTTTGATTCTGCATAAAGGGGGGAAAGATTTTACTGTTAAGAGAGGGAGATTAATATAGAATTGCTTCAAATGGGATTCAAACTGTGGATCCCACTCAAGTTGTTTTCAAAAAGTGCAGCCAGCAGACAGTATTGCACTAGAAGGTCCTTGCATGCACTCATGAAAGAGAACACGGTGTTAAAACTTCCAGGGTTCTAGAAATAGACTTCTTTTTTTTAAGCAGTGAACAGTTGAGAAAAAGCTTTTAACATTTTAAATACCCTTTAACCAGGGATATTTATTTCTGTGAACTGATTTACATATAATTAGAATACCTACAGGTTCTAAGGGGAGAATACATCCTTTTTCTGAGCTATAGAAATACAATGTTGGAGGCTTTTCAGGGAATAGGGAATAATAAAATGGGAAAAAAATATCAGAGTTCAATTTCTTTTATAATTCACCAATATTTTCAAGGCTTCCAAATAGATTTTTTAAAAAGTAGATATGGGGCAGTAGTTCTATATTTTCCATCAATTCTCTAATTAAAACAGGATTTGGAAAAGAAAAAAGTGCTTTGTTCACTTGAAATGATTCTTTACATTGAAGAGGCTATAACAGGAATTCCATAATAGTATAATATATCTGAGCAGCTCTGCAGATTCACATGCAGATGAGATTCTGCTGGGTCTTGGAAGCTATTCCTTAGTAGCTATTAGTAGTATTCCCTTTCTTTTCTTGTTTTTCATTGGTGAGTGATAAGATAGGTGGGGCACTCCCATGCCTGACTTCCTAGGGGGACATCAGCCATCATCAGGTTAGTGGGGTCAGGGCCTGGGGAGAATGCTGCACCTGAGCTGCCCCAGTCCTGGTGGTTCAGGTGTGTGATGCTCCAGGTGCTACAACAGCCCAGCCTAGCCTCATCATTTCAAACCGAGGGGCTCCTGGACAGGCTCCTGAGCAAAGGGCTATGTGGAGGCATGGTTGAGCTCTCTTGTTCCACATTTTCACGACAGATGAGTGTTTTCAGACTTAGAATGCAGAGGAAGAAGAAAAGAGGAAGAAGAGACAGAATCTCAGTCCCTGCAGTCAGCCAGATGTTCTCAGGTCTAGCATACCTAACTCTTGCTTTTGCTTCCAGAAGAGGCTTTCTGGGATGTGGAGCCAAGTTCCTTTTCAGAACCGAAGGTTACTTGCACACCAGAACAAACCTGGATCCCAGTGACTACCAGCTCAACAGAGTGACAGATCAAGGTAGACTATGGCCATTCTCAGGGAAAAACCCTGTGGTAGAGATATCTTGTACTTAAATTTCTCTGACCCTCTTCTTGCATTCAGCATCTGGCCAGTTAGTTGGGAGTAAAAGCAAAGGTGATCCCTTTCAGGCTCTGGCATTTAAAAGTGAATGTTTTGTGTATTATTATTATTATTCCATATCTTCTTCCTGTTGTAACAAGCTAGAAGAGATCTAGATCGATCCTGAGTCACCATGAAATGCGACCTGATTAAAAATCATTGAAACTTGAAGATTTGTTGGGGTAAGACACTGAGATGTAAGGATTTAATTGTTACTGCAGCATAGCAGAGCCTATCCTTACTAGTACAACTACTAAATTTTCAAAGTCACTTACATAATTCATAAGGTCTTAGTCACTTGTGTGGTTTGGGTCTAAGAAGACATATGTTTCAGAGAATGAGCCTCATTCTGCCTTGTTTAGGGCCATTATAACCCTATATGTTGGTGATGGAAGATTTTTGGAGTGGTAGTTACCAGGTGGGGATTGGAGTCACCTTCTCAACTTTTGCCTGGGCAGGTGCATGGATTCTACTTTCTATAATATGTACGGAATTAAATTGTTCTCACATCCTAATCAAGGAGACACAATCTTCAATAGAAAGAGCAACATCCCATATAAAATTGTGTGTATTGGGTCATCTTTCATCTACCTTTGAAGTGATTCATGACACTCTAAGCTAATAAAACACCTTGCTGAAATAAAACGATCCATCCAAGCAAATAAAAACCCTGACAGAGTTACTATATGGCATTTTCTAGGGAGCTATAACTGTGATAGCTAGTTCATTGAGAACTAAGTAGAAAACCCAAATGCTGGCAAAGCTGCAAAGGAGAAATGAATCACCATGGGGGGAGTCTGTGCCAGGAAGCACTCTGGGGTCATCAAATATATGGACTCTTAGTGTGAGAGGACATTGAGCAGGCAGCTAGGCTCGCTTCTTGCCATGGACATGCAAGTGTTGTCAACCATGGGCTTTAGATGTTTACAGTGCTTCCCTCCTGACCCACCTCATGCCAGACTCCATGTAGAAGGAGCAGGAGAGGCCAGTCTTCTTATTAGGAGGGCTATGGATCTGCCAGGGAGGTAAGATTTGCTTTGTGACATCCTAAAACACTGAAGAGTTAATAGGTTTAGGAAATATTAGTGGGTTACAAAATAAATCTAGGGAGACTGTGTTGGATCCTATCTTCAGCTCAGCATTCACCCCTCCCCCTGTGTCCTTGTTGTTGGTTTCATCCTCTTAGAATGAGACTGAGACCCTTTGTCTGGGGACCCTTACAACATTCTGAACAGGTGGTCATTGATCTATGTTCAAATATTTCCAGTGTCTGGGAACTTATTGCCTTTCAAGGAAGGCCTGCTGGAAAATTCTCTATGCTGTGTTGAAACCTACATTCACCTACAGATACAACACCTGCCCTCAGGTCTAATGCCATTTTCCTTTTCCCACACGACAGCCCTGTGGGCCTTTGCTTATGGCTCTCAGGCCACACCCCACACTTGTACAGAGGGTTCCCCATACCTTCTCTCCAGCCCGTGTCCCAGTTTTACACATAAGCATGACATGGCTTCTGGACCGCTCACCTCTTGGATGGCCTCTTGGATTTGCTCCACTTGTCAAAGGCCCAGGTCTGAGGCCCTCACTGGTCACATTGGCCCATACTGCCTTGAGGTGCACTATCAATGCAGAGCAGGTGATGGAGGGTTTCTGGCTTTGAGAGTCTCCTTCCTCAAACTTCTCTATCTCATCATAAATCATTGGAAATGTCTCCTTTGGGACCTCACCCCTATATCAACCAACAATGGCAGAAAGGTGTACCATAATAGCAAACCCATGTGTGTGGCAGTTAAACACACTTTCCTCATGTCATCTGTGCCATAGACGAGGCCTGTGTCAATGCTGCTGTTCTTCATTGAAAAACCTGGTTAGTTCAGAGAACTAGCTGTTCTCTTGGTCCCATGAAAAGTCATTGGTAAGGAATGACTCATTGATATCTCCTTTGGATTTTATTTTTAAATAGTTCAAGGCTCACAAAAAGTTACAGAAGTAGTACACAGAATTATTTCATAAATCATACTCCAAGGATAATATCTTACACATCCAGAGTGCATTGTCAAACCAGGGAGCTGATGTTAGGACAAGACTTTGTGTGTGTGTGGTGTTGGGAATTGAACCCATGGCCTTGGGCATGCTAGGTAAGCACTCTACCAGCTGAGCTATATCTCCAGCCCAGGACAAGACTTTTACTCAGCTACAAACCTTATTTGGATTTTCTGTTTTCTTGTGTGTGTGTATTTGTAGTTCCATGAAATTTCATTACTGTGCCGCCTACATGATACAAAATTGCTCCGTCACCACAAAGTAATTCTCATATGACCCCCCGATAATCACATCCTTCCCCAACCCATTAACCCTGGCAACCACTGTTTTTATGACTATAATTCTGTCACCTTGAAAATGCTTTAGAGAGTTGTTTTTTTTTTTTTAACTTATCATAATGCCTGTGGATATCTTCTGCTACCATGTACTCATGATCCTAAATTACTAGATGGTTACCATTTTAAACAATTTGACAAGACCTCCCTAATGGCTATAGTTAAATTAATAAGCCATTGGCTTACAGGTGGAAGAGTGACCCTTGCCACTAAGGCCAGTACATGGAGGGATCCCAAGGAAGCTCACAGGCACAGCATACCCCTGAGTGGATCCTGTAGACTCTGGGACCAGGAATGGACATGCCTGACTTTCAACTTTCTTCTATCAAATACTTCTGTGATTTCAAACACTAACATTTTTCATAGCCTAAAGATTTCAGCACTGTTAAAAGGTGGGAATGAAAATCAAGAGTAATTAAACTTGTCATGATTTCTTTCATTGATGATGAAATCTTGCTATAGATTTCTTTCAGGGAAGTATTTTAATAGTGGCAATGGGCTTTCATATTCCCAACTCCCGCCATGACATATGCCTTCAAAAGGTGTCTATATTTTGGTTGTCTGATCTAGAGAAGTTTGTACAGATTCAGATTTCATTCCAACTTTAGTAAACTTGGAAGTGATTAGCCATGGAAAATATCCTCTGTAATTTGGCAAATATTAATATCGCTGTAGAGCATTTCAACTGTAAATGGGAAAGTAAAATATGTAAAAATTGGGGATTAGATAGAAAATCAAGCTGCTCATGTTTTAGGAATATAAATGGTTATTTAGTGAGCTTATCTGTGTGTAACACTACCAACCATACGGGGATTTTGGACTCTTGTTATTAAACCTTCCTAGAAACATAGAAAGTTTAGTGGGAAGAAAATTTTCTGAAACAATCTTCAAGGAGTAAAAATTCATTGGCTATAGACCAGCTGATTTCTCACAGAGGTTAAGCAAAGTAAAACTCAGTGTTGATTATTTTTATAAATGTAATTGAACATATATATATGGTTAGATTTTGGTAGTATAATTATTTTTTAAATTCAACAAACATTATTTCAAGCCTAGTTTGTGCAAATGCTTCTCTGATAGGTATTTGAGAAATATTTGTTGAATAAATAAATAAGTAATGAATGAATGAATGGGTGAACAAAGACAAGTTAATTAAAATGTGACCAGATGATCTGGATTCTTAAATGAAACAAATCTTAGGATAACAGAGGTTCATAAAGAATCTGTTGTAATGTCTTAATTACAAATTTATCTTTATGAATAAAGATTGGATTTGGTGGTACTGGGGATTAAACCCAGGGGGCACTTTACCACTGAGCTACATCCCCAGTCCTTTTCACTTTTAATCTTGAGACAGGGTCCTATTAAGTTGCTGAGGCTGGCCTCAAACTTGCAAACTTCCTGTCTCAGCCTACCAAGTCACTGGGATTACAGGTGTGTATTACCATGCCCAAACATGAATATAAGTTTATATATTATCTAAACCAATTCTGGAAATGATTATTAAATACTATAGGTTGTATATTATACATATATTAGAAGCCACTTTCAATATTTTTCTATGTTTTGATTAACTATAAATGACATATATTCAAATTTTTGCTGTAGAATTTTATCATGATTCTTTTTTTTTTTTCCCAAAAGTTGCATTTTAATACATGTTGGCAAACATAACAGAAAAAAAAAACAAATTATCAGAAGCTGTACACACTATTCACTGAAAACATTTGTTGAGGCAAATAGAAAAAAATTGTTTCAATCATAATTTTTCTAACTTTGCACAAAATTATAAGCAGATTACATTCTTCATATTAAACATCTTTATATGCACTTTCAATGAACAGTATATATATATATATATATATTTTTATATATATTT